>CM060934.1:353297451-354547451 GCA_030765085.1 Allium cepa
TCACTATCTTTAACACACAAACAAGCCACCGATCCAATATACTCCTTTGGGTCCGTGTGAGAGATAACCACCACTCACCGAATCACCTAAACACCTTCAAAACAACCAACTTCAGATCTGGACAGCAAAGAATCAAGCTTGATCCTCCAAAGCTCCGCTTTAGACGATGAAATCTCTCTTCGATAGATGGAGATCTTCAACTTTGGCTCTTGGATCTTCGATTTGATCTTCAATCTAGATGGAAGGAATCACAAGATTAAAGTGGAGAAAAGAAGTGAAGAAGTGTTGTAGTCGAGCTCTCAAAATGGCAGCACTTCGTCGCTTCAAAAACCGGTGCCAAAATAGTGAGATAGGCGCCTCTATTTATAGGTTGAATTCCTTAAGTCGTCGCCCCATAAGTCGTCCACGACCTAACCCATGAGTCGCCCCCGACCTAAGACTTCCCACGACTTACGACCTAACGACCTACTGCATATGCGCATCCATGTCCTAACGCACTCACGATCCAACGGCTTAAGCTCTTACGCGACCTAACTGGTATACGATCTAACGACTCATCACAAACGCGACCTAACAACCTATCATTAGTCGCTCACGACCTAACCACAACTCCTTCTTAAGACCAAGCGATACACACGGCCTATCTTAACCATAAGTCGCTCACGACTTATCTTCCACACGACCTAACCCCTTAGGTCATTCCACCGACCTAAACTACTATCCTATAGGTCGCCCATTATCTTAGGTTGTTAACTCCCATAACTCGCTAACCCGTCCAACTTATAGGTCTCTCCATACCTTAACTCGGTAACCTTTAGGTCGCTCAAACCTTAAGTCGCTCTTCTACCTTAGGTCGCCTAACTTCCAAACGACCTAAATCCTATGCGACTTAACTCCTACACAACCTAACTCTTAAGTCGCTCAACATACTTAAGCCGTTACATCTATAGGTCGCTCCTCTCAACCTAACTCTCATACGACCTAAGCTCCACACGGCTTAACAGCATCAACGACTTAATGACAACTATTTACGATATGTCGACACGTAAAATACGGGTCGTTACATTCTCTCCCCCTTAGGAATTTCATCCCCGAAATTCCAAATAAACAAGAACAAACAAATCTATTCTGCATGCCTACCATCCATAGCAGTCAACAAACCATGAATCCAATTACTATCCTAGCATGCAGAATTCTAAAATTAGATCAAGTTACAAATTCATGAGATGCCACGACACCTTAGAGCCATACCTTGAAGAGTTCAGGATGAGCTGCCTTCATCCTTTCTTCCTCCTCCCATGTACAGTCGTTAACATCATCACTCCATTGTACCTTGAGCAACTTGACTACCTCCTCCTAAGCTGTTTCGTGTCGGTTCCCACAACACGAAGTGGCTTACGAGGTCTTCTAACAACTGAATCAACTTCTAAATCTTCACAGCTATCAACCGAAACCACTGTACTTGGGTCGTGCACATACTTCCGTAGATATGATACATGAAAAACATTGTGCACACCCGCCATCTTTTCTGGTAACTCCAATTTATAGGCGAGCTTTCCAATTCGCTCGATGATCGGGAATGGTCCAACAAATCTTGGAGTTAACTTTCCTTTCTTCCCGAATCGAATAACATTCCTCAGAGGAGAAATTTTCACAAAAACCATATTACCTACATCGAATTCCAAATCCTTACGACGATTATCAGCATAACTTTTCTGACGGTCTTGGGCTGCCTTCATTCGTTGCCGAATGATCTCTATATAATCCAAAGTCTGTCGAATCATTTCTGGCCCAAGTATCAACTTTTCTCCAGTTTCCAACCAGCATGTCGGAGAGTTACACGGTCTTCCATACAATGCTTCATACGGTGCCATACCAATGCTTGATTGGTAACTGTTATTATATGCAAATTCCACCAAATGAAGATGATCTTCCCATGATCCTCCGAAATCTAAAACACAAGCTCTAAGGAGATCTTCCAAAACTCGGTTGACTCTCTCGGTCTGACCATCTGTTTGGAGATGATAAGCTGTACTCAAACACAACTCGGTCCCCAAAACTTCATGGAAGCTCTTCCAAAATCCACTAGTGAACAATGGGTCTCGATCGCTCACTATACTCTTTGGAATACCATGGAATCGAACTATCCACTTAACATACAACTCAGCCAATTTCGATGTAGTCCTAGTTGATCGAACAGGAATGAATCTTGCACTCTTAGTCAAACGATCTACGATGACCCAAATCCCTTCATTTCCCACTCTGGTTCTAGGTAGTCCATCGATAAAATCCATCGATATTTGCTCCCATTTCCATGTAGGAACTTCTAATGGCTAAAGCAATCCACTTGGCTTCTTCTGTTCGGCTTTTACCAACTGGCAATTCATGCACTTGGAAATAAAATTTCCAACATCCTTCTTCATACCTTCCCAGTAATAGGTTCTCTTCATATCCCGATACATCTTATTTCCACCTGGATGAATTGTCAACTTCGAATGATGACTTTCCTTAAGAACTTCATCTCTCAATCCATCTATATCGGGAACAACTAGTCGTCCTTGCTTCCGAAGCCAACCCTCTCTATCGACTTCGAATCCTTTATCCTTCTTTGGGTCTGATCTAGATTCCAAATCCCGGATAATTTTGACAAGCTTATCGTCTTGCTTTTGGCTCTCGCCAATTCTTTCCACTAGAGTAGGTCATATCGATAAGTTTGTCAACATCTCAGGTTCCAATCCACATCTAGGCCTGAAGTCAAACCCAGCCAAATACTCAAGGCTCTTCCATTCTGAAAACATGGCTTCCAATCTTGCATGTCTTCGACTTAACGCATCTGCCACAGCGTTCCCTTTTCCCGGAGTATAGGCTATACCAAAATCATATGATGCTAAAAACTCTAGCCATCGTTGCTGTCGAAGATTCAAATCCTTTTGGGAGAAAAGATACTTCAATGACTTATGATCTGTAAACAACTCAAATCGGACTCCCAATAGGTAATGTCTCCACATCTTCAAAGCAAACACAATCGCCGCTAACTCCAAATCATGAGTCGGATAATTCCTTTCATGCGGCTTCAGTTGTCGACTTGCATATGCAACAACTTTATCCTTTTGCATCAGCACTGCTCCAAGTCCAGTACCACATGCATCGGTGTATACCACCATCTCATCATTCCCACTTGGAATAGTCAAAACAGGAGCACTTGTCAATTGCTCTTTCAGGATTCCGAAAGCTTGCTCACACTTAGCATCCCATTTGAACACTTGGTTCTTTTTCGTCAATCCTGTTAACGGTGTAGCTATCTTGGAAAAGTCTTTGATAAACCGACGATAATATCCTGGTAATCCAAGAAAACTTCTCACATCAGATGCATTCTTAGGTCTAACCCAATCCTGGATCACGGCCACCTTGGCGGGATCAACCGCTATTCCATTTCCAGAGATAACATGGCCTAAGAACCTCACTTCACTCTTCCGGAAGTGACACTTCGAAAACTTAGCCCTCAGCTGATGTTTTTGCAAGATTTCCAAAACAATCCGCAAGTGCGCCTTGTGCTCTTCTTCAGTTCTGGAATAAATCAGAATATCATCCACGAACACTAGTACGAACTTGTTCAACTGATCTCTGAACACTCTATTTATAAGATCCACAAAATATGCTGGTGCATTGGTCAATCCAAACGGCATTACCAGCCACTCATAAAAACCGGATGGTGTCCTGAAAGCAGTCTTTGGAACACTATCCTTTGCTACTCTCAACTGGTGAAATCCCGTTGCCAAATCCATCTTAGAAAACACCTTAGCTTCGTGAAGCTGATCAAACAAGTCATATATTCTCGACAATGGATACTTGTTCTGCTTAGTCACTTTATTCAGCTCACGATAATCCACACACAACCTCAACGATCCATCTGATTTGGTTGCAAACACAACTGGTGCACCCCATTCGGACACACTACGCCGAATGAATCCTTTCTGAAAAAGGTCATCAACTTGCACCTTCAACTCTTGCTGTTCCCTAGGCGCCATTCGCCTAAGAGGCGTCACAACAGGTCTGGCTCCCTCAACTAGATCGATACGAAACTCGATCTCTCTATGCGGCGGTAACCCTTTGACCTCGTCAAACACATCCTCAAATCCATTCACAATAGGCACCGATGGCAGTCCATCCCGTGGAACAACCAGCGAATACATGAAGCTCATGAAGATGCCTTCCTCATGCTTACATCGTATCACAACCTTTCGCCTCTCCACATTCTCGATTGTCACCTCAAGCCTCTCACAATCAACCTTTGCCGCATACTTCCTGAGCCAGTCCATACCCAAAATAATCCCGAACCCCGCAAAGTTCAGAACAAAGCAATCACAAACAAAAGAGCAATCATGACTCGACACAACTAGACCATGGCATAACATACACAAACAAGACGAACCCCCAACTGGATTAGTCACAACCAATGGTCTATCAACAATATCCGGTTCCAAACCCAACCGGTCTACCAACTCATTACAAACAAAGGAATGCGACGCTCCAGTGTCAAACAACACCCTAACTGGAACACCACAAATGGAAAGAATACCTTGAACCACCACACTCTTTCCTATCTCTTCCACAGTAGGAGCTTTCAAAGATGATGGAACAACCCCCAAAGCATAGGCTTGCACAGTCTGCTTGTCCTTCCTCGGTTCCAGACAATCCTTCCTAAAATGCCCCGGTTTGTCACAGTTGTGGCACTTCGCCAGCACTTTTGGTTTCTTGCAATCCCTGGAAAGATGACCCTTCTGCTGAAAGTTGTAGCAGGTCACTTCACTCTTCGGCTTCTTCTGGCCATCCTTACCCTTCTGCTGCTGCTGCTTCCTCTTCTTGTTTCCATTTTGCTCCTTGGTCACAGCAACAACAGATCCTTCTTTAGGAAACAAATTCTCATGCCTAAGAGCTTTCTCCACAAGCTTCTCAAATGGATCATCCAGATGATCCACCAACTGCCTCCCAAGATAAGTGTCCAAGCCTGTCGCAAACTTCTCATTCTTCTGATAGAGAGATTCAATATATGACCGAGCATACTTAGACAAAGCTTCAAACTCAGAAACATACTCAAGAACTGGTCTTCCACCTTGCTTGAGTTCCACAAACTTCATGAACAGAACAGATTTCTTAGCTGTAGAAATGAACTTAGCCTCAAATCTAGCTTGGAATTGCTCCCAAGTGATCTCTTCCTTCGGAGTATCAATAGTGATAGAGTACCACCAATCAGAAGCACTTCCCTGAAGCTGTCTTGATGCAAGCTTCCTCTTAGTTGCATCCTAAATTCCCAAATCACCAAAAATCCTTTTACAAGCATCTATCCATCTCTGAACTTCAATGGTTGATTCTGTTCCCAAGAAAACCTTTCCTCCATGAGCAGTATAATCTTTACACAACTTAGCAAAATCCACTGGTCTTGGAGCTTGAACTTGAACTCCAACATCTACTAATGGCCCTGGCACTGGCATCCTTCTCATGATCGAAGTCATCATAGCCTCAAACATAGAAGCATAATCAGCAGCCCCCTCAACAGCATGGCCTTCCCTAGCAGCTGGTCTCCCTCTTCGACTCATTCCTAATATCTAAAAGAAATGATTAATATACCCTGGGAAACAACTGCATAAGGAATTCAAATCCTTCTAAGCTACTATATTATATATATATATATATATATATATAGTAATCATCCATAAAAATACAATTACGTCTCTCATATGTAGTTACATCAGCGAGCTTTGGCTAAAATCGATTAACCAAAGCTCTGATACCAAATGTGACGACCACCCATGACTCCGGCACTAAACAAGGAAAAAGTGCGCTGTAAAGTGTGCCAGGCTGCCATGGACGATCATCAGGGTAAAGTAAACACAAAATAGTCTATCGTATTACTCACAGCGCATGGATAAAATACAATAGAGAAGTATACATAGTGAAGCTCCATAGAACAGAATTCATCATATAAGCTCATAATAGTTTGGTACAACAATCTGAAAAGTCAATACAACAAGCCTCACTACATTACACTCAGAGAATCATACAAACAGCGGAACATCCAATACATATAGTAAGAAAACAATATGCAAAAGCCTCCAGCTCGTCTTCGTCATCAACAGCGTTGACCACTAAGAACAGTACCTGTCACCTGCTACTTAGTCTGCCCATCCCAACATGGATGAACAGCCCAAGATAATAAGAGTTAAACATAAAACCTTGAGTCAGACAAAAGTCGTAGTGAGCAGTAAATCAACTATCAAACATACCAGAAGAGCATAAAGGGTAAAAGGAATAGGAACCCAACCATCCCACTCCACCTCTTTCTACAGTGATAGCCCCAGACACACTAAGCAGAAGCAAACATAGCAATTCAGACATTCAAAGAAAAGCAATTATCACTCGAGTCAAGCTCGATGTTTTCCAAGTACAAACCCCCAAGGCCTAAACCAAGATCAGATAAGCACTCTGAAAACATCGCTCTTGGCCCAAGCGACAATACAACCAAACATCCAAACATTTATGACTCTGGCTATCACTGTTATCATTTCCTTGATTTCATTGTTAATTGAATGACCATCTCATTATCTCATCCATCCGCCAAGGGCTAATGGTAACCCCGGTTCTAGACATAACTCCGCACGTCGTCGCAGCCCGTGCCTAGGACTATCGAATCTGCCCAGAGTACTAGAACGTCGTCGGAGCCCGTGCCTGGGACGTCGTCGCAGCCCGTCCCAACATACTCTTGCTTTGGGCATGCTAGAACCTTCAATAACGATGAGATCTCAGCCTTCTAGTCATCCTCCTTGACGACTATTTTCATACTAACTCAAGCGCCTCTCAAGCCAACCATTATCCACAAACTCGAACCACATCATCGAGTATCATCATGCTTGGGATGATCCCGTCTGGATTAAACCAAGGCTTTCTCACATCATGCTTTGCTTCTTCGCATCATAGCAAAGTTCCATCTCAACATCATGGTTTGCCTCATCGCATCATGGCAAAGTCTCATCTCAACATCATCATCAAGTCTATCCATATGAGCTTTAACATCCGCTACATATGCCACAAGCAGCTTGCCTTATTCAAGAGCCTTTCCACTTAGCTTTTGAATCATCTTCGACCAACTTGACCAAACCAAGTTATCAATCAACTAATCATTCAAATCAAACATTAATCCAAGTAATCAATCAAACAAGATCTAAATAAACAATTACAGCAATAATGGCAATTTCGTAAATAAAGAGTCCAAATCTAATAAGCATGAATTCTAAGCAACATCCCTACAACTTAATGAATGAACTTGCATAGGTGAACATATAGTAAAATAGGTGTTGAATCATCATGAACCATAGATCTACATGCAGACTTAAGGAAAAAGCATGGAATCACTATCTTTAACACACAAACAAGCCACCGATCCAATATACTCCTTTGGGTCCGTGTGAGAGATAATCACCACTCACCGAATCACCTAAACAGCTTAAAAACAACCATCTTCAGATCTGGACAGCAAAGAATCAAGCTTGATCCTCCAAAGCTCCGCTTTAGACGATGAAATCTCTCTTCGATAGATGGAGATCTTCAACTTTGGCTCTTGGATCTTCGATTTGATCTTCAATCTAGATGGAAGGGATCACAAGATTAAAGTGGAGAAAAGAAGTGAAGAAGTGTTATAGTCGAGCTCTCAAAATGGCAGCACTTCGTCGCTTCAAAAACCGACGCCAAAATAGTGAGATAGGCGCCTCTATTTATAGGCTGAATTCCTTAAGTCGCCGCCCCTTAAGTCGTCCACGACCTAACCCATGAGTCGCCCCCGACCTAAGACTTCCCACGACTTACGACCTAACGACCTACTGCATATGCGCATCCACGTCCTAACGCACTCACGATCCAACGGCTTAAGCTCTTACGCGACCTAACTGGTATACGATCTAACGACTCATCACACACGCGACCTAACAACCTATCATTAGTCGCTCACGACCTAACCACAACTCCTTCTTACGACCAAGCGATACACACGACCTATCTTAACCATAAGTCGCTCACGACTTGTCTTCCACACGACCTAACCCCTTAGGTCATTCCACCGACCTAAACCACTATCCTATAGGCCGCCCATTATCTTAGGTTGTTAACTCCCATAACTCGCTAACCCGTCCAACTTATAGGTCGCTCCATACCTTAAATCAGTAACCTTTAGGTCGCTCAAACCTTAAGTCGCTCTTCTACCTTAGGTCGCCTAACTTCCACACGACCTAAATCCTATGCGACTTAACTCCTACACAACCTAACTCTTAAGTCGCTCAACATACTTATGCCGTTACATCTATAGGTCGCTCCTCTCAACCTAACTCTCATAAGACCTAAGCTCCACACGGCTTAACAACATCAATGACTTAATGGCAACTATTTACGATATGTCGACACGTAAAATACGGGTCGTTACAATTAAAGACATTTCTGTTAGTGGCGGAGAATTTATTCTCTTCGCCTAACACCCTTCTCTGAGACGTACGAGCTCAGAGGATATGTAGTTGATGGTTACTAGTGATACGTTCCCAATTTGGTAATGTGACATACGAAGTGCCGCTTATCATTTGTTGATCGAAGCATGGATTTTGTGACAAGCGTACCTTTATGGACGAGACTTCGTCAAACCTCACACCCTGGAATGGTCAAAACAGGAAGGATGTGGCAAGGTTATATGGTGTAGCGCCCCTTAGGGTATGTGCATTTCCTTCTGGATAGAAGTGGTGTCATGGTATGGAGCCCAGATACTTAACTTATGTCAATATTGCAAATATATATTACTTTGTGATTGTTGTTGTTGAGGATCCTAAGATAAAGGTTGTTTACAACCGGGGGATGGCATACTCGTGTAGTAGTTACCTATTTTTGCAGAGGAAACCCGGCCTTGTGTTGGCAGAGATCCGGTTAGGTTCTCTGGGCGTCCATCCAGAGGCGTACCCATGTGGCAATAGGAAGTTCCTTAGCCAGACCATTTTTTGGAAATCCAAAGAAACAATACGCACCATGTACGGTTTTAGTTGTATAACCTGCCATGGAATGTGGCGGTAACCTGCTATTGAACATGGTAGCTATAGTAGGCATAAGTGCGAATTGCCTATGCTGGCTAAGATTAATATTATGCTTTTGAAATGTTTTCCACTGTGCACTAATAATAATAATATCAAAAGATTTTTCGTATTAAGCATGTTTGACTATCATAAGGATAAATCTCCTCCAATTCTGCGTTTGCATTGTGTGTGTGGCAGGAGGCCTTATGGTAGTTCCATTTTCCAAAAAGCATTGTGGATTTCTTTTAAATTTTTTTCTTTTCTTAGTTAAAATAACTGTTTGAAGATCTCACACCAGTCCAATGACTGACCTGGAGTTTATTGTTCCCGTTCTAAACTCTTGGTGCCCATAATTTTCCACACGGGCAGCCTAGAGTCAGGTTATCAGTTATTTGGTAGTAAAGTCAGAAAAGAGTTGCTGTGGAGATCAGAAGTTGAAGCTAGATGGCGAGAGGTATTTTTGCAATGTAGTTTCCGTCGCGTGTGTTTAGTGCAAGTCAGTTTTCTTATAGTTAAGTTATAATAACTATCAGTGATGTATGATGTCGTTGTAAACTCTGATGTTGCATTGTATTAACAGTGATGAGACTTTGATTTAAAGATTATTCATTTATCTATTATATATTGTTCCGCTGCGAAATGTGAGATTCTGTTTATTGTTTCTATTCTTCTTCTATCTTCTTCTTCTTTAAACCCTAACGGTTCGGTTTTTGGGCATTCGACTATGCGACATTTGATGTTGTGAACGTATAAATGTCGACTTTCGGGCGTCGTAAAATCGGTTCTTTACATTTGAAGTACATCCTAACACTAGATAACATTATGGGGTGAAACACCGAATCCTTATACAACATTATCATTTTGAACATTTAAGCTTAGTCAATTTTTTTTGATGCAGGTGAATGGATAAGAGTATTATACATAGATTTTAAGACATTTACAAAGGATCAAGAAATGCTAATATCAAAAAAGAAGACTTTTGATTATATTGAAGGATTCATAAAAAGGACAGGACAGGGATTTTGAACAACTGGAGATCTTCATTCAATCCACAAGTCCCAGTTCAAGCTAGTAAGTTTAAGTCTTATGGAAGAATATTATTCTCCCTTGAAATGACCAAAAACATCAACCCATATGCACAAGATTCAGCAGACAAGGTGTGCCAATTACATAATATCTTGATTATTTTGCATGACTTTGCTTGCCTAGGTACCACTTTATGCTTGAACCATGTATGCGGTAATAACACTAACAAATTGCATACGAATAAAAATAATATAGTGAAAGGAATTTATAATAACCAAGAAGCGGATATAACCAAATCCGAAATGAATTTTTCTATTAAATGGACGATACATTCGAAATAGATTATTAATTTACTAAGTTTAAAAAATCAACAATTTTTTTTTTAATTAAATTAACTAAAGTTATGAAAATAATTTAGTTTTATAAAAATCAAGCTCTCTATTTTGAAATCTTTGTTAAATTATTACAAAAATTGACTATGTTTTATAAAAATTATCTAATTTTTTTAAAAACTAACCAAGTTAACTAAGTTTTATAATTTTTTTATTAAATTATTACAAAAATTATCCAAACAGTTATATTCCACTACTGCATTCCAAATAATTAACAAAGTTTACAATTTTTTTCTCATTCCTCAAGCTACAAATTAACTATCCAGTACAGCCATTGGTCCAATTGAAAGTTCTAAATGTGGTATATATCTTGTTGGTAGTCTCATTCTGGAAATATGTACGAGAGGTATTAACACATTTTTCATATTGATTTAAAGTTTATATAATCTATACACGATTCCATTTAATACCCTAATATACTGAAATAAAATTAAATAAGTAAAATATAGGTAACAAGTGTGTTCTAGTAGAAATTTTGTTCACAATATATGGTTCCTTCACAATTTACATTTTTTTCTAGTAGAAATTGTCATCTCTATCCTTTTGGAAAAACCTTATATCAAAAGCTTAGCCATATATATGCAGACATTAGTGTGTTAGTCATTGGTATAAGTATGCCACGTTTGTTCTTAGGAGAGTAAGGTTGATTGAATAAATCAAGTTGTTCTTTCATGTTCAACATGTGTCAGTATGTGGGTAAGCCTCATCATGCAATAAGAATGTATTAATAGATATCTAAATACATTACGCGCATGATTTCTACCGTGGCTGTCTTCTACCTGCAACTAAGGAGATGAACTGCAGGGTGGGGAGTTTCAAACAATAATCGACTTAATATCTGTTTTGTAGAAGTTTATACAGATAGCATAATAAGCAAAAAGTTGTCAGGACATAGTTTTCGACGGGTGTGAATAATGGAGAGTGTAGTTGCATTAGCTAATGAGAATCCCATATTAGTTTTACTGCAATTGTACAGTGGGCTAAGTACATATGGTTAGAATTAGATGCATGAAGTTAAACATCTGTACTTCACTTGCTAGTCATGTTATCATGTGATACAATATGTGGCTATACTAGATTGAAGGGTTGTAACTGAACGCTTGGACCACAGTCTTGCTGAGGTGTTTGGGAATCTGTTGATTTGGGTACCAATTTTTTTCAAAGAAGCAGACTTGGTTAACCGAATTTCAGACTTAGTTAGTGTCAGCTTAACTGAGACTTAGTTAACTGAGTATCTGCTAAATATGTCTCAAACTTAGTTGAGCCTCAGTTAAACCGAGACACGATTTAGCTGAACTCGTTTTCAATGGAGACTTGGTTTAGCCGAGTCTGAGTTTCAAGAACTGAGTCCTTAAAAACCAAGTCTAATTTTTAAAAACTGACTACACCTATATTGGTATACTGAAAGGACCATTTAGTTAACAACATCGACGACTAGTTTACACGATTTGTAAACAGACCACTTCATATGTCTATAATATGCAGCTTGATTTTACTCCAAGTAAATTACTGAGTTCGTTTATTATTTTTTACTCCACTTCACTTGTAAATGCTACTTGACTTTATGGTATGTTGTATACTTTGTATTAGTCAATCGCCTAACGAAATAGTGTAATGAATATTTAGTGTTTGCGTTATGAATCCGATTTAACTTTTTGTACACTTTTTGATGAATTGATTCTCAAGCATTACTTTTTCTTTATAGGAAGATAGATGATTGTGATGCAAAAAAAAGGTTTCAACGAATTATGGATCGAAGTTATTTTTGCTCTAGAACTACTTTTTGGTTCTAACGTATATACTACTTGCTTTTGTTTTGCTATTGCTACTTGTTCTATATTATGTTTATGAACTATTGATGACGAACTATTTACGTTTGCTGTGAGAATATTGTGTATTTTGATTATGAAATTTCATACGATCAAATATGTGTCCAAAATATGGTATTGATACAATATGTTGATTTTGAAATGTGCTATTCATATAACATGCAAATTTTGAAATGTGGTACATACACACATTGCGACTGATGTTTACTGAAATGGAATTTATAGAAAAGCAGAAAAAGCCTAATTGACTTAGCTTTGTGTGCAATTTAACGGCGTTTTTAAAATGCTGTTAAAACATTCCACGACGTTTTTAGATGTCGCTGAATGTTTTAACAACGTTTTAAAAAAGCCGTTAAATTGTATCTAAAAACATAATCAAATACAATTTAACGGCGTTTTTATAACGCTGTTAAAACATTCCAGGGAGTTTTTTAAACCCGTAGAATGTTTTAACAGCGTTTTAAAACGCCTTGAATTGTTTTAACAGAGTTTTTTAAAAATGCCGTTAAATTAGACCAAAAGTTGTTAAATGATTTCATGACACCAGGGAAACGTTGTAAAAGGACATTTAATAACGTTTATACCTTGTCATTGTATATCTCTGACATATAACTTCATGTCGATATACAATGTATTTAAAAACGTTGTTAATAGCTTTTATAGCGTTTTTGAGACGCTGTTAAATGTCCTTTTTGTTGTAGTGAATGTCTATGAAAGCAAATTATAAAAGCTTGACCGTGCGAAATATATTCTTAAACATGAAATTAAAGAGTTTAAAAGCATGGTTAAACATTAAGAGGAGCTGACAAGACACTCAAGAATGCTTTGAAAACTCAAATTGATTAAGCTTGTGATGAATACCATTCGAAAGATGGAAAATAAATTCAAAGAGATTTTGGATGAAACCATTCGCCACATTACCGACCCTTTAATGGCCAAAGATTTTGACAAACTAGCACGGAGCCTTGACCTTTAGTGAATATTTGCTTTAAATAGACTCTTCTTTTTGTTTGATTTTTGTACCTGTGACTTTGCATATAGTATGTTAGACCATAAATGAATTTTTATTGAATGAATGTTACCTCAAATGATAGGACTGTAGCTTTAAATCAAATGCTGGCTTGTATTTGAAATTTCTTGGCAATTAGTATCCTGCTTTTTGCATTTTGAGCCTTTTGATGTATAGATCGATATTCTTCTTGTTAACAAAACTGAGAATATTGCTTATTGAGCTCTTTAGAACTTGATACAAGAAGAATTTTTACTGTGATATTCAGTAGCTTGTGTAGTAATGAGATTCCTGTTAAATTAATTTGAACTGAGAATTGATTTGGTGAAACTCTGTCATCAAAGTGATAAATATTTTGAATAATTTGTTGATGCATTCTTTCTGTTGATTGATAATTAAAGAATCCATTAAGTACTAATTAATAGAAGATCAAAAAACTAATTCAACAATAGACAGAAGATCATAAACCCAATCCAACAATAGATTGAAGACCATAAAACCTTATCCGGTAATAATAATAGAAGCTTGGAACAACCATTTGGCAATGTTAATGGAAAACTAGAACACCCGTTTGGCAATAGTAATAGAAAATTAGAAAATCAATCCAGTGGTAGTCAGAAATCTAGAAAACTCAATCTGGTAATAGATAGAAAACCAGAAAACTTTATGTGGTAAAAGATAGAGTGGAAGGCCAAAGAACTCATCTGGCGGCTGAAGATTAATTGGTTTGGAGTGCTACTTGACTTTGATTTTTGATAGATTTTCATTTAGAACATTGATTGGTTTGAAGCGCTACTTGGCTCGGACCCCTTATCGCCGTCTTTGGTAATGATTTAGGTCTATTGGCTAGTGCATTTGGCGAGCTTTCTTTTAGCTGAACCATAGACTTACTCGATCTCCCTCTAGGAGATGCTTCAGTGAGGCCTTTGATGACAACATCGAAGGCTTACTCTAATGCTCTAAGTAGCTATCTTAAGCTGAACCAAAGACTTATCCAACCTTATTTTAAGAGGCACTTTAGTTCGACCATTGATGACAGCACTGTAGGCTTAATACGACGCATTTGATTAGCTATTCTAAACAAGAACCATAAACTTACGCGATCTCCCTCTTGGAGATGCTTCAGTGAGGGGCACTGAAGGCTTAGGCCGATGTTCTAGGTAGATATCTTAAGAAGAACAAAAGATTTATCTGCCTCTGTCTAAGGGTTGCTTTAGTGAGACCCTTGATAACCACACTAAAGGATTTTCCATTGATTTGAGGAGAATTTTACTCCTAAACCTTGTTACACTTCTTCATTTAGAAGATCTTATATTATGTATAGCTGACTTAACATCTTCGTACAAATTCATTCATCTTTCCCTGCCCTAAGAAATTATTGATCATGCCTCCTAAGCTTCGACGTTAACTTTTTCTATGCTCATTAGCTTGATGATAGTGATAATATAACCCTTCGAAATTCCTTTCAATCTTTGGACGCTTCTTTTGTGAAGGCCAATCGTTGAGTTCGCCTCTAGTTAGGAGACATATATTATCATAAGACGTGGTAAGAGAGCGGTTTTTGGAAATTGTAGTTTTCTAGAAATGACCCTCTCGGTTGATGCTTTACTCTTTTGTTGCTTGTAACAGACCCTTCATTCTCGATGGTCAGTTTTCTTTTACGTAAGTCTTATGCTTCATTTATTTTGTAGGATTGATCGAGCATACCTCTCCATTTTTTGTGAATCTATTGATGTCCCCTTCTATTCCTTTTTGAAAATTGTCCCATTAGCCTTGAATTGAATCTCTTTCCTCGTTTTCAAGAATAAACTATCCTTTTTATATTGTCTACCTAGAGAAAAAATTGATGTTGGCCCAATATGGAAGGGATTTAAACTCCATTTCTTGGGATTTTATAGAGCAACTTGTCATTTCTTCTTTTCTATAACTTGTATTGCCACAAATCTCGACATTTGTTCTTCAAGAAGATGGGGATCATTAGTGATTTGGTAAGTTGGCCTAGTCACTTTAGGATCCTTATTCGAAAAATCCTTATTCGGAGATCTTAACACGATAATTGCCATGACTAAGCAAAGCGTAGTTGATGCGACTAATTGGTGTTGATAATCAAAGGTAATTTAGATTGGAATAGGATATTCTTTGTAGGGGTAAGTCTTTTAAGCCATATATGTGCAAGCTAGGGTTGTTTCACTTAGAGTTTTAATAGCGTCGGAGGTTAAATCGCTCCTTCTAGGGTCAAAATGTTAACGGATTTCTTCGTTAATCCTAAAATTTAGGGAGAGTTGTCTTGATTAAGGAATGGTTAAGGCAATGCTAGGCTAAGTAGCTAGGATGAAGTATGTTCAATGGCAAGTCCATAATAATTCAATTATGCATCGAATAACATAGTTGTGATCAGTCGAAAGTCGTGCATGAACCAAACCGATATGCAAGTCGCAAGTCAAAGTCAAATCGATATGCAAGACACAAATTACATCAAATTTTCTATGCCATAGTTCAATATTTAATCCATTGTATGTACAAAGTTTGAGTGTTACAATTCGACCAAAATCCCCAAATTGATTTAGGTTACAAAGTGAAAAATATAAGAAGAGAGGTAAGAATGATCCTCGTTTCTTCATAACCACTAGTTTTATATTTATAAAAGTGGGTGCCGTATGACTTCGATATGCTTCAGCAATAGCTTCGACAACCACAATGTGGCTATGCATCGGTTTTCTTTTGATGATGTAAACAATAAAGCTTCGATGTTGCCTTAGTAGCAATCGCTTTCAGCGTCAATTATCTTTTGCATTAAGATGCTCTTGATTAATTCTTGGTGCATCAGTTGGAGGCAGTGTGAAGCATTGATGAGGAGAGGTGTTGATATGAAGCAAAATCGAGAAAAAGCAGCTTCCCTTAGTAAAGTGTCAGCATTGTTTACTTTTATGGACGTTAACGACTTTCACCATCGATATGGCATGCATGCTTATGCAGTGTCCTCCAAGTGTTGATGAAATGTGTTGTATAAAAGATGAAGTGCGGCATTAACCATTGGCGATGTCAACGATTGATGGGGCTATTCGAAAGACGACTCTAAGAGCGACTGATGTTAAAATGGAAACATCATCAATAGGTTCGTGACATCATCACTTAACTACATTGATTACAAGCTGCATCAATGATGAGCGATGTTGATAGAAGCCAGATTCATCTAGTTTAGATTCGACATTCATGATTCCCGACATCATCATGTGGTAACATACAATAATTGATGAAGTGCAGCATCGCTAAATACAGAAGAGTAGCGACATGAGATAATGGTATCAATAAAGAGCGGCACCAATTAGGGGTGACATTGATTAAGTGCGTTAGCAATCTTGGCCTTGTTGATATGCAGTCTGCTTGAGTTATGACATCGAAGAATAACAACCTCGAATCAAGGCGATATTGAGAATATGCAGCATTGATCACATGTAGTAACGGTGTTGAATGATATCCTTCGCTCTTTAATCGTGTTCCATGTCGCCCATCTTTATGATCAATAATTGTGACTAGAGGGATAAAAGTCATTTATGTGTCTTGATCGTGCTTTGTATTTGTTAATCATGCTTTGTATGTCTACTTGTTTAGGGAAAGTATTTAGTCATATACTCAGCATCGAAGCCAAAAAAGTAGACTTGGTTACATATGTGATAGCTAAGAATGATGATTCGAATAGGGTGTAGAAGAAATTGTTTTCAAACCTACCGGATTCACTCTTGACTGGGAGATAGTAGGAGTTGAGAAGGTCGGAATCATGATAAGTATATGAGACTTGGTTTCCATATGTGATCATTTTCATTATTGTTTAATATGGCCAAATTGACTTAGGAAATATTTAGAAGAAACAAGAGAATTAACGTATAGTTATTCAGTCGATGACCAAATTAACTCATCTTTCTCTTCTAGTACAAGTGATAAGGAAATCCGTCCAGATGGAGATGATCTCCACTCTTAACGCTGCCTGTTTATTTTTGAAGGAATCGTAGTTAAGTTAACCACAAAATTCGTCGATTCAGTCTTGAAGAGACCAAGATCAGTAAGTGTTTTACTTATCAAAACCACTTCAAGACTGAGATACGTTTTCTATCTCTTAAAATTGGATCTGTTTGAGATGCTAGAATCTATTTAGAGGTTCGAGATCTACTCGAGATGCTTAAATCCATGTAGAGGTTCATGATCTATTTGAGATGCTGGAATCCATTTAAGAATTCGTGATCTATTTAAGTGATGGTTCGTGCGCTGAGTTCTTGGGTGTGACATCACCAATGGTATATGGCTAAAGACAGAGTAGGCTGTACAATTTAGGGTTTTGCTTACCCAAGAGGGTATATCAACTCCATATCTATAGTATGCTTATTGAAATGTTATGCGCTAGAGTTTTTGATACTTGGTTCCACATAGCCCAAATGTTCAGGCGATGTGCCAATTGTGTTTACCTTATGGTATATTCTGTCAAGAGATACACGACACTCGAAAGGTAGTTTTCGATCCTCGCCATGGAAATCTGTTTTGATGTACTAAGGGCATTTCCATGGAAAATCCATATACAAACACGACTAGCGGTTTTGATCGTACTTCAATATTGTTATGTCATGAGATGCAAGCGGCACAGCTATTTTTTGATTTATATTCTTCACTCTAGACATTAACTATTATATCGCAATATGTACTTGTTAGATGGGTTTGGTTCTTCCAAAGATAACCATTACGATTGTCTCAAAAGTATTGTTATATGATAGTTACATATTTCTCGAGTTTCTCACATTATACTTATGCCTGATCCATAGCTTTAATTTTCCTTTATTTCCATAGGTGCTTATTCGAGTAGTCTGAGAAATATAGGTTCTCATGGATGTTCATTGAGCTCCTGGAGAGGAGTTGGATGGTTTACATACCGTAGTATTTATTTCCACTGCATTACTTTATATATATATATATATATATATATATATATATATTAGTATTTGTAAAGGCAACCTGTTATACCTATCCACACTGATGATAGTACTTTGAGTAGTAACTCTGAAATGTTATGTATATTAGAGTAACATTGTCTACTGTCTTTTATATTATATGTTATCATTTTGTTGTGAGATTATGATGTTCTATTCCCCTCTTTCTTGTTTCTTTTCTTTCTTCCTTTTCTTTACCCTAATGTTCTGTTATGACGCCCCACCTCTATACCCACGCTAGCCAAGAACACTCCGAAGTAGTGCTGTCAACTAGCACGGAGAATAAGGCTGTTGAGGAGCGACCATCCATGTAATTGCTTATCACACGGTGGCTATAAATAATCTTCGGAAACAAACATAGAAATAATCATATCACAAATCAGTCACAGATATCCATATCACAAAGGCGGAAGAAGATATGAATATATAACTAACACATGAAAGTGTACATCAGAGTAGTGGTCAGTAAGATCCACGATAATACAAAAGAATAGCAACACGTGCTATACAAAAGAATAAAACTATGAGTCTATATCTCAAGTGTATACAACAAAAACTGCTAATCTAAACAGTTAGCCAAAAGTCAGAGTGATGAATCCCTGGGAAGAAGTCAAGCAGAAGCACCTGTAACATCTCGGTCTGACCCGAGTATTATTTAAGAAAATAATAAACGGATCAGTCTAGCTATAAATATCAGATGACATGAGATAACATAAAAGATATGGCATAAACATAAACATCCATAATGACATACCGCTATAAGTATGTAAATAATGATCAACTGAAGATCAATCAATAAGAGATAATCAATATCACAAGAATCTTCTCAAAGATTCGGAAAGGGCATCATACCCCAAACTTGTACTCATAACAAGTCAATGACATAAATTCTAGAAATCAATGCAAGAAGTCCAGAAATCATAGAAAAGAGAAAGAGGCCTATCACATGACGGTCCGAAGACCAAGGGGAGCTACCCCACATGTGTGAATGGAATCACACAGATTAAGGTCCAGACTAACCAAAAAGCAAAAAGGTATGTGTGAGTGGAATCACACAAGTGGTGTCTAGTCTAACCTCACAACAAGAGACATCGCACAGTTGCTAGTCTAAATCATCAGAATGATCGTCATGATCAACGAGAAGTGTCAATTACACTAAGCTAGTAAATATAGAAGTTTAGCTTCATGTCCCATAACCACTTGCTTAACTTAAATATTTACGAACAAACTGTAAATCTTCACTAATAAAATTGTCACAAGAGGTTCAATCGAACAAGTCCAGGAATTAACCGACGAAGTGAACGCAAGCGTTTCATACCACTTGTTTTACTAAGTCGTTTAATTAGATTTCTCATCCGAGTGAGGTAAAGGGTTGTATATACTAATACATTGGAAAACGGTTTAAGAAAAGAGCTTTGTTATTAAAAATAGAGTTGAAATTGTTTGTTAAAAGAGTTTTGATATTTACTACTAGTATTGAAACCTTTATATTTTTAAAATGACAAATCACAGAAGAGATTGTAGAAACAATCATCACAAAGATCACATTCGGAGATGTGAATAAAATCCAAAGAAATCAGCTCAAAAGCATCAAAGTGGAAGTTCCCCAACGACCAAACGTGGCCGAGATAACCAGAGATGGTTTGTCTCGAAGAATGGTCAACTCAGCATCTCAACAAAGCAAGTTCTGTTTAATGTTTTTCAGATAAGATCGCCTACGGAGGGGGGGTCCATGGGGGGTGGCAACCCCCCAAGGTGGGGGTGCGGGGGCAACGCCACCGCTTACGGGGTTCGACCTAGTGAAGACAAAATGAGGTCTAACGACCTAACGACTCAAGGGTCTAATGACCTAACGACTCAAGGGTCATACGACCTAACGACTCAAGGGTCATACGACCTAACGACTCATGGGTCATACGACCTAACGACTCATGGGTCATACGACCTAACGACTCAAGGGTCATACGACCTAACGACTCATGGGTCATACGACCTAACGACTCATGGGTCATACGACCTAACGACTCATGGGTCATACGACCTAACGACTCAAGGGTCATACGACCTAACGACTCATGGGTCATACGACCTAACGACTCAAGGGTCATACGACCTAACGACTCAAGGGTCATACGACCTAACGACTCAAGGGTCATACGACCTAACGACTCATGGGTCATACGACCTAACGACTCATGGGTCATACGACCTAACGACTCAAGGGTCATACGACCTAACGACTCAAGGGTCATACGACCTAACGACTCAAGGGTCATACGACCTAACGACTCATGGGTCATACGACCTAACGACTCATGGGTCATACGACCTAACGACTCAAGGGTCATACGACCTAACGACTCAAGGGTCCAACGACCCAACGAGTTAAGTGTCCAGCGACCTATCGGGATAACTCGTAACCGACTTAAGGGTTGCGTGACTGAAGGGCTGCACGACTTAAGGGTTAACTCGTAAACGACTCACGACCTATGGATGAACGATTTAACTCCGAACGAGCTAAAAATGGCCAGAACGACCTAGGGTTAACTCGTGAACGACTCACGACCTATGGACGAACGACTTAACTCCGAGCGACCTAAAAATGGCCAGAACGACTCAAGTGCAGAAAATTCAACAAAACGCTAAAAATTGGAGTTTTTCGCCAATCCAATCCAAACCAAATGCTAACATGCATGCAAAAATGATAGGGAATCATTCCCAACAGTCCAATATAGTTATAGGCTAGAATTGTGAGATAAAAATCTCACCTTTGCACCAAATATCAATGAAAATGAAGTTTTAAGCAAGCAAGAATCAATCCTTCTTTTATCTAAGCACAAGAAGCTTGAATCCAATGTCTTCTTCTTGAATTTGGAGTAGAAAGATGGATTGCAATTGAATTTGAGTTTTGGAATTTTAATTTCCCATTCCCTCCACCATTAATGCCAAAGCTTGATTAGTTAGGAAATTTATGAAGAGTGAGGAGAAGAGGGTTGGAACTTGGGCTTAATAGGCTAAACTAACCCAAAGTCCAAAGCGGGAAAAGTTAGTGAAATTTCACTAACTCCAAACCTATCGATGTTTATACTTAAAAAAGTTGTAAACGATATTTCGAACTCAATGGAAGTGGTCTCGAGTCCTAATTTGACCATTTGCAAAAAGTAGGTTTTCGGACCAAAATCCGATTAACGAGTTAATATTTAAATAAAATATTTAAATACAAACTCGATAAATATGCGGGTTGTTACATCTGTCTTCTTGGCACTTGGATATCCGGCATGTGAATACCATGGATGTCTTAGTGTTGACATTTGGAAGTCGAAAAGGACGGTCATTACACAAAAAGTCAACATTTTGAAAATGAGATGCTTGAAATCAAGACCAAAATAAACGAGCTTAAAAACGGAAATATGATCTTAAACATAAATTATTTTGAAAAGGGTGTATGTTATTAGTCATTGTTTTATACTATTAAACAAGAATAGTCTTTTAAAATCCAAAGTTAATGAACTCTGATTAATTCTTTGAAAATTTTCCACTGAAGAAAAACTGTTTAACATGTTATTAGAAATCAATTCATTACGGATAACAGAAGATGACTTGGATTTAAAATGTGTTATTTCATAAATAAAATATTAGTAACACCACTAGGGGGCAAAGTGTGTTTCTCAAATGCATATGTGGCAATATTATACACAATTATAATAATTACTGAAATATGAACATAAACAAATGAGTCAAACAAATTTGGATTCGTAAGGTACAACAGTCAATATTAACTGTTCGTTATATAAACAAACTTGGGTACCAAAAAATAGACATGAATAAATGTGGCCATATATCATTTTCTAGGTCACTCACTTCTTCTAACCTGCAGGTACAAAGTTAGGCTAAGGAGAAACTATGACGGAAGTAGGTTTCAAGCTGTTTTACATATTTTATGATTGATAATTGCAATGTTCCTTAGCCTAGTAAAACAAAGTGGAGTTCCACACACTTTAGGTAACAATGATGAAGAAGAATGCAACTCAAAGGTAAGCAAAGATATGATTCAAAACCCTACTTCTCATTTTATCTCCTTATTCCGATTTTTAATTTTCTAACAATGTTGTAGTAAATTATCATAAATTAAGCTATGAAACTACAATTTTCCAAATTCAATACATTTTGGAAAATAAACAGAAGTTCCAATAAGTCTTATGTTTTGAGTTTCTCTAGATTTTGATCTTAAGTGACTAAAAAACTACAAATAATTCAATACATTATTTGAAACATGTTGCAAAACTTTCTAACATAGCAATAGTATTTTGATCATAATTTTTGCTATGTTATTCCAATTTACAAAATTGCAGATGTCTTGAGAACCTTCAAGAAAATGCTACAATTTTTATTCTTTGAGCTTTTAGACATTTCTTTTCAAAAATTGTTGGTAAAATGCATTCATGTTGATGTTATGGTTAATAAACATCACATGATTGTTGTAAAACAACCGTAGTTAATTGATCACAACTCGAACACTATTACTCCAAATTTTGAAAATTTTGAAATTATGGATAGCACATAGATAAAACTTTAACTTCCATATTTTGAGTTTTGTCGACTCTTTTCATAAAACATTGAAAAGCAGTAATCAAGTCAGCAAATTTCTTGAAAGTGTTTCTGAGTAATTCGAACAAGTTGTAGTATTTTAGACATAATGTTTGATCTTTTTATTATTTTGACTTGTAACCAATTTTGTTTCTTAGAAATTTTGATTATCTGAAACTTTATTATTTGTTGCTGAATTGAATTATGTACCTAAAATTTTCAAATAATGGTTTCAAAACAGATAGTTTTTTCAAAACAATAACGATCGATGTTTGAAAAATGAGAATAATGTTTGACATGCATATGGTTATGATTTTTTGTACTATATCTTACTTTTCCGTTGATGACCGACAAATCATATGTTTAAGAGTCTTTAGTTTATTTGTGCTTTATTATCGACGTAGATGATTTTGTTAAGAAATTTGAACGTTGGAGCAAATTTGATTAATATTGTGGAGTTCGCAATGCACTTATTTGATGAAGCTTATTTTACATACTTGACAGGATGAGAGGGTTCGGGAGGTCGGACGCAAAATAGTGTCTAAGGTACCATTGCTCATTATCATTGGAATATCGACAGTGATAAGTGGTATTATTGTTTGCCACTATGAGCAGCCTAGATAGCAAATGGTTTCATGATAGGGTAGCTTATCCTTTTCTATTTAAAATATCTTCTACGACTGTTCACTATTATGGTTCCTCCAGTCTGATATTTTTAGTATCTCATATGTCCTACAGATTGATTGATATTTAACACATTTTATTTCATGCACACAGGGAGCACTTGCATTTTAGCTTTTGATTTATTTTATTTTGAAAAACCCAAAACTACATTTTTACCTTCTTAGATTATTTTTCAAAGCACAAAAAACCCAAAATATGTTTTTTTTTTGTTTTGCTCTCTTAGAATTTTTTTCTACTCTCCATATTTATTCATGACGTCAATATTTTAAAATGAGATATTGTGATTAAATCTTTGACGTGAGTTTTCAATGAAATCTTTTTTATATAAGAGTCCTGACTAGATAATTTTTTGATTTGAAAATGTTGAAACTGCTTGAGATGATAGTTTTGTCTCTATCTTGAAATGACTTTTGGAAACAAGTTGAACTGTAAATTTTGAAATTTTGAAACTAGTTCTTAAAATGATTCTTTGATACTCTACACTTGACATGATTTTGATAGATGAATTTTCAAAATTAATTTTTTTAGCTCTGTAATAAAATGATTTGAGATGAATCTCTAGCGTATTTATTTCGATATATTAAACTATATAACCTTAGATAATGAGCTCTTATTTCCGCTAATTGCTCTAAAACAAATTCATATATTTTGTTCAAGATTAGAATATAAAATGGAAGATATTTGCGAGATATTTACAAAGAATTTACATTTTAAATCATATTACGACCGATTGAACTTCCTTACATGATTTTTTATATACATAGGTGACTAAGGATATTGCATTTTGGTCTTGATTAAATAATAACATTATATTATTTTTTAATAATTGAGCATGCCATAAAGTTTCTATTTTTGGCCATCGCATATCCTACATCATCTCCGGATCAGCTATTCGATATTCATATTCCATCAAATCATATTTTTCATTTTTTTCTTGTGTTGGCTAAATTAACATAAACCAAAATGTGGTAAAGATTGGTTGGCCTAAAAGTGGGTATCGGTGATATGTCATGTACATGCTCCATATGAAAAGTAAAGCAATTAACATACTATAAATTTTAAGTTTAAATGGTAAGGACCTACAAAAGACAAGTGGATGTCGTATAGTTGTAGGGCTACATCACTTTTGGGTATCCAGTCAATGCTAAAAACATTTTAGTGTCCTGTGTACACACTCATTAAACAATGCTTCTTCCTCATTAATGCTCTTAATGGCAATGCACTGGTGTAAGTACCTTGATCTCAATTACAATGGGTTAGGGAAAAATTGTCCTTATATAATACTTCACTCAGATTATTATGCAATTTGTGGTTAAAACGGTGGAGTTTATTGTTATCGAAACTCCATTACATATAACCATACTTATTTTATCACCTTCTTAACAATCTGTGTAGTTAATGCTTTTGGCTGTTCTCTAGCGATGGAGGTGCAAAAGTTACTATAAGATTGCGCAATAGGGATCTTAAGGCTAAATTAACATTGGAGGTGGGGTCGAATAGTGTTTTATAATTTACATGAATCTTTTTTAAATATTTTGAAATTATACCTATAATTATACAATTATTAATCACAGAATCAATCATAGAATCAAAACACAAATAAAAATAAATGTAGTAAAAGTAAAAGGAAAGATCACAACAGGCTTTTATACTAGTTCAGAGTTACCCAACATCCAGTCACGCACAATTATCTATACTGATTTCTTTTCAACTAGTAAATGCAAATACAATCACAATTTCAAGGCTATGAGACACATTCTCCAGAATCTTGATCTATAGGGAAAATTTTCGACCTATAAGCACTCCCACTTGATTTAAGAGCTACTAAGCACACCCAATCGACTAATGGGCTACAATCTCACCCAATTAATTTACGAGCTATAATCTCACCCACAAGTATAGTGGCTTGATTTGATAGAGTTTTACAAACTCGGATCTCCAATTTTAATTACAAATGATCCTATAACTCTTGAATTTCACTTTGATCTTGATTGGAGTGAGAGAGATGATAAAAATAAAAGAGTAGATGATAGAGAATCAAACTAATGTTGGTTGAGCTTGATTCTGGTTGAAATTCGACAAAGTATGTTTCTTTATTTTAGAAAATGAAAGAGGATAAGGAGGAGAGAAGAGGAATGAAAATTGACTAATAAATTCATTTGGGAAGACAAGTATTTGTAGGGGAATAACGGTCATGTCCGTTTGTGAAGAGATGCGATGAATAGACACTTCTTTTGAAATTTGATTTTTGAAAATCACGGCTAGTACGTCGACATATATGGATAGGGTATGTCGATATGCTCTTTGTAATTTAGAAAAATACTTTAAAATATTATTTTGAAAATGTATTTCTTTGTAAAATAATTTGATACTTGTAAGCATGCTTAAATATAATTTATACATTTTTAAATCATAATAAAACTTGAGTAAATTTTTATGATAAGATTTTTGAAAAATAAACCAATATAAACCAAAATTTAATATGAAAAACTTAAAATAATATTTATAAGTATAATAAATTAAAAACTTATTAATTTTTTTTGAAACGTCTAATTAAGAACTTATCTAAAAATAGAGAAAGGGAGAGAGATCAAGTGCTATCAGAATTTTAACATAAATCTATGACTCTATAATTTATCTGGAATATCTTGAAATCTCAAACTCCTCAATACTCATTAGTCTTCTTTCTCTAGCTCTTGAGTCTCTATATCAACATCTTGACTTTATATTGTACAGTCTTCTCACATCATCATCTGTCTAATATCCTGCACTATATACTACACATCTTGATAAAATATCAGTATTTTATATGATTTCCTAAAGTCGTTGTCATCAGAACCAATATCTCAGGTACTAACAATCTTCTCTTTTCTGATGATGACAACTTTATATACGAAATATAATATAACTCCCTCCTTAATTTTTGCCTATCAAAACCCACCCTTAATCTATGTCTAATATTTCATATATTTCTTCCCCTTTGTCATCAATCAAAAATAACTAACTATAACTATAATTCTAACCCTATCTCTCGATATTAATTCTAACATCTTCTAAATAAAATACTATATGCTCATAATGATAAATATATGTATATATAGAAGTAATAACTAATATGATCGTAAAATACCAAATGACAAGAATGATATATAAGAAATATGATATGTAAAATGAGATAATAATACTCAATATGTTAATTAATTCCAAGCATAGATAATGTCACACACTAAATGTAACGATCAGGAATTTTCAATCCCGAAAATTCTAAATAGTTAGGAAAAGAAGAAAAGAGATAGAAGAAGAAGAAACAGAAAACCGAACTCGGAATCTCACATTCGCAGCGGATGAAAAATAATATCAAATAATATTCTTTACACAAAGAAAGCTATATCAATCAATTTCATTTTAATACATCAGAGTTACAACATTTGACAATTAATGGACAGTTAAAATAACTTGTTCCAAATATACAACAATATAACACAGTGGAAACACTCCATATGTTCCTGCCATCCAGCTCGCCTCCTGGGCTCCAGAATGTCCTTACATGGAAATCTATAATACTCGGTCTGACCCGAGCATTGCATCAAAGTAACAACCAGGTCAGGCTGGAAACCAGCATGAGTAAACCCATCTAACATGGAACACAAAAGCATACAACTTATATAAACCCGAGGTAACATGTATTTACAACTTCACAAGTCGTTATAGACATCATTTACATCACACATCAATTTCTAAGTACCAAAACTTAGATTAAATGGTCCAATTCACTTAAATCATTCCATTTCAGCCTATTGATTCCACATATCAATTTATAAAGAATTGAAATGGTTTTGGGTACGTACTAATACCCGACTCCGGTCTCTTCAAATTCAATGCCATCTTAACCTAAGTTATTCAAGTGAAATACAATTCAATTTTAAATACAAGATGTCACTTTTTTACATAGCAATTCATCATCGAAAGATAACCACATTATCATTGTCCATCCAAACATATCATATCACAAAACATTTCATATCAGAGATATAAATTAATTCAAGGCATTTAAACGTAATTCAATCGTTTATAAGCAAGATGGATCATTTCCAAAATCAATTTAATTTATCTCTATTTAAATTAATAACTAATCCTTTAATCACTTAGATTACCTTTACTTAATCATTAATTAATTACAAATCAATTAATTAATGATCTTTAAATTATCCATCTTAATTAATCATCCTTGATTAATTATCTTCAATTACATAAAGTAATTATCCTTAACCATTTACGGTAATTAACCTTTAATTACTTTCACTAATTACATTAATTAATTACGTTAATTAATGATCCTTAATTAATTACTTCTATTAATCAATCTAATTAATCATAAACTAATTAACCATCCTGTAATTACTTTCCTTAATTAATTAACTCCTTAGTTAATTACATTAATTATACCCTAATTACTTCCATTAAGTAATTTTTCTTTTATTAATAACATTCAGTAAATTATGCATTTATCACTATCACTAAGTAGTTATACATTATTAATTACTTCCAGTAATTTTCTTAATCAATTTCATAATTAATATATTATATAACTATTTTTAACCAACAAATTTTAAACTAATTAAATCTTGAGACTTGTTTAAACCTATTAAAGAACTTACCTAGAACTTGTTATCACTTCCCTTTACTTAATGAAATAAGTAATCTAAGTCTTTGCTTTTCTTTTTCTAAACTTTGCTTTTCATAAGCCTGAACATTTCTTTGAATTTTTTAAAATCTGGTTACTAACAAATACAATCCGAGCAAATCCGAGTCAAAACATTTTAAACTATAAAATTAGTTGATTAAATTTTGAAAACTTGAATTTATTTAAAATACTTTTCTTTGCTTTTAAAACCTGTACCTATTAACTTAAATTTTTTAAGAAAACAGGTTACAACACCTAAGACTAACCGAGCCAACTTCGAACCTTACCTGAGCAAAACATGAAGTTGCCTCTATGTCTACTACTTCGAGTTGCACACGAAATCGCTCGAGACATAACCAAGTTAAAAGCTTTCTCTTGCGAACAACATGAACGAGAACCCGAGGCCATCATTCATTTTCCCGAGATTTATCTCAAGGCTCTCCCCCATTCACCCTTACGAAACATCACTGATGCACAGCGACCATGTGCACGTGCACCAGTCGACGGCGATGTTTCAACATCCTCGACCGTCACCGACAAGTTGCCTTCGCCAAGCTCGATCATCGCCACTACCCAGAACTCCTCGATATCCCAGAAATCAAAATCGAGCGGCCTTGACGACAACTGGAACCTATCATCGATGCCAAACTTCACCATCGCCCACGATTATGACCACCGAAGTCTGTGCGAGCTTGACTAGTGTCACATTGTCGACTTCCACGTCGTTTCCCACATTCACATTTACTTCCAGATCGCCAACGGCCGCGCAACTATCACCGTTCCATCGTTGATACAGACAGGTAATCGAACCCTAAATTCCCTTTGCATGACCTTCCTGACCATCAGAAAAATCACCAAGTATTTTTCTCGTGTTTGCCGCCATTCATGCCTCCTATAACCTCGATCCCGAGCCACCCAACCATCGAGATCACCGGAATTTTACCCATTTTCTGATTCCGATCAACTCAAAATTCCCATTCAAAAACATCCTTGAAAATTTAAATTTTATTATCAAAATTCCTCAATTCCTACGACTAATTCGTTTATGAATTCAATTTATGAAATTTCGAACATCGAGTTTTGACTCATTTATGTTCATCACAGTAAATTCCCAATTTTTAAAATATTTACTAAATAAATATTCTTGTAATCATTTTTTAAATTAGTATTACATCATTATAATCACTTCCCGTTAAAAGATCGAATTCTAAATTCAAGTAGATACGATGATCTGATTTTTTTCTATGACAGGTTTAAAACCCTGTTATTATATCAACAAAGATATATAGATATATATATATATATATATATATATATATATATATATATATATCTTTGTGTTGTACACAGTCACATATGAATATGCATATTCATTCCCATTAAAACTTACTTTACAACTTTTCTCAACATTGACCCACATGCAAACCATTTATCACAATATTTACTTCACATTTTTACTGCATGCAACAGAGTTTTAAAAAAACAGATAAGGCTCTGTTTACTCACCTGATGATGAATGAACAGAGAGGTTTGAATCTGGAAAATACTTGAATGCTTAAATTGGATACTTTGAAATGGCTTTTGATCTTGATGCAGGTTGAAGAGTTGTTGAGAAGATTACTTGATTATTTTGTATTGCTTAGGTTTTAAATTTTCTTGGACTTTTGAAATGAAAATCCTTGTTGCTTTTGAAATTACTGCTTGTTAATTGAAAATCTAGAATTGCTTGATTTAGATTAATATGCTGTTTGAATAATTTTCTATTTTAGTGTTATAGAGTTTTGGTTCTTAGTTGAAAATTGTAGATCAGAAGAAAAATAGAAGAGAGGGGGAAAATATGTTTATATAACTTAGTTTGATTTATTATAGGATAAAACGAAAAGTAAAGGATACTTGTCCTTTACCATGTTAAATTTGCTAACACATGTTATTTAAAAGGTTTATAACTTAGCACATGTAACATTACATGCATAAACAAAAAATTTAAATGTTCATAAAGCTTTGAAAATTAATTTCCTAATTTATAAATACATGTATAAATAAATTATTTTTTTACAAAAAAATAATAATAAAACAATTTATGTTCCAAATAAAATTATGAAAATCTCTTTTAAAATCCAAAGTATAATCTAAGATATATATATATATATATATATATATATATATATATATATATATATATATATATTCATTTATCCTTTGAATTTAAATATTCTAATCCATGTTCAAATTCAATTTAAAATTTAATTTAAACTCAACTCAAAAATTAAATTTGTTAATAATAATTCTATTTATACCTATATTTAAAATATCACATTATTATTAGTGTTTGAAAATAAAAATTTTGTCAATTTTAAATAATTCATAAAGGAGATTATTAAATAAATATTTTCCCAGATATGAATATTAATTATCAAATTTATTTGTTTCAATTTTAATAATCAGTATTTTAATAGTTAGAATCGGTATTTCTTGTTAATTAACCTAATTAATTATCAATCAACAGATATTAAAAATCTGTTTTATCACATTCCTCCCCCCTTTGAATCTTTCCGTCCTTGAAAAGAAACGAAGCCAGAATTTATTTGATACTTAAAATCAGATAAACCACTCTTTTATTATTTTTAAAACACTTTTAAAAATCTACATTGTATTACAAAAATAGTTTTATAAAAATACTTTTTATTACTCGATTTCCCAACCATTCCATCCTTGTCCTTACAGAAATTCAGCGATACGTTGATCAGGCGTAAGACTGAAAATCTATAAGTACTTGGTAAACCCGTTTTAACATCCAGTGAAAATACTTGGAAAACAATCTTATTGAAAACATAGAAGACATTTTTGAAAATAGAGGAAATATCTTTGGTGAGAATGCTCTGGAAATCATCACTCATATCCGTGGTCGTAGTTACATCCTAGGTTACGTTGCCATCATAGCAAAAGTCCATGTAATCGTAGGCACTCCGCGCCCCTCGATTACGCCATGGAACCCGCCACAGATCGCAGTTACCTTTCGAGGTTACGTTGCCATCACAGCAAAAGTACATGTAAGTGTAGGCATCAGCGCCCTCGATTTTCGCTGCCAAAAATGAAACTTCTCCCCTCCCACATAGGTCGCAGTCTATCGATGTAAAATCAAACGTAGACTGTTGGCTCTCAGCAACTGTTTGCGCAAAAAATGGCCATAAACACCCAAAGTCGTGTGAACTAGTCGATTTTATGTTGTTTTTAGTGATTTAGGTGATTTATGCAAATATATAAAAAGCAGGGACTAAACTGTAAAAGACACACAGATTTATAGTGGTTCGGCCAGAACGTGCCTACGTCCACTTTATATGTTATTCTCCTTTTCTCTTCATATTACAAGTACAAAGCTTTGATTACAAGTAATTGAAAGTTGTTTGAAAGTTCTATCCGTGCTTGAGCTCTCAACCTTGTTTGCCATTGTTGTACCCCTACCCCTCTATTTATAGAGTGAGGCTGGGGGTAGAGGTCTTGGATGTATATAGCTGTTGTTGGACCTGGGCCGAAGCAATCTGGTCTGGCAACGTTGGTTCGGCAACACCCTGGTTCGACGGTGAGTGGAGTGTTGATTGGACCGGTAGTGTGTGGGGGAAGGTTGGTTCGGTGGTTTACTTGGTAGTGGATGGAAAGGAGGTTGATTCGGTGGGAGGTGGAAAGGCCTTTGGTTCGGCATGTGGTGCCTTGGGTCTGATTCGGCAAGTAGCGAGGCGAGGTCTGGTTCGGCAGTGGAGTTGGGAATGCCGAATGGACTTCGGCATTGGGAATGCCGGATGAATCTCGGCATTGGGAATGCCGGATGAGCCATGGTATTTCGTATGCCGAATGAGATCTCGTTTCATACTGCCGAATGGGCTTGAGTGTTGGAGTGCCGAATGGACTCTCGCATTGTTTCACCGAATGAACTTTTATATTTGAACCTTGAGTGAAATCCTAGACTTATATACGCTTGCTGGCTGCCTCTTCTTAGTTCGGTCGTGGTGGAAACGCATACAACATTGATATTCCAGTTTTGTCCAAAAAATGGGATAACACTTTGCCCCCCAAAACATGTCTTGCGGTAAGAAGGCGTGTTTTGTAATGCCATGAGCTGGATGTTCATATCCTGTTGACAACCTGTAAAGAGCTTGATATTTTATATGGCCCCAAATGACGACCGTTCGGGATCGAGCTATTTGGGATGAAGCGCGGCCGTTCATGGTCAAGCGCCTAACTTCAAATGAGGACCGTTCGTGGTCGAGTCATTTGAGATGAAGTGCGACCGTGCGCGGTCAAGCACGTAAATCCATGTGTCGATCGTTCGGGATCGAGTCATCTTCGGTGAAATGTGACCGTTCAAGGTCAAGCGCTCAACTTCAAATGACGACCGTTCGGGATCGAGTCATTCGAGGTAAAGTGCGATAGTGCGCGGTCAAGTGCGTAAATCCATGTATCGATCGTTCGGGATCGAGTCATCTGTGGTGAAATGTGACCGTTCAAGGTCAAGCGCTCAACTTCAAATTACGACCGTTCGGGATCGAGTCATTCGAGGTAAAGTGCGACAGTGCACGGTCAAGTGGTGGGCCTCAAATGACGACCGTTCGCGATCGAGCCATTTGAGGTAAGGTGAGTTGTGCCGTTCGAGGCGAGTTTGTGACTGTTCGAAGTCGAGTGTCGTTCGAGGCGAATTGTGACTGTTCGTAGTCGGGTGTCGTTCGAGGCGAATTGTGACTGTTCGAAGTCGGGTGCCGTTCGAGGCGAATTGTGACTGTTTGAAGTCGGGTGCCGTTCGAGGCGAGTTGTGACCGTTCGCGATCGGGTGCCGTTCGAGGCGAGTTGTGACCGTTCGCGATCGGGTGCCGTTCGAGGCGAATTATGTGTGCCAGGGGGGACTTAATATTATCAGTGCCGGAGTTATTGTTTGGGGGAGTTTCCGAATCAAAGACTTCGGCAGTTCGCTGCCATGTAAGAGGTGCTCGTGGACCGTTCGCGATCCACGGGCATACAAGTAATTTTTCCATAGAATTGTAGTTGTTAAAGCAATAATCATATGAATCCTACAGCAGAAAATGTCCAAAAGGAAGAATTTAAATGTTCAAATCAAAATCAAAGCAAAAAGCAGAATGAAGATGTCAAAGCGTAAACTCTTACTATAACGCGGCTGGTAGTCATTCAGAGCATGCCTATGGATCGTGCGCGATCGCTCACATGTGTAAATGATCTAACCGTGTTAGCGAGAGGTTTACAACTTGTTCATCGTTATTTTAATCAAGCAATCAATGGATAACCAAACGGTGCCCCGATCCAGGGTCACCTCTAGCCGATGTAGACGGTGGTCCCTCTGGCTCCATTGCTGGAGTTCGCCTCCTCACGTACTGGAGGTGCATACCGTTCCTGATATGCCCTTCCACTTCGTCCTTCAAATGCCTACAATCATTAGTGTTATGACCGTGTAATTCATGGAATACACAAAACTTATCTGATTTTCTTTCGTCAGAGGTTAGATCCCTTCGCATTGGTCTACGATACGGAACCTGCCCCTTGGTATCCTGATAAATTCGTTCCAGACTCTCATTCAGCTCAGTGTGAGTGATGAATCGCGGCTCCCTCCCTTGCCGCTTTGACCTGTCATCATTATCCTCAGCCTTTCTCTTTCCTTTGCTAGTCTCCGCATCCTTTCCAGGTGGGTTTCTGCTCTTGATTGCGTAAACTTCATCTTCTTCCTCTCTTTCTGCACTAGTATCTTCCAAATGCAGAAACTTTTCAGCCTCATGATAGAACTCTCCCAGATTCATAGGCGGGTCCTTGGTTAATGAATTCTTGAACTCTGTGCTATCAGCTATTCCAGATACAGCCGCCATCATGACCATAGATGGATCTGGTCGATCCACTGATGCTGCCGCCGCATTAAATCGCGTTAGAAAGCTCCTCAAAGTCTCTCCAGTTTTCTGCTTCAAGGTTGCCAAAGTCATCACATTCTTGGTCTCGCAATATGAACCCTGAATTGCCTCATGAATCTCTCAGTTAAATCTGCCCACGTTCCTATGGAGCCGCTCTCCAGTTGCCTAAACCATAACGCTGCAATGTCCGTCAAATACAGTGGAAAGCACCGGGCCATGATCTCCTGTGATGCCCCCAGCACTTCCATGTGCCTCATATACTTAGTAAGATGGATCGCAGGGTCTGTCCTCCCATCGTACATCTCTACTGATGGTAGCTTGAATTCTGGTGGGTTCCTAGCCATCCTAATTGCAGAAGAAAAAGGACTCCTGTTTACATCTTCCAAGTCTTTGTTTACCAAACCGCCTCTCATAGTTCTTTTAACCATCTCTGCCAATCTGTCATCGTCTCCGAGATGCAATCTTCGTTCATCACTTTCAACTTGCCCCCCGAGTTCACGAGGGAACTCTGGGATCTGCCCCCTTGACTGAGCGCTCACTCCTCTATTGCCACCAGGTTGTTCGGATGCCCCCGTCTCTCTTCCCGGGATCGGATTACCATGCTCTGCATGAGTGCCCCCTAGCTCTGGTGCTACGCTAGATGGTCCTGCTCCATTCTGAACTCCAGTTGCTCCTTGGTTTTGTGCTCCAAGTTGTCCAATTTGCTGAAGCAAGTTTTGGATCATCTCTTCTTGTCTCCTCATCATAGCCTCCCTCTCATCCTTGGTGATGAAGGCTGAAGCTTGGTTTGCTCCTGAGGAAGCCTCTTGACTCCCCTCCTGTTGACTCTGCTCTGGCCTTGGCTTTCTGCTTGATTGTCTCGCCATGACTCTTCCAATCTGAATCTCTAAACTCTCAAATTCAACTTCCAAGCGGTAGGTCCTTGTGTTCAAGTTCTCAGTGAAAGCACCAAAATGATTGCGCAAAAAATGGCCACAAACACCCAAAGTCGTGTGAACTAGTCGATTTTATGTTGTTTTTAGTGATTTAGGTGATTTATGCAAATATATAAAAAGCAGGGACTAAACTGTAAAAGACACACAGATTTATAGTGGTTCGGCCAAAACGTTCCTATGTCCACTTTATATGTTATTCTCCTTTTCTCTTCAGATTACAAGTACAAAGCTTTGATTATAAGTAATTGAAAGTTGTTTGAAAGTTCTATCCGTGCTTGAGCTCTCAAACTTGTATGCCATTGTTGTACCCCTACCCCTCTATTTATAGAGTGAGGCTGGGGGTAGAGGTCTTGGATGTATATAGCTGCTGGTGGACCTGGGCCGAAGCAATCTAGTCTAGCAACGTTGGTTCGGCAACACCCTGGTTCGGCGGTGAGTGGAGTGTTGATTGGACCGGTAGTGTGTGGCGGAAGGTTGGTTCGGTGGTTTACTTGGTAGTGGATGGAAAGGAGGTTGATTCAGTGGGAGGTGGAAAGGCCTCTGGTTTGGCATGTGGTGCCTTGGGTCTGATTCGGCAAGTAGCGAGGCGAGGTCTGGTTCGGCAGTGGAGTTGGGAATGCCGAATGGACTTCGGCATTGGGAATGCCGGATGAATCTCGGCATTGGGAATGTTGGATGAGCCATGGTATTTCGAATGCCGAATGAGATCTCGTTTCATACTGTCGAATGGGCTTGAGTGTTGGAGTGCCGAATGGACTCTCGCATTGTTTCGCCGAATGAACTTTTATATTTGAACCTTGAGTGAAATCCTAGACTTATATACGCTTGCTGGCTGCTTCTTCTTGGTTCGGTCGTGGTGGAAACGCACACAACATTGATATTCCAGTTTTGTCCAAAAAATGGGATAACAGCAACACACACGACTTTCGCTATGTCACCATAGGTCGCAGTCTACCAATATAAAATCAAACATTGACTGTTGTCTCTCAACGGCACACACGACTTTTGCTATGGTCTGAAGTAGATAGTGGTGACATCGAGTTACACTGTCGTCACAACATAACCCAAATGCCTCTGTAGGCATCAACTCCCTCGACTTCCGCTACACACTACACATAATCCTCAAGAACTATTTTTGTCCGGACGGCTCACAGGATCAACTATAGAACCTCCCCCTTTGAGGCTTAGGGCAGTACCAACCTATGGTACTCCTGAGAAGTTTATTTCAAGGGAGCGACTTTTTCTCCAGAGCCATTTTCAAAACACTTTATACTATGCACATACAGTATCTTCCAAATCATACACCAAGTATAAATTCCATATAAATTTCTTTTTCTCAAAATCGATTATCCCATAATCGATAATCCTCAAACCAGGCTTTCCAAATTCCTATATTGATTTTACCCAAAAAATCAAAAGCCTTTCCAAAATCCATAGGTTCCATAAACCTTTCCTCCAAAATCATTCTCATAAGATCCTTTATATATAAAGATATATATAACCTTGAAAAATCTTTGGATCATTTCAAACTTGTATAAAACTCTTTTTATACTTCAAATATTTTCAAAACCCTTTTCTTCTGGCTATAGACTCAACAAGGGGAGTTTATCATATATGTAAAAAAGATACATAACTTTGTTTATGCCAAATTAAACATTCAAATTTGATTACACTTTACAAAACCGCTTACCATATTACTTACTTCCATAAAGTAAATTTCTATTATAGAAATATCTAATTACCCCTTTATTTTATCATATATCTCACAAAATATACTTTTCATTTCAAAAACCATTTCACATTTCTTATCCACAAATTTCCACTATAGATTTAATTCAAACCCGTACGATGTGCACATATCATTCGTACGCTATATCAATCTGATCGCTCACTCGATCACACAATTTTTATTCTGAACTAGTATCGTCCACCTGACTTCCTAATGCGGACTCAAATCTGGTTTCTTGATCAGAAACCGTCATTCTCCTTGCATAGCCATAACTATGATCGAGAATATCCAAAACCAATCAACAATCCATATCTAGGTTCGCCGTCAAAAATCGAGTGAAAAATCTCAACTCGGATCGATAAACTATCTCGAAATTCTATGCTCAAATCTAGATCAAATCATTATGCGAATAGAATAACATACGTGCATCCTACGTATTTATCCTCATTGGTTATTAGCCAAAACAATCTCCTTTTCTATTCACATTCACTTTAATTTCTATACACTTATTCATAATTGCTTCAATTCCTTTTGGATTATCACTTTAATTCTTATCTCAATTGGTAATTAATCATACACAGTTTGCATTCTGACCATTTTAAAATTTGAAAATAGCTTGAAAAAATAAAAATAGACAATTAGTGGAAAAATAATTATTAGTTTGTAAAATAGCTGTAAAATAGTTATGCAATTGTAAAATAATTGGAAAGTAGTTAAATAGTTATAAAGTTTTAAATAATTCCAAAATAATTGTAAAATAGTAAATAGTTATAAGGTAATTGAAAACAGTTATTAGTGTATAAATTAGTTAAAAAAAATTATAGTTCCAAAAATAATTGTAAAACAAGTATAAGATATGTTTAGGTTTAAAAAGAAAAGTTCTAATGTAAATAGTTTGGAAAAATAGATTTATATTAAAACAAATTATTTTAAAAATAGTCCAGAGTCAAACTGTTCAATTCCCAACCTCCATTTCCAATCATTTCAAGTTAAATTTTCCACTTCAATTTAAATTGACCCAATTCCAATTTAAATAACTTCAATTTCCATTGAAATTGAATTAATCCCAAATCAAGTTGGATTAACCTCAATTTCGTTCCAAATTCAAATCAAATTCCATTTGATTTTCAACCTATTCAACTTTAATTACAATTCCAAATTATTCAAATCAATTTGGACTAATTTCAAATTGAACCCACTTCAATTTCAAATCATTTCAATTTCCGTTTGAATTAATCCCAATTCCCATTTGAATTTTTAAACCTATCCATCTTCAATCACAATACCAGTTAATTCAAATCAAATTCAATTTGAACTAATTCAATTCATATTTCAAATTTATACCATTTCGAATTATATAAATTCGATTTAAATTTTTAAAAGTTGATTTAATCCTATAAATCAAATCAACTTATATCTTTAAACCATTTAATTCCGAATCCAAATTCTATTTTTAACCTATTTCAAAGTTCAAATAATAATTCAAATCCTTTTTAAACAACTAAATATTTGAAATTCAATTTATCATCAAATTTCAATTTTAAAACCAAACCTTTGAAATTTTGTCTTAAACATTCAAATCTTAAGTCCAAAATGATTCGATTTTATCTTAATTATGGATATATTATCACGCACCATTTCTTCTTTCATTTAAATAAATCTAATTTCGGCTTAAAGATTATTAATAATAACAGGATGGTATCATTCAAATTACTTAAGACATCCATCCATTTTCAATTTTTAGATCTCAAACCCATTTTGAGATCACACAAACTCCCCATTCAAATCAACCATTTAAGTTCCCAAGTTAAATCCCAATTTCATCTTGAAATTTCCAATTCAGGTTGTTTATTCTAAACTTATTTCACTTTCCCAAAGTTAAATTCAATTTACTTAATCCAGTCAACCCTACTTAAATTTGAATTCCTGCTTCAAATTTCAAAATTATTTCCCACTTATAAGTTGAAAACTTATATCCCTTTGGGTTTTCACAACTCATTCCAAATAAAAATTTAAAAACCAACATTTAGAGTTTATTTCAAACCATCATTGATATTATGTATATTCCTCATATTATTTTAAACCACCCTTGGTATTTAATTTAAAACAAATTTCTTTAAATTTTCAAACAACTCTTGTTTGAAATAAGATCCCTTTCATACAAATATATTATATAACATTTCTTTATCTATTTGAAAAAAATTCCAAATTCCGGACCAGATTTAAAACTTCACAATTTAGATCATTTTCAGTTCCAATATATAAGTCATACTTCCCAAAATGTTTTACTTCCCTAGAACATTTCATTTTGCTTACTCATTAATACACATTTTATTATTAAACACAACAATCGTTTATAATAGTAACCAAGATTATCATATTTGGAAACCAATTCATTATTATCTTATTCTGAAACTCTTCTCCAAATTTAATTTCAGTTTGAATCGATTTCAAACTTTTCTTTATTCAATTTCAATATGGTTGTATTTCTATTGCCACTTAATTTGATTTCGATAATTTAACAACCAATTACCTTAACATTTATTAGAAAGAAATATTGCTTTATATATCAAAATATATTCTTATATAAAATCACTTAAAATCTTTATATAAGAAAATAACAAGTACGCTCTCATGTGTGTGTGTGTGTTTGTGTGTGTGTGTGTGTGTATATATTCACTCAACTCATTCTAAGGTACCATTGACCCTATCCTTAATGAGTAATCCCACCAGAGCCAAGGTTCTCGCTTAACCTTTGCTCTGATACCAAATGTAACGACCCTGAATTTTCGATCTCGAAAATTCCAGATAGTTAAGAAAATAAGAAAAGAGATAGAAGAAGAACAAACTAGAAAACCAAACTCAGAATCTCACATTCGCAGTGGATGAAATATAATATCAAATAATATTCTTTACACAAAGAAAGCTGTATCAGTCAATTTCATTTTAATATATCAGAGTTACAACATTTGATAATCATTGGACAATTAAAATAACTTGTTCCAGATATACAACAATATAACACAGCGGAAACACTCCATATGTTCCTGCCATCCAGCTCGCCTCCGGAGCACTAGAACGTCCTTACTGGAAATCTGTAATACTTGGTCTGACCCGAGCATTACAACGAAGAAACACCCGGGTCAGGCTGGAAACCGGCGTGAGTAAACCCATCTAACATGGAACACAAAAGCATACAACTTATATAAACCCGGGGTAACCTGTATAAATTTACGATTACACAAGTCGTTACAGACATCACTTACATCACACATTAATTTCTAAGTACCAAAATTTAGATTAAATGGTGCAATTCACTTAAATCATTCCTTTTCAGCCTATTGATTCCACATATCGATTTATAAAGCATCGAAGTGGTTTCAGGTATTTACTAATACCCAACTCTGGTCTCTTCGAATTCAATGACATCTTAACCCAAGTTATTCAAGTGAAATACAATTCGATTTTAAATACAAGATGTCACTTTTTTACACAGCAATTCATCATCGATAGGTAACCACATTATCGTTGTCCATCCAAACATACATATCACGAAACATTTCATATCAGGAATATAAATCAATTCAAGGAATTTAATCGTCCTTCAATCATTCATAAGCAAGATGGAACATTTCCAAAATCAATTTAATTTATCTCTAACTAAATTAATTTCTAATCCTTTAATCACTTAGATTACCTTTACTTAATCATTAATTAATTACAAATCAATTAATTAATGATCTTTTAATTATCCATTTTAATTAATCATCCTTGATTAATTATCTTCAATTACATAAAGTAATTATCCTTAACCATTTACAGTAATTAACCTATAATTACTTTCAATAATTACATTAATTAATGATCCTTAATTAATTACTTCCATTAACCAATCGTAATAAATCATAAACAGTAATTAACCATCCTGTGATTACTTTTCTTAATTAATTAACCGCTTAATCAATTACACTAATTAAACCCTAATTACTTCCATTAAGTAATTTTTCTTTTATTAATAGCATTCAGTAAATTATCCATTTATCACTATCACTAAGTAGTTATACATTATTAATTACTTCCAGTAATTTTACTTAATTAATTTCATAATTAAGCTATTATATAGCTATTTTTAACCAACAAATTTTAAACTAATTAAATCTTGAGACTTATTTAAACCTGTTAAACAACTTACCTGGTAATTGTTATCACTTCCCTTTACTTAATGAATTAAGTTACCTAAGTCTTTGCTTTTCTTTTTCAAACTTTACTTTTCATAAGCCTGTACATTTCTTTAAATTTTTTGAAATCTGGTGACTAACAAATACAATCCGAGCAAACTCCGAGTCAAAACAATTTAAACTTTAAAATTAGTTGATTAAATTTTGAAAACTTGTATTTAAAATGCTTTGCTTTTAACACCTGTACCTATTAACTTAAAAAATTTAAGAAAACAGGTTACAGCACCTAAGACTAACCGTTCGAACCTTACCCGAGCAAAACACGAAGTTGCTCATGCGTCTACTACTTCGAGTTTCCCACGAAATCGCTCGAGACATAACCCAGTTACAAGCTTTCTCTAACGAACAACACGAACGAGAACCCGAGGCCATCATTCATTTTCTCGAGATTTATCCCGAGACTCTCCCCCCTTCACTCTTACATAGCATCACTGATGCACAGCGACCATATGCACGTGCACCAGTCGGCGGCGAAATTTCAGCATCCTCGACCATCGCCGACAAGTTGCCTTTGCTAAGCTTGATCAACGCCACTACCCAGAACTCCTCGAAATCCCAGAAATCAAAATCGAGCTGCCTAGACGACAACCGTAACCCATCACCGATGCCAAACTTCACCACCACTCTCGATTCTGACCATCGGAGTCCGTGCGAGCTTGATCAGTGTTACATCGTCGACTTCCACGTCGTTTCCCAGGGCTCGCGATTACTTCCGGATCGCCAGTGGCCGCGCAACTATCACCATTCCATCGTTGATACAAACAGGTAATCGAACCCTAAATCCCCTTTGCATGACCTTCTTGGCCATTAGAAATATCACCGAGTATTTTTCTCTTGTTCGCCACCATTCATGCCTCCTATGACCTCGATCCCGAGGCATCAAACCATCGTGATCACCTGAATTTGACCCACTTTCCGATTCTGATCAACTCAAAATTCCCATTCAAAAACATCCTTGAAATTTTAAATTTTATTATCAAAATTCCTCAATTCCTACGACTAATTCTTTTGTGAATTCAATTTACGAAATTTCGAACATTGGGTTTTGACTCATTTATGTTCATCACAATAAATTCCCAATTTTTTAAAATATTTACTAAATAAATATTCTCGTAATCATTAGCATTTTACTCAATTCAAAGAGTCTCGGGTTTCGTAGGATGAAAGTGAGAGTGTTTGTCATGACCCGCCATTTTCTACCATTCAAATCGACAATAATCCACACATGTCAGACTTGAATGATGCAAAATAACAGATTGTAAATAAATTTGGAGCAAATGAAATCAAATACACAGAATCACAGACACAAAACAATCAGAATAACTCGCAGCGGAATATAAAATAACATAGTAGTTCATGAAGCTACTATAACAGAGTCTCAACCCAAATACATAATAACAGTCTGAAACAACATAATAGAAATCCCAAATACATAGAAGTTCACTAGTACATGAGATAAACTAGATCAGCTGAAACAGAAATAGATATAAATACAGACAGGCAGAATCTCCAGCAAAGACCAGCTCCAGAAAGAGAACCCATAGCTGTTAATACTCAGACTGACCCGAGCGTAAAGCAAAACACAAAACACTCTAGTCAGGACAATATATACTTATATAATGTTAACCAACTCAAGTGAACTGTAATAAAGATACAAGTAACTTAAAGGATGCTTGGGACCGGCCAACCTCTAAGCATCCGTTAAGCTATTTACTATATAGTAACTATTTACTACAAGTAACATAGCAGCCCTTACGCCCACCCTGAACAACACTCCAAATCAAGGGGTGCACCCAATCGATCACAACAGTAATAGAATAGTATCGAAGAAGTGTGTCCAGCCAGAGGTGTTACCTCCTTTGGCCCGAGATCGCTCCTGTTTTAGCCACCTTAAGCCAACTCACGGGAGTCAGGTCCATGTAATATACCTCAGGAACGTCGTCACCATCCTACTTCATTCAGGAATCTCCACTGCGTACCCAGTTGTTAAAGTGGTTTTCGGTATCGACAGAGAGTATGTCCATATCCGATCCCGGTCTCTTTAACGACCAATCGTTAGTATAACCTGTAGTTATAAATTTTAAAATGGTATTTATTTCAAAAATCAAATATCTTTTAAAAATTCAATACCATTTCAAATCCATTTCAAAATGTCCAACTTATCATATCATTTCAAGACCACATTCATTTTATTCAAATTTAAAATACCATTTCAATTCACATTTCAAAATAGTTTATATTTCACATCAAATTACTTCATTTAAATCATAAAAATAAAGTTATTATATTTAATAATTAAATTATTAAATTTCCAAAATTTAAATCTTTCAAGGGTCATTTATTCACTTAAGTTTATCAAAACATTGAAAATTTACCTTTCACGGCATTTAGAAAATGCTACGGAAAGTTACTTTCAAAACAGTTTAATTTGACAAATGATAGCATTTAAATGTTGTCATAGGGTTACTTAAGTTTCAAATAAAACTTAAGTTAAATTTAGCAACTACAGCACTTACAAAGTGCTATAATAACCCTTTATTGAAATTTAGCCATTTGGTTCATTTATATCAACTACAACATTTACAAATGTTGTAATATCATTTACATTTGAAATAATAGCATTACAAGAATTGCTGTTAATTAACTTTCAAATATCCAACATAATTTCATAAACCATTAAATTTTCATTTAAACCATTTCAAACATATAAAATCATATATTTTTCACTTTTAAAACCATCATTTAATTTTCCTTAAATTCATGATTTTATAAAGTTGAATTTCCATTCAAAAAACTATATTTAATAATAATTCACTTATTAAATTCCAACATTCAATTTCAATTCATATAATTAAATTTTTAACTTAACACTTAATTTTAAATTTTCAAATATAACTTAATTTCATTTTATTTACTTAACTTAAAAATTCACTTTTAAACCAAATTCACAAATTTCCAATTTAAGTTATATTTCAAAATTCAACTCAATATTCATTCATTTAACCTTTTAACTTTATTCAAAAATCATTAATATATTATAAAATCATTTTAAATTCATTTAAATAAAAAATATCAAAAATTTATCATAATTTCCAACTTAAATTTAGATTCCAATTATCACCAAATTATAATTTCCAAAATAACTTACATTTTAGATTTTCTAACTTTACCATTAATTTATTTCACTTATAAATTTTCAGAAAATCAATAATACTTTAACAAAATCATTTTTAATTAAGTTTAAATCAAAATATTATAATATTTACATTTCTAAAATATTTTTAAATTTTTAGAAAAACTTATATTAACTACGGGTCTGCATTTCATTTCCTAACCTAGGAAAAGTTAATATGGGTAATATATCATTTCAACCCGTAATTTACAAAGAAAACCCGGGTTTTATCATTTCAAACCCACAGTCCCAAGTAAATGAAATAATTTGAAAATCTTTCAGGCCTATCATTTCAGCCCATAATGATTTTCCCTTATTCTAAAGTCCGTTCGGGTATGTATCATTTCAACCCATAGTGATTCTAATCTAAAGGGAACTTGCAGTGCGATAAACCGATATAAATAACATAATAGCATAATATAACAGTAACAGATGTTATAAGAGGTGTTTAAGCATGGGTGAACATCATATGGTCATAATATAGCAGGTATAATATGATGATGCATTTTACAGATTCAAATGAAATCAGTTTACAAGTGATATAAGTATAAATCCTGCCTGGTGAGAATAATTCATAGGTAAAAGCTGGAGACAACAAATTAAATGCACAAATTGAGATCCACAAAACCATGATAGCACGACAATGATTCGAGTGTGGGAGAGCCAAAGGTAATTGCCTTGTAAACATTCAAACAAAAAAATATAAACAACATAAATTTTTCAACCTAAAATATAATAAACAATGCTATAAATGAATGCACAAAACAAAGCGAAAAGCTTTGCACTTGCTTTCAACCTTCCCTAGGCTCAGCCATAAGTTAGAATACACGGCTAAGGCATGGTTTTTGATCTGGTTTTGGGTTCATAAGAGGTCGGCCTAGCACAGGAAAAGATGGTGTAAAGTATGGGTGAGCATGAAGCTACACAATCTAAGTCAACACAACAATGTTTCAAGGCACAAAGGGCTCGGCCAAAGAAAAGGTGGGCACGTCCAACTCTGGTGGGGTCAGGGGATGACATGGCAGAGGTGTCAGGGCAGGTAGGGGCTAGAGATGGTGGTGCAAGTGGCGGATAAGGTGGAGTTTGTGGTGGTGGCATCAAGGTGTGATCGGCTATGTACATTCAAGTGGAGTTTGGTGCATTTTCATGATGGATCATCAAACTAGGGTGGCTTGGCTTGGCTAGGGGGTTAGAGAGGAGGTCGTGGAGGCTGGTTCAGGTGGTGGTGGAGGCGGAAACATGGCTGGAGATGGCAGGCCGAACCAAAGAGGTGAAGGAGCAAGTGCAAATTCACATGAAAACAATGAAAAATGAAAAGAAAAGGAGAGCTTTACCAAAAAAAATTATGCAATGGAGATGGCCGAATTTTTGTGATGATGAGATATTATTTTACGTGAAAATGAGATGGTGAAGTGGTCGGTTGAAAGATGAGGAGTTATGGCAGAAAATTATGAATTAAAGTGATGGTTGAAATGAAAAGGTGGAATATAAAAAGACTAGGTACATAAAAGGTCATCAAAACTCTTCAAATTTCCATATTTTCTTTTTTAAATTTTAAATAACTAATATATGTATATATGTGTGTATATATATATAAATTCAGATAAAATACGAAAATATAGTAAATAAATAAAAATAAATAAATAAATAAATAAATATTAATTGTAAATAATTAAATCAAGAAAATAGCAAAAACTGCCAAATAAACTAAAAAATTTGAAAATAAATGGAATAAATTTTGGGAAAATTCTATGTACTTGAAAATATTTATAAATAAAGATAAGAACACAAAAATAAAATTCGTGCATAAAAATAAATAAATTTTAATTAAATATAATTTAAATGAAGAAAATAGCAGAAAAATGGAAACTATGCTTTAAAAATAGAAATTAAATGCAATAAATTTTGGAAAAATTCTATTATCACTTTAAAAATATTTATAAATAAAATTTTACAAATAAAACAAACTTAAAATAATTTCAAACAAAAATAAAGTCAAATTTAAGTTATGTTCAAAAAAATCTAGGGTTGTTACATTGTCCCCCACTCAAATCTTTTCGTCCTCGAAAAGAATTGCAAGGAAAATAAAGAGAAACAAGATAGAAAAACAAAATAGTACCTGAAATGAACAATTCCGGATTCGAAGCACGACTGCTCTCCTCTGTTTCCTAGTTATAATCTTGATCGTCGGTACTCCACTGTACTTTGACCAGATTAATAGATTTCCTTCTGAGCTGCTTCGTACCTCTGTCGACAATACGAAGTGGCTTCCTCTCAACAGTCAGATTAGGATCAATATCCAAACTATCAAGAACAGAAGGTTGGACAATAAGAGATGGATCATGAAGATGTCGGCGAAGATGCAAGACATGGAATACATCATGCACTCCAGAAAGCTTCTCGGGAAAATCCAGATGATAAGCCAAAGAACCAACTCTTTCCACAATGCAGAAAGGACCAATGAACCTAGGAGACAGCTTCCCCCTACGACCAAAGAGAATGACATTGCTTAAGGGAGAAACCTTAAGGAACACCTGATCACCAACAACAAATTCCAAATTCCGCCTACTCCTACCAGCATACTTCTTCTGCCTATCCTGAGCGGCTCTCAACTTCCTCTTAATCTCCTCAACTCTCTCAGAAGCTTTCAAAATCAGATCAGGACCAAGAACCAAACGATTACCGGATTCAATCCAGCAAGATGGGGATCTACAAGGTCGTTCATGTAGAGCAGCAAACAGAGACATTTTGAGACTGGCCTGAATGCAAAGTTGGAATGAGATAGATAAAAAGATTAAGAATAAACTGAAAAACAGAAGATAAGATTATGCCTGATAGCTATTATTGTAGGTGAATTCGGCAAGATGGAGATGATCTTCCCACGATCCTCCAAAATCAAGCACACAAGCACGAAGAAGACCCTCGAGAATCTGGTTCACTATTTCCATTTGACCATCGGTCTGTGGATGGTAAGTAGTGCTCAGATTCAAATGAGTACCTAAAGATTCCTGAAAAGCCTACCAGAACTGACTGGTAAAGATAGGGTCACGATCACAAAAAATACTGAGAGGAACATAATGGAGACGAACAATCTCTCTCATGTAGATCTCAGATAAGCTAGAAGCAGAACGAGTAGACTTGACCGGAATGAAATGAGCGGACTTGATCAGTCTATCCACAATAACCCAGATACTCTCATTACCCCTCCGAGTCCTCAGTAAACCATCGATGAAATCCATGGAAACCTGTTCCCACTTCCAATTGGGAATCTCAAGGGACTGCAACAAAACAGGGGTCTTCCGGTGATCGGCTTTGACTTGCTGACAAGTCGCACACCGACTAACAAAGATAGAGATAAGAGAAGAAAGAAAGGAAGGCTTACATTGATCGCAGCGATCTTGCAACAGAAACTCCATTACTAGAAACAATATGCCCGAGATATCGGACATCATCCTTCCAAAAATGGCATTTAGAAAATTTAGCCTTCAACTGATGATTTCTGAGAGTCTCTATAACATATTTCAAATGCGACTCATGCTCTTCCTTGGTCTTAAAGAAGACAAGGATATCATCAACAAAGACTAGAACAAATTTATTAAGCACATCACGAAAGACATGATTCATCAAATCAACAAAGAAAGCAGGAGCATTAGTCAAACCAAAATGCATGACTAACTATTCATAGAACCCATTCTCAGTGCGGAAAGCAGTCTTGAGAATTCTATCCTTTGCAACCCTGAGCAGATGAAAACCAGTGGCAAGACCAAGCTGAGAGAACACTGGCACCATAAAGCTGATCAAACATATCATTGATACGAGGCATTGGATATCTGTTTTTCATAGTGAGCGTGTTCAGCTCCCTATAATCAACACACATCCTAAGAGAACCATCAGACTTGGTGACAAAAATCACCGTAGCTCCCCATTTAGAAAAAATAGGCCTAATCAGACCTTTAGAAGACAAGTCCTCAATTTTCTTTCCCATCTCAACCTTCTCGCAAGGTGCCATTCTTCTATGGGGAAGAACAGCAGGTCGAGCATCAGGAATAAGATCAATCCAAAAATAAATTTCCCACTTCGGAAGCAAAGAAGCGAGTTCACCAAATACATCGAGATACAATCTCACCACAGGAGTTAAATCAAGATCATTAGGAGAAGAATCCAGAGAATAAATAAAGTTGCCAGCAAAATCCTAAGGCATGCGGCACTGAATAATCAAGGAATTCCCTTGGTCATCAACAAGATGAACAGCTCGGGCTTTACAAGAGATATGAGCATCATGATGCCCAAGCCAATCCTGACCAAGCAATAAATCAAAAGCATCGAAGCCCAAAACATAAAAATCACCACAAAAGCGATGATCAGAATAGAGAAGTTTCACTTGCTTACAAATTCGATTAAGGTTAGCGGGACCCCCAATAGGATTTGAAACACATAATGGAATAGAAGCATACTCAGGAGAAAGGAGATGCTCAAACTTATCACACAAATCAATAGAAATAAAACTGTGTGAAGATCCAGTATCAAATAACACACGAACAGGATGATGGAATAAAGTAAATGAACCCTGGAGAGTACCTTGGTCATCACTAGAAGAAGGAGCAGGTGGAGGAACTTGAGATGAGGCAGAAGTGACAGCAAATATACCAGAAGGAGTACCCCTCTGCTGGGTAGGGCAGTCCTTCTTAAAATGACCAGGCTGGAGACAGATATAGAAAAGACCACGCCTAGCCAACTGAGCAGGTGGAGGAACAATAGCACAAACTAGTGTAGGATAGCTATTGGCATAGTGTCCCTTCTGATCACACCTAAAGAAAGTGATAGAGGAGAGATCAACTGGATGCCTCTGAGCAGGAGCAAATGATGAAGATAAAGACAAGCCAAAGATAAATTAAGACAAGACAAGAGAATAAACTTGGATGAATATCCTAAAGAAAGAAAAATCTAAAAAGGTAGATACGAAAGGAAAGAAAGTTAGAAAACATTTAAAAATCCTTTAAAACAAGAAAAAACTTATATATATCAAAATAATCTTTGAAAAACTTTGAAAACATTTTGAAAAATCATTTTATACTTTGAAAATACGTCTCTCACAAAGATATAATTCTGAGATTGATTTCACTCATTCTAGGGTATAAATACCCTATCTCTAATGAGTTTTTGCTTCGCAGAGGCAATGGTTTGCCAAAAACCAAAGCTCTAATACCAACTGTCATGACCCGCCATTTCGTACCATTCAAATCGACAATGATCCACACATGTCGGACTCGAAAGATGCAAAATAACAGATTGTAAATAAATTTGGAACAAATGAAATAAAATACACAGAATCACAGACACAGAACAATCAGAATAACTCGTAGCAGAATATAAAATAACATAGTAGTTCATGAAGCTACTATAATAGAGTCTCAGCCTAAATACATAATAACAGTCTGAAACAACGTAATAGAAATCCCAAATACATAGAAGTTCACTAATACATGAGATAAACTAGATCAGCTGAAACATAAATAGATATAAATATAGATAGGCAGAATCTCCAGCAAAGACCAGCTCCAGAAAGAGAATCCAAAGCTGTGAATACTCAGGCTGACCCAAGCGTAAAGCAAAACACAAAACACTCGAGTCGGGACAATATATACTTATATAATGTAAACCAACTCTAGTGAACGGTAATAAAGATACAAGTAACTTAAAGGATGCCTGGGACCGTCCAACCTCTAAGGACCCATTAAAATATTTACTATATAGTAATATTGCGCTATTATAATAATGTCTACAGTAAAATAAACTTACTTTGAAATAGCGTTTCGGGCTACCCGTATCACCCTTCACACATAGTAGTCCCAGTAGTCCATCCAGTATCAACATATCTCCAGATCGGGAGACTACCCTAAATACTCCACGGGCTACGGGAGAAAAACAAACTTGTAGTAAAGGCTCGGTAAGGTAGGTGACACGGCACAAAAGGCAATGCCAGGGTAGATATACCAATTATGCATGCGGGCTGGTGGTAACGTAGAAACCACTATGCCCACCCCGAAAAACGCTCCAAAATCAAGGGGTGCACCCAATTGATCACAATAGTAATAGAATGATATCGAAGAAGTGTGTCCAGCCAGAGGTGCTACCTTGTTTGGTCCGAGATCACTCTACCTTAAGCCAACTCACGGGAGTCAGGTCCAGGCAATATACCTCAGGAACGTCGTCACCATCCTACTTCATTCTGGAATCTCCACTGTGTACACAGTTGTTAAAGTGGTTTTCGGTATCGATAGAGAGTATGTCCATATCCGATCCCGGTCTCTTTAACAACCAATCGTTATTATAACTCGCAGTTATAATTTTTAAAATGGTATTTATTTCAAAAATCGAATATCATTTAACAATTCAATACCATTTCAAATCCATTTCAAAATATCCAACTTATCATATCATTTCAAGACCACATTCATTTTATTCAAATTTAAAATACCATTTCAATTCACATTTCAAAATAGTTTATATTTCACATCAAATTACTTCATTTAAATCATAAAAATGAAGTTATTATATTTAATAATTAAATTATTAAATTTTCAAAATTTAAATCTTTCAAGATTCATTTATTCACTTAAGTTTATCAAAATAGTGAAAATTTACCTTTCGCAGCATTTAGAAAATTCAGAAAGTTACTCTCAAAACAGTTCAATTTGACAAACGACGGCATTTAAATGCCGTCGTAGGGTTACTTAAGTTTCAAATAAAACTTAAGTTAAATTTAGCAAATACAGCATTTACAAAGTGCTATAATAACCCTTTATTAAAATTTAGCCATTTGGTTCATTTATATCAACTACAACATTTATAAATGCTGTAATATCATTTACATTAGAAATAATAGTACTACAAGAATTGTTGTTAATTAACTTTCAAATATCCAATATAATTTCATAAACCATTAAATTTTCATTTAAACCATTTCAAACTTGTAAAATCATATATTTTTCACTTTTAAAACCATCATTTAATTTTCCTTAAATTCATGATTTTATAAAGTTAAATTTCCATTCAAAAATCAATATTTAATAATAATTCACTTATTAAATTCCAACATTCAATTTCATTTCATATAAATTTAACACTTAAGTTTAAAATTTCAAATATAACTTAATTTCATTTTATTTACTTAACTTAAACATTCACTTTTAAACCAAATTCACAAATTTCCATTTTAAGTTATATTTCAAAATTCTACTCAATATTCATTCAATTAACCATTTAACTTTATTCCAAAATCATCAATATATTATAAAATAATTTTAAATTCATTTAAATTCAAATTCATAAATTTATCATAATTTCCAACTTAAATTTAGATTCCAATTATCACCAAATTATAATTTCCAAAATAACTTACATTTCATATTTTCTAAGTTTACCATTAATTTATTTCACTTATAAATTTTTAGAAAATCAATAATACTTTACAAAAATAATTTTTAATTAAGTTTTAATCAAAATATTATAATATTTACGTTTCTAAAATATTTTAATTTTTTTAGAAAAACTTATATTAACTACGGGTTCGTATATCATTTTCTAACCTAGGAAAAGTGTACGGGTAATATATCATTTCAACCCGTAATTTAGAAAGAAAACCCAGGTTTTATCATTTCAAACCCACAGTCCCAAGTAAATGAAATAATTTGAAAGTCGTTCAGGCCTATCATTTCAACCCATAACGATTTTTCCTTATTCTAAAGTTCATTCGGGTATGTATCATTTCAACCTATAGTGACTCTAATCTAAAGGGAACTTGCGGTGTGATAAACTGATATGGTCATAATATAACAAAAACAGTTGTTATTACAGGCAGTTAAGCATGGGTGAACATCATATGGTCATAATATAGTAAAGATAATGTGGTGATGCATTTTACAGATTCAAATGAAATCAGTTTACAAGTGATATAAGTATAAATCATGTCTGGTGAGAATAACTCACAGGTTTAAGCTGGAGACAACAAATCAAATGCCCAAATTGAGATCCACAAAATCGCGATAGGAAGACAATGATTCGAGTGTGGGAGAGCCAAAGTTAATTGCCTTGCAAACATTCAAATAAAACAATGTAAACAACATAAATTTTTCAAACCCAAAATATAATTAAACAATGCTATAAATGAATGCACAAAACAAAGCTAAAAGATTTGCAATTGCTTTCAACCTTCCCTAGGCTCGGCCATAGGTTAGAATACATGGCTAAGGTATGTTTTTGGATCTAGTTTTGGATTCATAAGAGGTCAGCCTAGCATTGGAAAAGATGGTGTAAAGTATGGGTGAGCATGGAGCAACACAATCTAAGTCAACACAACAATGTTTCAAGGCACAAAGGGCTCGGCCAAAGAAAAGGTGGGCACGTCCAACTTTAGGTGAGGTCAGGGGATGACGTGGTAGAGGTGTCAGGTCAGGTACGGGCTGGAGATGGTGGTGCAAGTGGCGGCGAAGGTGGAGTTTGTGGTGGTGGCATCAAGGTGTGATCGGCTATGTACATTCAAGTGTAGTTTGGTGCATTTTCATGATGGATCATCAAACAAGGGTGGCTCGGCTTGGTAAGGGGGTTGGAGAGGAGGTGGTGGAGGTTAGTTCCAGTGGTGGTGGAGGCGGCAACATGGCTAGAGATGGCAGGCCGAACCAAAGAGGTGAAGGAGCAAGTGCAAATTCACATGAAAACAATGAAAAATGAAAAGAAAAGGAGAGCTTTACCTAATTTTTTTATGCAATGGAGATGGCCGAATTTTTGTGATGATGAGAAATTATTTTACGTGAAAATGAGATGGTGAAGTGGTCGGCTTAAAGATGAGGAGTTATAGCAGCAAATAACGAATTAAAGTGATGGTTGAAATGAAAAGTGCAATATAAAAAGACTAAGTATATAAAAGGTCATCAAAACTCTTCAAATTTCCATATTTTCTTTTTGAAATTTTAAATAACTTAAATATATATATAAATTCAGATAAAAATACGAAATATAGTAAATAAATAAAAATAAATAAATATTAATTATAAATAATTAAATCAAGAAAATAGCAAAAATTGCCAACTAGGCTAGAAAATTTGAAGATAAATGGAATAACTTTTGGGAAAATTCTATGTACTTGAAAAATATTTATAAATAAAGAGAAGAACATAAAAATAAAATGCATGCATAAAAATAAATAAATAAATTTTAATTTAATTTAATTTAAATGAAGAAAATAGCAGAAAAATGGAAACTAGGCTTTAAAAATAGAAACTAAATGCAATAAATTTTGGAAAAAATCTATTATCACTTTAAAAATGTTTATAAATGAAATCTTACAAATAGAAAAAATTAAGAATAATTTCAAACAAAAATAAAGTCAAATTTAAATTGTATTCAAAAAATCTAGGGTTGTTACAGTGTTTTTGAAAGATTCAAGCATTTGTTCGAAGTTTTCGATTAATTTTTGAATAAGAGAAGCCATTTTTATGATTTGGAGTTTAGGAATGTAAAGAAAGAAGAGAGAGAGTGTGGAAAATGAATGATTTTATGGTCTGAATGTGTATTTAAAGGGGGTAGAAAGTCGTTGGAATTGAATAGAAATTTGTTGTCTATTCAATTTTCAAAACTAAAAATTTTGAGAACTTACCGCTGTATGTCGACATACATACCTAGGGTATGTTGATATATACATACAAATTTTCAAAACTATTTTGTTTTAATGTTCTAGTGTATTTAACTTATACTACTATACTAGTTATGATTTCCAGAGATGATAATCAATGTATAACAGTAAGGAAACATATTTTTCATTAACATTAAGGTAAATAGTACATAAACATAAGAAAATGAAAAGATACATAAATTCAAGCTACACTTAAACTTAAAAAAATAAAAGCAACATACTTAAAAGACTACATATTAACTAGAAGGATGTGGATAAAGAGGATAATGAATAGATTCCAAGCTTTCATTTCACTTTTCCAAAAAATTTGTCCATTTTGTTGGAAATAGTTTTTAACTTCTTACCCATGGAACTCTTAAGAATCTTTTGTTTTTCAATAATCTTTTTTTTTGATTGTTAGGAAAGTTATGGTTGGTTGGACGGAGTGGATATTCAATGCTTTCTAAGGAGGTTTCCTCATTCTCCTCTTCTTCTTTTTCGATATCCATTTCTTCCCCTTCTTCCTCTTCTTACATTTCTTACTTCACTTCATGTGCTAACCTCTCTTCTTTCTCCGCAAGTGTTTCATATGGCTCAAAAATTGGTGGAATTTTCATAAAATCTATATTTTCTTGATTAAACACTTTAGGAGAGAAAAATTCCTCTCCTTTAAATTCAACACTAAAGTAGTTGAAAATACGGGTAAGATAAAACCATGAAATAGTGTGTTTTCATGGTTGTAAATATTTTTAGGACAAAATTCATCCAAAATAACTTATGTCCAATTTATATCATATTGACCATAAATGGCAAAAGGTGCTTTATTCAAGGTTCGATTATTAAAATATCCTGAACGAGGAGTGATAGTATGTTGCAAAAGAAGACTAAGAATTCTAGCTTTTGGATGGAAATTTCGATTTTAAACTCAAAATTATCATCACCATCAAAAAATTTATGAAAAAATTCACGATCATGCTCATTAATTTTGAAAGAAACAAAGTACATTCAGGTAGATTTGCATCCAAGAATGGTACCCAAAAGTTCGCAATTGAAAATGATCAAAGTTCCTTTAACACTACTTCACACTCTCCTTCTACACCTTCATGAAATTTCCCTTTCAAATTTGCGTAATTTTTTTTAACCAAGTGGGGATAGCAAACAAAATCGTTTTGAGAATCATAAATTAAATCGAGAATTACATTTTGAGAACAAAGAGAATAAATTTCTTAAGTAGAAAAATCATTAAAAATAACAAACTTTCCCGTTGAAACTTATCGATAATTCATATAGCTAACATAAGCTTTCATGGCTGCTTAATCATGGAACAGAAAGTTTTTGATAGTTTTGGAGAGTCTCATGGAGGTTGGAGTGCTTAAGGAAGCCGTTGATAAATGTTTTGAGGAGATAAGACAATTGATGATGGTTTGAATTTTGAAATGAAAGGTGAATTAAATGAAAAAATATGGAGATAATAAATAGAGAATCAAATGACATATTCTCTGGTCAAGAGACACATTTTTAGAACATTAGGGTAGATGAAAAGGTGCAGGGAAAATTCAAAATTCAAAATTCAAATTCAAATTTTGCACATGTAGGACGACATATGTTAGGGGTGTATGCCGACATATGCATTGAATTTTTTAATTGTTTTTAACTTTCCTATTTATTTTACATATAACCATATAATTATTCTACTTGTAGAAAAATATATTAAAAATAGTAAAAAGTATTTGAAATATATATTATATTATTATTATATTTAAAAAATATATAAAAATCACACAATATTCAACCAATATTATTATTAATCTGTATGACATTTCTAACAATCAAACAATCAAAATTTTTAAATGATACAAAGCTTTTGATATATTAAATGCATACCGTTTTCTGATCCTATTTCACCAATTATATAGGAATTTTGTATAATGTAAAGCACAGATTGGTTAATTCTATATCTGAATCATTTTCACTTGATGATGTGTCTGAGTCATCTAGTGTTGCAGTATAGGCTCCTCGTCATTTTCTAGATGAATCAATGTTTGGCGTGGTTTTTTGTTTCTCACTATCTTGACAGTCTCATTTTAAGCGAGCAAGTTCATCACAATTATAACATCTGATGCCATGTTCGCTTCCACCTCTATTTACAGGATTTTTTTTCTTTTGAAATTTTTCGCCTTCCTATCTTCTAGAAATTTTCTGAAGTTCCTTGACGTGAAAGAAATTTCTTCATCATTATCGCTATTTGAATCCAGATTATCCGTTAGTGCATTCGATGCTATGGATTTCTTCTCCATTGCTTTGTTTGCTCTTCAGCCTTGCAATTATGCCTCAAAGGACATTAAATTGTCTATTAACTCTTTAATTTTTAGTTTGTGAACATCATTAGCCTCTGTGATTGCAAGAATCTTTTGGTCCTATTTAGGAGTAAGTGAATTGTGGATTTTTCTAACTTGATCTTTCTCAGAGAAACTTTTACCCAATGCAATCAGTGAGTGTACTATATCTTAAAATCTACTATACATATCAGATATGGACTCATTTGGATTCATTTTAAATAATTGAAAACTGGTTTGTTAACATGGAAATCTTGGTCTGTTTTACCATACTTATGCCTTCATATGTGACTTGCGAAGTTCTCCAAATTTCAAATGCAGACGTAAATGTAGATACTCTATTAAATTCATTTCTATCTAGTGAACATAATAGTATATTCATGGCCTTAGAGTTACGTTGTGTAACTTCCTTTAGTTCAACAATCCATTATGCAAAATTAGTCTCAGCTTTAGTGTACTCAGTATATGTAATGTTCCAAGTGTCTGATCTAATTGATTGTAAATAGATTTTTATTCTACATGATAAATATATGTAGTTGCTGATTAAAAAATAGTAGTCTAGCAGTAGATTATCCTTCAACAAATGAATTACTAATAAGTGTATTAACCATGTTACTAATAGTACTATAACGTGTTGGTAGCCATTTAAACTTTTCAAAAATAAAATTACGAACACTTTGAAAACAATGCTCTGATACCAAATGTAAGATTGCAAAATAAGGGTTTTATGGCTAAATTAACACAAAAGGGGGTGGATAGTGTTTTCTAGTTTATATAAATCTTTTGAAATTATATTTAGAATTATGCAATTATTAACCATAGAAACAAACACAGAATCAAAACATAGATAAAGTTAAATGCAATAAAAGTAAGAGGAAAGAACATACCAAAATTTTATATTGGCTCGGAGTTACACTACATTCTGTCCTAGATAATTCCTTGAACGAATTTCTTTTCAACTAGTAAATGCAAATACAATCTCGATTTAAAGGCTACGAGACATACCCTCTAGAATCCCGACCTTTGGATAGAGTCACTGGATTTCCATTCTACAAGCACACCACTAGATTTACAAGCCACTAGGCATACCCAATTGATTTACGTGATACAATCTCACCTAATTCATTTATGGGCTAGAATCTCACTCATAAGTATAGTAGTTTGATTTGATAGAGTTTTGCAGACTCAAATCTTCGATCTTTATTACAAATGATCATATGACTCTTGAATAGCACTATGATCTTGATTGGAGCGAGAGAGGTGATAGAAATCAGAGCGTAAATGATAGAAAACCAAACTAGTATTGATTGAGTTTCATTCTATTTGAAATTCGACAGAGAATGCTTTTATCTTTTTTAGAAAATAAAAGAGGCAAAGGAGGAGAGGAGAAGAATGAAAATTGATAATAAAATTCATTAGGAAGACAAGTAATTATAGAGGAATAACAGTTATATGCGTTCGTGAAAAGATACGACGAATAAACATTTCTCTTTAAAATTTGATTTTTGAAAATCACGGCTAGTAAGTTGACATATAGAGGTAGAGTATGTCGACATATTCTTTGTGATTTTGAAAAACAATTTAAAATATTATTCTAAAAATGTATTGCTTTGTAAAATAATTAGATACTTTGTAAACATGCTTAAACATAATTTATATACTTTTAAATCATAATAAAACTTGAGTAAAATTATGTGATAAGGTTTTTGAAAACTAAATCAATATATATCAAAATTTAATATCAAAAACTTAAAATAATATTTATAAGTATAAGAAATTGAAAAGTATTTAAAAGTTGTTTTGAAAAGTATATTTCAAAACTTACTTTAAAATAGAGAGAGGGAGAGAGATCAAGTGCTATCGGAATTTCAATATAAATTTATGAATCTATTACTAAATTGCAATATATTGAAATTTTAAACTCTTCAATAATGACGATTCTACATTCTTTAGCTCTTGACTGGAATGTCTTCAAATTTTGAAATCTTCACTACTCATGAGTCGACATTCTCTAGCTCTTGAGTCTCCATATCAACATCATGACTTTATTATGTACATTATTCTTAAATCATCATCCGTCTAGTGTCCTGCACTATATATTATATATCTTGATAAACGTTAGTATACTTATTTTATATGCTTTCCTAAAGTTGTTGTCATCAAAACCAATATCTTAGGTACTAACAGTTATAAGGGGGATAAAGAGGGGATATAGCGGAAAATAGCGGAGTTGTAAAAAGCTTCATTAGGTATAAAACAAATATTTAGAGTTAACTTATTCTCATTCTCACATTATTTGTGTAGGAAAATATATATATTTTGCTCTTATGTAAAAAAACCAAAGAATATCATGATTTATGTAGTCTGGATATGGTGACAACAGTAGATTTCTAACTTATATTAGCACTTATGCCCTAAATTTAGGTCATTACCTAATTTTGTAGATTTGGTTTAAGTGAGAATTAGTCAAATCAACATTTTTATATTGATGCTGCTAAAGCGGATGCTAAAAAGATTGATTTAGTGAGTGTAGCAAAAAATAGCAGGGTTTAAAGAAAATCTACTATTTAATAGTGTTAAATTGAAAATTCAGAGCAGTCGAAGAGCGCTATGCACTATAGCAAATATATTGTGGGGCTTTAACTACAAATTATCCACTCATGAGATATGACTTCAATCAATATAGTAACTATGGTTTATTGTTGACTTTTCATTAAATGTTCAATTGTCATATTTTGATTGAGTTTCATCATCCACTATCACTTTCTCACTATATTAATTTAATACTTATACTTTTGATAAAAACAAAAGAGGAGGAGAGTAGTTAAGGTTTGATGACATTATTTGTAACGACCCGTAAATTTTAATGATTAAATAACGTAATTAACTAAAATTTTCATGAAAATATATAGTAAAATTTTTGCAATAAAAATTTGATATTTGGTATGCATCTATTTAAACGTAGCACGTGTCAGATTTTCATCGGAAAATATATAAGTTGGTCTGTTGTGTATTTTAATTTTTAAGATTTGAATTCAGTTAAAATAAGATGGAAATAAAATATTCTTGAAATCTAAATATTTTATATAAGAAAATGTAATCATCTTCTAAGTGTGATGTCATATTTCGTTACATCAAATTTGGACTGCTCTAGCTCCGTTTATATTTTTTTGCGTTTTAGCAGCAAACATCGAGTTTTGCTAAGAGGGTCGTGCCATTTATATCTATGTACATTCTGTTCATCTCGTCATGCTCACTGTAGTATATTCATTTGTGTATTTCGGCTTCCGGTACGCTACGTAATCGGTAAAATGATTAGCTATATCGGCACCAGGTTTGAGTTTGTTGGGTTTTCTTTGTCCTTTCCTTTTTCCATCCTAAAAGGCTAATGGACACTAGCCTTTTAATTTCCTAGAATTTAATAATTTGATTTTAGCTATTTCCTATATTTCAATATATTGGTTTGTTTGCTTTACCGGTTGGTTTGCTTTCCACCTTTTCTTTCTCTTCCATTTATCTTGTTCATGTGCTTGCTTAAGCAAAAGTATTCAGAATGCCTGCTTCCATGTTGCTGCAGAAAAACCAGATCAATTTCCGACCCATGCTCACCAATTCCGCATCGCCTCCGAGCTCAAACCGACGTCCACCATGTGCCATTTATGCTTCCCTCCTCTCTGACGCACATGTGCAGCCAACTGCATGCGCATGCCCACTCTAATAGCTAACAAAATCTACCACAAGCACATCCACCCCGCCATATAACAACCTCGCCACCTGAGCTGGCACCTCCTTTCCTCTCCAACTCAGCCTCCGCACCTCGTAGCCTCAGCCACCCTGACAAAGCTTCGCAGCTACCCTAACTCTCCCTGATTGAACTTTTCCCCACTAAAACCAAGCAATGCCTTTCACCCACCTAAACAGCCGAAGTCAGCCGCATCTCTCCCCTGACCGCACTTCACCACCATCAAAAAAACTACCTAACCCAGCCCATTTCCTCATCTCCACGAAACCTCCATATGCCAAAACCCATCACCTCCAACCATGCAGCGCCACACCACCACATGACAACGCCAAGCTTCCCCTTGCTTCCCACTGCCATTATCCTCCACATCCAACAATTGCCTTCCCACTCCATTCTCAACCTCCAGCCAAGTCATTCGCCAAGCGTCGAAAAACCCACCTCATGTACCAACCTTCCCACATTAACCTGATCCGCCTCCACTTTCCCTGGCAGCAGAGCCGCCTCCTTGTCGAGCTACCCTCCAAGCATTCCTCACAAATGTCAACAATCATCTCACCTTCCAGCTATCCTTGTCCATCGCATCGCTGCCACCTCTCGAATGGAAAGCAGCCGACTCCAACAGTCTTGCTTTGTCAGCTGAGAAAAAATGCCCCATCACCGAATAGCCCATCTCCTTCCACTATTTTATTGCATTCACCACACGCCGAGATCCCTCCAGCCTCTTCTTCGAACTTGAACTAGCTCCCCTCCACTTGAGCAACCTCATGCTCCGCCTTGCTCTATCCAGCAGCATGTGACCCAGCCTACCCAAAACTACACTCCACACAACCCAGCATGCTTTGGCTCGACCTGGCTCGACCATTTCCTCAACCTACTACACTAAACTCACCTTAGCTCTTCTCTGTATATAGAGAAAAAGTGGAGATATATATATATATATACATACATACGTTTTTCATCGAGTTCAAGATCATGCCAGCTTCGCTTTGCTTTGCTTTGGATTTGTGGTAGAGTTCGTGACTCAAAATTCATAGCTTGTCATGCTGTCTATTTTTCTCTTGCCTCGAAAGGTGAGCAATCGCTCACGATTAACATTCATATACTAGTAAATTTGTATTCACATGAAATAACAGTTGAAATATGTTATTAAATAGATTAGTTATTTAACTGTTGAATATGATATGTTAATATTTATATTTTTTACCTATGTAAATTGACATATGACACTATGACATGTTGTAATATATTATGTTTAAATAGTTGATGATGATTATATGATTGCAATTGATATGTTATATTATTTTTTTCTACTGTCCTCTCTCTGCAAGTTCCCTGTTAGTTTAGCAATTCCCTATGGGTTGAAATGATACATACCCAAACGATATTATAGATTAAGGAAAATTTTTATGGGTTGAAATGCTAAACCTAAGCGATTTTATTTAATTTGAATTTTAGGATTGTGGGTTAAAATGATATATACCTGTAAATTTTAAATTATTGTGGATGAAAATGATAAATATCTGCATCAGTTGGCCATAGTATAGAAAATTATATGCAGACACCATTGGTCTATTTTTAAATGATTTCAAAAAAATTTGAGAAAAGAAGAGCATATGTGTTTGGATTTTAAAATAAAATATAGAGATTTTATTTTAATATATGCGTAAAATTTATATTTTTAAATTATACGTTTGGAAATTTTAAAAATATATAAGTTAAGTTTTGAAAAGGTAATTTTTAAGATTTAACTTATATTTTTTTCAAATATTTAAAATAAGATTTAAAAATAAATTTAATAATAAAGTTTAATTTAACTTACTTTAATAAAAATTTAATTTAAGTTATATATATAATATGTTTATGTATTTATTTAAAATTATATTAGTATTAAAAGTATATTTTGTAATAACTTTAATAAATTAAGATTGGAAAGATGAATTGAAATTTGTTTGAAATTTTATTTGTTTTAGAATTATGTTTAATAAGAATTGATTTGAAATTTAATCTTGAGATTTTAGAGATATGATTTTTATAATTGATAACAGATTTTAATCAAAGGTGATTAAATGAATTTTTCAAATTTTAAACAAAATTGGAATTGCATATTTAATATTGATTAAAAGGTAATTTGAGAATTTATTTAAATGTTACTAAAAATGACTAAGCGACCATTTTCAAGTTTAAATAAAATTATAGTTGAATTTTGAATTATAAATGAAATTTATCGAATTGAGTTATTGTAGATATTTGTATGCTTAAATTTTAAGACCGATTGAGTTGGAAGGGTTTTAAATTTGTAGTTGCAACCTGGATTTGAAATCGATATAAATTCGAAATGGTTTAATGGAAATTTGAATTGAACCTTTAACCGTTTTAATTAAGATTGTTGAACTGAGATTGATTTAGACTGGATTTTAGAACGAAAATTGATCTGAATTGATTTGTGAAATTGGAAAAAATAATTCTAATTTGAAACTATTTTCGATGTAAACTGTTTTATATCTATAAACTATAATTATATATATCATTTTAAATTTTTAAACAACTTTAAATATATGTATATTAATGTATAAACTATTTAATATATAAACTATTGTGTGGTTATGATTTTTGGAAATGAAAATGATTTAAAGTGAGTAATGATTTTGAAAGTGATATGATTTCGAAAGTGATATGGTTTTGAAATGAATATGATATTTTGATATGAAGTATGAACTATTTGAAATGAAATGACCATAGTGTTAAATAAGCGTTTGGTTGTTAAAGAGACCGGGATCGAATATTGTCATACTCTCTACCAGTACCGAAAACCATTTTAACAACTGTGCATGTGGTGGAGATTCCATAACGAAGTAGGAAGGTATGGCGACGTCTATGTGAGGCATGAACACATCCCTGACTCACTCGAGTTAGCTTGATGTGGCTAAAACAAGAGCTATGCCAGGCCAAGTGGGGTCGCTTCCCCTATCGGGCACATTTCTTCAATACCATTATATTACTTTGTGATTTGGTTAGGTGCACCTTTGATTTGGGAGTGTGTCTCGAGGTGGGCGGTAGGAGCTGCTATGCATTACCACTAGTCTGGGAGTATAAAATGGTAGTATCCTACCCTAGGTGTTGCCTCACATGCCTTGTCACATGCCTTATCGCTCCCACTACCGGTTCGGTTTGTACCGTACCTAAGGAGTGCCCTCTAATAGCCATCTAATTTACGAAGGAATTGCAGTACTATATAGACTATGATAATAGATCTAAAAATGTGTTAAGGGGGTTATGGTTAATGCCTTAACGCCATTTTAATAGTTTACTTTACTATAAGCATTATCTATGTAGCTTATTGTACTATGTATGTAGATAGTTCCATGGATCATTAAGGATGGGAATTCCAAACATCCTTTAAGTTATATTGCATTTCATTTGGACATTTCACTTGAGTTGATTTACTTGCATAAGAACGTTAATCCTGACTTGAGTGCTTTGTGTTTTTCTTTATGCTCGGGTCAGACTGAGTGTCATAGCATTTGAGACTCACCTTTAGAGTTTGGAGCTTTGCTTGAAGATATGTCTTACATCTATTCAGATTTCACTTATTCCGGTTATTTCCAATTGTTTATGTTCAGAATTGTCATTTGCTGATGTATTAGAGATTCCTTTATATTTGGATTTTTGTTGGATTTCGTTTCAGACTCTAATATGGTAGCAGCTTCATGAACTACTGTTTATCTATTCCACTGCTTATTGTTATATTAGTCAGTGTCTGTGATTCTGTGATTGATTTATTTACCGTATATGCTAAGTTTTTCCAAACATAAAAATTAACAATTTGTTGTTTTGAGCAATTCAAGTCAGGCATGTATGTTTGCTTTGCACTTGGCAGGATGATTGTCGATATGAATGGTTCAAAATAGCCGATCGTTACATTATCAGTTCATTCTATACATTGAAATAAATATTATTGGTTTAATATTTTATTCTCGAATAGATAAGCCACAGATGGTGGGGGAGCATATCAATATAGAAAGCATATTATATAAATGGAAACATTGTGCAATGAATTTGATTGTATGATATCGAATACACACTCAACATGAGTTACATTTGTAAACTTAATTTGTTGTTTGTCATTATTAAAATAGAGGGATTGTGGACTATACATCTTGTTTGATGATAACATATGCATATTTATATTTGATTATTTTATTATACATAGTGTGTTATAGATAAAATATCTAAAAATCATAATTTTATTTCCAATTAATTTTTCATCCATTATCTCTCATATGCTCGATTTACACATATCACATATCAAATACACCTGCATTTTATTGTTAAAATTTAATATATGTTTTTATTATCAAAATAGAAATATCATGACATATTCCAATCAATGTCTGTTTAATATTAATAAAAATATGTTGTATTTGATGTTTTTGTTTAGCATTGTGAATTTGCAAGATATAAATGCATGGGATGTAAAAAATAACAAATGTAAAAAAGAATAATTCAATAGGAGATTCGGAAGGCACAAGGGATTTTGGCTTGTACAATACAAATCAAACTAAAATATGTTTCCGTTGATAGATTGATTTCTTCCTTCTCCAATGGATCTATTCTTTTGACAGTGCAAATAAATATAAAAGTAAAGCTATAATATTTTATTATTCATAGAATACAACTATAAAAACCTCAAAATATTTTTGTAAACCAAATCAACTATGGGAGTAAAGAAAAATTTACTTTATGCCCCTGCTTTTATCAAATTTGTATAATAATTTTTTGAATGTGGCATTTGTATTATTTTGTATTTTTTGTTTTAAATTTTAGCCTCTAAATTTATCTAGGATTAGGTTATTGGGTTTGTAGTTCAAGGATTCTCAACTTGAGGGTAAAATCGAGGTAATGTTGTAAGCATTCGAATATACAATTCTAGTAGTAACTATGTGGATAACAGTAGGTACTAATGGACTAGTAGCCTAAACTGGATATATTTGTATGTCATTTACTTTTCGAATTTATGTCTTTGCATTACTTATTTGTTAATCTATGTAATATTTTAAATACTCAATTCATTCCCCCATCCAGGGTGTGATACATGATTCCAACAACACCGCCTTACAATCCTATCAACATGTAATGTAGGTGTAAAGAGGAAAAGATAAAGGGGGTCAGATATAGTCTAGTGAATAAGAAATATCACTAATCGTATGGTTTTAGTAGAAACATAAATTGTCGTTTATAATTTATGCAATCTAATGATGTTTATCTAAACATGTAAACCTACGTCTAACAAGTTACTCAACTTATACAATATAAAATGATAACCTATAATCTAATAACAGCTTCCTATGGATTTCGCCCGAATGTTGGACATCCCGAAACTGGATAAACCTATCAATACATGGAGTATACGGTCTCGACCACCTATACAATATAACACATCGAATATACAATCGTGATTGCACATAGTCTAATGGTTCATCAAGTATGCACTCTCAATAGTAAATTGCCTATACAATTATATTACCAGGTCATAAACTCCCTATTGTTCAGCTGACAGCATACAAGGATCAAACAACAAATTAAGTCCCGTCATGTACATCAACCAATTTAATGCAAATCCTAATAATATGGATATCTCCATTATAATGACCCGGAATTTTGGGCAATATGAATTTAATAATCTGAATTAATAATTTAATTGATTTGATAAATTTTCTTTATAATTTTAATTTAAATTGGTAAATTTAATCTTTTTAAGGTTAATAAATATTTAATCTGGTAATTTTGATCAATGTCTTTTTAATAATTTAAAATTGATAAGAATTATTTGTCAAAGCTAATAATTTTTTTATTCTATTCATAATATATATATTTGATATATATATTGTGAATGGGAAAATCTTTTGTTTTAAAATAAAAGATTGAATTTTCAAATTGTAATATATATGTATGTATATGTTATAATTTGATGTTGTTTTGAAATTTAATTTAATCTATTGATAATTTATATATGTATGAATATTGTAATTTGGAGTTTTGTTTTAAAATTAATATTTTTTAAAAAGCTAATTTAAAGTTTATTTCAATTTGTTTCAAATTATAAGATAATTGTTTATTTTAAGTGTGATAGTTTATAAAGAATTTGAATCAAAGATTTATTTTTGTTTTCTTTAAAGTGTTTAATTTTAAATGGTTATAAAAATTAATGTTTTAGATTTTTAAAATTACACATATAAGGATTTATTTGTATTATAACTATCTTTATAATATTTTCTTTAAAAGATTTCATACTTGTATAATTATTTAAAAATTCAAAGTTTATTAACATAAAAACATTTCATAAATACAAATATCCATATAACATAGATATAAAATATAATTATTATTTTAATAAGGTTTTAAAAATAATTTTGCATAGATCTTTAAACACTTGCAAACTTTTTAAAACATGCTTGAGACACTTGTTCAATTTAATAACAGGTGGCAATATTCATTTTAATTTTTTAAAATAAATGTTTTCAAGAAGAAAAACTAGTTTTACATAACACTTTCATTTTCCTTGTTTTCTTTTATAAAGCTCAAAACAGAAATTACATTTTAAAAATTCGAAATCAAAACTAAAAGCAAAGATAAAATCTGAGAAGAAAAATCTACAAATTCAAATGAAATTCTTAATATCACCTTCATCCTGCAACGAAAATGAAGAATAAAGTTGAAAGTAAAAGCTGCAACCAAATCTACAACTTCGAACCTGCAATTTAAATGGAGGGTCAACTCAGCAATTTCAACTTTTTAATCAACAAATTAGAGGCATGCAGTATGATTTTCAGCATCAAAGGCAATTTAAAACACTTTCCAGATTTAAATGTTCTGCCCTGGGAAAAACTGCTCTGCTTAAAATTATGGTGAGTAAATTATTTAAAACAGTATAAATTAATTTAGACTCAAATGCATGTGTGATGATTTATGAAGTAGTTTAGTTTCAATTGTTTTGTGAAGAATATTGCATGTTTGTATACAAAGAAGTGATGCATGTATGTGACTGCATATGTATGCTCTGTTAAATTACAGGCTATGATCATTTAAATTCGTTCAAACCTCCCAAAACATTCATAATTTGTATTTGATGATTTAATGAAAATTGTTTGTTAATGTTTAATGATAATTTTAAAAATAATTTGTGGAGTTTTTAGTTTACAAATAATCTACAAAAATGGAAAACACAGTAAAATATAGTTGCATGTTAAAAATCAACTATCTTGTTTTTAGATTTGGATTTCATAAATGAGCTAAGGACAAAAAATTATGATTTTTAAAGTACATATCATTATTTTTAGCCGAGGAATTGATGAGAATTTTGGGTTTGTTCAAAATTGGGGTTTTAGTGGATTGCCGTTGATCGACATGTGGATCGGAGCTATAATTATGGTCGAAGCTAGCTAGTGGATGGGTGATGAAGGGAAAAAAGTTGTGAAATTCTTCCTGTGATCGAATCGTTTGAAATCGATCGAATTAGGGTTTTAAAGTTGTTTTTGTTCGGCTTTGCTGTCGAGATGAGTGCGCCGTGAAGGTTGGACCGAAGGTGTTCGCTTTTGGGGTGGATGTAGCTCGTGACGTGGCGGTTCTATGGTAGGGACGGCGAAGTTCATCAACGTCGAGTTTGTCGGTCGTGGGTGGTTTTTGGGTTCGAGCTGCTGCAGTATTTTGGTTCGTATGTTCGAATTTTGACTCGCATAGCAGTTGTAGGATCTGGGTTTACGATTGTGCTCACGAGTGGTTTTGTGATCGACGACGATTGTCGCGACGACCTTTGGTGGCCGATGGCGATGGCGCACGTGCACTTTGCACGTTAGTGTGCACTGGAATGTGGAGCTGGGGATTTTCGTTGGGGAAGACGAGTTTTCTACTCGGGTTTGCACTCGTGTTTTTCTCTAGGTCGACTCGATGTAGAAGGGAAGCTGGTTTGCTTTGGGGCTTGCTCGTGTAGTTTTGGGCTCGTACTCTATTTTTTGGACATTGTTTTCTGGTTTTACAGTGTAAATGTGAAAGTTCAAATTTAATTTGTTGTTGGATATTGAGATCAAGCATTCTAGTATAAACAAGCTTATATAAGAAAACATTTAACTTGTTATTTGAAATAAAATGTAAATTAAATTTATATTTCAAATTTAAAATATTTTAAGATGATTGTTTTCAATATAATTATCTAATTAAATTTTGAATTTTAATTTAAGATAGTGTTTTGAATTTTAGGTCAAAGGAAATGTTTTCATTTTAAAATATTAAATCGAAGTTATTAAGAAATGTTTAATAACTAAAGTTTTCAAATTATATTGAAAATGAATAAGTTTGAATTAGAAAATTTAAGTGTTTTTAGATTTTAAAATTTGTTTCTAAATGCCTTATTTTCAAATAAGGTTATTATTGTGATTTTGAATAACCAAATTGAATAAATTATTTTAAAGTTATTAAAATTTGATTAATTTCAAATAATTAATTTATGAAGATAAATATGGTTAATTTATCTTGGACTTATGGATACTTAATTAATATAAATTGTTAATAAGTAAAGATTTAATTAAGAATTAAGGTTTATCTTAATTAATTAAGGAGTTTCTTTAAATATAAGAAGTTAATTAGTTAATTATTTAATTAATTTTAAATAATTAGCTAATTGTTTATTTAATTTTTAATAATCACTCAATTACGAATTAATTAAGTGTAATTAATTTATGAAGTAATTAATGGTTAATTATTGAATTTAATTAAGAATGGTAATTACTTATGGAAGTAGTTAATGGTAATTACTCATGGGAGTAATTAGATGAAAGTGATTAATGGTTAATCACATGATGTTATTAATTAAGAAATTGTTTTGAAATTAATTAATTATGGAGTAATTAATTAATTAATGGATTAAGAATTATTTATTGATGGAATTAATTATTTGTTGGGTAATTAATTAAGAGAGTAATCAAGATCTATTAATGGAAGTAATTAGAAGACAATTACTTATGTAAGTAATTAAGAGTTAGTTACTTCATTATTTTAGTTAATTAATTAATTTGATTAATTAATTAATGAATGTGATTAATTTAAGATTAATTACTAAGTGTAATTAATTAAAATTGTAATTAATTAATAAAGTAATTAATTAAGGATTTATTAATTAATTTAATTGAATAATAATTACTTCATGAAGTAATTAGAGATTAATTAATTAGATTAATTAATCGAGGGTGGATATAATTAATTAAGAAGTTAGTTAATTAAGATAAATAATTACAAGTTATTAATTACTGTTTATGATTAATGAGATGATTAATTACAAATTAATTATTTAATTAATTTAAAGTAATTATTAATTAATAAGGATCATTAGTTAATTAATGAATTAATAAAGGTTGATTAACAAAAGTAATTAATTTAAGTATGATTAATTTATTGTAATTAATTGAGGTTTAATGAAATTAATCATAGTTAATTAATTAATGGATGCAAATGAGGATCATTAATTATTGTAATTAATGATAGTAATTAAAGGTTAATTACTGTATATGGTTAAGAATAATTACTTGAATATAATTAAAAGATGATTAATCAAGGGAGATTAATAAAGGAAGATCATTAAGAGATGATTAATTTATTTATTTGGAATAAATTAATGAAGAAGGATTTAGGTAATCCAATTGATTAAGAGTTAATTAATCCTGCTTATGAATGATTGATTGATATTTGGTGATTGATATTGGATGACTGATTGATATTGGATGATTGGTTGATAATGGATGATTTGGATATCTCTAATATGTGATATGCTGCTTTGTGAGATGAATGGTTGATATGAATTATCTGTTGTGCTAACGTGATTCATCTATCTGTTTATACCATCCTGAATATAAGTTTAATTGTTTAAAACCCTTAAACAACTTGGACATTAAAATGGCGTTTGTTTTCGATGAGACCGGGATCGGGTTTCCATATTTGGGATAGGAAAACCACATCGAATCAAATTAAACGTTAGGTCGTGAATCCAAGTAGAGTGCAAGTGAAGACTCGAGGTGTAAGAACTATTCGTCAGCATAACTCTGGGGGAGATTCCGTGACGAGTTTGGTGGAGATAGTACTTATAGGTTCGAGATGGTGTTTTAGAGTGCAAGGGCTATGGTCGTTGACTCTAAGGGTGATTCCAAAATGAGTGCAACAAGATAGTGCCTTCGGTTTCATTCGAACCCGGAACGAACTTGTATGGATTGAATGCTTTCAGAACATCGTCAGGCGGACGATGAGCATTCTAAGACAGATGTGTTCTTTAAAGGTAATCGCAGCCTCAAGCCTCATCAACCCGGGAATGGCTAAAACAGGGGAGGTGCAGCAAGGCTAGGTAGGTAGCACCCATTTCAGGGTGAGGTCATTCCTGTCTAGATGTCCCATTATTTCGGTTTAGTGGGTGGTTTGTCGCGCCAACCACGGGGTGATCTTACTCGGGACTATTCGGTAAGGAATGGTTCCTGCTTTGTGTTGCAGGGGATTGGGAGTGATCCTCGATACTGTGATCTAGGCCACGTACTGTGACGGGCGGTACCCCGGTAGCCCTGCCATTGATGGAATCCAAAATCCAATAAGTGCCTGTACGGTTTTGATTGTGCCCAACTATGTTGGAACGTGAGATGTAAGCATTCCAGCTATTTCTGTATTTTATTTTGAAAACCCTAGACACTATTATAATATCACTGGATTTCCTATCAAATGTTTTGGTTAGCGTAAGGTAAAAACTTTTCCATGTTTATGTGTGGGAAGTCTTACGTGATACCTTTTCTTTTCAAAGGAGTTTCTAAAGTTAAGCAATTTTAACCCGTTTACTCACACCAGATCCCTGTCTGACTCAAGTATTTATTTTCTGTTTTATTAAACTCTTGGGTACTCATATTATTTATGAATAGTCGAGGGACTCGGGTTTGCTTGACGAATTGTGGAGGAGTTATGGAGAAGGAGGCTTCCACGTGTAGATATATTATGGTTCCGCTGTGTTCGTTTGGTATCTGTCTTTTGTGTACTTGAGTTGTATTGTTAGACAGATGTTTATAACTGTCTAATATGTGTTGTTTAAGTTGTGTACTATGATGTAATATGATGCTATGTAATATTTTATGTGATATATTATATTTCATTCGTTCCGCTGTGAGTTATCTGATTATGTTGTGTTTCTTCTTTCTTTTCTTTTCTTCTTATATCCCTTTCTTTCTTAAATAGTGATGCGACTTCGTGGCGATAGGAAGTTGGGTCGCTACAGGTGGTATCAGAGCATTTGTTTGAGTGAATACCTAGGCTCTGGAGTGGTGTCTTCCTTGAGAAAGCGTACTTGTATTTTTATGAACAACTATATTTATATATATCTATATCTATCTGATCTATTAGGTTATTTGTTCGGATTTTCCAACATAAGTTTTAGAGGTAGATGGAGTAGTGGTGTGTGTGTGTAACACGACTACCACTGATGGAGGAGGTCCATATGTTTGAGGTTGGAAGTATTTGTCGAGACTGAAGATCCAATACCGTCTCAAGTAAGATTTGTAGTTTGGAATACGGATTTCTCTGATATCTGAAGGAAATCTTTTAAAAGATTCGGAGTCCATCTTTGAAGTGTAAGTTTGGATCTGTCGGAAGTGTAGAATTAAGTGATGGTATCTTGATAACTGCGTGATGAGATGCAGTATCCATGGATATTTCAGAAGATGTTTTCTCTTAGAGTAGTTTTAGAAGTGGTTGAGGAGTAGTTTTTACCTGCCGCAGGGAAGACTCGTCTGTGTAGAAGTTGTCTGGATCTTTAATAAGGAGGTTGTCAGTTCTGGAATATGAGACTAAGGTCTATGAGTTGTTTCTCTTCGGCATGGTCTCATTTGTCATTCCTTAAGGAAAGCGAGATGTTGATGCTAGGTTTGGAGCCTGAATTTCTCGAGAAATTGTTTGCCATCTCGAAAGTCTGTTGTGCGGTTTGTTGATGGTTTTGGTTTTCGAGGAGCCTTTGGATTAGAAGTCTTTTGTGACGCCCCACCTCTATACCCACGCTAGCCAAGAACATTACGGTGAATGCTGTCAACTAGCACGGAGAATAAGGCTGTTGAGGAGCGACCATCCGTGTAATTGCTTTGCGCGAGCATTGATATGTCAGATAGTATAACAATCCGACATACCGACACAAACTCAAAGCTACTATACAGTGGCTGTAATATCTTCAGAAACAAATATAGAAATAATCATAACATAAATCAGTCACAGATAATTCACATCACAAAGGCGGAATAAGATATGAATATTACACATAAAAGTGTACATCAGAGTAGTGGTCAGAAAGATCCACAATAACACAAAATAATAGCAACATGTGCTATACAAAAGAATACATCAATGAGTCAATATCTCAAGAGTATACAACAAAAACTACTAATCTATGTAGTAAGCAAAAGGTCAAATTTTTGACTAACTCCAAATATATCAAAGTTTATACTCAAAAAGGTCGCAAACGGCATTTTGAACTCAATGGAGTTGGTCTCAAGTCCTAATTCGGTTGTTTGCAAAAAGTAGCTTTTTGGACTAAAATCCTACTAACGATAAAATATTTAAATAAAATATTTAAATATAAAATCGATAAATATGCGGGTTGTTACATCTTTGGTTAGCTGTGGTAGTAGTGCAGCTCGAAGTGTGCGGTGTGCTAACAAGAAGGTCTTTTAGTTCTGTAGTATCATCGAGGTAGAGTTTGGAAGCAGTGTGACCATTTCTCCGATGGTTCAGGAATCTTTGTGGTTCTTCTTCAGCAGCCCGGGCAGTTGGTGAATGTTTTCTTGAAGGGTTAACCTTGTTCGGAGAAGCTTAAAGATGTTCTAATTGGTAAAGTGCGGACAGTTTCTTTGGAATCCGAATTTGGTAGGATCGCAAAAGTGACTTGCGATTAGTTTGGTAATTTATCTTAGGCAATCTTTTGTTTAAGACTGAGGGTTCTCATGTGCAGTAGGAGCTACTAAAGTAATTAGAAGTTTGTCTGCATCTGTAGTTGAGTTCCATATTGTTTTGGTTCCAGAAGCGATTTTGGCGGTTAGCCTGGTTTTTTTGGATTGGTCAGATCTAGTTTTTGAGTTGGATTTCTACTGTAAGGTTGTGTGACTGAGCCAGATGGGTCACTAAGATTTTATGTATTTGATGAACAAAGTTTCTCGGATATCTATTTTAGAATCAGAGTTGTGCAGCGGAAGCGAGGTAGTGGTTGTACGAGGAAGGAAGCAAGTTTAGTTTGCTTTTGCTTGGGAAGTAGAGCTTGTGTTCTGGATTTCGACGGCTTTTGGAAGATTTTCCAGTTGGATAGGATTCAGGAACTGTTTGCTTTGGTCTTGTTGTTTCTGGAAGCATCAACATAGGTTGAGCTGATCAGGAGAAAATTGGCAGCCCAGGATTGTCTGTTGAGTTATACAGATTTGAGATAAGGAGTTTGGAATTCGAAGTTGGAAACTTCATTGTTGTTAAGATTTCTCTAGTGAAGAGAGCAGTTATAGGATAAGATTGGATGGTTAGTTCTGAGACATTTGAGATTTCTTATCTGTATTTTTGATAGGACAAGATTGAATTGCCAGTTTGGATAGCTGGAATTCATTGTATTTCACGTATCTCTGAGGGAGTACGTGTATGATTCATTGTTGGTTGTTGAATCTGCAGTTCAGTTGGATTTGGAAGTTATGCTAGACTTGAGTATAGTCTGATGTTCAGTTCAGATTGGTGGGTCTAGAGATGAGAGGAGCTCTGGATTATGGCAGTGTAGTTTGTTAGCTTTTGTAGAGCGAGTCTCCCAGTAATTTTTACTTGGGAAACTCTAGATGGTATGACGCAGCGGATTAATCAAAATAAACTTCAATCGGTGAAAGTAGCAATTGGTGGATTGATGAATACCAAAATGCCCAAATTCGTTGATCCGAAGATACCGAATTCTAACTATCTCAAACACGTTGATAGCGCATTATACCGTGTTCAAAGATCTACGATTCTTCGTACGTTGATCTAGCGCACTAGATTCCGTGAATCGGCTTCAACAAACGTGGATTCGAGCGCACTCGAATGACGTAAGTGGAGATAGGAGATTACACTCAACTACCAATTGGAGAAGAAAGCACAAAGCAATCAACAAGAAATTTTATTTCAAAATCAACTTTCAAAAATGTACAACACATGCCCTATTTATAGCTTGTCACAACCGGCCCCCCTTAAGTCGTATACGACTTACGACTCATCCTGGGTCGGCAACGACCTATGACTCACGACTCAAAAACACACAGCTTGAAACCCTGCGCCTGAACAAACTTCACGACTCATCAGCTACCATGACTCACGACTTATCATAACAAATGACTCAGAACATGTACAGACTCAATTATAGTACACGACTCAAGAAAACAAACAGTTTACAACACCCTGTCACGACTTACGACTCATCACACAACGACTCATCACTTAGGTCGTATCCCGTCCCCGACTTATGGCCTTCAATTAATGGAATTCCCTTTTGCTTCTTGATGAGTCGTGGATGACTCATAGCCCTGTAGTTAGGTCGTGTACGACTCATCAATCCAGAACTATTGAAACTCCCATTGAGTCGTAACTCGTGCCCTTCCTCTGACTCAAGATCTTTACTTGCTGAAACTTTATCCTTCTTCATGTTAAGTCGTAAACGACTTATGGATGAACCGTTGAGTCGTGTGCGACTCATCAAGCACGAACGACTTAAGCTGTTAAGAGTCGCCACTTTCCCATATGACTCCTTCACCTGAGTCGTGCGCGTCTTATGGGTTAAACCCGAAACTTTCTTAGATCGTGCTACATCATCCTCCCCTGGTTGAGAAAAATTCGACCTCGAATTTGTAAATTCTTCCTCAACAATCTCACCTCCCTGATATGGAATTAAATGTTTGATGTTAAAAACATCAGAAGTATAAACATCATCTGGTAGCTTTAATCGATAAGCATTCTCATTGATTTTCTTCAAAACTTCAAGTGGACCAATTTTTCTGGCTTTCAGCTTATTATAAGCACCCACTGGAAAACGATCCTTCGTCAACACAGCATACACCAAATCACCTTCCTTAAATTCAACACTCCGTCGTTTCAAATCAGCAGCCTGCTTATACTTCTCATTTGACTTTTCTAATCGTTCTTGAACGATCTTATGACATTCGGTTAATTCTTCAACAAAATCAACAGCCCGTTTAACTGTCCCCTTCGGTTGCGGTACCACCGCTAAATCCAACGGTCCCTTGGGTAAATTTGAATATACAATCTGAAATGGACTGAATCCCGTGCTACGATTCGTTACATGATTGTGTGCAAACTCGGCTTGGCATAACTTCATGTCCCAACTCTTCAGATTGTCCTTCACAAGACATCGCAACAAATTTCCCAACGATCGGTTAACAACTTCGGTCTGTCCATCCGTTTGTGGATGATAAGCACTGCCGAACTTCAACTTCGTTCCCACCATCTTCCACAAACTAAGCCAAAAATGACTCAAAAATCTGGTATCCCTGTCAGAAACAATAGACTCCGGCAACCCATGTAAGCGATAGACTTCCTTAAAGAACAACTGTGCAACCCGAACAGCATCCGCCGTTTTCTTGCAAGCAATAAAATGTGCCATCTTCGAAAATCTGTCTACTACAACAAATATCGAATCATTTCCCTTTTGAGTTCTAGGCAAGCCCAAAACGAAATCCATGCTGATATCAACCCATGGCTTAGACGGTACAGGTAATGGCAAATACAACCCTGCATTCGTCGCTGTTCCCTTTGAAACCTGGCAAATATGGCATCTCTCCACAAATCTTTCGACTTCTTTCCTCATCGACGGCCAAAAGTAAGATTGAGAAATCAACTGCAATGTACGATCTCTACCCACATGGCCTTCTTCATGCAACTCCTTGATAATTTTCATTCTCAAACTGCTCTCAGGAATACATAACCGATTTCCTTTAAACAAAAATCCATCAATCATCATAAATTCATCAGTACTCCCATCCTTCACTTTCTCAATCTTCATTCCTTTCTGGCAGTAATTCAAACCCCGTCACTTCAATCTTCAATGTTGTTAACAAATGACTCCTTCTACTCAAAGCATCAGCTACCCGATTCGTCACCCCAGATTTGTGCTTAACAACAAAAGTAAACTGCTGTAAATACGCGATCCATGACGCATGTCGCGCTGAAATCTTGTCCTGCCCCTGCAAATGCTTCAACGCCTCATGATCAGTGTACAGAACAAACTCCTTCTGAAATAGATAATGTCTCCAATGTTTAATCATTTGCACAACAGCATAGAATTCAACGTCATATGTACTGAATCTCATCTTTGCCCCTGACAACTTCTCACTGAAATATGCAACGGGTTTCCCATTCTGACTCAAGACTCCTCCAATTCCCACCTTCGACGCATCAGTGTGCAATTCAAACAACAACTGAAAATTCGGTAAAACAAGAATTGGTGCTGTCGTCAATAGTTCCTTGATCTTCTCAAAAGCAACTCCCGCTTCCTCTGACCATACAAACTGTTTTCCTTTCATGCAATCGGTAACTGGTGCCATCACGCTACTGAAGTGTGGAATGAACCTTCGGTAGAATGATGCCAATCCATGAAAACTTCTAACTTCAGTGATAGTTCTCGGCTGTGGCCAATTTCTGACTGCTTCCACTTTATTCTGGTCTACTTGAATTCCTTCCTCCGAAACAACATACCCCAGAAATAAAACACTTCTTGTCATAAACACACATTTCTTTGTAGCAGCATAAAATTGTTCTTCACGAAGTATAATCAACACTTCCCTCAAATGTAGAACATGCTCCTCCATACTCCTGCTATATATCAGAATATCATCGAAATAAACCACCACGAACTTCCCAATGAATGGTCTAAAGATTTGATTCATCACCCGCATGAATGTACTAGGTGCATTTGACAAACCAAATGGCATAACCAACCATTCGTATAACCCCTCTCTTGTCTTGAAATCTGTCTTCCATTCGTCACCTGGTCGAATTCGAATCTGGTGATAACCACTCTTCAAATCAATCTTCGAAAATATAGTTGCCCCACTCAACTGGTCTAACAAATCATCCAACCTCGGCATAGGAAATCTATAGCGGACAGTAATCTTGTTCAAAGCTCTACTATCTGTGCACATCCTCCATGTTCCATCCTTCTTCGGCACCAACAGAGCTGGTACTGCACAAGGACTCAAGCTTTCCTGAACACGTCCCTGCTCAAGTAATTCTTCCACCTGCCTTCTCAACTCTTCATGTTCCTTCGGACTCATTCGATAATGTGGTCGATGTGGTAACACTGCTCCTGGAACAAGATCGATTTGATGTTGGATGTCTCTCAGTGGCGGTAACTCCTTAGGCAACTCCTCTGGAAATACATCTTCAAATTCTTTCAAAACTGGCTTTGCTTCTTCAGGAATTTTAACCTCTTCATGACTCTCTCGCCCAATCAACAAATAGACTTCAGGCTCCTCTTCAACTTCCTTAACAAACCCCTTCAAAGTCAACAGGTTTTTCAATTCCTCAATCTCCTCTAGCTTGCTCTCCTTCTGTTATTGCTTCTTGGGAACCAAAGTGATTTTAGTACCCTCGAACATGAAACTGTAACTATTGGCACGTCCATCGTGTTGTACTGCTCTATCAAACTGCCATGGTCTGCCCAACAACAGATGACACACATCCATGTCTACAACATCACACCAAATTTCATCTTTGTACTTCTTCCCAATAGAAAAATTAACACAAGCCCTTTGACACACCTTCACTTCACCACCCTTCCTCAACCATGCTAACTTGTACGGTTTAGGATGTTTCTCAGTTTTCAAGTTCAATTTCTTCACAGCCTCTGTAGAAATAATATTATCACAACTTCCAGCATCAATAACGAACTTGCAAACTTTCCCCAGAATAGTGCATGTCGACTGAAAAATATTGCTTCTCAACCAACTACAATCCTCCTCTTGCTTTGGTGTAAGACATGACCTCCTCATCATAAGATTACAACCTTCATCTCCAGACAATTCTTCTTCCTCCTCAACATAAGGTGTATTTGAACATTCTGCCTTCTTATCATCATCCTCCTCAACTTCTGCAACCATTGCTCTCTTCTTCGGCTTCGGACATTCATTGCTTTTATGACCCAACTCCAGACAATTATAACATTTGAAACCACTGCTAACCTTCGCCTTCTCAGCCTCCTTCACCACTGGCTTATTGATAGGTTTAGGAACATTAGAACTTCCACTAACACCCCTCGCTTGATTATTGGAATTAGTAAACACACCACCTCCACGCCTTCCTTGCTTCTCCCAAGCCAACGCTTTCTGATGTGCCTCCGCAACTGATCTAGGATCGAACATATTAACCATATCCTGGATCTGCATTCTCAATCCCCCAATGAATCTAGCAGTTAGCTATTCTTCCGTTTCCATAATATCATTCCTGGCAATGAGTTGGTAAAATTCATCAGCATAATCACTAACAAATTTCGTCCCTTGCCTCAGATTCTGCAACCTCCGGTACATAAGTGATTGATAGTTGTAAGGTAAGAAAGTAGATCGCATCAATTTCTTCATCTTCTCCCAAGATTCTATCTTTGACTTCCCCATTCTCTCCCTGGTAAGTTTAGTTTGCTGCCACCACGCCAAAGCTCTCCCCCTCAACCTAGTAGCAACCAACTTTACTCTCCTATGCTCAGGAACCTCCTTGAAATCAAAGATCTCTTCAACATTTGATACCCAATCAAGAAATTCTTCAGCTACCATCCCTCCTTTAAATTCTGGTATTTCCATCTTCATCCCCGATTCCCAACGACGATCATCTTCAACATCCCGGTAAGAATTTCGAATTTGATCTCGATCTCGATAATGAATACTTGCTCTATCACCCTCTTCATCATGCATGCTTCTTTGACTATGTCTCTCTTCCTCTCTGTATGCTTCATTGTCAAATTCATGTCGACTTCTTCTCTCTTCATGTGCATAGTCATGATGATCTCTTCGTGATGAAATTGATGTTTCTCTTCTATCTCTACAAGAATGTGGTGATACCCTCCTCGCTTCCGTAACCGATGGCGAAACTCGGTTTCCTCCATGGTTCGAGTTTGGTGATCTCCTCCTTTGATTCAAATCATTCATCAATTTCTCCAATTTTCCAATGCCTTCATCAAACTTCTCATTAATACGTTGTTCCATAAGCTCGGCTTCTTCTCTTCGATACAAAGCTTCAACGTTTTGATGACGATTACCTCTCCTTGGTGGCATGATTCAATTTCACAAAATTTCGACAAATGGATACCAAAGTGATACTTCACAAGCAAATCACGGCTTCACAAGCTTCTACACAACTTCACAAGGCTCGGCCTTAACTCCTTAGCTCGAAACAAATCCACATGACTTAACTTGCTCGGCTTGGCTTGAACTTGGCTCGGTTCAACACTAACTCGGCAACAAGTTAACTCGGCCACCACTTCAACAAATCGTACTTCAACACAATTATGCTCGGCTCAAGGTCTCCAAGCAACTTTAATTCAAACACTTCTCCAAATCTAGATCCAAAACAAATGGATCAAAAATCTTCAAACTCGTTGCAACTTCAAAATGAACACAAGAAACTCCAACTTCAAACTTCAAATACTTGGCTCCAAGAATCAACTTAGCTATGATTGGCTAAGTATGGCTCCGATACCAAAACTGACGCAGCGGATTAATCAAAATAAACTTCAATCGGTGAAAGTAGCAATTGGTGGATTGATGAATACCAAAATGCCCAAATTCGTTGATCCGAAGATACCGAATTCTAACTATCTCAAACACGTTGATAGCGCACTATACCGTGTTCAAAGATCTATGATTCTTCGTACGTTGATCTAGCGCACTAGATTCCGTGAATCGGCTTCAAAAAACGTGGATTCAAGCGCACTCGAATGACGTAAGTGGAGATAGGAGATTACACTCAACTACCAATTGGAGAAGAAAGCACAAAGCAATCAACAAGAAATTTTATTTCAAAATCAACTTTCAAAAATGTACAACACATGCCCTATTTATAGCTTGTCACAACCGGCCCCCCCTTAAGTCGTATACGACTTACGACTCATCCTGGGTCGGCAACGACCTATGACTCACGACTCAAAAACACACAGCTTGAAACCCTGCGCCTGAACAAACTTCACGACTCATCAGCTACCATGACTCACGACTTATCATAACAAATGACTCAGAACATGTACAGACTCATTTATAGTACACAACTCAAGAAAACAAACAGTTTACAACACCTTGTCACGACTTACGACTCATCACACAACGACTCATCACTTAGGTCGTATCCCGTCCCCGACTTATGGCCTTCAATTAATGGAATTCCCTTTTGCTTCTTGATGAGTCGTGGACGACTCATAGCCCTGTAGTTAGGTCGTGTACGACTCATCAATCCAGAACTATTGAAACTCCCATTGAGTCGTAACTCGTGCCCTTCCTCTGACTCAAGATCTTTACTTGCTGAAACTTTATCCTTCTTCATGTTAAGTCGTAAACGACTTATGGATGAACCGTTGAGTCGTGTGCGACTCATCAAGCACGAACGACTTAAGCTGTTAAGAGTCGCCACTTTCCCATATGACTCCTTCACCTGAGTCGTGCGCGTCTTACGGGTTAAACCCGAAACTTTCTTAGATCGTGCTACATCATGGTATTAGAAGATTTATTCTGATTTGTGTCAGGATAATTGGTTAGGTTTGTTTGTTTGATTGCCATGGTTGTTAGTAACTAGTTGATAGGTATGCTTTGCTGTTTGAAATTAAAATCTTTGCTGGATTATTAAATTTCCTTTGCTTTTAAATTTCGGGGACGAAATTCTTTTAAGGTGGGAGGATTGTAACGACCCGGAATTTTGGGCAATATGAATTTAATAATCTGAATTAATAATTTAATCGATTTGATAATTTTCTTTATAATTTTAATTTAAATTGGTAAATTTAATCTCTTTAAGGTTAATAAATATTTAATATGGTAATTTTGATCAATGTCTTTTTAACAATTTAAAATCGATAAGAATTATTTTTCAAAGCTAATAAAATTTTTATTCTATTTATAATATATATATTTGATATATATATTGTGAATGGGAAAATCTTTTGTTTTAAAATAAAAGATTGAATTTTCAAATTGTAATATTTATGTATGTATATGTTATAATTTGATGTTGTTTTCAAATTTAATTTAATCTATTGATAATTTATATATGTACGAATATTGTAATTTGAAGTTTTGTTTTAAAATTAATATTTTTCAAAAGGATAATTTAAAGTTTAATTCAATTTGTTTCAAATTATAAGATAATTTTTTATTTTAAGTTTGATAGTTTATAAAGAATTTGAATCAAAGATTTATTTTTGTTTTCTTTAAAGTGTTTAATTTTAAATGGTTATAAAAATAAATGTTTCAAATTTTTAAAATTACACGTATAAGGATTTATTTGTATTATAACTAGCTTTATAATATTTTCTTTAAAAGATTTCATACTTGTATATTTATTTAAAAATTCAAAGTTTATTAACACAAAAACATTTCATAAATACAAATATCCATATTACATAGATATAAAATATAATTATTATTTTTATAAGGTTTTAAAAACAATTTTGCAAAGATCTTTAAACACTTGTAAACTTTTTAAAACATGCTTGAGACACTTGTTCAATTTAATAACAAGTGGCAATATTCATTTTAATTTTTAAAAATAAATGTTTTTAAGAAGAAAAACTAGTTTTACATAACACTTTCATTTTCCTTGTTTTCTTTTCTAAAGCCTAAAACAGAAATTACATTTTAAAAATCCGAAATCAAAACCAAAAGCAAAGATCAAATCTGAGAATTAAAATCTGCAAATTCAAAAGAAATTCATCATATCACCTTCAACCTGTAACTAAAATAAAGAATCAAGTTGAAAGTAAAAGCTGCAACCAAATCTACAACTTCAAACCTACATTTTAATTGGAGTATCAACTCAGCAATTTCAACTTTTTAATCAACAAATTGGAGGCATGCAGTAAGATTTTCAGCATCAAAGGCAATTTAAAACACTTTCCAGATTTAAATGTTCTGGCCTGGGAAAAACTGCTCTTCTTAAAATTGTGGTGAGTAAATTATTTAAAAACAGTATAAATTAATTTAGATTCAAATGCATGTGTGATGATTATGAAGTAGTTTAGTTTCAATTGTTTTGTGAAGAATATTGCATGTTTGTATACAAAGAAGTGATGCATGTATGTGCATATGTATGCTCTGTTAAATTACAGGCTATGATCATTTAAATTCATTCAAACCTCCCAAAACATTCATTATTTGTCTTTGATGATTTAATGAAAATTGCTTGTTAATGTTTAATGATAATTTTAAAAATAATTTGTGGAGTTTTTAGTTTACAAATAATCTTCAAAAATGGAAAACACAGTAAAATATAGTTGCATGTTAAAAATCAACTATCTTGTTTTTAGATTTGGATTTCATGAATGAGCTAAGGACCAAAAATTATGATTTTTAAAGTACATATCATAATTTTTAGTTGAGGAATTGATGAGAATTTTAGGTTTGTTCGAAATTGAGGTTTTAGTGGATTGCCGCTGATCGGCGTGCTGATCAGAGCTATAATTATGGTCGAAGCTAGCTAGTGGATGGGTGATGAAGGGAAAAATGTTGTGAAATTTTTCATGTGATCGAATCATTTGAAATCGATCGAATTAGGGTTTTAAAGTGGTTTTTGTTCGGCTTTGCTATCGAGATGAGTGCGCCGTGAAGGTTGGACCGGAGATGTTCGCTTTTGGGGTGGATGTAGCTCGTGATGAGGCGGCTTTGTGGTAGGGACGGCGAAGTTCATCGACGTCGAGTTTGTCGGCCGTGGGTGGTTTTTGGTTTAGAACTCTTGCAGTATTTTGGTTCGTATGTTCGAATTTTGATTTGCGTACCAGTTGTTGGATCTGGGTTTACAGTTTTGCTCGCGAGTGGTTTTGTGATCGACGACGATTGTCACGACGACCTTTGGTGGCCGACGGCGATGGCGCACTTGCACCGTGCACGTTAGTGTGCATTGGAATGTGGAGCTGGGGATTTTTGTTGGGGAAGACGAGTTTTCTGCTCGAGTTTGCACTCGTGTTTTTCTCTGGGTCGACTCGATGTAGAAGGGAAACTGGTTTGCTTTGGGGCTTGCTCATGTAGTTTTGGGTTCGTACTCGAGTTTTTTTGGACATTGTTTTCTTGATTTACTGTGTAAATGTTAAAGTGAAAATTTAATTTGTTGTTGGATATGGCGATCAAGCATTCTAGTATAAACAAGCTTATAAAAGAAAACATTAAACTTGTTCTTTGAAATAAAATGTAAATTAAATTTATATTTGAAATTTAAAATTTAAAATATTTTAAGATGATTGTTTTGAAAATAATTATCTAATTAAATTTTGAATTTTAATTTAAGATACTGTTTTGAATTTTAGTTCAAAGGAAATGTTTTCATTTTAAAATATTAAATCGAAGTTATTAAGACATGTTTAACAACTAAAGTTTTCAAATTAAATTGAAAATGAATAAGTTTGAATTAGAAAATTTATGTGTTTTTAGATTTTAAAATTTGTTTCTAAATGCCTTATTTTCAAATAAGGTTATTATTATGATTTTTAAAAACCAAATTGAATAAATTGTTTTTAAGTTATTAAAATTTTATTAATTTCAAATAATTAATTTATGAAGATAAATATGGTTAATTTATCTTTGACTTATGGATACTTAATTAATATAAATTGTTAATAAGTAAAGATTTAATTAAAAATTAAGGTTTATCTTAATTAATTAAGGAGATTCTTTAAATATAAGAAGTTAACTAGTTAATTATTTAATTAATTTTAAATAATTAGTTAATTGTTTGTTTAATTTTTAATAATCACTCAATTATGAATTAATTAAGTGTAATTACTTTATGAAGTAATTAATGGTTAATTATTGAATGTAGTTAAGAATGGTAATTACTCATGGGAGTAATTAGATGAAAGTGATTAATGGTTAATCACATGATGTTATTAATTAAGAAATTGTTTTGAAATTAATTAATTATTGAGTAATTAATTAATTAATGGATTAAGAATTATTTAATGATGGAATTAATTATTTGTTGGGTAATTAATTAAGAGCGTAATCAAGATTTATTAATGGAAGTAATTAGAAGACAATTACTTATGTAAGTAATTAAGAGTTAATTACTTAATTATTTTAGTTAATTAATTAATGTGATTAATTAATTAATGAATGTGATTAATTTTAGATTAATTACTAAGTGTAGTTATTTAAAATTGTAATTAATTAATAAAGTAACTAATTAAGGATTTATTAATTAATTTAATTGAATAATAATTACTTAATGAAGTAATTAGAGATTAATTAATTAGATTAATTAATCGAGGGTAAATATAATTAATTAAGAGGTTAATTAATTTAGATAAGTAATTACAAGTTATTAATTACCGTTTATGATTAATGAGATGATTAATTACAAATTAATTGTTTAATTAATTTAAAGTAATTATTAGTTAATAGGGATCATTAGTTAATTAATGAATTAATCAAGGTTGATTAACGAAAGTAATTAATTTAAGTATGACCAATTAATTGTAATTAATTGAGGTTTAATGAAATTAATCATAGTTAATTAATTAATGGATGCAAATGAGGATCATTAATTATTGTAATTAATGATAGTAATTAAAGGTTAATTACTTTATGTGGTTAAGAATAATTACTTAAATGTAATTAAAAGAAGATTAATCAAGGGAGATTAATTAAGGAAGATCATTAAGAGATGATTAATTTATTTATCTGGAATAAATTAATGAAGAAGGATTTAGGTAATCCAATTGATTAAGAGTTAATCAATACTGCTTATGAATGATTGATTGATATTTGGTGATTGATATTAGATGATTGATTGATATTGGATGATTGATATTGGGTGATTGGTTAATACTGGATGATTTGGATATCTCTGATATGTGATATGCTGCTTTGTGAGATGAATGGTTGATATGAATTATCTGTTGTGATAATGTGATTCATCTATCTGTTTATATCATCCTAAATATAAGTTTAATTGCTTAAAACCCTTAAAAAACTTGGACATTAAAATGGCGTTTGGTTTCGGTGAGACCGGGATCGGGTTTCCATATTTGGGATCTGAAAACCACATCGATCCAAATTAAACGTTAGGTCATGAATCCAAGTGGAGTGCAAGTGAAGACTCGAGGTGTAAGAACTATTCGTCAGTATAACTCTAGGTGTCATTCCGTGATGAGTTTGATGGAGATGGTACTTACAGGTTCGAGATGGTGTTTTAGAGTGCAAGGGCTATGGTCATCGACTCTGTGGGTGATTCTAAAATGAGTGCAACGAGATAGTGCCTTCGGTTTCGTTCGAACCCGGAATGAACTTGTATGGATTGAATGCTTTCAAAACATCGTCAGGCGAACGATGAGCATTCTAAGATAGATGTGTTCTTTAAAGGTAATCGCAGCCTCAAGTCTCGTCAAACCGAGAATGGCTAAAACAGGGAGGTGCAGAAAGGCTAGGTGGGTGCACCCATTTCAGGGTGAGGTCGTTCCTGTCTAGATGTCCCTTTTTTTCGGCTTAGTGGGTGGTTGGTCACGCAAACCACGGGGTGATCTTACTCCAGACTATTCAGTAAGGAATGGTTCCGGCTTTGTATTGCAGGGGATTGACAGTGATCCTCGGTACTGTGATCTAGGCCATGTACTGTGATGGGCAGTACCCCGGTAGCCCTGCCATTGATGGAATCTAAAAACCAATAAGTGCCTGTACGGTTTTGATTATGCCCAACTATGTTTGAACGTGAGATGTAAGCATTCCATCTATTTCTGTATTTTATTTTGAAAACCCTAGTCACTATTATAATATCATTGGATTTCCTCTCAAATGTTTTGGTTAGCGTAAGGTAAAAACTTTTCCATGTTTATGTGTGGGATGTCTTACGTGATACCTTTTCTTTTCAAAGGATTTTCTAAAGTTAAGCAATTTTAACCCGTTTACTCACACCAGACCCCTGTCTGACCCGAGTGTTTATTTTCTGTTTTATTAAACTTTTGGGTACTCATATTATGTACGAGTAGTCGAGGGATTCAGGTTTGCTTGACGAATTCTGGAGGAGTTATGGAGCAGGAGGCTTCAACGTGTAGATATATTATGGTTCCGCTGTGTTTTTTTGGTATCTGTCTTTTGTGTACTTGAGTTGTATTGTTAGACAGATGTTTATAACTGTCTAATATGTGTTGTTTAAGTTGTGTACTCTGATGTAATATGATACTATGTGATATTTTATATTTCATTCATTCTGCTGTGAGTTATCTGATGTTGTTGTGTTTCTTCTTTCTTTTCTTTTCTTCTTCTATCCCTTTCTTTCTTAAATAGTGATGCGACTTCCTGGAGATAGGAAGTCGAGTCGCTACATCCATTATCCCAACGACCCATCTAATTAAATATGCAACTCATGGCACTAATAGTAACAATAAGAAAAATCTAATTGCGGCAGAATCGCATGCCCGTAATGAGTGTCATGTTATACAATGTCAAAATATCATGTGAACTACCCAACCAAGCCTCCACCGGGTCCAGGTTCAACTTGTGTTTACTATAAGCGGTTTTTCGAATATTAGACGTTAACTAAACGACCATTTGCTAATATATTTTTATGTTCACAATGCATTGGTTGACTGATTGAATGTCATTAATCGATTTTTTAAGCATTCTAACAGTTGATGACCTAAATCAGTCAACTACTTCATGCCTAAATTACACTGTTTCTTTTGTAACAACCCTTTCTGAAGTGGACCTAATTTTTGACCCGATAAAAGTCCATCTAAAGTTAAATCCATTCCAAATATGATCGTTGGTTAGTTAAATTTGTACAATAAACAATGTACAAAGCTATCTATCTATGTTTTCAGAATCTCATAGTGAGGGAATAAAATATAATTACAAAAATAAGTACTCATTTCATAAAAATCCAATCATAGAAATACAACATAACATCCAAAATATCCAAAATACAATATCTCAAAATAACATCAGTATGTTTGAAACTGGGTACATCATAATATATCAAAAACATAGATAAATTGTAAAACTGCCACAAATCTTCATCACTGCCTCCATCTTCTCCATCGGCGTCTTTTCTCTTAACCTGTGTGTTGTAATAAGGAGGGGGTTGGAACAATAATGTTTGGTGAATGAAAATCTCAAGTCTTACCATAATAGTATTTGGACAATATCATTTAGATAAGTAGTATGTCTTATGTGTTCTATACTACCCAAGCAAGAATATGTTCAACTGTAAGTTTGAAGGCTCTTCTAGTGCGACTCTATAATGTACCTTCAACTATAAACCGGAGGCCCTTTTCAGTCTAATGCAACTACTGTCAATCATGTCCAAACAATGTGAGAGAAAGTACCTAAACCACTTAATATATCTTTAGTGGAAATTTTACTGACTCTGACCATTTATACTTAACCCTAGGCACAGATCTCTGTCATTTGACACCTAACCCTAAGGAGGACCCCTCTCTAGTACTCCCTTACCGATATCGCATGAAATCTCATAAGGCCACTTAATACTTCTTTATGTTAAGATGCAGACCTTATAATAGTCACTTAATACCTTGACCCCAAAGCGAACCCCTCCCAAGATTCTCTCCTATTGCGCCTAAAGAATAATCTCAACTATTTAATACTTCTTAAATAGGAAGAAGGCGGACCCTACAACAGCTACTTAATAACCCCAATCCAGAAACATGCCCTATGTTTTATGACACGTGGCCCCTGCTATGATGTATCACATTAATAGTGCAACTAGCCAGATTAGCTGTGTATACTTGTCCTAGAGAATTGACATTAACCTCGCGTCCACCATTAGTGCTCAGTATGAATGATGTCTCACATAAGTCCCAAAGTCACACTATTGGTACCAAGATCAACTGGGAAGAATTCTTTGTGCTTTTGACTGAACTTGCATCCCTATAACTTAGTCATGTTTCTGCTCTCCTACCATACTACCATATATATACCTTACCGCATTTCACATTAAGGCTATGTAAGGAAAAATCCTTATTTCTCCTTTAATTACGGAGTAATTTCCATAATTATCTTCAACTTCTTTCCTAAGGGTTTAACCTTATTTACTAACCTATTTATACTACGCAATTAATAAATTATACACTATTAATATTATTATATGCTAATATATTATTTGTGACAACACAGAATTTTCAGATATTTGAAATTGGAATATTTAATTTATTTTAAATATTTGAAAGTTGGTTCAACTTAAATTTCAAATATCACAGATTTTTGGATAATTTAAATATTGAATTTAAACATTGGAAATTTGATAAAATATAAAATCTAAGGTTTTGAGCCTATTAAAAATATTTTAAAGGCTTGGAAAATTTATATTGATTTTACTGGAGATAGTAAAAGAGTTAAATTTGAATTTGAGGGTGTTTTGTTCAGTTTTAAATTTAGATCATTTAAATCAATATTTTAAAATAGCCTTCTAAGGTACAGTCACGGAATTCGACGAAACTAGTTCCATTGGATCTGTAATAGTGCATTATTAACATATCTCAATTTTCGCAGTGTTTGGAGTGATTGTTTGGCCGTACATTAGATAAACGTGCTAGAATCTATATCGAAAATTTAATATTATACTGGGTTCAAAAAGCTATCTTCTCCATACTATCAAATTAGGACTCGAAACCTTTTCCATTACGTTCGCAATAGGGGTTTAACATTATAAATGCCTAGCGGCATGCCTCGATTGGAGATCGATATTTGAGCTATGTTAATCGAAAACAAATTTAATTTGAATTTGAATTTAATATATTTTATTATATATCAATAACAGAATTTTTAGCCTTTATCTCAAGGGGGACACGTCTCCTGTCTTCAAACATGTGTTCGTTGATATTGCACACGTCATTTTCATTCTGAAGTTTTAAACGACCTAACAATAAAAAAGGAAAACGTAATGAAATTCGAAAATCAAAGAAATAGTCGAGCTTAATTTTTTTCATGTTCGTTCTGTTGAAATACACATTTTTTCTTTCCCTCATTCGTAAACTAATTCACGAAATCCCTTCCCCTCATTCTTCAAAATCGAAACCATGCAATTCCTTTTACTCTCAGATTCTAACAATAATGGGACACCGATTGGAAAAAAAGAGGAAGCAGGGCGATGCAGTTCATGGTAAGGCTTGGGATTCGAATCGAGAATGGATATTTAGGGACCGCGTACGAGAATTTTGAGATGGTCACCGCAATGATCTCAAGCAAGGGCGAATTATATCGGTAGTAGTGGATCTTGCGAGTGAAAATTAGGGTAACGACGGCATTAGAAGCGGCGGCTCGCCTGGGGGACGAGCTGGTGATAGATTGGCCGTGAATCTCGTAGGAGATTAGGTTGGCATCGATTTGGGTTGGTTAGGGTTGCATGCTCTTTTTTATTGGGTGGTACGCATGCTCGAAGTCGCCTTCGAGGTAGAAGCTCCTCCGTCCCTGGGTAGTGTCTCGGGTCTGGGTTAGCCGTGAGGTATTTCTGTTTATTTGTAAATTATATTCATATTACAGGAAGCAGAAAGAAATAATTACAGTAGATTCTGTATTTTATTTAATTAAAATATATATAGGTTCACATACATATTTTAATTTAAAAACAATATATATATGAAGATAAGTTTTTTGAAAACAGGAAATTTTATATTGTTTGATTTATATAAAATCGGATTTTTTTATCTATATATATATATGATCTTGAAAAAAAAATATAGATAAGGTTATTGAAAAAGATATAGATAAGGTTGTGGAAAACATATATTTAATTAAAAAGGAAATTTATTTAAAATCAAATTTTTAAGTTTTAAATAAAATCATTGCTTATTTAAATTATTAAATGGAGATTTAATTGTTCGATTGGTTCAGATATTAATAAACCGTATAATGTTATACAAGGTCTTGAATCGTGAAGAGACCGGATCGAGATTGAAGTGGATTACGAAAATCAAAGATGAGTTAATCTCACTCATCTAGACTGCTATTTAAATTTAAATGGTTAAATTTAAAAAAGTTGGTTGAATGATCAAATTGATTGAATGTGGTATATTATATAGTGTATATATATATTGGAGTGATTGATTTCCCGCATTATATAGCGGATGAGACCCTATGCGTCGCGTATTAGCGGATGAGATAATATAACCTCATATACCACGATATTCCACCTCGAAGTAGAATTGGTATTTTATATTGTGCTAACATCTGTGGACGTAGGGAAACAGGTGGGAGGGATCCAACTGGATTCCTCAAAATATTTTGATTTGTTTAACTATTCTGTGTTATGATTTATTGGATAATCTACGACAGATTACAATGGTAATTTGAAATAATGGATGCTACGTTTGATTGAATATATTTGGGTATACTGAGTAACCAAAAATATATAGATTGGATTTTGAAAAGAAAATAAAAAGGGAGAATTTGTAAGTAAAATGATTATAGAGAATTTGGAATAAATTGAAGGATGAATGGGAAAAGGATAAAAGTGGATTTTTAAATTTTAATAAATAAATCCCGAGTATGGAAAAGGAAATTTTGAAAAGAAAAGGGGGAAATGATGAATTTTAAAACTTAAGTGATATTATTTAAGGAAATAAAGATTTATTTTAAAAATTCAAGATTTAAATTTGTTTGGAATAGATAAAGAAGAAATTTGGAAAGTATGGAATTTGTATTTTTAATTTAAATAAGCTTTTAAATGGGGATAAAGAAGTCAAATATGAAATTAATAAGTTTTGAATATATTTGGATAAGAAAATAAAATTATTTTAAATGGAGTTAATTTTGAAAATCAATTTGAAGATTGATTTAGTGTTTGAATCTGAGATTTAAAGAAAGATGAAACTATGGGATTTATAAACTGGGTTTATAAGGTGAAAAATGATATTAGTGGATATTCGAAAATATAATTCACAATAGGAATTTATAAAGGAATGGTAAATTGTTTTAAAAATATATAGTGGTTTTTTTAAGGTTTGGAAATGGGAAATGTATTTCCCTAGAAAGCTAAGTGTATTTTAAAGGAGACTTTTATGTATAAGCTAAAGGCTTTAAAAATTTATTTTAAGGAAAAGTTTTAGAATATTATTTTTAAATGTTTTAAATTTTAAACCACATATTTTTCAAATTTATTTTAGTAGCTATTCTTTAAAGGTTCATTGGTATTAAGTTTTAAAAAGATAATTATTAAAATTTTATAAATTAATTTTATTTTACGGATAGCTTGGGTAAAGTTTTATTTAAAAACTTGTATAGAATTTCATAATTCTTATTTCAAAATCTAGTTTGGCTTAACTTTTATTTCTAAAATTAGTTTTATATTTTATAAAGTAGTTTTATTGTTATTATTTTTCAAGCATATATTTTTTAATAAAATGTTTAAGTAGTTTAATTTAAATATTCTAAAGTATACTTTATAACAAAGAGATTTAAATTATTTTAATATATAAATTATTTGTACTTGGTTATTTTAGTCGAAATAGAAAATATTTAGGGAATTTATTCTGTGAGAGAAAGTTGGTTTGAAACTGTTCTCAAGAGGGTTGAAAAGTGGAAATATATCTTGCGAAGATATTTTGAGGGTAATAAATAATTTGGGAAATTATTATGGCTTGATGATTGCTTGTGAATGTTATTTGATAGTTAAATAACCGAATATCAATATTGGACAATGCGCTGATCGTTTCGAGATTTATTTCCCTTTATTGATAGTTAAATAAATATCATCAACCGGGAATGGCTAAAATAGAGGAGGTGCACACAAGGCTAAGTGGTTAGCAACCAATTAGGGTAAGGTCACCCCTGTCTAGTTGTCCCTTTATATATTCAGATGTGTGGCGGTTGCTGATCCCGACCGTAGGGTAAACTTATTCGTAATATCCAATAAGGGGTAGCTCCAGCTTTGTGTCATAGGGGATTGGGAGTTATCCTCGGTACGGTGATCTAGGCCACGTACTGTAAGGGGCGGTACCCCAGTACCCCTACCGTTGATGGAAATGGATTTTCCCTATGTGCCCTTTACGATTTTTGTTTGTAATACCCACTTTGTGGCTAGTAGCTGGAATTTAATAATGTAACAATTTTGGCTATTTGAACAAGTATTTGTATATAGACACTATTGTAATATCAGAGGATCTTATAAGAAATGTTTTTGTTATCGTAATGTAAAAACCTAGCATGTTTACTTGTGGCATGATCTTACGAGATACCTTTGATTTCAAAGGATTTTGAAAACTTTAATAATCCAATTGAGTGTATTTTCTCACTCTAGTTTCCAGACAGACTCGGGTGTCATTTAACTACAATGCTCGGGTCAGACCGAGTAATATAGAGTACAGATTCTGGACGGACTGCTATAGAGCTCGGGAAATGAGCGGGATGGCGAGATGCATCCGACGTGTTTGATGCATATTCCGCTGTGCATTATGTTTTGAAAGAACATGATACTATAACCGTCCTGAATTGTGTTTTTGATTGTATTAAACTCTGATGTTGTATTCTGATGATGAATGTATAAAACAGATATAAATTCTTTTGTGTAAAGATCTGTTATCATCTATTATATTTTATTTCACCGCGTTGGTAAGATTCTGATATTGTTTCTATTTCTTCTTCTATATCTTTCTTATTTAACCCAAATGGTTCGTTTTTTCGGCATTCGATTGTTCGACATTTGATACAGTGGACGTATAAATGTCGATTTTCGGGCATTGAAAAATCGATTCGTTACATTTGGTATGAGAGCTGAGGGTTAAGTGAGAACCTTGGCTTTGGTGGGGATTTTCCCATTGGGAATAGAGTTCGTAGTACTCTAGAATGAGTTTAAGTGTATTAATAGATATGAGCGCGTATTTGTTAGTGAATATAAAAATTATTTTTATATTGTGTCGATTTATCGGTTAAGTGTTTATGGATTCTGATCGATATGTGGGACGCCATGTCATCGATAGGGGTTTTTAAACTCTTAAACATGATAAACCAACACAGTATTGTTTTAAAATAGGGTAAATGAAATAATGTTACCCAAATTATTTTCGTATATAAATGAAATAATTATTGTAAATTATTATAGCATATAGTTGCTTGATTTTTAGAGGATAATAATATTAAATTATTATCATTATTTTGTAGGAATTGAATAAATTGAAAATCATAACTAATGCTAAGAAATTAAATTCATATTACATAATTAAATTTAAAGTGAGAATTATAAATGTAATTTATAATTTAAAATAAAATTCCAAAGTAATGTTTGAATATGAACTGAAAGAATTTGGAATTTGGGGAAAGATTAAATTCCTTTTGGGTTTGAAAAGGACTTTCAAAGGATCTGGAGAAATAATAGTGATATTATTTTGGAAATATTTTTGAAATTGGATTTGAAATCTAGTGAGATTTGAGATTTAGAAAAATATATTGAAATAATGTTTTTGAAGGAATAAAAGCTTTGAACTCACTTCGGTCACTGGAAAATAACTTCGGTGATGACTATAGCATCATCGATGTTCATTTTCAAGTTTCCAAGGGAGGAATTGCTACCCGAATGATTTAAATTGGAATTTTTTTGCAAAAATGGGTTAGATTTGACATTCAAAGAGATAATTGAATTTACCAAAGGATTTTGGATATAATTGATTTCAATGATAATTTTGAAATATTGAGTAATTGTTTAATAAAGACTCTGGAACCTTATTAAAAATGTAATTAGAATATAAATAAGTTCGAAAACTTATAGGAGTAAAAAAATTCGAATTTAAATGGAATGTAATTGGACCTAGTAAATAAAAGTAAAAATTTATTGGAAGTAAATTTGTGCGGGAACAAACTTTTTAAATTTGTGAGTAATAGAATTAGAATTAAAGTTGAATAAAGGAATCAATTTGAATTGTGTCAAGAAAAGTGAATTGTAAATTTGTTCGAAGGAACTAAAAGAAGTAAAGGTTTAGAAATAAACTTTTTATTTAAAATTTGAATTTTGTAAGATTCAACTTAAAAAGGGCAAATAAAGGTAAGTGTGACTAGAGAATAAAGTTAGAAAGATAAGCCAATTAAGAAGGTTGGTAAATGGAATGGAAATAAAATTGTGGATAGACAAATGAATTTGCATTTGTAAGAAAATAGAGTTGAAACTGAATATTGGGAATTAATTTAAACTTTGCAATGGAAGTTACTCAAGATTTGACTAAACAAAATTAAGAACTGAAATAAAATTAGTGAGTAAACTAATTGATTCAAGAGGTTTAGCAGATAAATTGGAATTATATGTTGAGGTGAATTTAATTTAAAATGTGTAAAATAAAGTGAAGTTATAAAATTAATTCGAAGAGAACTAAAATTATAAAAATTTGGAAAAGGTATTGAGATTTGAGATAAATTAGTAAATTGAAGCAAATTGAATCTATATGGAATTGGAATCCAAATTGGTTAAATATAGATAAAAATCAAGTGATAAAGTGAAGTTGAAAAATTAATTTGTAGTAGACTAAAAATAATTTATAGTTGGAAATAAATCCATTAGGATTAAAATAAATTAGTAGTGAGACTAATTAAAGAAATGATTAATTGGATATGGCTTGAGATGAAGGTAAATTGAATTCTTATGGGATTGGAGATCCAGTTTAAAAATAGGTGGATATAAAGGCTAAAGTAGTAGACTAAAAATATAAGAGTATATAAAATGCTTATATTAAACTTAAGAAATGAATGGTGAAATTCTTAAGTAAGTTTGGTATTGGAAATATACTAAGTAATTTTATAATGGGGATTAAGTAAAGTTGTGAAATGAGATAATTGTGAATAAGTGAATAGAAATCAAAATAAGTTGAATAAAAAAGAATTGATATAGTTAATAATCAATGGATATAAATACGTAAGATGTACGTATATTTATTTATTCGCATAGTGATTGGATCCAGATTTGAGCACAGAATTTCGAGATAGTGATACCGATCCGAGTTACGATTTTTCACTCGATTTTCGATGGCGAAATCTGGGTATGGATTTTTGATTGATTCTGGAAATTCTCTATAATAGTTTATGGCTATGCAAGGAGAATGACGGTTTCTGATCAAGAAACCAGATCTAAATCCGCACTAGGGAGTCGGGTGGACAATACTAGTTTGGAAGTGAAATTGTGTGATCGAGTAAGCGATCAAATTGGTATTGCGTACGGATGATATATGTGCATCGTAGGGATGTAAATGAAATAGATATGAAAACTTTTGTAAAGAAATATGTAAAGCGATTTTGAATATTGTAATTGAATATTATGGCCTAGTAGGATATTCAGGTGATTAAAGAGCAAAAAGAAAATAAAGATTTTTGATTTTTCAAGATAAATTGAAATTTTCTCGACAAAGGTATGTATTTAAATTTCTGTATGAAATTTGATAATTTTCTGGTCTAGCCACTTGGCTTTTTTTTTCTTTTGAAATCTAGGGGCTCGTAGAGGCATTTTGTAGTTGTACCGAGCTAGCCACGCAAAGAAGACACTGGCAAAAAAATTCAAAAATTTAGGGAGTTCGAAAATTTTTAGGAAAATTTTGATAATTTAAATTTTCAATTTGAATTATAATTTGAATGGTTGAGTTAGTATTGTTGTTTGGAAATTTTGGATAGGTTTGAAAGCTTAGTAAGGGTATTAGTGTTATTCTAAAAAGATTGTTTTGGGTATTGTTTAAACTGTTTAGTTCTGGGAAGTTGATAAAAACTATTAGAATAAGAAATAGTTAATGGGTTGTCGGCCATTCTTCCTAACTAGTAATTTCGAGGACGAAATTCTTTTAAGGGGGGATGAATGTGACAACCCGAAATTTTCAAATATTTGAAATTGTAATATTTAATTTATTTTAAATATTTGAAAGTTGATTTAACTTGAATTTCCAATATCACTAATTTTTTGATAATTTAAATATCGAATATAAACATTGGAAATTTGATAAAATATGAAATCTGAGGTTTTGAGCTTGTTAAAAATATTTCAAAGGCTTGGAAAATTTATATTGATTTTACCGGAGATAGTAAAAGTGTTAAAGTTGAATTTGATGGTTATATTGATTTCAAAGGCACGCCTTGATTGGAGATTGAGATTTGAGTTACGTTAATCGAAAACAATTCGGAATTGAATTTAATATATTTTATTATATCAATAACAGAACTTGTAGCCTTCATCCCGGGGGGGGGGACACGTGTCCTGCCTTCATACACATGTTCTTTGATATTGCACATATCATTTTCTTTCTGAAGTTTTGAGCGGCCTAGCAATAAAAAAACGTAATGAAATTCGAAAATCAAAGAAATAGCCAAGCTCAAATTTTTTTCATCTTTGTTCTGTTGAAAATACTCAGTTTTCATTCCCTCATTCGTAAACTAATTAGCGAAATCCCTTCACCTTATTCTTCAAAATCGAAACCATGTAATTCCTTTTACTCCCAGATTCTACCGATAATGGAACCCAAATCGGAGAAAAAAAAAGAGGAAGCAGGGCAACTCAGTCCATGATAAGGCTCGGGATTCGAATCGAGAATGGATATTAAGGGAACGCATTCGGGCATTTTAGGATGGGCGTCGCAACGATCTCAAGCAAGTGCAGAATGCGTCGGCGGAGTGGATCTCGTGAGTTAAAATTGAGGCAACGACGGCATTGGAAGTGGCGGCTCGCCCGGGGGACGAGCTAGTGAAGGAGTGGCCGCGAATCTTGTAGGCAATTAGGGTTGGCATCGATCTTGGTTGGTTTGGGTTGCAAGCTCGTTTTCATTGGGTGGCACGCGAGCTCGAAGTCGCCTTCGAGGCAGAAGCTCCTCCGTCCCTGAGTAGTGTCTCGGATCTGTATTAGATGTGGGGTGCTTCTGTTTATTTATAAATTATATTCATATTACAGGAAGCAAAAAGAAACAATTATAGTAGATTCTGTTTTTGATTTAATTAAAATATATATAGGTTCACATACATATTTTAATTTAAAAACAATATATATATATATATATATATATATATATATATATGGAGATAAGTTTTTTGAAAATGGGAAATTTTAAAATGTTTTGTTTATATAAAATCATATTTTTTATCTATATATATATGACCTTGGAAAAAAATATGTAGATAAGGTTGCGAAAAAAATATAGATAAGGTTGTAAAAAAAATATTTAATTAAAAAGGAAATTAGTTTAAAATCAAATTTTTAATTTTTAAATAAAATCATTGCTTCATTTAATTATCAAATGGAAATTTAATTGTTCAATTGGTTCAGATATTAATAAACCGTATAATGTTATACAAGGTCTTGAATCGTGAAGAGACCAAGTCGAGATTGAAGTGTATTGCAAAAATCAATGGTGAGTTAATCTCATTCATCTGGATTGCTATTTAAATTTAAATCGTTAAATTTGAAAAAATTGGTAGAATGATTGAATCGATTGGATGTGGTATATTACATAATATATATATATATATATATATATATATATATATATTGGAGTGATAGATTTCCCGCGTTATATAGCGGATGAGACCCTATGCGCCGCATAATAGTGGATGAGATAATATAACCCCATATACTGTGATATTCCACCTCGAAGTGGAATTGGTATTTTATATTGTGCGTATTTTATATTGTGCTAACATCTATGGACGTAAAGAAATAAGTTAGAGGGATCAAACTGGATTCCTCAAAATATTTTGATTTGTTTTACCATTCTGTGTTATGATTTATTGGAAAATCCATAATAGATTACAATGGTAATTGGAAATAATGGATGCTATGGTTTGATTGAATTTATTTGGGTATACTGAGTTACCAAAAATATATAGATTGCATTTTGAAAAGAAAATAAAAGGGGAGATTTTGTAAGTAAAATGATTTTAGAGAATTTGGAATAAATTGAAGGATGAATAGGAAAAGGATAAAAGTGGATTTTTAAATTTTAATAAATAAATCCCGAGTATGGAAAAGGAAATTTTGAAAAGAAAAAAAGGGAAATGATGAATTTTAAAACTTAAGTGATATTATTTAAGGAAGTAAGATTTTATTTTAAAATTTCAAGATTTAAATTTGTTTCGAAAAGATGAAGAAGAAATTTGGAAAGTACGAAATTTGTATTTTTAATTTAAATAAGATTTTAAATCAGGATAAAGAAGTCAAATTTGAAATTAATAAGTTTTGAATAAATTTGGATAAGAAAAGAAATTTATTTTAAATGGAGTTAATTTTGAAAATTAATTTGAAGATTGATTTAGTGTTTGAATCTGGGATTTAAAGAAAGATGAGACTATGGGATTTATAAACTGGGTTTATAAGATGAAACAAGATATCAGTGTATATTTGAAAATATAAATTAACGGTGGGAATTTATAAGGAATGGGTAAATTGTTTTAAAAATAAATAGTGGTTTTTTTAAGGTATGGAAATGGGAAGTGTATTTCCCAAGAAGGCCAAGTGTATTTTAAAGGAGACTTTTATGTATAAGCTAAAGGCTTTAAAAATTTGTTTTAAGGAAATGTTTTAGAAAATTTATTATTTTTAAATGTTTTAAATTTTAAAGTAAATATTTTTCAAATTTATATAGTAGTTTTTATTTAAAGGTTAATTGGTATTATGTTTTAGAACGGTAATTATTAATACTTATAATGTAATTTTATTTTAAAGATAGTTTGGGTAAAGTTTCATTTAAAAACTTATATAGAATTTCGTAATACTAATTTTAAATTTTAGTTTGGCTTAACTTTTATTTTTAAAATTATTTTTATATTTTATATAGTGGTTTTATTGTTATTATTTTTAAAGCACATATTTTTGAATAAAGTGTTTAAGTAGTTTAAATTAAATGTTTTAAAGTATATTTTATAATAAAGTGTTTTAAATTATTTTAAAATCTAAAGTATTTGTACTTGGTGATTTCAATGGAAATAGAAAATATTTGGGGAATTTATTCCGCGAGAGAAAGATGGTTTGAAACTGTTTTCAAAAGGGTTGAAAAGTGAAAATATATCTTGCGAAGATATTTTGAGGGTAATAAATAATTTGGAAATTATTATGGCCTGTGATTGCTTGTGAATGCTATTTGATAGTTAAATAACCGACGATCAATATTGGACAATGCGCTGATCATTTCGAATATACTGGGATCGGGATTTATTTCCTGAAATCCACTTCGATCCGGTTTGAACGTTTTCGTGGGGAAGACAAGAGCTGGGATTCGAAGATGAGCAGTGAAGTGCAAGGACTAATCGCTACTAATCTTGAGGGTGATCCCAAAATGGATGTAGTTGGGGTAGTGCCTTCGGTTTCGTTCGAACCGGAACGAACTTGTATAGACGAATGCTTTTAGAAGATCATCAGGGGGACGATGAGCGTTCTAAATGATTGTGTGCTAAAAAGGTAACGCATAACGTCGAGCCTCGTCAATCGGGAATGGGTAAAACAGGGGAGGTGCACACAAGGCTAAGTACTTAGCAACCAATTAGGGTAAGGCCACCCCTGTCCAGATGTCCCTTTATATATTTGGTTGTATAGCGGTTGCTGATCCCAACTGCGGGGTGAACTTATTCAGACTATCCAGTATGGGGTAGCTCCAGCTTTGTGTTGCATGTAATTAGGAGCGATCCTCGGTACGGTGATATGGGCCACGTACTGTGACGGGCGGAACCCAATAGCCCTACCATTGATGGAAATCCATTTGTCGTACGTGCCCTTTACGATTTTTGTTTGTAGAACCCATTTTGTGGCTAGTAGCTGGAATTTAATAACGTAACAATTTCGGCTATTTGAATAAGTATTTGTATATAGACACTATTACAATATCAGAGAATCTTATAAGAATTTTTTTGGTTATCTAAGGTAAAAAGCCGGCATGTTTATTTGTGGCGTGATCTTACGAGATAACTTTGATTTCAAAGAATTTTGAAAACTTTAATAATCCAATTGAGTGTATTTTCTCACGCTGGTTTCCAGATTGACTCAGGTGTTATTTAACTATAATGCTGGGGTCAGACCGAGTATTATAGAGCACAGATTCTGGATGGACTACTGTGGAGCTCGGGAGACGAGCTGGATGGCGAGATGTAACCGACGTATTTGATGTATATTCCACCGTGTATTCGGTTTTGGAAGGACGAGAATTATAACCGTCCTGTATTGTGTTGTTGATTGTATTAAACTATGATGTTGTATTCTAATGATGAATGTATAAAACAGATATAGATTCTTTTGTGTAAAGATCAGTTATCATCTATTATATTTTATTCCGCCGCGTTGGTAAGATTCTGATATTGTTTCTATTTCTTCTTCTATCTCTTTCTTCTTTATCACAAAAGGTTAGGCTTTCCGGCATTCGATTGTTTGGCATTTGATACAGCGGACGTATAAATGTCGATTTTCGGGCATTAAAAAATCAGGTTGTTACATTATCCGTACGTAATTAGGCTAACCATATATTCCTAAGCATGTGAAGATTTTTGCTTCTTATATTAATCATTTAAAATTTCAAAAATTCCAAATTCATAAAAGTCTAACATCATAAAGTAACTTACAAAGTAGCTAATATCCTTAGCCAAAAACAGGCTTGCATTAACAAAATAAAATAAAATACCAAACTTATTTTACATTAATATAGTAGAATCAACACCTCTATTTCAAGGAATAAAATTTACAATTTAAACCCCTTATATTCTATTCAACTTTTACATATACAATGAAAAAGGGATTCATATTCAACATGCAATATAGTTGACTGCTAATGGTCGATCATCCCTAGTGGAGGTAGTCGACGAGTCCCTTATAAACGACGTAAAATTATTTCTCTTTTATTTTGTTTATTTATTTCTCTTTTTAATAGCAACGTTAATGTTAAATTACCCTAAAATTAATTTATTAATTACACTTTTTAATTTCCACATTAATGTTATTTAAATTTCAAAATTTGAATTCGCTTAAATTATTAAATTCGAAAACTTTAAATAACAATAATTTGTTTGTTTCTGCTTCGATTACAAAACTTTATATATGAAAGTTGATCAAAAGATCGCCACGAATGCAATGATGTAACTTCGTGGCAAAATTCCAATAAAATTTTCATTTTTAGCCTTATTATCAATTAATTTCTTATTGCATTTTACGAGATATTACACTCACCACCCTTAAAAAGGATTTTATCCTCGAAATCGCTAAGGGATAGATAGTTTAGTGTCACTCTACCACCATGTTGTACAACCGAGTTATTTACACAACCATCTACTCAATCAAATATGCAATGTAATTATGTATGCAACATACTATAGGTGAGCTCAATTCTAGCATGAATGAAAGATCATGACATACATGCATATATGCAAGCATCCTAAATATGCATAAGATTCTACATGAGTGCAAAAATAATAGTAAAAATATGGCAACCATCCCATACTATCTAATCTAGCAATCGCAATGCAATAAAAATTCAAAATTTTGGAGGGAGAAATTTTAGCGAAGAAAAGTCGGGATACAAAGCCTTCATCTTCTTCTCTTCGGTTTCCCATGCACTTTCCGCTAGACTATCTACCTATTATAATCGGACCAAGCCTAAATTCTTTGTTACGAAGCTTCCTAATTCCATGCTCCACTATGCGTGCGGTGGCATAGGGTGATATCGGCTCCGTCTTAATATCTGCTAATTGATCAGGCTCTACTATGGTGGCAATGTCATGCAGACATTTCCTCAAGTGTGAAACATGAAAAATGTTATAAATTCCCGCTAATTTATCTATTAGTTCCACTTGATATGCAAGTTTCCTTATTCTTTCCAAGATAGGGAAACGCCCAACAAACCCTTGGTGCCAACCTCCTTAACGTACCAAACCTTATAATCTTCCTAAAAGGGGAAACCTTAACAAATACCATGTATCATGTTGCAAACTCCAATTCCTTCCTTCGCTTGTCACCATAAGACTTCCGTTGGTCTTGTTGACCTTCATTTGCCATCTAATCATCTCTACCTTTTTCGATGTCTCGCAAATCAAATCTATTCTAAGTAGAATTTTGTAAATGGTTTCCCACCAAAAATTTGGCAATTTTCATTGTCTTCCATATAACACTTCAAAGGTTTCCGTGCCAATCATTGTCTGGTAACTATTATTCTATGCGAACTTTACTAAGGATACATAATACTCCCAATGTCCTCCAAAATCTATGATGCAATTTATCAAAAATTTGTCCAAAGTCCAATCCACCCTTTTTGTTTGGTTGTTCGCTATATTGGTGGTAAGTAGTGCTAAGATTCAATGTCATTCCAAAAGTTGACTGCAGGCTTCTCCAAAATTCGCTATGAACAAGGGGTCCCTATCACTAATAATGCTAATTGGAATTCTGTGTAGTCGCACCACTTATTTAATATAAATTTTCATAGAGATGTCGTAGTCCTATTACTCCTAACTAGAATAAATTGGGAATTTTAGCGAGCCTGACAACTATAACCCAAATATTTACATTGCCTCTTTGACTCCTAGAAAAATCATCTATAAAGTCAATCGATATAAGCTTCAATTTCCAAATTGGTACTTCTAGCAATAATAAAAGTCCTACGGGCTTTCCTTATTCCATTTTTATCTTTTGGTATGTCAAGCACATAAAGACAAATTCTGCTATCCTTTTCTTTATCCCTGGCCCATAGAAAATCCGCTTCAAATCCGTATACATGTTACCTCCACAAGGGTTAATGGTCATCCGACAATTGGGACGCTCAACCGGAACTTCCTCCAAAACATCCTCCACCAAAGGAACACAAAGGAATTCATCTCTTCTTAATCCTCTTTCGTTAATCGCATACCTACCACCATAGGGGAAATTCTCTCCTCTACTTAGCTTATCCAAATACTTATTATCGTCGCATCTTTCTTCTGCTCATGCCCGATGTAGTCCATCAATGTTGGCCTCACCTCCATTGTTATCAGATAGTTTAGAGTGGGTTCCAACGGTGGTTAGAAATTGAAATTTGAGATGAGCTCCAACTACCTCCACTCTTATATAGCACCTAGAGTAGCATGCCTACGGCTAAGGTTGTGACGACCCTGACTCTAGGTTCGAAAATCAGCACCAAATATATCACTTGTATTCGAATGCCGTAGATTAAAATGTCCAATCTGGTTCGTCGTAGCTTATAACACATCAAGTACAACAACACAATAGAAGAAAAATGAATAACTTTATTGATACACAAATGATACAACATCTGATACAAAGAATATCAATATATCAGAGCTAGAATACAACAGCAGAAAGAAAACACCAATAGTGGAACAATATCACCAATATGGTCTTCCAAGGATAGAAAGAAAGATAGAATCCAGAATTGCATCTCCAATGCCAAACTCCAAAGATCTCCAAGCAAAAAGCAGTTATATCCAAACCACAAGCTTGAACCTCCATCACGTTGAACTTAAGCAAACTAGACAACTGATGAAGCAAATGCAATTTCCAAATCCAAAGGCTCTAAAGATATCGAATCTACATATACTATCTAACTATTGGAAAAATCTAACTCTATACTGCCCGTGTGGAAAATTGTGGGAACCCAGAGTTTAGAAAGGGAACAATAAACTCCAGGTCAATCATGGGACTAGTGTGAGCAAACGAAAACCGTTTATCTTTAAAACAAACAACAAAAGAAGTAAAAGAAATCCGTAATGCTTTTATGAAAATGAAACTACCATAAGGCCTCCCGGCACACACACAATGCAAATCACACACTTGGGGGAGATTTCTCCCAATGATAGTCAAACATGCTTGATACGCGAAATCCTTTTGATATTAGTATTAGTGCATAGTGGAAAACATTTGCAAGTATAATATTAATCATAGCCAGCATACGTAACATTATAGTATGCATACTATAGCTACAATATTAGATGGCATGATCTACAACTAAAATTGTACAAGGCGCATATTAATGATTGGATTTCCAACAAATGGTTAGGCTAAGGAACTTCCTGGGCCACATGGGTACGCCTCTGGAGGGACGTCCCGAGAACCTAACCAGATCTCTGCCAACACAAGGCCGGGTTACCTCTGTAACTTGGTAACTACTACACGAGTATGCCATCCCTCGGTCGTTACCGACCTTTATCCGAGGGCCCTAAACACTAACAACCACAAAGCACTAATTTGTAATAACCACATAGGTTAAATATCTAGACTCCATACCATGATACCACCTCTTTCTAGAAAGAAATGGACATACCCTCTGGGGGCGCTACCCCCAAATACCCTTGCCGCATCTTTCCTGTTTCGACCAATCCGGGTTGGGAGGTTCTGATGCAGTCTCGTCCACAAAGCTACCTTTACACAAAAGCCATGCTTTGATCAACACATGATCAGCAACACTTCGTGTGCCACATTACTAAATTGGGAATGTATCACTAGTAACCACCAACTACATAACCTCTGAGCTCGTACATCTTAGAAAAGGGTGTTAAGCTAAGAGAATAAATTCTCCGCCACCATATAGAAACGTATTTGATAGAAACCAACTTTACATCTCAAGGTGTAATGTTGTAGCGACCCAAATTCCATACACCAGGAAGTCGCATCGCTAATAAGAAAGAAAGGGATAGACAAGAGAAAGAAAGAGAAGAAGAAGAAACAACACATCATAATCTAAACAGCGGAATGAATAAATTATAATATATCACATAAAATATTACATAGTTTACAACCACTATCAGAGTACACAGATATACAACACATACTAGACAGTTATAAACACCTTTATAGTATTTACAACATAATACAATCCAGAGACAATACAGAACACACAGCAGAATACTATATATCTAACGTAGAAGCCTCCTGCTCCATTGCTCCTCCAATATTCGTCAAAGCTAACCTGAATCCCTTGGCTACTCATAAAAATTTGAGTACCCAAGAGTTTATGGAAAACAAAAATAAACTCCGGGTCAGACATGGGTCTGGTGTGAGTAACAGGTTAAAGTTGCTTAACTTTCAAAAACCTTCAGAAAAGAAAGGTATCACGTAAGACTTCCCACACATAAACATGGAAAACTTTTTACCTTACGCTAACCAAAACATTTGATAGGAAATCCAGTTATATTATAATAGGTCTAGGGTTTTCAAGTAAATATGAAATAGCCGAAATTGTTACATCTATTAAATTCCAGCTACTAGCCACAAAAGTGGGTAATACAATCAAAACCGTTGGCACTTATTAGATTTTGGATTCCATACAATGGTAGGGCTACTTGGGTAACGCCCGTCACAGTACGTGGCCTAGATCAACTTACCGAGGAGTACTCCCACTCCCCTGCAACACAAGGCCGGACCCATTCCTTACTGAATAGTTTCGAACAAGACAACCCCGCAGTTGGCGCGCAATTCCAACTGCCCACTAAGCCGAATAAAAAGGGACCTCTAGACAGGGATCAATCTTGCTCTCCAGTGGGTGCTACCCACGAAGCCTTGCTGCACCTCCCCTGTTTTAGCCATTCCCGGTTGATGAGGCTTGAGGCTACGATTACCTTTAGAGGACACAATATCTTAGAATGCTCATCGTCCACCTGACGATGTTCTGAAAGCAGTCAATCCATACAAGTTCGTTCCGGGTTCGAACGAAACTGAAGGCACTATCTCGTTACACACTCGTTTTGGAATCACCCTAAGAGTTAACGATGATAACCCTTGCACTCTGAATCTCTATCTCGAATCTATAAGTACTATTCCGTCAAACTCATTACAGAATCACCCACAGAGTTATACTGACGTATAGCCCTTACACCTTGAGTCTTCACTTGCTCCACTTAGATTAACGACCTAACGTTTAATTGGAAACGATGTGGTTTTCGGATATCCAAATATGGAAAACCGATCCCGGACTCATCAAAATCCAAAGCGTGTTTTTTAGGTCCAAGTTGTTTTAAGTTTAAAACAATTCAATCTAAACTATCTATATACACACAGATAAATAATTCACATCATCATAATAGATAATCAATATTATCATCATCAATAGATAATTATATAATCATCACAACGCGACCAATGCATCCATATCACACAAAACTATTCTCATATCTGAGATTCAAACCATTCAGGGTGAATCATATCATCCATTCATAAGCAAAGATCTAAAATCGCACCATCTATAATTAATTTAAAATGAATTAAATTAATTACTTCTATCTCTAATTAATTTAAATTGAATTAAATTAATTACTTATTCTTTAATTAATTTAAAATGGATTAAATTAATTACTTCCTCTTTTTAAATCTTGCTTACTTAACCATTAATTGATTTCAAATCAATCAATCAATTATTCTCAAATTAATTACCTTAATTAATCACCCTTGGTTAATTATCCCTTAATTACATTCAAGTAACTATCCTTAATTAATTTTACAAATTAATTATCCTTAACCAAAATCAGTAATTAACCTTTAATTACTTCATTAATTAATTAATTATAATTAATTACATTAGTCTTAATTATTTACATTAATTAATTACTTCCCTAATCACTTATCATTGATTAATTAATTTTAATTAATTAATCCTTAATTACATCATTAATTATATTAATTAATGATCCTTAATTAAATTTAAATTAATTACTTTATTTAAATTAATTACATTAAGTAATTAACCTTACTTAAACCAAAATTATTAAACACTTTTGATTAATCATATTCAGTAATTAACTAACCTTAATTACTTTCTTAATTACTCCTAAATTAATTGCATTTAATAATTAATTATATTTATTAATCAATCTTGTTAATCTCATTTGTAATTAATTACCCTTAATTAATTACATCACTTAATTATTTTCAAAAGACTTGATCAACCCATGCTTAAATTAATTACACTAAGTAATTAATTATTAATTACTTCACAAAGAAATTACCTTCCATATTAATTACACAAAGTAATTAATTCCCAAAACTCTTCTCTACTTCAATAATTATCCCAGTAATTTACTTATCTTAATTATTTCGCTAAGTAATTATACTTCATTGATTACTTATCAATCAAATGATTATTATAAATTAATTAAACTTAATTAATTAATTTAAATTAATCTAATTAATAAATTAATTACAAAGAGTAATTAATATCTTTAATTAGTTCCAAAAGTAATCATACTTAATTAAGTTTCATAATTGATTATCTAAATTAACTAATCCAATTAATTACCAAAATTAATTACACAAATTAATTAATAAATAATCCCAAGTTAATGACCTTCATTGATCTTTCATTACTTCTTTTAATTACCTTTCTTAAGTAATTAACTTAAATTAATTAATATTAATTAAAAATTTAATTAACCTTAATTAATTTATTTCAAATCTTTAATTAATTAAACAAATTAATTAATTAAATTACTTAAATTACCTTACTAATTTAATAAAACAAAAATCATTAAATTTTTAATGTACTTAAAAATAAAACTTTTCTTATTAATGATTACATTATCAATAACAAAGTAATCTTAAAATAATTTAACTTAAAATTTGATTTCAAATTACATTTTAAAATTTAAAATATAAAATGAAAACGAAACTTAACCTTAACAAAGTTTTATAAACAATTTAAAACCTTTTTAAATTTCTACTAAATAATTTCTTATTTTATAAAGAATTTTAAAGGAAATTTAAACCCAATTTCATTTCAAATACAAATCATATTTAAATTAACTTTAAAATTCAAAGTTGTATTAAAAAATTTAAATTTTAGAAACTTCCCTTATTTCTAAATTATGATTCAAATCTGAATTTGAATCTAGATTTAAACTTAAGTTAAATCTTTAGTTTTATTTTTAAACTTTACTTTAAACTTAAATTATTTCAACCCCTTTTTAAAATTGTTTAAACATTTTAATTAATAAAATTTAAATTACATTTTAAACTCGGATTCAAACTTAGTTTTGAATCCATACTTAAAATTTAAGCTTTAAAGTTTTATCTTAAATTCAAATATTTAAACTCTTTAGAAATTGTTTAAACATTTTAATTAATAAAATTTAAATTAGATTTTAAAACTTGGATTCATACTCAGTTTGAAAACCATAATTTAAATTTAAGATTTAAATTCTGTTTTAAAACCCTGTTCCAGATTTTAAAACAAATTTTTGAATTGGAATAATGTACAGGTTTCTCTGAAACCTGAAACCTGAAACAAACAAATATACCCAAGTCCCTTACATTACTTCGAGGAAAACCCTGATCAACATCGAGTAAAAACTCGAATTACTCGAGCATGGCCCGAGTCAAAATATACTCTAGTCCCCAAACCAACCTGTCATCAACAGTATGGAATAACACCCCAACTTGAAAACAGCTCGTCTCCTCAACGCCGACCATCGGAGACGTTGGAACCACGTCCACTTCTTCTTCAACACCCGAGCTACCCTCTCACCAAAAATTGTTACACTCGATTGTCCTATGACTACATGGTGATCAAAATTCCCAAACCAGTTGAAATTAGGTTTACAGAAAAAAAATAACCCACCACCGTCACGCCGATGATCTTCCACCTCCATCCCTATTTTTCCATCACCACCGATCATCCCACCATCACCAATAACAACCCCAACCTTCAAAAAACCCGAGATCGTCCGAATTTTCCAAAATCCCCAAAAACAGTGCAACCCCGACATGCACTTCAATTCAATTTTAAAAATTAAGATTTAGATCTTAAAAATCCTATTTTTGAATTAGTATTCAATTTATAATCCTAAGTATAAGAATTATTGTGTTTGGATTTTTACTAAAAATTTAAATTTTCCTGTTGTTCTTGTTTCCAGAGCAATTTATAATTTGTTTTAGCATAAATAAAATTTTAAAGCTTTCTTTATAATCAATCAATCAGATATCCTTCGAATCCTAAATCCTAATATGAATTTGTTTAAGAGAAAAAAAGGATTTTTATTAAAGTCTTTACTTCTGAAGTTAAATACAGGAAAGAGCATATATACATCACATACATTCAAACATTGATATGCATATATTCAGCAATCATATACACAAGCACACTAATCAGCATGTAATCCAGAAAACATACACAAACATACTTATTTAAACAACCAACTTATATTTAATTTTTTTTTTAAAAGTGTTACTCACCTGGGAATTAAAGATGAAACGGAGCACAATTTGAAAAGCTTTTGTTTTGATTTTAAAACCAGAGTGCCATGCTTTTAAAGACTTCAACTTGGATGCTTTTACTTCCTGATTATACTGAGTTGCACATTGTTTTGAAGTTGAGTTGCAGGCTAGATGCATTTAAATTTTTAATTTGAAAATCTTGCAGTTATATGCTGATGGCTTGAACCAGTTGAAGAAGAAGGAAATGCAGGCTTATGCTTTGCTCTTGCATTACAGATTTCAGGTGCAAGGATACAGAACAGATTGAAGGAAGAGATTTTGCAGAGGACTTGTTTGCTTCAGACCTCATGTTTTTCAAAGAATGCAGTTGCATGTCCTTGATTTACATAGTGGATTGCAGGCTAGCGTTTTGGAAATGGATTTACAGTTTGCATGTTTGAAATGGTTACTGGGTTACAGATTTATAATTGAGGAGGATGTTGAAAAATGAATTACAGATTGGTGATTGTGCTTTGCAAACTGGGTTACAGATAAATGAATTTAAACAAAATTTCTGGTTTTTAGAGGAAGTGTTAGAGTTGCAGATATGTTTGAATAAGTTTTCAGATGAGATTTTTCTTCTATTCTTAACTTTGAAAAAAAGAATGAACATTGGAAAAGAATAGAACTTGAAGAAACATGCTTATATATGATAAAAATGATTTATTTATAAATTAAAAGAAAAATTAAAAATAAATGGACACATGTAAAAAGAAACAACATTTGTCACATTAGTAATTTAATTCAACTACACTTGTCATTATACCACTTAATATGACAACATGTGTTTGAGAATTATTTTAATTAGTTTTTAATTTATTTTAAAAGTAAATGAAACCCTTTTCTTTATTTATTAAGTACTTATGTATATAAATCATCTTCATATGTAAATGTTTATGCATTTCTTTTTAAAGAAATGAAATAAAACAATTTATATAAAAGGTTAAAGTTTACTTACAAGATTTATATATGTTTATTTATTTGAATTCAAAATTAATTCAAGTTCAAATTCTATTCATACACTTAAAATCCAATTTTAGAACTAATTTATATTAACATATTAAATTTAGAAATAATAATTTTGTCTTTTAAAACATATCTATATTTATGCATTTATTATTATTTGAAAATAACTCATTTATCAATTTAAATAATTATATAAAAGAAATTATAAATTACTTATCTTATTTAACTTGTTTAAATGCATTAATGTTTTATATATAAATGATATTTTAAATTTTCGATACATAAATCCAAATTATCAAAATAATTTTTTAGAATTTAAAACAAGATTTTATTTGTTAATTAAACTACAAATCAAACTTATCTATTTACAATATATATATAAATATACATTATAAATAGGAAAACATTTTATTAGTTTTTTAAAATTTACCAATTAAACATTTATTCAATTGGATTATTAAATCAAGTTAATTTTATTAACAAAATTTATCAAATCAATTTAATTTTAAATACAGATTATTAAATTAATATTGCTAAAATTTTCGGGATATCACATTACTTCCCCCTTAAAAGAATTTCGCCCTCGAAATTTAAAAGCAAAGTTAATGTAGTAATCTCATTAAAGATTTAAATTTAAACACAAGCATATATCAATTATATGCTAACAACCAAAGCAACCAATTTATCTAATCAAACAAATTTAATTATCCAGGTAAAATTCTGGATGAATTCCCACGAGTTTCCCCAAGTGTGTGTGTGTGTATATATATATATATATTTATATATATATACACACCAGGATACTCGTCCTATAGAATCCAAACAATCTAAACTACTAAGCTACATAGCTTCTACTCATCTAGATCTATAGAACTAGACAAGATATCAGACTACAAACGAGTCTGACTTAACAACCAAACCTTCCTGAACAGCTGGTTTCACAACCAGAGATAGCTCATACACGTACTCCCTCAGATATACGTGAAACTCACCGAATCCAATTATCCAACTGGCAATTCAACTCTTGAAAACCAAACACCAATCTAACCAAAACGCAGAAGAGATCCAAAACACCTTGGAGCTAGCTTTCCAGACTTACCCAAAACTTTATAGCTCCTTAGATCGGAGAAAACTTATCCAAAAAGAATCTCCGACTCTGGAATCCAAATTCCTTCGTCTCTTAACCACAATTTTTTTTAACGATCCTGGGCTGCCTATCTCCAAACTGATCAGCTCAATCCATTGCTGATGCTTCAAGAAACAAAAAGATTCAAAAAAATCCCAACCCAATGATCTCCTCAAGATCAATCCAAAACCAAATACACAATTCTGAACTAGAATAGAAGGCAATGCTGATGAAGAATATGAGCACAAACTGGACATCACTTCCCAGAAATATGGCTCAACATATCCAAGAAAACTCTAAAGTTCAACAAAATCCAAGATGCTTCACCAAACCCTATCTCAAGGAATCATCCTTCTACTAGCTGATCCACCAGTAGCACTCCTGGAATCCAGACGATAAGAGAACTCGATCTCCAGATGCGGACAAATCTCCAAGTTCTCACAAGACAACCGAAAATTCTTCAATACCTCAAAAGAACACTCAAACTATCGCAAGTCACTTTTGCGATCAACACAGACCAATTCCCAAGGAAAACTATTCTCTCTTTACCAATCAGAACAGCTTACTCTTAATTAGCCAATCCAATAAAGTATTGGGTCCACTCTACCGCTTCTGAACTCCACTTTCAGAAAATCTACTCAGCCAGAAAACTTCTTACCAACACAGAATTCTCAAGCTGCATTGTTGACACCAGAGCTAACGACTTCCTAATCAAAGCTCTTTGAGAAACTCAGACCTCAAAGCCAAACTTAAACAACTAGCTGAACTCAGCCACATCACCGAATCAAACATACTTCCCAAAACTTGTTCCAAAGAAAACATCTTCGGAGACATCCATATTCATTGCATCTCATCACGCAATTACTATTTCCTGAGGTATCAAGATACCATCACACACTTCTGCCAACCAACAGATCCAAACTCAACTCATCCATTCTCAAAGATAGACTCTGAACCTTAACAAGTTTTCCTTCAGAGATCGAAGAAATCTCTACACTTTGCACAACTCACTCGAGACGGTGTTAGGTCTACAGTCTCGACAGATACACTTCCAACCTCAAATATTCAAACTCCAACCAATAGTAGTAATCGTGTTACACACACCACTTCCTCATATACCTTTATAACCTATATTGGAAAAACCCGAACAGGTAACCCAACAGATAGGTAGAATAAATATATATATATATATATATAGATATATATGAAAACTACAAATACGCTCTCTCAAGATAGACACCACTACAGAGCCTAGGTATTCACTCAACCTAATGCTCTTATACCACTTGTAGCGACCCAAATTCCATACACCAGGAAGTCGCATCGCTAATAAGAAAGAAAGGGATAGAAAAGGAAAAGAAAGAGAAGAAGAAGAAACAACACATCAGAATCTAAATAGTGGAACGAATAAATTATAATATATCACATAAAATATTACATAGTTTACAACCACTATCAGAGTACACAGATATACAACACATACTAGATAGTTATAAACACATGTCTAGTATTTAAACATAATACAATCGAGAGACAATACAGAACACACAGCGGAATACTATATATCTAACGCAGAAGCCTCCTACTCCATTGCTCCTCCAATATTTGTCAAAGCTAACCTGAATCCCTTGGCTACTCATAAAAATTTGAGTACCGAAGAGTTTATGGAAAACAAAAATAAACTCCGGGTCAGAGATGGGTCTGGTGTGAGTAACAGGTTAAAGTTGCTTAACTTTCAAAAACCTTTAGAAAAGAAAGGTATCACGTAAGACTTCCCACACATAAACATGGAAAAGTTTTTACCTTACGCTAACCAAAAGACTTGATAGGAAATCCAGTGATATTATAATAGGTCTAGGGTTTTTAAGTAAATATGAAATAACCGAAAGTGTTACATCTATTAAATTCCAGCTACTAGCCACAAAAGTGGGTAATACAATCAAAATTGTTGGCGCTTATTGGATTTTGGATTCCATACAATGGTAGGCTTACTGGGGTACCGCCCGTCACAGTACGTGGCCTAGATCAACGTACTGAGGAGTACTCCCACTCCCCTACAACACAAGGCCGGACCCATTCCTTACTGAATAGTTTCGAACAAGACAATCCCGCAGTTGGCGCGCGATTCCAACTGCCCACTAAGCCGAATAAAAAGGGACCTCTAGACAGGGATCAATCTTGCTCTCCAGTGGGTGCTACCCACGAAGCCTTGCTGCACCTTCCCTGTTTTATCCATTCCTGGTTGATGAGGCTTGAGGCTACGATTACCTTTAGAGGACACATTATCTTAGAATGCTCATCGTCCACCTGACGATGTTCTGAAAGCATTCAATCCATACAAGTTCGTTCCGGGTTCGAACAAAACCGAAGGCAATATCTCGTTACACTCGTTTTGCAATCACCCTCAGAGTTAACGACGATAACTCTTGCACTCTGAATCTCTATCTCGAATCTATAAGTACTATTCCATCAAACTCATTACGGAATCACCCACAGAGTTATACTGACGTATAGCCCTTACACCTCGAGTCTTCACTTGCCCCACTTGGATTAACGTAATTGGAATCGATGTGGTTTTCGGATATCCAAATATGGAAACCCGATCCCGGACTCATCAAAATCCAAAGCGTGTTTTTTAGGTCCAAGTTGTTTTAAGTTTAAAACAATTCAATCTAAACTATCTATATACACACAGATAGATAATTCACATCATCATAATAGATAATCAATATTATCATCATCAATAGATACTTATATCATCATCACAATGCAACCAATGCATCCATATCACACAACACTATTCTCATATCTGAGATTCAAACCATTCAGGGTGAACCATATCATCCATTCATAAGCAAAGATCTAAAATCACACCATCTATAATTAATTTAAAATGAATTAAATTAATTACTTCTATCTCTAATTAATTTAAAGTGAATTAAATTAATTACTTATTCTTTAATTAATTTAAAATGAATTAAATTAATTACTTCCTCATTTTAAATCTTCCTTACTTAACCATTAATTGATTTCAAATCAATCAATCAATTATTCTCAAATTAATTACCTTAATTAATCACCCTTGGTTAATTATCCCTTAATTACATTCAAGTAATTATCCTTAATTAATTTTACAAATTAATTATCCCTAACCAAAATCAGGAATTAACCTTTAATTACTTCATTAATTAATTATAATTAATTACATTAGTCTTAATTAATTACATTAATTAATTACTTCCTTAATCACTTATCATTGATTAATTAATCTTAATTAATTTATCCTTAATTACATCATTAATTATATTAATTAATGATCCTTAATTAAATTTAAATTAATTACTTTATTTAAATTAATTACATTAAGCAATTAACCTTACTTAAACCAAAATTATTAAACACTTTTGATTAATCATATTCAGTAATTAACTAACCTTAATTACTTTCTTAATTACTCCTAAATTAATTACATTTAATAATTAATTATATTTATTAATCAATCTTGATTAATTTCATTTGTAATTAATTACCCTTAATTAATTACATCACTTAATTATTTTCAAAAGACTTAATCAACCCATGCTTAAATTAATTACACTAAGTAATTAATTATTAATTACTTCACAAAGAAATTACCTTCCATATTAATTATACAAAGTAATTAATTCCCAAAACTCTTCTCTACTTTAATAATTACCCCCAGTAATTTACTTATCTTAATTATTTCTCTAAGTAATTATACTTCATTGATTACTTATCAATCAAATGATTATTCTAAATTAATTAAACTTAATTAATTAATTTAAATTAATCCAATTAATAAATTAATTACAAAGAGTAATTAATATCTTTAATTATTTCCAAAAGTAATCATACTTAATTAAGTTTCATAATTGATTATCTAAATTAATTAATCCAATTTATCAAAATTAATTACATAAATTAATTAATAAATAATCCCAAGTTAATGACCTTCATTGGTCTTTCATTACTTCTTTTAATTACCTTTCTTAAGTAATTAACTTAAATTAATTAATATTAATTACAAATTTAATTAACCTTAATTAATTTATTTCAAATCTTCAATTAATTAAACAAATTAATTAATTAAATTACTTAAGTTACCTTACTAATTTAATGAAACAAAAATCATTAAATTTTTAATTTACTTAAAAATAAAAATTTTCTTATTAATGATTACATTATCATTAACAAAGTAGTCTTAACACAATTTAACTTAAAATTTGATTTCAAATTACATTTTAAAATTTAAAATTTAAAACGAAAACCAAACTTAACCTTAACAAAGTTTTATAAACAATTTAAAATCTTTTTAAAATTTCTACTAAATAATTTCTTATTTTATAAAGAATTTTAAAGGAAATTTAAACCCAATTTCATTTCAAATACAAATCATATTTAAATTAACTTTAACATTCAAAGTTGTATTTAAACAATTTAAATTTTAGAAACTTCCCTTATTTCTAAATTATGATTCAAATCTGAATTTGAATCTAGATTTAAACTTAAGTTAAATCTTTAGTTTTATTTTTAAACTTTACTTTAAACTTAAACTATTTCAACCCCTTTTTGAAATTGTTTAAACATTTTAATTAATAAAATTTAAATTACATTTTAAACTGGGATACAAACTTAGTTTTGAATCCATACTTAAAATTTAAGCTTTAAAGTTTTATCTTAAATTCAAGCATTCAAACTCTTTAGAAATTATTTAAACATTTTAATTAATAAAATTTAAATTAGATTTTAAAACTTGGATTCATACTCAGTTTGAAAACCATAATTTAAATTTAAGTTTTAAATTCTGTTTTAAAACCCTGTTCCAGATTTTAAAACAAATTTTTGAATAGGAATAATGTACAGGTTTCTCTGAAACCTGAAACGTGAAACAAACAAATATACCCAAGTCCCCTACTTGACTTCGAGCAAAACCCTGATCAACATCGAGTAAAAACTCGAATTACTCGAGTATGGCCTGAGTCAAAATATACTACAGTCCCCAAACCAAGCAGTCATCAACAGTTTGGAATAACACCCCAACTTGAAAACAGCTCGTCTCCTCAACGCCGACCATCGGAGATGTTGGAACCACGTCCACTTCTTCTTCAACACCCGAGCTACCCTCTCACCAGAAATTGTTACACTCGATTGTCCTATGACTGCGTGGTGATCAAAATTCCCAGACCAGTTCAAATTAGGTTTACAGAAAAAATAACCCACCACCGTCACGCCGATGATCTTCCACCTCCATCCCTATTTTTCCCATCACCACCGATTATCCCACCTTCACCATTAACAACCCCAACCTTCAAAAAACCCGAGATCATCTGAATTTTCCAAAAACCCCAAAACCAGTGCAACCCCGACATGCACTTCAATTCAATTTTAAAAATTAAGATTTAGATCTTAAAAATCCTATTTTTGAATCAGTATTCAATTTATAATCCTAAGTATAAGAATTACTATGTTTGGATTTTTACTTAAAGTTTCTTGTTGTTCTTGTTTCCAGAGCAATTTATAATTTGTTTTAGCATAAATAAAATTTTGAAGCTTTCTTTATAATCAATCAATCAGATATCCTTTGAATCCTAAATCCTAACATGAATTTGTTTAAGAGAAAAAAGGATTTTTATTAAAGTCATTACTTCTGAAGTTAAATACAGGAAAGAGCATATATACATCACATACATTCAAAAATTGATATGCATATATTCAGCAATCATATACACAAGCACAATAATCAACATGCAATCCAGAAAACATACACAAACATACTTATTTAAACAACCAACTTATATTTAAATTTTTTTAAAAAGTGTTACTCACCTGGGAATTAAAGATGAAACAGAGCACAATTTGAAAAGCTTTTGTTTTGATTTTAAAACCAGAGTGCCATGCTTTTAAAGACTTCAACTTGGATGCTTTTACTTCCTGATTATACTGAGTTGCACATTGTTTTGAAGTTGAGTTGCAGGCTAGTTGCATTTAAATTTTTAATTTGAAAATCTTGCAGTTATATGCTGATGGCTTGAACAAGTTGAAGAAGAAGGAAATGCTGGCTTATGCTTTGCTCTTGCATTACAGATTTCAGGTGCAGGGATACAAAACAGATTGAAGGAAGAGATTTTGCAGAGGACTTGTTTGCTTCAGACCTCATGTTTTTCAAAGAATGCAGTTGCATGTCCTTGATTTACGTAGTGGATTGCAGGCTAGCTTTTTGGAAATGGATTTACAGTTTGCATGTTTAAAACGGTTACTGGGTTATAGATTTATAATTGAGGAGGATGTTGAAAAATGAATTACAGATTGGTGATTGTGCTTTGCAAACTGGGTTACAGATAAATGAATTTAAACAAAATTTCTGGTTTTTAGAGGAAGTGTTAGAGTTGCAGATATGTTTGAATAAGTTTTCAGCTGAGATTTTTCTTCTATTCTTAACTTTGAAAAAAAGAATGAACATTGGAAAAGAATAGAGCATGAAGAAACATGCTTATATAAGATAAAAATGATTTATTTATAAATTAAAAGAAAAATTAAAAATAAATGGACACATGTAAAAAGAAACAACATTTGTCACATTAGTAATTTAATTCAACTACACTTGTCACTATACCACTTAATATGATAACATGTGTTTGAGAATTATTTTAATTGTTTTTTTATTTATTTTAAAAGTAAATGAAATCCTTTTCTTTATTTATTAAGTACTTATGTATATAAATCATCTTCATATGTAAATGTTTATGCATTTCTTTTTAAAGAAATGAAATAAAACAATTTATATAAAAGATGAAAGTTTACTTACAAGATTTATATATGTTTATTTATTTGAATTCAAAATTAATTCGAGTTCAAATTCTATCCATACACTTAAAATCCAATTTTAGAACTAATTTATATTAACATATAAAATTTAAAAATAATAATATTGTCTTTTAAAACATATATATATTTATACATTTATTATTATTTGAAAATAACTCATTTATCAATTTAAATAATTATATAAAAGAAATTATCAATTTCTTATCTTATTTAACTTGTTTAAATGCATTAATGTTTTATACATAAATGATATTTTAAATTTTCTATACATAAATCCAAATTATCAAAATAATTTTTTAGAATTTAAAACAAGATTTTATTTGTTAATTAAACTACAATCAAACTTATCTATTTACAATATATATAAATATACATTATAAATAGGAAAACATTTTATTAGTTTTTAAAAGATAAAATTTACCAATTAAACATTTATTCAATTGGATTATTAAATCAAGTTAATTTTATTAACAAAATTTAACGAATGAATTTAATTTTAAATACAGATTATTAAATTAATATTGCTAAAATTTCCGGGATATCACAAATGTCCAACATACATCCATACATGTCTGCTCCAGATTCGAACAAAACCAAAGGCTCATCAAAGAAGCCCTTGCAATTCGAGTATTCACAATCTCAATCAGACTTCCTATCACATTTGGAGATCTCTATATCGGCACGACTCAATGCAAAGACATTCGATGGGTAATCCTTTCATTCTCAAAAAATACCCGGTCTTCACCATCGGTCTTTAAATGCTATCCATTTCGTCATATCATTATTCGGAATGGGTTATATGACACAAAGTCCTCTCTCGGCTAAACCGAATAATGAGCGCTTATTTCAAAAGCATATTGATATTGTAGGATCTTAGTTAAGTCACAACTAAATGCCCAAAACCTTTCTTTTGAATAGTTTAAACAAATTTTCACTTTTAATTTTTTAAACAAAAAGATTCACTTAACAAAGTTCACCAAACTTTCACAAAGATTCTTTCACAGCTTTCAAAACTGTTTCAGTTTGAAATCTTTTATACAAAAGATACACCTTTAAGATCCTCTTCAAATTGAAAACAAAGTTCAACAATCTTTAACAAAGATTCATTCATAGCTGTCAAAACTATTTTCATTTCAAACTTGAGATCCTTTCAACACAAATTGGAAATCCTTTCTTTATGAGAAAGCTATTATTATTTGAAAAACAAGCGTTTTCGTTTTTGGGAAAATCCGACTACATTTGCTCAAGTAAAAGATTTTCAAGTATAAACTTGGGTTAAATTCAAATTCCCAAAATAATACATTTAAAATGGTTTAAAACCCATGTAAATACATTATATAACTTGTATACCCTTTTTAAACCATAATTTCCAAACATATATTCATATCACTCAACTTCAAATCTTGAATTCAAATTCAAATCAGACCATGTAAATTTCAAAACTTTAACAAGTTATATTATATTCAAAGTAATTTCCAAAACTTTCTTTTCAAAAGTTTTCATTTTTAACTCAATTACATTTCCAAACCATTTTGGATTCGAAATATAACTTTAAAATCGTTTCATTATTTTGGATGAAATAGTACTAAATTCAAATATCTGTGACTTAACCGAATTCTCATGAAATCCATAATTGTGTGTGTATGGTGTAGTCCAGGGGTTTTACACAATAGCGCAACATCATCAATCATCACAATTCAAACACTATAATATTGATAAGCAGTATAATCTTATAATGCTTATCTTCATTCACAGATTTACAAATAAATAATATAAATTCATCACAGATAAATAAATTACATTCAATACAACTCAATCGAAATAATTCATATCACAAAGCATCATGAATCAAGCAAACAATTCAAAGCATTCCATACAATCCAAACGTCCATAAGTAAGATTAAATAATCATTTGATAAATTTAAACTAGATAAATTACTTATGAATAAAGTACCAATCCTGGTCAATTAATATTAATTAATTACAATCCTTTAATTTATTATCCTTTAATCATTTATTAGTTTACCTTTAATAATAAATTAATTAACCTTTATTTATTAAATAATTAACCCTTAATTAATTCCCATTTGATTAATTATCCTTAATAAATTACAACAAGGGATTATTCCTAATCACTTATATTTATAAATTAATTACATCTAATAATTATCCTTTAATTACTTAATTAATCAACTTTAATCATTAATTAATTACTTTTTATTTATGTAATTTTCTTTAAGTAATTAATTACCTTTAATTACTTATATTAATTAAGCTTAATTGATTAATTATCCTTAATTAATTTCAATTAAGTAATAATACTTTATTACATAGTAATTAAGTAATAATCTTTTATTAATTACATTAAGTAATTATACTTAATTAATCTCATTAAGTAATTATCCTTTAATTACTCATCATTAATCCTTAACTCAGAATTAATTAATCCTTATTTAATACTTAATTTTCCTTTAGTTAAGTAGTTATCATTGAATTTCAAATTAAAATAACCCATTTATCTTAATTAATTACTTAATTATATTCTAGTTTATTTGAAAAACCTTTAAAATTAATTATCATTAACACATGGATTACTTTTGTTACGTAATTTACCTTAAATTTATTACATTAATTAATCAACCATTAATTAATTAAGTAATTATCATCGTCATTAAAATTTCTTTAAGAAAATTTCTCAAGACCTTGATTATTTTAAAAGATAAACTATTTATCTTTATTCATTAATTAATTTCATTCAAGTTTATTTGATAAACCATTGAAAATAATTCTTCATAACATACAAATCAACTTAAAACCCTTTAAGTTACTTAAAACTATTACTTTACACCGTTTAAACTAATTTAAATAAACATTAAAAAAATAAGTTTAAAATAATAGGTATAAAATACCTTAAATTTAATAATTTATTTTAAACCTTTAACCAATTCCAACCAATATAAAACATTTATTATTAATGAAAAAGGTGTTTAAAACTTGATTAAATCATTTACTAAAACTTGATACAGATTTACTTACACATTTTTAAACTGTATATAAATTTACTTTTAAATTTTTAAAACCTGTTAACTTTTAGAACCTGGTATCATACAAACAACCCGAGCCTACAACAACATTTCCCCAAGCCAACCCAATTTCTTTCGAGCAACAATCCGAGACAACTTCATCCTCTTCCCCCAATTTTCCACAAGAAACCCAGACAAATGTGCACAGGTGCACATGCACTGATGATCGGCCTCCCTCCGACCAACTTTCCCACCACCAGCAAGTTATAATCGACCTCCTCTACCTAATCGACTACCCAGATCGAAGATTCGATCAAGAAACCAAAATCGAGCTACTTGACTTGCCCTGAACAAAAATAGTTCAACAAAAAAGTCCCCTCGACCCATTGCTTTAAGTCACCAGAGACCTCACAACTCTGACCCTAGCTTCGCCACATCACCACGCTCCGAAATACCTTTACCCAAACCAGTCCAATGCTCCCATGCCAGAGAAATCAATTCGAAAACATTGACAAACCCATCAGCGCTTTAAACCTGACAACGTCGCTGATACGACACCATGGTGAACTTTGAATCCATTCGCCATTTTTCCATTGATCCCCAAGACTCTAGCTACCTTCAGACTCAAACACGACAAACAACTCGTAGATGATTGTCAGAATTCAATGAAAACGTATTTCCCGTTCATCTCAAGAAATCTCGACAACCCAAATCTTAAAATTCATGAAATTACTATCAAAAATCCTTATTTTCTAATACGAAAACGATTATGAAATCAAATCTGGATTTGTGGATATTGATTTTCTGGTTTGATCAGTTTTTTCATTGTAATTTTCCATTTTCAGAATATTTACTAAATGCTTTTATCTGAAACTATTTTTAGAAATGAAATTACATTATTTCAAGCAATTCCTTTTTAATGATCAAAGCCTAACACTGATTCTTTTAGGATGATATGAATTTATGAATAGATTTTAAACCCTATAATATATGAACATAAATATATACTTGTATGCTCACAGGATATACAGGCATGCAAGCATTTGCACAACACATTTTCAAGCGTCAACCATATGTAAACCCAATGTAACATTTTCAAAAAAAAATTATATAAGTAGTTTGCTCACCTTTGTGTAAAGACAGAGAATCAGAGCCTTGAAAATTGGAATTTTGTTTTGATCTGGAACTCTTAATTTCCTCTATTTGCGATGTTTTTGAAATTGATTTGTTGATCTGTTGCTGGTTTTGATTTAATCTGTACTTGGTTGCTTTTGATTCATGCTGAGTTGAACTGGAGTGCTTTGATCTATGATTTAAATTTGCCTGATCTGCTAATTGAATCAGTTTGAAAACTTGGTTGAAGTTATTTTACTTTTGTTTCCAGGTTTGAAAATTGTTTTTGATTTATGATCTCTGGTTTCAGTTTTGAATTTTCAGGTTTGTGAAGTTATGAAAGAAAATTTGATAATGCTGGTTTCTTCATTAAACATATTATTTTATATTTCTAATTCAAATTAAAGAAAATACCAGCTTTGCCACTTGTATTTTGTATGTTGTGTAAATCTAACACTGGTTAAATCTTAAGTTACATGTCTTACAAATGTTAAATGAAATTAATTTGTGTTTAAATCCTTGCTTGAAATAATTTTATAAATTATATTTTACACCCTTATGTTAATAAATTTATAATTTATGTTTTTATGTTTAACTCCTTAGTTATATTAATTTATGAATTACGGTTTAAACCCTTGCTTTATTTTAATTTACAAATTTTGTTTTAAACCCTTTATGCGATTATAAATTATGTAATACAATTACATATGTATTATATATTTTTTTGTATTTATAGTTTTTAATGTTTTTAAACCCTTGTTTAAATTAAGTGCTTATGTTTATATTTTAGACACTTTAAATCTTTACTTTATAATATTTTAAATATAACTTTATATTATATTTCCTATTTAAATAAATAAATTTTTCTTTATTATCGTTTGTATAACCTTTTAAAGAAAGTGGTTTTAAAATTTAATTATACATAAATAAATATGTTAGAATTAATCCTCAAATAGCCTTTGAAAAATTTATTATATTAAATTCGAAATATCATTTTCAAATCAAAATGCATATTTAATATAATTAGAAAAAAATTCTTACTAACTTTTAAATAAAAATTTTAAATCCAATTTATTTCCAATATATTTATTTTTGAGTTTCAAATTCAAATTACAAATTTATTTACATAATAAACAAGCAAATATCTTGTTTAAATTGGGAAATATCAAATTTATTCACAATTTAATTCCAAAAATTAAATTAATTTCCAATTTGAATTTGACTTAAAAATGGGAATGTTACAAATTCCCCCCTTAAGAAAATTTCGTCCCCAAAATTTGCTAGACAGGGAGACAACAAAGAACAGATGAAGAATGTTTTACCAGATCAAACTGAAATTTTTATTCTGCATTTGGCTTACCAAATCAAAAAATTAAAAATAAATATGAGAACAAATCTCATACGATATTTTACAATACACTTAGGTCACCCAGTTTTATGAAATATCCATTGGGCATTGATTAGTCGAAAGGGATAACTAACTGTCCGTAGAATGTATCTGAACCCCAAAGAATGGACAAACAGATACAATTTAATCCGTCTTCTTATTTTATTAATCAATTTATCTCAATTTAAATTCCAAATTCATTAAATTTTAAAACGAAAAGTTGATAGAAAACTGATGAAGAGGATATTAAATAGGGATTAAAAACTTTTCTACAACGATTCGTAGGTCCACCATCACACTGAAGCTTCTCCCTCGAGCTTCCATGAAGTAATCAAATAATTGAAATTGGATGATGAACAAAAGAGATTGAGGGAAACTTTTGTTCCTTGTTGTTGCAGGATATCAACCATTTATAGTGGTATTTCCCCGTCCCTACCTCGTCCTCTTCTTGCACCCATACTCACTATCAGTGGGTAGTGAGAGAATTTACTGAGGCATATGAACAAGATATCTTAGGGATACTCATTTTAGGGCATTCAAACCCTATCTCTAATGAGTCACCTAATGTGTTATACTCCTGAGCAATAGTTCTTACTCAACCTTTAGCTCTAATACCAAATGTGACGACCTTGACTCGACCTTCGAAAATCGACACCAAATACATCACCTATATTCGAAAGCTGCAGATTCAAACGTCGAATCTGGTTCGCCAGATCTTATAACACATTAATTACAAAAACACAACGGAAGAAAAATGGGTAACTTTATTGATACAATGAATATCAATATATATTAGAGGTAGAATACAACAACAGAAAGAAAACACCAGCAGTGGAACAATATCACCCATATGGTCTTCCAAAGTATAGAAAGAAAGATAGAATCCAGAACTGCATCTCCAATGCCAAACTTCAAAGATCTCCAAGCCAAAAGCAGTTATATCCAAACCACAAGCTTGAACCACCATCATGTTGAACTTAAGCAAACTAGGCAACTGATGAACCAAATGCAATTTCCAAATCCAAAGGCTCCAAAGATATCGACTCTACATCTACTATCTGACCATCTGAAAAATCTAACTTGAGACTTCCCGTGTGTAAAATTATAGGCACCCGGAGTTTAGAAAGGGAACAATAAACTCCAGGTCAGTCATGGGATTGGTGTGAGCAAATGAAAACAGTTTACCTTCAAAACAAACAACAAAATAAGTAGAAGTAATCCGCAATACATTTCAGAAAATGAAACTACCATAAGGCCTCCCTGCACACACACAATGCAATCGCACACTTGGGGGAGATTTCTTCTTATGATAGTCAAACATACTTGATACGTGAAATCCTTTTGATATTACTATTAGCACATAGTGGAAAACATTTGCAAATATAATATTAATCTTAGCCAGCATACGTACCATTATAGTATGCCTACTATAGCCCCCATATTAGATGGCAGGTTCTACAACTAAAACTATACAAGGCACGTATTGATGATTGGATTTCCAATAAATGATCAGGCTAAGGAACTTCCTGGGCCACATAGGTACGCCTCTGGAGGGACGCCCCGAGAACCTAGCCGGATATCTACCAACACAAGGCTGGGTTACCTCAGTAACTAGGTAACTACTACACGATTATGCCATCCCCCTGTCGTTACCGACCTTTATCCGAGTGCCCTCAACACCAACAAGCACAAAGCACAAATTTGCAGTAACTACATAGGTTAAATTTCTGGGCTCCATATCATGATACCACCTCTTTCCAGAAGGAAATGGACATACTCTCAGGGGGAGCTACCTCCAAATAACCTTGTCGTATCTTTCCTGTTTCGACCATTCCGGGTTGTGAGGTTCTGATGCAGTCTCATCCACAAAGCTGCGCTTTACACAAAAGTCATGCTTTGATCAACACATGATCAACAACACTTCGTATGCCACATTACCAAATTGGGAGTGTAACACTAGTAGCCATCAACTACATAACCTCTGATCTCATATGTCTTAGAGAAGGATGTTAAGCTAAGAGAATAAATTTTCTTTCACCAAACAGAAATGTAATTGATAGAAACCAGCTTTACATCTCATGGTGTAATGTCAGACATACATCCATACATAGCTTTCAAAACTATTTCAATTTCAAATCTTTTATACAAAAGATTCACCTTCAAGGTCATAAATAAATTACACACAGTTCAACTCGAACAATTCACATCGTAGAATATTTCAAATCATCTGTATTCCAATGCCGCAGATTCAAGCGTCGAATCTGGTTCGTTCGAGCTTATAACACATTAAGTACAACAACACAACGGAAGAAAAATGAATAACTTTATTGATACACAAATGATACAACATCATACACAATGAATATCAATATATATCTAAGCTAGAATACAACAGCGGAACGAAAACACCAGCAATGGAACAATGCCACCAATATGGTCTTCCAAAGGATAGAAAGAAAGATAGAATGTAGAACTTCATCTCCAATTCCAAACTCCAAAGATCTCTAAGCCAAAAGCAGTTATATCCAAACCACAAGCCCGAACCACCATCACGTTGAACTTAAGCAAACTAGGCAACTGATGAATCAAATTCAATTGCCAAATCCAAAGGCTCCAAAGATATCGAACCTACATCTACTATCTGACTATCTAAAAAATCTAACTGTAGACTGCCCGTGTGGAAAATTGTAGGCACCTAAGGTTTAGAAAGGGAACAATAAACTCCAGGTCAGTCATGAGACTGGTGTGAGCAAACGAAAACAGTGTATCTTCAAAACAAACAACAAAAGAAGTAAAAGATATCCGCAATGCTTTTTGGAAAATTGAACTACCATAAGGCCTCCCGACATACAAACAATGTAATTGCACACTTGGGGGAGATTTCTCCTTATGATAGTCAAACATGCTTGATACGCGAAATCCTTTTGATATTATTATTACGAGCGTTTCGGCACGCGCTTCGCGCGTGATGATGAATCACATTTCGTGCGAGAATTGTTTTTTATAAATTGTATATGCTTAACTCGTTCGAAAAAAAAATATTTTTTTGGTTAGTTTTAATTTTTCTTTCTAAATAGTTGCATCTAACTTTTTTTAGTTTGAATTTTTATTTCTATTATTAATTACTAAAGAATGGATTTAATTTTACATTGGTTAAAATTTTTATTTCTGTTATTAATTAGCAAAAAATAACTTTGAAAAAAATTTATTCGTAAGATCCTATTTCTAAGTGATAATAAGATAAGTACGTTTTGAATTGTTAAAAAAAATTAACTGCTATATCCTATTTTTAAGCAATAGTAATATTTAATAATATTTGTACAGGGACATTTTTGGTAGTTCACGTTGATACCAAAAAAGTGTGGCACCAAAAGTATTACAACTATTATTAAAGATTAGTGCATAGTGGAAAATATTTGCAAGTATAATATTAATCTTAGCCAGCATACGTACCATTATAGTATGCCTAATATAGCTACCATATTAGATGGCAGGTTCTGCAACTAAAACTATACAAGGCGTGTATTGATGATTGGATTTCCAACAAATGGTCAGGCTAAGGAACTTCCTGGGCCACATGGGTACACCTCTGGAGGGACGCCCTGAGAACCTAACTGGATCTCTGCCAACACAAGGTCGGGTTACTTCTGTAACTAGGTAACTAGTACATGAGTGTGCCATCCCCCGGTCATTACCAACCTTTATCCGAGGGCCCTCAACACCAACAACCACAAAGCACAAATTTGTAGTGACCACGTAGGTTAAATATCTGGGCTCCATACCATGATACCACCTCTTTCCAAAAGGAAATGGACATACCCTAAGAAGGCGCTTCCCCCAAATAACCTTGCCGCAACTTTTCTGTTTTGACCATTCCGGGTTGTGAGGTTCTAATGCAGTCTCGTCCACAAAAGCTACGCTTTACGCAAAAGCCATGCTTTGATCAACACATGATCAGCAGCACTTCGTATGCCACATTACCAAATTGGGTACGTCTCAGAGAAGGGTGTTAAGCTAAGAGAATAAATTCTCCGCCACCAAACAGAAATGTAATTGGTAGAAACCGGCTTTACATCTCAAGGTGTAATGTCAAACATACATCCATACAAGTCTGCCCCAGGTTCGAACAGAACCAAAGGCACTTCAAAGAATCCATTGCGATCCAAGCATTCACAATCCTGATTGGACTCCCCATCACATATGGAGATCTCGATACCGGGGCGACACACTGTAGAAACATTCGACGGGTAATCCTTTCGTTCTTGAAAAATACTCGATCTTCACCACCGGTCTTCAAATGCTATCCATTTCGTCGTATCATTATTCGGAATGAGTTATATGACATAAAGTCCTCTCCTGGCTAAACAGAATAATGAGCGCTTAATTTTAAAAGCATATGGATATAGTGGGATCTTAGTTATGTCACAACTTAAAGCCCAAAACCTTTCTTTTGAATGGTTTAAACAAATTTTCACTTTTAATCTTTTAAACAAAAAGATTCACTTCACAAAGTTCACCAAACTTTCATAAAGATTCATTCATAGCTTCCAAAACTATTTCAATTTCAAACCTTTTATACAAAAGATACACATTTAAGATCCTCTTCAATTTGAAAAAAAAAGTTCGACAATTTTTAACAAAGATTCATTCATAGCTTTCAAAACTATTTTCGTTTCAAACTTGAAATCCTTTCAACACAAATTGGAAATCCTTTCTTTATATGAAAGCTAGTATTATTTGAAAAACAAGAGTTTTCGTTTTGGACAAATCTGATTACATTTGCTCAACTTAAAGCTTTTCAAGTATGAACTTGGGTAAAATTCAAATTCCCAAAATGATACATTTAAAATGGTTTAAAACCCATATAAATACATTATATAACTTGTATACCCATTTTAAACCATAATTTCCAAACATATATTCGTAGAACTCAACTTCAAATCTTGAAATCAAATTCAAATCAAACCATTTAAATTTTAAAACTTTAACAAGTGATATTATATTCAAAGTAATTTCCAAAACTTTTTTTTCAAAAATTTTCATTTTTAACCTAATTACATTTCCTAACCATTTTGGATTTGAGATCCAACTTTAAAACCATTTCATTATTTTGGACAAAATAATATTAAATTCAAATATCTGTGACTTAGCTTCTCATGAAATCCATAATTGTGTGTGCATTGTGTAGTCTAGGGGTTTTACACAATGGTGCAACATCATCAATCATCACGATCCAAGCATAGCAATATTGATAAGCAATATAATCCTATAACGCTTATCTTAATTCACAGATTCACAAATAAATAATAAAATTCGCCACAGATAAATTAATTACATTCATCATAGCTCAATCGAAATAATTCATATCACAAAGCATCATGAATCAGGGATATCAAACAATTCAAAGCATTCCATACAATACAAACATCAATAAGTAGGATTAATTAATCATCTGATAAATTTAAACCACATAAATTACTTATGAATAAATTACTAATCATGGTTAATTAATTACAATCCCTTTAATTAATTATCCTTTAATCATTTATTAATTTACCTTTAATAATAAATTAATTAACCTTTAATTATTCAATAATTAACCCTTAATGAATTCTCATTTAATTAATTATCCTTAATTAATTACAAAAAGTGATTATTCCTAATCACTTATACTAATAAATTAATTACATGGAGTAATTATCCTTCAGTTACTTAATTAATCAACTTTAATCATTAATTAATTACTTTTCATTTAAGTTATTTTCTTTAAGTAATTAATTACCTTTACTTACTTATATTAATTAAGCTTAATTGCTTAATTATCCCTAATTAATTTCAATTAAGTAATAATACTTTAATTACATGTTAATTAAGTAATAATCTTTTATTAATTACATTAAGTAAATATACTTAATTAATCTCATTAATTAATTATCCTTTAATTACTCATCATTAATCCCTTAACTCACAATTAATTAATCCTTAATTAATACTTAATTATCCTTTATTTAAGTAATTATCATTGAATTTCAAATTAAAATAACCCATTTATTTTAATTAATTACTTAATTATATTCAAGTTTATTTGACAAACCTTTAAAATGAATTGTCATTGACACATGGATTACTTTTATTAAGTTTTAATTTATTACATTAATTAATCGACCATTAATTAATTAAGTAATTATCATCATCCTTTAAATTTCATTAAGAAAATTTCTCGTGACCTTAATTATTTTAAAAGATAAACTATTTATCTTTATTCGTTAATTAATTTCATTCAAGTTCATTTGATAAACGTTCGAAAATAAGTCTTCATCACATACAAATCAACTTAAAACCCTTTAAGTTACTTAAAACTATTACTTTACATCATTTAAACTTATTTAAATAAACATTAAAAAATAATTTTAAAATAATAGGTATAAAATACCTTAAATTTAATAATTTATTTTAAACCTTTAACCAATATAAAACATTTATTATTAATGAAGAAGGTGTTTAAAACTTGATTAAATCATTTACTAAAACTTGATACGGATTTACGTACACATTTTAAACCTGTATATAAATTTAGTTTTAAATTTTTAAAACCTGTTAACTTTTAAAACCTGGTATCATACAACCAACTTGTCCTACAACAACACTTCCCCGAGCCAAACCCAATTTCTCTCGAGCAACAATTCGAGACAACTTCATCTTCTTTCCCCAATTTTCGACAAGCAACCCAGACAAATGTGCACAGGTGCATGTGTACCGATGATCGGCCTCCCTCCGACCAACTTCGCCGCCACCACCAAGTTACCATCAACCATCTCTATGTTGAATATGCGCTTATATGATTTTTGTTTGATGATAATAAACATATATTCATTCGTTTAAATGTATTTGATAATATACTATTTTATTTTTCACAGATTAAATAAATATTTGCTGAATAAAATAAATAACACGGAATTTGAATTCAAACGAATAATTTATTAAAACAAATATTTATTATAATTTTGAATAGTATACAAATTCTAGCTCTCACTATACACTATACAACTTTGATACAAATTCAATTACATCACTATTTTACATCAGCACCTCACTACATATCACTCACACTCGTATTTATCTTCAACTGCATACCAGTTTGAATCCAGCATCTGAGCAATCTGCAAAAATATAAACTAACGCAGTAAAATTGAAAAAGAAATATTTTTGCAATTCAAAAATAAAAGATAATTTTTGAATATATGATTTGCCTCAGTTATTTGGGTTGTTCGTCATAATTTAAATTTGAATTCATCATACACGAACAACTTGTGACATACACAGTGTATTACTGTATATGCCACAAGGCCGTGCACGCCGATATATACACTTGATAATGCTATAGGGACAGGTGAGCACAAGGTCAAACCCAAATATACGGACAGGTTCAACTCAGGTGCAATAAAGTCAAAAATACGACACGAGCACAAGGTCAAATCCGAGTTTTGAAACTGGATTCAACACAAGTGAACATGACAAGAAACAGTTCAATATGAAATGATGAACATGCAGTCAACTAGTGATAACATACTTCAATGACCAAAGCATGGCCAATGCAAAATGCAGTTACAAACTACAAAGAACATCAACAACTACAAAACAACCAAACTGCATCAAGTCCAGCAGCATGAACAAGTATGGCAGCATGTGAATGCATCAAAGCAAGTGAACAACAATGTCGAGCTCAAGACAGTACAGCTACAACATGGTGCAGAACCAAAGCCAAGTATAATGTACAGTGAAGCCAAAGTAGTACACAAACAAAGTATGGATGTACTCAATGTACACCAGAATAACAAGTGGCAGTGAAACTCAAATATGAATGAAGACAACAAGCTACATGATGAACAAGTGCAAACTGAACTCGAATGAATGCAAGTTCATATGTGCAGCAACCCAACAACAAAGACAACAGCCAGTTCAAATGCAACAAAGATGCAAGCTGCAGCATACCAGATGTACACAAGTACATACCACTTACATCATGAATGCAGCCCAATAGACCAAAGTATAACATCACACAATCAAACTACAACAGGCCAGAAGTAAAAACAATACAATGCTGAAGTGATGAAGTGTATATAAACAAACATTAAACCAGTTGCAACATCACTGGTACTAGTGAAACAAGACACAGCAGTGATCAGAAATGCAACAAAGTGAAATGGAGATCACTGAGAATGCAATGCAGAACCAACAAAATCTGGCCAAAAACAAGACAGACCAACATACTACAATAAATCATCAAAGATTGCAACAGATGGAGCTACAGGAAAGTACAACAAGCTACAGCATCAAGTTGACCAAGATTCATATGCACTGAAATGAACATCAATGCAATACACAGTATGAATGAATACAACAACTCCAGATACAAGCTAGTTCCAGTGCTAACAAATGAACCAACTGCAAGTGCAAATGACCAGAAAACAATGCAACAGTATCGAGTACAATATGCACAAGCGAAGAAACAAATGACAGTAAGCAATGAAGCAACAAGATCAGAGAACCAAGCAACAATGTGCACACGTGAATCAAGTGATCAACCAGAAACTACTGAAGCTCAAATATCAAATTCGAATCAAACCAGAATGCTTCAGCGAACAGTGAGCCCGAGCATAAGTGACTCATGGAAAGGAAACTACAACAATGTAATACATATGCAAGTGCAGACTCAAACACACTGATCAAATGAAGATATGAAGAACACAAGGGTCGAACTAATAAGTCCATCAGAAATTCACAAGCTAATATCAGTTGTGATCAAGTCAAAAAAAGTCTGATTTGAATCAAAGCATACTGAAGCAAAGCCAGCAGTAAATCTTTCACGAAATCAACATGGTCAAAGAAAATCAACACCGTGATGAGCACGGCAATTCAAAGCCGTGGGGATCGAGCATAAGTTATACGAATTTGAATAAGTCACAACATTAGATCATAATCATACGGCAGAGGTAAAGTAAATTGACAAATTCAAACACGAATATACGAACGCAAAAATAGGATTTCAAATCCTATAAATTACCACAAATCATCATCGGCAATTGATAGAGTTCGAACAAGCCAAAATCAGAAAAACAAAAGGATAAAATACATACCGAAATCACGAATCGAACTCAATCCAAATTGAAGAGCCGTGGGCAAAGCAAAAAGCATCGAAGCATACAATCAAACTGTATCAAGCGGCGAACATCAATTTGCACAACCCTAGCTTGAATTGCAAGGAGCAAACAAAAGCCCTAATTGAGTTGAGGAGCGGCCATTTTTTCACGAACGAGAAAAAATAAATAAAAATAAAAGGAACGGGTTGAAGAGAATAAGGGGCCGGTCTTTGGTTTATTAATTTGGGCTTTGTTTTTTTTTAAATAGGGTTTTGTTATTTTAATTTGTTTTTAATTTATATTTTCTTTTAAACCGTTTTTAATTTTCTAGTCGTGTTACTAGGGGACAAACTACGGTGTGTAGTTTGGGATTTCGCAACTCGGTGGTTGAGTTGTGGTCAGGGTTTTGAGTGTAGAGTTAGATTAGTCAATAGCGGGTATAGCGAGTTTACGTGTGTAAGCGAGGGACTATCTAATTTCTAGTAGAAACCTTGGGGGCAGCACGTAGGCAGGGTTTTGCCGAAGCTGGGTAAATTCTGTGTTGTTCTGTTTTATTCTGTTATTTATATTCTGTGATATCTGTGCTGCTATTCTGTGATCTGAATTTAAATTAATTAATAAGCTTCCGCGATTAATTTTTATAATTTACACTATCACCCTATTCACCCCCCCTCTAGGGTGAAATCGATCCTACAAGTGGTATCAGAGCTAGGAACAAAAGCCGTTTTGTTTTAAAAATTTGATTTTACAAAAATCAATTTTTGTTTAAAAATTCGTGTTTCAAAAATCAATTTTTGTTTTAAAAATTTGTGTTTCAAAAAAAAAAAAAATCGGTTTTTGTTTTAAAAATTTGAATTTTTAAAATGGCTTCTTTTAATAATGCTTTTGCAGACGGTCAGTCAATAGTTAGACCACCAATGTTCAATGGTGAATATGCTTACTGGAAAAATAGAATGCAAATTTTTCTGAAAACCATTGATGCTTGGAATATTGTTAAGACAGGTTATAGAATACCAACTATAACTGTAGATAATCAGGAAATAGAGAAACCAAAGGAACAATGGACAGAACTAGAAAATAAATTACAAAATACTAATGCCAAAGCTATGAATTCTATTATCTGTTCATTGGATCAATTTGAATTTAATCGTGTCTCGCATTGTTTAACTGCGCAGGAAATATGGCACATACTAGAAGTGACTCACGAAGGAACATCTCAAGTCAAAGAATCTCGCCTTGCAATGCTAAGCAGCGAATACGAGAACTTCAAAATGGCGAAGGAAGAAAATGTTAAAGAGATGTACGGACGACTCTCCAATATCGTATACAAATCAAAAGCTCTCGGAAAAGCATACACCGAATTAGAAATAGTCCGGAAAATCCTCAGAGTCCTTCCACGAAGCTTTGAAGCAAAAGTAACTGCCATACAAGAATCGAAAGATTTAAAACAACTTAAAGTTGAGGAACTCATCGGAAATCTCACCACTTATGAGCTTGAAATGAAATTCAAAGAAGAGCGTGAAGGAGGTGACACTCAAAAGAAATCAATAGCTCTCAAAGGAACAACCGAAAGTGATGATGATAACGATGAAGATGATGGAGCAGCAGAATTGGAGCTGTTAATAAGGAAATTCAAAAAATGGAATCAAAAACATGGAAATTCAGCTCGAAATCAAAAAGCAAAATGCAGAATAGCCAAAGCACTAGACTACTCAGAAGAACAAAAGTTTATTTGTTATAATTGCAACAAACCCGGCCATATCAAGCCCGATTGTCCACAAATTAAATCCAGCCATGGAAAGAAACATAAAAAGAAAAGTTTTGCAGCCACTTGGGATGAAATAGACGAGAATGATCAAAGCACTGGCAGTGAAAGCGAAAAGGCAGAATTGTGTCTTCGAGGTGATACAACTGACAGTGACGATGACGAGCCAAGTGAGGTATCAAAACTTACCCATTCTGAGTTGCTTATATATTTTCATGAAGTAAACGGTTGTTTTGAACGACTTAGGGAAAAATACGCCAAACTTGAATCTCAAAAAGATACTTTGATAGAATGTAATAAACAACTTGATCAATTAGTTAAAACCTATCAAAGTAGGATCCCTAAGTGTGATAAGTGTCCAACATTTGATGAAGAAATTAAAAAATCAGAAATTAAAATAAAATCGCTTGAAAATGAAATTCTGATTTTAAAGGAGAATGAAAATACTAGGAGAGAGAATTCTATTAAAAAGTGCACACAGCTGTTAAACGAAAATGAATCTCTCAAATCACAAGTCCAACAATTGTCAACGACTTTAGATAAATTTTCAAAAAGTGAAAAATCGTTGAATATGCTATTGGGAAAGCAAACTGTTAATACGGTTAGACAAGGACTTGGATATAATAATTCGAAAATTGTTGAAAACAAGATTAATCAAGTTAATTCTATGTGCACAATTTGTAGAAAATTTGGACACGGTCACAATAATTGTTGGTATAGACCCAAACATGTGAAAACTATACCGATTTGGGTTCCAAAAGGCACAAATATAAAATCTCTCAAAGTTAAACAAATTTGGGTGCCGAAGGGAACAATTATAAATAGTTTTGGGTCTACACAAAATTATTTCTCAAAATTTTCTGCCACTAACAACCATGGACCTATAAAAACAAATAGGTCACATAAATCCTTTTCCGTGTAGGTGTGGTGGCAGGCTAAGGAACAACAATAGTGTTCTCTGGATTTTGGCTGTTCCAGAAACGCAACGGGCAACAAAGCTAAGTTCCTTAGCCTAGTATAAAGGTGACAGAATCACAACGGACAACAACGAAAAATATCGTAAAGGTAAAACAAGTATGGTATGTTTTAAACGATATATTAAATGTGATAATCTGCACCGTATTTTGAATTAAATCAGCCAATATTGAGATTGATGAAAAGATGATGATTTTGATTCTGACTTATTCAACATAGTTGGCCAATTATATTCTTATGCCAAAAACACTATAAAATTCTTTAGATTCTTTGAATTACTTCATATATATATATCAGTTTGGATTAAAAATAGTGTTTTGTTGGATATTACAATTGGTTATAATATGGCTAACTCTTTATTCACGGTTTTTCTGATTATTTACACGGTTTCATTTCAAATTCAAAAGAATGTCATTTAAATTGTTGTTAAAATTGAATTTGAAATTTTTGATGCACACTTCATGTTTTGGTCTATAAAATTCAATTGATGATAATTTTTGAGTGAAAGAGAAATTCAGATGCAGATTACACTGGTAATCTAGTTGATAGAAAAATAACTAGTGAAACGTGATATTTGAGACACTTAGTAACTGCATTGTTTTTCAAAGAAAATATTTGCATATTTTTCATTTCAAATAATTTTCAAATAGCAGAAAATTTTCTTTTAAAAAAAAAAAAAACACCCTTGAGAAAATCATTTTTGACCATATTTTCAGATTATTCATTTTTGAAAAATTAATTTCATAATTATTTTTGAATTTGATTTTAAATGACTATTATGACTAATCTGACTCCCAAATGATTATCGAAAAGAAAAATAGTGATTGAAAAAGTGATGAGTGTTGATATTGATTATATATTATAACTCGAGAAAGTATAATTAGAAAATTTCTTTAGAAATGTAAACAAGAGTTATAAAACTTTTTGTTGGTAAAAATTCCATGACCATCTCTATACCTATCATATTTCTATCAACCATTACTCATCAAAATTCTATATAGGTTGTCGATATGTGGTACTTTAAACAGGAATCATTCGTTTTTCATTTTCACATTTTTTTTATAAAAAAAATTAATTAATAATAATAATAAATAAATACCAAAGTATTCACTCTCATTTAAAAGTCCTCACGGTTATGCATGGGTGAATTACTTGGAATTTGTTATGTGCTTCCATGCTCATTTAAAAGTCCTCGCGGTTATGCATGTATGGAACGCATATCAAAAGTTGATTTGTAAAATAAACAAGTTGATTCTAATCCCATTTAAAAGTCCTTACGGTTATGCGTGGTTAGAAGATACTTGAATTCATTTTTTTTTAAAAATAAAATTGGAATACTACTATTCTCATTTAAAAGTCCTAACAGTTATGCATGGTTAGTAGATATTCAAATTCCTGATATAAATATACCACAAATAGACACAACTGTATGGTTTTATATGATGACATCATTTCCATCATTCTAAAAGTGGAATATACGCCTAACAAAATATTTATGATTTTTGTTTGACTTTTTATTGAAATTTAATATTTATATTCAATTGAGTTTTAATGTTGGATTGATATCGATTACTTTATCTCTATTTTCTCTAACACTATTATTCTTTTGCTGATAACAAAAGGGGGAGAGAAAAGTTAAGATTTTGTCAAATAGAATCAAGCAAAGGTCAAATAATTTTCCATTTGCATATAGGCTCATTTATATATTTCTATTTGTATGCATATATGTAGGGGGAGCTTTGTGTAGAGAGGAAGCATTTAAATAGGGGGAGCAATTAGGATATATCAATGATTAAATACATTTAACATATTCAAAATCTTAAATATATGTTTGTTATCATCAAAAGGGGGAGATTGTTGAATATGCGCTTATATGATTTTTGTTTGATGATAATAAACATATATTCATTCGTTTAAATGTATTTGATAATATACTATTTTATTTTTCACAGATTAAATAAATATTTGCTGAATAAAATAAATAACACGGAATTTGAATTCAAACGAATATTTTATTAAAACAAATATTTATTATAATTTTGAATAGTATACAAATTCAAGCTCTCACTATACACTATACAACTTTGATACAAATTCAATTACATCACTATTTTACATCAGCACCTCACTACATATCACTCACACTCGTATTTATCTTCAACTGCATACCAGTTTGAATCCAGCATCTGAGCAATCTACAAAAATATAAACTAACGCAGTAAAATTGAAAAAGAAATATTTTTGCAATTCAAAAATAAAAGATAATTTTTGAATATATGATTTGCCTCAGTTATTTGGGTTGTTCGTCATAATTTAAATTTGAATTCATCATACACGAACAACTTGTGACATACACAGTGCATTACTGTATATGCCACAAGGCCGTGCACGCCGATATATACACTTAATAATGCTACAGGGACATGTGAGCACAAGGTCAAACCCAAATATACGGACAGGTTCAACTCAGGTGCAATAAAGTCAAAAATACGACACGAGCACAAGGTCAAATTCGAGTTTTGAAACTGGATTCAACACAAGTGAACATGACAAGAAACAGTTCAATATGAAATGATGAACATGCAGTCAACTAGTGATAACATACTTCAATGACCAAAGCATGGCCAATGCAAAATGCAGATACAAACTACAAAGAACATCAACAACTACAAAACAATCAAACTGCATCAAGTCCAGCAGCATGAACAAGTATGGCAGCATGTGAATGCATCAAAGCAAGTGAACAACAATGTCGAGCTCAAGACAGTACAGCTACAACATGGTGCAGAACCAAAGCCAAGTATAATGTACAGTGAAGCCAAAGTAGTACACAAACAAAGTATGGATGTACTCAATGTACACCAGAATAACAAGTGGCATTGAAACTCAAATATGAATGAAGACAACAAGCTACATGATGAACAAGTGCAAACTGAACTCGAATGAATGCAAGTTCCTATGTGCAGCAACCCAACAACAAAGACAACAGCCAGTTCAAATGCAACAAAGATGCAAGCTGCAGCATACCAGATGTACACAAGTACAGACCACTTACATCATGAATGCAGCCCAATAGACCAAAGTATAACATCACACAATCAAACTACAACAGGCCAGAAGTAAAAAAAAATACAATGCTGAAGTGATGAAGTGTATATAAACAAACATTAAACCAGTTGCAACATCACTGGTACTAGTGAAACAAGACACAGCAGTGATCAGAAATGCAACAAAGTGAAATGGAGATCACTGAGAATGCAATGCAGAACCAACAAAATCTGGCCAAAAACAAGACAGACCAACATACTACAATAAATCATCAAAGATTGCAACAGATGGAGCTACAGGAAAGTACAGCAAGCTACAGCATCAAGTTGACCAAGATTCATATGCAATGAAATGAACATCAGTGCAATACACAGTATGAATGAATACAACAACTCCAAATACAAGCTAGTTCCAGTGCTAACAAATGAACCAACTACAAGTGCAAATGACCAGAAAACAATGCAACAGTATCGAGTACAATATGCACAAGCGAAGAAACAAATGACAGTAAGCAATGAAGCAACAAGGTCAGAGAACCAAGCAACAATGTGCACAGGTGAATCAAGTGATCAACCAGAAACTACTGAAGCTCAAATATCAAATTCGAATCAAACCAGAATGCTTCAGCGAACAGTGAGCCCGAGCATAAGTGACTCATGGAAAGGAAACTACAACAATGTAATACATATGCAAGTGCAGACTCAAACACACTGATCAAATGAAGATATGAAGAACACAAGGGTCGAACTAATAAGTCCATCAGAAATTCACAAGCTAATATCAGTTGTGATCAAGTCAACAAAAGTCTGATTTGAATCAAAGCATACTGAAGCAAAGCCAGCAGTAAATCTTTCACGAAATCAACATGGTCAAAGAAAATCAACACCGTGATGAGCACGGCAATTCAAAGCCGTGGGGATCGAGCATAAGTTATACGAATTTGAATAAGTCACAGCATTAGATCATAATCATATGGCAGAGGTAAAGTAAATTGACAAATTCAAACACGAATATACGAATGCAAAAATAGGATTTCAAATCCTATAAATTACCACAAATCATCATCGGCAATTGATAGAGTTCGAACAAGCCAAAATCAGAAAAGCAAAAGGATAAAATACATACCGAAATCACGAATCGAACTCAATCCAAATTGAAGAGCCGTGGGCAAAGCAAAAAGCATCGAAGCATACAATCAAACTGTATCAAGCGGCGAACATCAATTTGCACAACCCTAGCTTGAATTGCAAGGAGCAAACAAAAGCCCTAATTGAGTTGAGGAGCGGCCATTTTTTCACGAACGAGAAAAAATAAATAAAAATAAAAGGAACGGGTTGAAGAGAATAAAGGGCCGGTCTTTGGTTTATTAATTTGGGCTTTGTTTTTTTTTAAATAGGGTTTTGTTATTTTAATTTGTTTTTAATTTATATTTTCTTTTAAACCGTTTTTAATTTTCTAGTCGTGTGACTAGGGGACAAACTACGGAGTTGAGTTGTGGTCAGGGTTTTGAGCGTAGTTTGGGAATTCGCAACTCGGTGGTTGAGTTGTGGTCAGGGTTTTGAGCGTAGAGTTAGATTAGTCAATAGCGGGTATAGCAAGTTTACGTGTGTAAGCGAGGGACTGTCTAATTTCTAGTAGAAACCTTGGGGGCAGCACGTAGGCAGGGTTTTGCCGAAGCTGGGCAAATTATGTGTTGTTCTGTTTTATTCTGTTATTTATATTCTGTGATATATGTGCTGCTATTCTGTGATCTGAATTTAAATTAATTAATAAGCTTCCGCGATTGATTTTTATAATTTACACTATCACCCTATTCAACCCCCCCCCCCTCTAGGGTGAAATCGATCCTACACTCTACCCAATCGACTAACCAGATCGACGATTCGATCAAGAAACTAAAATAAAGCTACTCGACTTGCCCCTGAGCAAAATAGGTCATCAAGGAACTCTCCTAGGCCCAACGCCTTAGGTCACCGGAGACCTCGCAACTCCGACCTAGCTCCGCCACATCACCACGCTCCGATTTCCCTAGACCCAAACCAGTCCGATGCTCCCACGCCAGAGAAATCAACTCAAAAACATTGACAAACCCATCAGAGCTTCAAACCCTACAACGTCGCTGATACAACAACATGGAGAACTATGAATCCATTCGCCATTTTTCCATTGATCCCTATGATTCCAGCTTCCTTCAGACTCAAACACGACAAGCAACTCGTAGATGATCATCAGAATTCAATGAAAACGTATTTCTCCTTCATCTTGAGAAATCTCGACAACCCAATCTTAAAATTCATGAAATTACTATCAAAAATCATAATTTTCTAATATGAAAATGATTATGAAATCAAATTAGGTTTTTGTGGATATTGATGTTTTGGTTTGAACAGTTTTTTCATTGTAATTTTCCATTTTCAGAATATTTACTAGATGCTTTTATCTGAAACTATTTTTAGAAATGAAATTACATTCTTTCAAGCAATTCCTTTTTAATTATCAAAGCCTAACACTATTCATTTGGGATGATATGAATTTATGAACGGGTTTTAAACCGTGTAATATATGAACAGAGATATATACCTGTATGTACACAGAATATACGGGCATGCAAGCATTTTCGCAGCACATTTTCAAGCATCGACCATGTGTAAACCAAGTATAACATATTCCAAATTTTTTTATTTAAGTAGTTTGCTCACCTGCGTGTAAAGACACAGAAGCAGAGCCTGGAAAATTGGAATTTTATTTTGATCTACAACTCTGATTTTCCTCTATTCACCATGTTTTCGAAATTGATTTGTTGATCTGTTGTTGGTTTTGATTTAATTTATACTTGGTTGCTTTTGATTTATGCTGAGTTGAACTAGAGTGCTTTGATCTATGATTTAAATTTGCCTGATCTGCTACTTGAATCAGTTTGAAAACTTGGTTGAAGTTGTCTTACTTTTGTTTTGATTTGTTTCCAGGTTTGAAAATTATTTTTGGTTTATGATCTCTGGTTTCAGTTTTGAATTTTCAGGTTTGTGAAGTTATGAAAGAAAATTTCATAAAGCTGATTTCTTCTTTAAACATATTATTTTATATTTCTAATTCAAATTAAAGGAAAATACTAGCTTTGCCACTTGTATTTTGTATGTTGTATAAATCTAACACCAGTTAAATCTTAAGTTACATGTCTTACAAATGTTAAATGAAATTTATTTGTGTTTAAATCCTTGCTTGAAATAATTTTATAAATTATATTTTAGACCCTTATGTTAATAAATTTATAATTCATGTTTTTATGTTTAACTCCTTAGTCATATTAGTTTTTGAATTATGGTTTAAACCCTTGCTTTATTTTAATTTACAAATTATGTTTTAAAACCTTTATGCTATTAAAAATTATGTAATATAATTACATATGTATTGTATTTTTTTGTATTTATATTTTTACATGTTTTTAAACCCTTTTTAAATTAAGTACGTATGTTTATATTTTAAACACTTTAAATGTTTTTGTTAATAATATTTTTAATATAACTTTACATTATGTTTACCACTTAAATAAATTCATTTTTCTTTATTAACAATTATATAACCTTTTAAAGAAAATGGTTTTAAAATTTAATTATACATAAATAAATATATTATAATTTAATCCTTAAATAGCCTTTGAAAAGTTTATTATATCAAATTCATAATAACATTTTCAAATCAAAATGCATATTAAATATAATTAGAAAAAAAATTCTTACTAACTTTAAAATAAAAAATTTAAATCCAATTTATTTCCAATATATTTATTTTTGAGTTTAAAATTCCAATTTCAAATTATAAATTTATTTGTATAAATAAACAAGCACATATCTTGTTTAATTTGGGAAATATAAAATTTATTCAAAAATTAATTTCGAAAATTATATTAATTTTCAATTTGAATTTGATTTAAAAATGGGGATGTTACAAGGGTTATTGGTGAATAACTCAAACCTTTCTCCTGAAAGATTACACCTCGGCATCTTCATACTAAAGACGTTAACTTCTAATTACAAGTTATGAGTTGGGTACGTCTTCTCATGGTCCTTTAACTGGCTACTTGCATAGGCTGTTACCTTGCACTCTTGCATAAGAACAACTCTTAGTTCCGTACTGCATGGATTAGCGTAACAACAAAAGTCTTCGCCCCATTTGGAATATTAAGTATTGGTGCACAAGTCAACATCTCATTCAGCTTCTCGAATGCTTCCATGCATTTTTCATCCCACGCAAATACTAGTTTTCTCTTGGTTAAGTAAGTCAGTGGGATAATTATCTTCGTAAAATCCTTGATGAACTTCCTATAACAACCTACTAACCTAAGTAAAGTCCTAACTTTCCTTGCATTCTTCGGGACCTTCCAGTCTTGAACAGATTTTACCTTCATGGGTCTATTAACAATCCCTTCACGCAGAAAATATGACAAAGAAATCTTACCTCCTTCCAAAAATGACACTTTGAGAATTCGAGTTTTAGTTGGTCCCTTCTCAAGGTCTCCAAATCCCCCCCCCCTTTGTGTGATTTTCATGCTTATCTTCACTTCTAGAGAATACTAGAATATCATCCACGAACACTATGATGAATTCAGCTACACTGTAAAGAGTCTACTCATCAAATATACAAAGTATTCAGGGGCATTTTGTCAACCCAAAAGGCATTACTTCCTATTCATGTAGTCCACAAGGAGTGCAAAAAGCGGTTTTTTGCTTGCAATCTCAGTTATTTGAAATTAATGGAATCTAGTGGCGAAGTTCAATTGGAAGAAGACTCCAACAAGCTGGCCAAACAATTCATATATTCTAGGTAAGGGATATATATTCTTCTTGGTTTGCTTGTTGATTTCTCTATAGTCGACGCATATTCTAAAAGAGTATATGCCTTCATGGTGAAGACAACAGGTGCTCCCTATTTAGAAGTACTTCGGTGAATATATCTTTTATACATTAGTTCCAAGATCTGCTTATCCAACTCTTGCCTTTCTTAATGAAACATGCGTCTTAATGTGTGACGCCTTACCTCTGTACCGACACTAATCAAGGACACTACTTGGTAATACTGTCAATTAGTGCGAAGAATAAGATTGTTGAGGAGCGGCCATCTACGTAATTGCTTTGTCGAGTATCGATATGTCAGATAGTATGTTGTGCATTTCATTTCAAGAGGAAATCTAACATATAAAATAAAAACTTAAGGCTACTACGCAGTGGCTATATGGCCTTCTAAAACAATATAAAACAAACATAAAATGAATCAATCACAGATATTCATATCACTAAGGCGGAAACAGATATGAATATAACACATAAAAGTAAACATCAAAGTAGCGGTCATACAAGATCCACTACATCACAAAAGAATAGGTACAAGTGCTAGCCAAAAGAATATGTATACATCAAGGAGTCTCTATCTCGAATGTATTAAAAAACTACTAAGCTAAAGTAGTTAGCCAAAAGTTAGAAAATAGTCCCTACTAAGAAGCCAAGTGGAAGCATCTAAAACACCTCGGTCTGACTTGAGTATTATTTAAGAAGAAAAATAAGAAACGGATCAATCTAGCTATAAATATCATATAAGATGAGATAGGATAAGAGATATGACAAAAATATATGATAACAATAATGCCATACTGTGACAAGTATATATTTGGTAACAATGAAAATCATAAAATATTTCAAATCTTTTCAAATATCCAAAAAGAATATCATATTCTTTAGCTTATTCACCAAATCCCAAATATTGACAAAACATATCAATGCAAATCGCAAAAATTGGTGAAATACAAATTCCAGATATCAATAATTAGAAATCCAGAAAACACAAAGGGGAGGCCTATCGCAAACGGGGGCATGAAAACTCACCAACTCATGTATCACTAACGGAACGCTATTCCTTGGTCGCTAACCTATCAAATTGAGCCAAAGCTCCACAAATAGCCCGAAGACCATGGGTCGCTACCCACCATTTTGATTCGAAGCTCCACCGAAACGGGGTTTAGTCCTCCATGCAGACAAACAGACATCGCACATCGCTAGTATAAATCTCAAAATGATCATCATTTCAGAATCACAAGAATAGGAGCATCAGAAAGGAATTCTTTTAATTTCTGAAAAGCAGCTTCACATTTGTCTGACCAAATGTACTTAACTCCCTTCTTTGTCAAACTATTAAGAGGTATCGAAATTTTAAAATAATCGTTTATGAAACGATGGTAATAGCCCTCCAAACCGAGAAAGCTATGAATTTCCATCACTCTCTGATCTCCGCCAATTTCGAATCGCCTCAATCTTTGAAGAATCCATGGAAATTCCGGATTTAGAAATAATATGTCCTAAAAATATCACACGGGATTGCCAAAAGTGGCACTTAGAAAATTTTGCTTTCAATTGATTGCTCCTAAGTGTTTCCAACACAATCCGAAGATGTTTTTCAAGCTCTTCCTCGCTTTTAGAATAAACAAGAATATCATCTATAAAGATGAGAACAAATCGATCGAGAAAGTCTTTGAAAACACGATTCATAAGGTCAATTAAATAAGCTGGAGCATTCATTAAACCAAATGGCATAACAAGCCATTCATAAAATCCATAATGAGTACGGAACGATGTCAAAAGAATGTTATCCTCTACAATGTGAAGCTAATGAAAACCAGTTTCTAAGTCTAACTGTGAATAGACTCTAGCATCTCTAAGTTGATTAAATAGATCATCAATCCGAGGCAAGAGATATTTATTCTTGATGGTGAGAACGTTAAGCTTGCAGTAGTCAATGCAAAGCCTAAGTGTACCATTAGATTTCTTTACAAAGATAGCCGAAGTTCCCTATGGAGAGGAACTAGAACAAATAAACTGTTTTGCTTCCAATTCGGATAATTGTTTACGCATCTCCTTATTTTCCTTATTGGACATACGATAAGGTGGACGAGTGATAGGTAGAGCACCAGGGATTAGGTTAATTCTGAACTCAATTGCTTGCTTAGATGGTAGTCCTAAAACGGGCTCAAATATATCGGGAAATTCACAAACAACATGAATGAGGGAAATGACATCTTCCTCATCATCATTATCTTTATTATGTGGATTTAGAGAATATAAGGATGCCAATAAATTGGAATTTGTATCATTAAGAACAATGGAAATCTGCTTAATAGATTGGGAATGTCGAAGATGGATAGTCCTCTCGGGACATAAGATGCGGGCTTCATAACGATTATGCCAATCCATTTCCAAAATCATTCCAAAACCTAAGTAACGGATAACATGCAAATCAAAACGGAAAGCATAATCACATAGAATAATTTTAACATCCTTACAAAGTAAACTTAATGTTGCGGATCCACCAACCGGATTCACAATTCTCAGTGAAGTCATCAAGCCCATAACATTCAAAGAAAAAGTATTAATAACTTCTTTTGATATAAAAGAGTGAGATGCACCCATATCAAAAAGAACTCTAACAGGATGATCACAAAACATAATAATGCCATTAAGGACAGAATGAGAAATACCTTGACCAAGAGAAGCGTTACTAGGGGCTTGCACAACATTTAGCTTTCCCTTTTTCTTACTTTGAAGTTTGGGACATTAAGATATATAATGATTCGAACTTTTGCAATAGCGATAAGTAAGGGGCTTCGGACACTTATATTTGCATAGTTTTTCTTAGAACCACAATTGTAGCATTCTCCACGACTAGAGGTAGGAGTCTTTGCTACCGAAGTTGCTTGATTTCCTTTTTTATTACGATTGGGGCCCTTGAACTTACGGTCGAGTTGCCTCTTTTTGTTGTTGTTGAAGTTCTTCTTAGCACCCACAACATCAACATCACTTTTTTTATCGGCCTCTTCAAGTTGAAGAGCGATATCTACAAGTCGATCGAAAGGCACATCTAGTTTTAGAAGTAAAGACCTTTCGAGGTTCTTATTCAACCCACAGATAAATCTCTGATTTTTCTTCTACGGGGTATTAATATACTCCACCTCATATTTAGAGAGGGATTAAAAAGTTGTGACATAACCTATCATAGAAGATTCACCCTGAACAAGGTCAATAAAGTGTCGGGCTAAAGTTACCATTTCAGCTTCAGCCACAAACTTTAACCCGAACCTTTCCCAGGTTTGCTCCTAAGTAAGACCTGCTTCAATAATTTCTAAAATCAAAAGCTCATACCAATCTAATGCTCTCTCCTGGAGCATACTACAAGCCACATAGACTCGATGTAGATCACAAGATTCAACCAAGAAAAGATGCGGTCGCATGTTCTAAGCCAAGCTTGAACTTCCATAACGCTTTCGGAATCCTTGAATGGCCTTCCACCCAAAGTAGTATAATCACTACACAAGCATGCAAACCTATTTAGGATGAGTAGGCTGTGGAATAGGTCAGGTAGCTTGGGCATTGTTTACAAGATCCAAAGGCTGTTGAGCAGACATGAATATGCCATCCTGAGGAGTAGAACTGGATCGACCTGTGTTGAGACGGCCAGGTCTAACCATTTATCTTCTTTAAGAAAGAAAGAAAGAAAGAAGAGGAAAAAGGTTATTCTCAGAATAAGTATCAAACAAACTTGATTGATAAAACATGGCATCATGAAAGAAAATAGGATAGAACGGGTCCAAAGAATCGAATTAAATCCTAAGGCACGATTCCTAATAAAGACTTAGGACAATGATCTTCATCAAAATATCCTATATTGTTCCAAAGTTTGGCTCCAATACCACGTTGTGATGCCCCACCTCTATACTCACACTAACTGAGGACACTACTGGGTAATGTCATCAATAAGTACGGAGAATAAAGATGTTGAGGAGCGACCATCTGTGTAATTGCTTTATGCTAGTATCGATATGTCAGATAGTACGTCGTGCATTTCATTTCAAAATGAAATTTGAATATCAAATACAAACTGAAAGCTACTAAGCAATGGCTATATGGTCTTCGAAAAAAAATATAAAATAAGCATAACATAAATCAGTCATAGATATACATATCACTAAGGCGGAAACGGATATGAATATAACACATAGAAGTGAACATCAAAGTAGAGGTCATACAGATCCACTACATCATAAAAGAATAGGTACAAGTGCTAGCCAAAAGAATATGTATAAATCAAGGAGTCTTTATCTCGGATGTATAAAAACAAAAACTACTAAGCTAAAGTAGTTAGCCAAAAGTCAGAAGATAGCCCCAGCTAAGAAGTCAAGTAGAAGCACCTGAAACACCTCGGTCTAACCCAAGTATTATTAAAGAAGAAAAATAATAGATGGACTAGTATTGTCACAACCCGCATTTCAACGTTTGAAAATCGACACTCGTACTTCATTTGTACTTGAATGCCGCAGATTTAACCGTTGAAATCCGATTCGTGCCGGAGCTTATAACACATTAAGTATAACAACGCAGCAGAAGAAAATGAATATATCATATATCTCCAATGAATACAATATCCATATATGATACAACACTGCCCAACATATATCAGAGCAAAAATACAATGCCAAAGCTGAATAAATAACTTAAACTAGAACCACCAAGTGAGAACTCCAATATCTGCAACTCCATCTTCAATCCAAAGCTTGCTCGCACCCCCATCAAGTAGGACTTAAACAAGGTCAGTCATCGATGTGATCGCCAAGATCCAAAGACTCCAAAGACTATCAAATCTTCATATACTAGCTGGTTATCTGAAAATCTAACTCTAGACTGCCCATATGGAAAATTGTGTGCACCCAAAGAAAGAAAGGTAACAATAAACTCCAGCTCAGTCGTGGGACTGGTATGAGCAAACAAAAACAGTTTTAAACAAAAACAACAACAAAAGAATTTAAATTGAAATCCGCAATGCTTTTTGGAAAATGAAACTACCATAGGGCATTCCATCACACACACCATGCAAACGCAGAATTGGAGGAGATTTCTCCTTTTTATAGTCAAACATGCTTGATACGCGAAAACCATTTTGATATTATTATTAGTGCATAGTTGAAAACATATCGAAAGTATAATATTAATCTTAGCCAGCATACAACCATTATTGTATGCCCACTATAGCTACCATGTTCAATAGCAGGTTACCACCACATTCCATGGCAGGTTATACAACTAAAACCGTACAGGGCGCATATTGTTTCTTTGGATTTCCAACAAATGGTCAGGCTAAGGAACTTCCTATTGCCACATGGGTACGCCTCTAGAGGGATGCCCTGAGAACTTACCCAGCTCTCTGCCTACTCAAGGCCGGGTTACCACTGCCCGAAAGTAACACCTACAAGTATGCCATCCCCGGTCATTTGCAACCTTTATCTGAGGGCCCTCAACCCCAAAACAACAACTACAAAGAAATAAATTTTCAGCAACCACATGAGTTAAGTATCTGGGCTCCATACCATGATACCACCCTTTTCCAAAATAAATGGACATACCCTAGGTGCGCGACCCCTGATAACCTTGCCGCATCTTTCCTGTTTCGACTATTTCCAGTTTGTGAGGTCCGACGAGGTCTCGTCCACAAAGCTATGCTTTTCACAAAGCCATGCTTCGATCAACAAATGATAAGCAACACTCAACAGCACTCAGCATGCCACAGTACCAAATTGGCAATGTATCACTAGTAACCATCAACTACATAACCTCTGAGCTCGTACGTCTCAAAGAAGGGTGTTAAGCTAAGAGAATAAATTGTCCGCCACCAAACAAAAATGTATTTGATAGAAACCAGATTTACATCTCAAAGTGTAATGTCATACACACATCCATACAAATCTGTTCTAGGTTCGAACAGATCCGAAGGCACTTCACAAAGAAGCCCTTGCAATCCTGGTATTCACAATCCTGACCGGACTCACCATCACATTTGGAGATCTCTATATCGGCGCAGCTCAGTGCAGAGACATTCGACGGGTTATCCTTTCGTTCTCAAACATACTCGGTCTTCACCACCGGTGTTCAAATGCAATCCATTTACGACGTATCATTTATCGAAATGGGTTATATGACACAAGGTCCTCTCTCGGCTAAACCGAATAATGAGCACAATATTTAAAAACATATGGATATTGGGATCTCAGTTAAGTCACGACTTATTACCCAATACCTTTCCTTTAAATGGTTTGAACAAATCACCATTTTCAAATCTATAAACGAAGAGATCCACTTGACAGTTCACCAAACTTCCATAAATATTCATTCACGGTTTTCAGGACAATTTTCTTTTCAAATTGGATTAACTCATCCAATAACTAAATCAAAGACTCGATTCATAGCTTTCAAAACCATTTCCAAAGATTCATTCATAACTTTCAAAACAATTCCCATTTCAAATCTTTTATATAAAAGATGCACCATTTAAAATCCTCTTCAATTTCAAAACAAGGTTCAACCATTTTTCACAAAGATTCATTCATAACTTTCAAAACTATTTCAATTCCATTTCAAACATGAAATCTTTCAACACAAATTGGAAATTCTTTCTTTATTTGAAAGTTATTATCATTTGAAAACGAATACTTTTTGTTTCGGACAAATCTGATCAAATATGCACAAGTTGTAGTCTTTAAAGTATAAACTTGGGTTAATTTTAAATTCCCAAAATAATATTTTTAAAATACTTTGAAGTTGGTTAGAAAAAAAACATACATATATATATATAATAACTTGTATTACCCCTTTCCAAACCATAATTCAAATCTTGAATTCAAATTCAAATGAAATTATTTAAATTTTCAAAACTTTATCATGTTATTCAAAATAACTTTTATCTTTTAAAACTACTTTTCAAAAGTTTTTCATATTTAACCTAACTCCATTTCCAAAACTATTTTTGATTCAAAATTCAATCTTTAAAACCGTTTCATTAAATTCAAATATCTGTAATTTAACCAATTTCCTTATGCAATCCATATTTATGTCTGTACGGTGTAGTCAAGGAGTATTACACAATAGTGCAACATCATCAATCATTACAAATTCAAGCATATCAATATCGATAAGCGGTATAATCTTATAACGCTTATCTTCATTCACAAATTCACAGATAATATAAATATATCACAGATAAATAAATTACGTTCATTACAGATAATTACATTCATCACAGTTCAAAATCAAAACAGAGCATCACACATCAGGGATATTAAGCAATTCAATGCATTCCATACAATCCAAATATCCATAAGTAAGATAAATTAGTCATCTGATTAAATTAAAATAGATTAATTACTTATGAATAAATTACTAATCCTTGTTAATAAATCATTGATTAATTACAAACCAATTTAATTAATTATTCTTAAATAATAAATTAATTAACCTTTAATTCCAAATTAATCAACCTTTAATTATTAAATTAACCGACCGTTAATTTTTTAATTATTCTTTAATTAGTTAATTACATTTATTAATTAATTAACCCTGAATTAATTTTCCTTAATTAATTACAATAAGTGATTATTCCTAGTCACTTCATTGATTAATTAACCTTTAATTAATTATACCCAAATTAATTACCTTAATTAATTAATAACATTAATTAATTACCCTTTAATGTAATTACACAAAATAATTATCTCTTACTTAAATTAAGATCTCAATTAATTAAAAGGTAAAACATCGTATCTTAATTAACTACTCTAATTATCATTTAATCCTTGTTTTAATTATTATTAACTACTTAACTTAAACCCTTAAGTCAAATAAATGATTAAAACACTTCATCTTTTTAAAACATTTACTTAATTACAATACTAAGTTTATTTAAAATAAACTTTCAAAACAAAGGATATATATTTATTCAAAATACTTTTAACTTAATTATTCTAAAATAATTTATCTTAAAACCTTTGATTGATCCCAAACTTAGATGAAACATTTGTTATTTAAAAGGAAAAGTGTTTTTAAACAAATTATTTAGGAAAAATTGATTTGGTTTTGAAGTTTTAAAACTGTTTTTTTTTTCTTTAGTTACCCAGATTTGGGCTCTACCTTAGGTAAACCCGAGTACCACTTCGAGTTACCCAAGCTTCTCACTTACCCGAGCTTCTTTGCAAAATTTCTCGACTCGAACCAGAGCATCTTCTTTTCTTCCCCAAACAAAAATTCCCTAGATACACAATCCCACGCGTGTACATGCACGATCATCGGAACCTTTTCGGACCAACATCGCGACCACCCACAAGTCACCCTTGACCTCGTCGACGAACTCTACTACCCAGTTCTACGAATCTGACTCGAAAATTGATATTGAACAATCGAGCAACTCTTAAACACAAACTGGTCCACAAAAACTCCATGTCCCGTCACTCGAGATCGTCGAAGGTCACGCGAATTCGTCCAGAACCTTGCCTTGACACCATGCGACGATTTCCACCTGTCCCATTGACCCTGATGCACTGTTGTTGAAATCACCCCGCGAACCTTCACAACCCAAACTGGGCAATAAACTCTACTTTGCCTCCACCAGGCCACTATGTTTATCAGAAAGTTTCTCTACCATTTTTCCCAAATGACCCATCCTTCCATCCACCTCCAACATAAATCTCGAACCGCCTCCTTCTGCCGATCGACGGCAATTGGTGAAAAAGCAAATTCTGGTTAATTTGAAATTTCTCATTGAATATAAGCTTAAAATTTTTGTAATGATTTCCTAAAATCATCATTTCCTGATGCAAACTCAATTATGAAATCAATTCACAAAATTTCAAACATTGATTTTTCTGATTTTAACAGTTATCAGTGTATTTTATCATTTTTTAAATAAATGCTAAATATTATCACTCGAATCTATTTTTAAAATTTAAATCAGGTCAATACAAATACTTTTCTTTTAAAGATTATTACCTAAATCCTATTAGATTTTTAGATATAAAATTTTTTCTTGAATTTTGTTAGTTTGTTATTAAACAGAGAGACAGTCATATATTCGACAATACATATATATATATATATATATATATATATATATACACACACACATACATAGATATGCATGCACATTAACATTTATACAAACAGCTCCAAGTACCAATCCAATCACCACAACATATAATAGGTTTAAGTAGTTTGCTCCCCTGGATTTGTAAGGACAGAGAACAATTTTTTTTCTTTCTTTGATCTCGATCCTGAAATTGAATTCGCTACGTAGTTGTTGAATTTGAACTTGATGTTTTCTTTGCTTTACTACATGAATTTGTTAAATCTATGCTTGTTTCAGGCTTTTGTTGTTTGATCTTATTCTTTGATTTCCTTTTCCTGTTTTCCCAAGTTTTGGCCTTGATCAGAGAACAAAAGTTCCAGATTTAAAAATCTGGAAATGCTTTTTGATCTAAAGCTGATGATATGTTGACGTCGAATTGCTGCTGAATTTAAACTTTTGCTTGATCATTGAGTAGCTCATGAACTGGGTTGAACAAATGCAATTTGTTGAATTAATTTTTATTTTCTTTTAATCTTTCTTCTCTGTTTTGTTTCCGGGTTTGATCTTTGCGTTGGTTTTGTTTTCATTTTTATTTGATCTTTTTATTTCAGTTTTAAGTTTTGAAGATAAAAGGAGAATTGTAAAGGAGAATGAAATGTATTAGCCTGGTTTCTTCTTTGCTAATATTATATTTAAAATTTTAAATTTTTAAAAGAAAAATAAAAATGCGACTTGTAATTACTTAGCCTAGAAGTGTTTATCACTTATATTTATACTTTTACAAATGTAAATTATTTCTATTTTTATGTTGAAACCCTTTTCTTTAATTTATTTATATATTAATGTTTAAAATATATTTTCATGCATGTTTTCTAAATTCAAATTAAAAGAGAAATTTATCTTTTTCCGCTTGTCAAGGTAAATGAACACTTGTACTATGAATGATATTATTAGTTTACAAATGCCATTTTTTATAAATTAATTTACAAATTATTTATTACATATGTCTAAATCGTTTTCTCTAAATTAATTTACAAATTATGGTTTAAACCTAAATTGCAATAAATTTATAGATTTAGTTTTAAATATTTACATATGCAATTTAAATTTTATATGTACAAACTAAATTTAATTCAAGTATGAAAGAAAAGTGATTTTAAATCTTTTTACCAAATCTAATAACTATATATATATATATATATATATATATATATTTATAATTTTAAAGAATGCGATTTAAAATAAATCAAACATTAATGAATAAGTATATAATATGTATATAATTTAATTTAATTCTTTAGATAGCTTTTGTAAATTTTATTTATGTCAATTTCACAATATAACTTTCAAAATATAGATATACACATGTATTATAATTTCAAAATAGATTTTTATCAATTTTAAAATATATTTTTATTCTCAAATTCCCAATCCAAATTTACTTTTACAATTTACCTACACTTTTGTTCCAAATAATAAAATAAATTTTCAATTAATTCACAAATAAATCCAAATCCAATATATTATTAAAAATATTTGTTTCTGAATATCTAATTAGAAATTCTATTTAAAATCATATATATATATATATTAGTAAACAAACAAATATCTATTTAATCTGTAAAATACGAAATTAATTCGCAATTTAATTCCAAAAATTAAATTAATTTCCAATTTGAATTTGATTTAAAAACGGGAATGTTACAAGGATGGCAATGAATATCATATAAGATGAGATATGTTAAGAGATATGACAAAAATATATAATCACAATAATGCCATACTATGACAAGTATATATTTGGTAACAATAAAAATCATACAATATCTCATATCTTCTCAAATATCCAAAAAAAATATCATATTCTTTAGCTTATTCACCAAATCCCAAATATTGGCAAACATATCAATGCAAATCGCAAAAATTGGTGACACACAAATTCCAAATATCAATAATTAGAAATCTACAAAACATAAAAGGGGAGGCCTATCACAAACGGGAGCATGAGAACTCCCAAACACATGTATCACAAACGGAACGCTATTCTTTAGTCGCTAACCTATCAAATTTGAGCCAAAGCTCCACAAACGGCCCGAAGACCATAGGTCGCTACCCCACCAATTTGAGCCAAAACTCCACAAAAATGGAGTTTAATCACCCACGCAGATAAAGAGACATTGTAAATCGCTTGCCTAAATCACAAAATGATCATCATTGATCGATAAGTGTAAATTACACTAAGCTAGTAAGTAAATGAGTTAGGTTTCATGTCTCATAATCACTGGTTTAACTTAAATATTTACGAACTAATTGCAGATTTCCACTCAAAAATTGTCATGAGATTTCAATCAAACAAGTCCAAGAATTAACCAACGAAGTAAAGGAAAGTGATTCATACCACTCGTTTCGCTAAGTCGTTTAATTAGATAGATTTCTCATACGAATGAAGTAAAGGATTGTATATACTAATAGACTAGAAAATAGACTTAAAAAGGAGCTTTGTATTAAAAGTAAAGTTGAAATCATTTTGTGAAAGAGTTTAAGTACTCACCACTATTATAGAAACTTTTGTATTTCAAAGTGACAAATCATCGAAACAATAGTAAAAACAATCAATCGCAAAAAATCCACATCCGATGACGTGAATTAAAAACCATGAAAATCGATTTCAAATCCATTAAATGGATATTCCCAAAAATCTAGAAAAGAAATCATCAAAGCCGATAATAAGTGACAACAACTAACGGGATCAACAAAAATAGATTAAAATGGAAACCTACATAATAATAGGTAAATTTGCTGAATTTAACAGCGCCAGACATCTGTTGGTTTTCCCAAACGTCTGAGCCAAAGGTCTGGAAATTTTCTTCCAGATCGCCCAAACGTTTGGGAAAACCCTAGACGTCTAAGCTGTATGTCTGGAATTTTTATTCCTCTGCTTCAGACGTCTGAGTGTTTTCCCAGACTCTGAGCTGAAGTTCAAGGTAAAATTTGCCTAGGCCATTGATGGCCAAATTAACTCGAAAGCGATCGAATGAGCGACGGTGGTTAGGGATTTATGCCAAGAAACAACCCAACCCGATAAGCTCTTCAATACACTCCAAACAACATGTCCAAACATTCATAGTAGGATTTTCATAAATTTCGACTTCAAAATACCAAAAATTGGAAAATTCACTAAACCAATTCAATTCAGAAGTAACTGAACATGAAATAAATCTTAGGATTTCATACCTAACACAAATGAAAGCTATAGACATAGATGTGAGTTCAAGAACTTACCTTTAAATTCTAAAACAAGGAATGAGAAGCTCTATAACAAGGAGAGATCAACTCCACTTCAATCTTAACTCTAGAAGCTCCAGTCTATGATAATACACAAATATTTCCTAGGTTAGGCTATAGGAAATTATGAAAATTAGAGAGGGATTGGGATTTAGAAGATGAAGATGATGCTTACCTAAGCTTCTCTTTGATTTATAACTTGAATTTGAATTCCTAAGAAAAGCTAAGGCTTAGGAATTTTTCTTTCCTTTCTTTTTCCCTATTTTTCCTTTTGCTTGAGACTGTTAGGAAATTAGAAATGAAATGAATGAATGAATAAATGAAGGGGAGTGGAGTGGGAGAAATTAGGTAGAAGAGTTTGGGTTCTCTTGTTGGTTTAGTGGGATAGAACACAACCCAAAGCCCAACTGTAAACACCAAAATCCTAACCAACCCCAAACATATCGATGTTTATACTCAAACAAGTTGTAAACATCATTTTGAACTCAATGAAAGTGGTCTCGAGTCCGAATTTGATCATTTGTCACATTTCGGAATTTAATCCAAATAATGATGCTATATTTAAATATTTAATCGTAAAATATGTGGGTTGTTACATAATGGCAGAGCAGAGGATCTAACATCCTTTTCTAAATCGATTGTCTACTCTATCTCCCTTTTGGATGGGATACCTAAGACTTCTTTGAAAGCATCAGCAAATTCTCGAGCTGTGGGCACAGACGTGAGCTCATCTTATGATAGGCTCGGCAAATATAAAAACCTTAACTCGATTGAGTTTTAGGGTGTACAAGGAACATATATATATCTCTCCCCTTACAACTCCTTAACCATACAATCCTTCTATTACAATCTAAGATAACCCCATAGTAAGATAACAAATCCGTCCCTAGGATAAGTCCATACCCCTCTAAACCAAGAACATACGCATTATGTATAAAATATACATGACATATTTCCACAACTAGGTCTCTACAAATTAAAGAAAGGTGCATCGACCCCTTAATAGGATTTAACACGACTATTGGGTCTATGATAAGTTGGGTTTTTGGACTTAAGGAGTTGACTGCATTTCCACCTACGAACAAATGAGATGCTCCTGAGTCAAATAAGGCTTGAATAGTATTCCTAGAAATAACAAATGTACCTTCCATTGCAGCTTTTCCTTGATCTCTAAGAAGAGGTCTACTTGAGATAGTTAAAGCCTTAATGGCATAAGCTTGCCCACTTTGTCCCTTTTTTGCTAGCTTTGGATACTGATTTTTGAAGTGTCCCTCCTCATGGTAGTGATAGCATCTCTTTTGAACTCCTCTCTCATCAAGCTCACCTTATAGTCCTTAATAATATTTCCCTTCTTATGACGTCTACTACATGTCACACTTCACTTCTTGATCTTCTCCATGCCCTTCCTATCTGCCAAAAATCATCCTTTTATAACTCCACCTTGACTTTGTATAGGACCTACCTTCTTCTTCTCCTCAATAGCTGCAATCTACAGTAGGGCCGTTTCAACTATCATTTCATAAGTGGCGCCAAAAGGGTGCTTGGAACTATAGAAACTCCCTAAGTTGAGAATTCATCCCTATAACGAAATTATAGCCTTCTTTATGGGGGTATCAATTAGAATCAATTCAAACTTAGCTAGATCCATGAACTTACTGATGTACCCTTTCAACATGGAGTCTTCCTGATTGAGTTATATAGACTTTTCCAATGATAAATTACTTTAGCTCTAGACATGAATCGCAACTTGAAGCGAGTTCTAAATTCAGTACAAGTGATTCTCTCCTCAGCATTCTCATTAGCCACTATAGTCCACTAATCTAGCACACCCTCTTTAGATACCATGCAACCATCCTACTCGTGATCCAGTCTTCTCAACCAAGCTCTTGAAATATTCATTCGCAATCGTTAATCCAAGAATTTGTTTCCATAAAACTTTCAGCTTTCATATACACATGTCCACTAATATTTTGGATACTTTTACACAATTTTGTGAAGTCTAGTGGGCGAGGTACTACTTCGAAAGATGGAGCTGCAGGTATCGTTGGTACAGCTTGTTGAGAAATGAGAACATGACTTACATGCCTTAGGTAGTTCTTAAACCATTCTGGCATCCCCCTAATTGCGGATATTTTTTGGGTGACGGGGTTCCTAGCCTCGAAGGAATGATTATAAGCCATAATTAACTATTTTCAAGTTAGAGATTTTAGTTACAACTTCCTAAGATAGTATTATTTGTTGAAAATTAAAATTTTCCTAGTGTTTTGTGTATGTTCATTAAAATTTATATATATAGCAGGGTTTTGAAAAATGCTTTATGTACTCTTACGTAGGCTTATTTCCGTAGACCGGGTAACATAAACTCTGATACCAAATGTAATAACCCTCTCCGAAACATAACTAATTTTTGACCAAATAAAAGCCCGACAAACGTTAGGTCCATTCCTACCTGGCTATCGTGTAGTAAAATTTATATAATAATCAATATACAGTGCTATTTATTTATGTTTTTAGAATCTCACAATGGAATGAATAAATATAATAACAAAATAAGCACCCATTTCATACAATCTCAAAAATGCAATGTAACATCCTAAATATCCAGAATACAATATCTCAGAATAACATCATTATGTCCAAAACTAGATACATCATAATATATCAAAAACATAGATAAATAGTGTAACGACCTGATTTTTCAACGTCCGAAAATAGACATTAATACGTCCACTATATCAAATGTCGAACAATCGAATGCCAGAAAACCGAACCATTAGAGTTAAAGAAGAAGGAGGTGGAAGAAGAAATAGAAAAAATATCAGAATCTCACATAATCGCAGCGAAACAATATATAATAGATAAATGACTAAGCTTTAATCAAAAGAACTATATCTGTTTATACATTACAACATCAGAGTACAACTCAAATTAACAACACAATTCAGGACAGTTACATTAGCTTGTCCTCCCAAAGCTGAATATACATCTTACACTGCACAGCAGAATATATATCAAGTACGTGCGATACCTCTTGCCATCCAGCTTGTCTCTTGAGCTCCCCAGCATCCCATCCTGTATTCTGTAATACTCGGTTTGACCTGAACATTATAGTTAAATAGCACCCAAGTCAGTCTGGAAAACTAGCATGAGAAAGTACACTCAGTTGGATTATTAAAGTTTTCAAAAATTCTTTTATAAATCAAACATATCTCGTAAGACCATGCCACAAATAAACATGCCGGGTTATTACCCTACGATAACAAAAACATTTCTTATCAAATCCTCTGATATTATAGTAGTGTCTATATACAAATACTTATTCAAATAGCTGAAATTGTTACATTCATTAAATCCTATCATAATAGGTATTCAAACAAGTCCGAAGGCACTTATTGGAGACTGGGTTTCCATCAATGGCCGGGTTACTGGGGTACCGCGCGTCATAGTATGTGGTCTAGATCACCGTACCAAGGTTCCAACCTAATCCCCTGCTATACAAGACCAGAGCTACCCCTTACTGGATAGTCCGAATAAGATCATCCAACGGTTGGGAACATCAACTGCCCACACAGCCGAATAAAGGGACATCTAGACAGGGATGACCTTACCCTAATTGGTTGCTAGCCACTTAGCCTCGTGTGCACCTCCTCCATTTTAGCCATTCCCAGTTGATGAGGCTCGAGGCTATGTGTTACCTTTTTATCACACATTCACTTAGAATACTCATCATCCTCCTAACGATGTTCTGATAGCATTCATCCATACAAGTCCGTTCCGAGTCCAAACGGAACCGAAGGCACTACTCCTACTACAACAACTTTGGAATCACTCTCAAAATTAGTAGCGATTAGCCCTTGCACTTTACTGCTCCATCTTCGACTCCAAACACTTGTCTTCCTCACGAAAACGTTCAAACCGGAACAAAGTGGTTTTTGAAAAATTTATCTCGATCCCGGTCACTTCGAAACGATCAGTGCATTAGCCAATATTGATAGTTTGGTTATTTAACTATCAAATAAAATCCATTAACAACCATCAAATATAAATAATTTTCTAAATTTTCTATTCCAAAATATCTTCATAAGCTATTTTCTACACTTCAACTTTTTGAAGATAGTTTTCAAATCACTTTTCTCTCGCAGAATAAATTCCTCGATATTTTTTATTGCCACTGAAAATCCCCAAGTCTAAATACTTAGATTTTAAAATAATTTAAATTACTTAATCCAAAATATACACTTAAACATCTAAAATAAAAATTAGCTAAAAAACATTATTTAAAAATACTAGTTATAAAATTTTAAAATAATTCCTTATGTAAAACTTAAGCCAAAACTAATTTTAAAATGAAAGTTAGTCTATAGGGTCTAAATATCAAATAATTATCTTTAAATTCATAATACTAGTCAAACCTTCCAAAAATAATTTACTTATACGATTAATTTAATAAATATTACTTTTAAATTTATTTTTAAAACAACTAAATATTAATCTTTGAAAACATTCTTTTGAAAACTACTTTAAACTTCTAACTTATACTTGAAAATATTACTTTGAAAATATGTTTGGCTTTTCAGGAAAATGCACTTTCCTTCCACACCATTAAAAATAAACCACTATTTGTTTTCAAACAAATTACCCATTCCTTTATAAACCCAGTTTATAAATTCCATAATCTCATTCTCCATTTAAAACACAGTTTCAAACACTAAATCAATTTCCAAATCGATTTCCAAAATTTACTCCATTTAAAAATTACTCCTTTACTTATCCATTTATTCCAAAATCCATTAATTCCAAACTCACTTCTTCATTTATAATTCAAAATCTGTTTTTTTTTAAACTGAAAATTTCCATTTCATTTTTTATTCAAAATTCTCCCTTTTAATTCTTCCCAATCGTTTTAAATCTTAAAATTTAAAATAAAAAACCCTTCAATTCTTAAGCAATATCACTTAAGTCTCCAAAACTCCTTTAATTTCATTTATTTAAAATCTCTATATTTTCCTTTTCCGTACCCAGCATTTATTTAATAGAATTTAAAATCAAACCTTTATTCTTTCCGAATTCATTCTTTAATTTATCTACAATTATTTTACTTAATATTTCTCTCTTATATCTGTTTTCAAAATCGAATCTTTTATATTTTCATATCTTCAAAATATCCAAATATATTCAGCCAAACCATGGCATTCAATAATTTTAATTACTAATATAATCAATATAATCATCACAGATTATCACATAAATCACCTCGTTGAATATAAAATAAATTCAACGTTTTGAGGAATCCAGTTGGATCCCACCAACCCGTTTCCCCGCATCCACAGATGTTATCACAATATAAAATACCAATCCCACTTCGAGGGGATATCGCGGTATAAAGGGTCATCCGCTATTATGCGAGGCGCATAGGGTCTCATCCGCTATATAATGCGGGAACTCAATCACTCCAATATATATATATATATATATATATATATATATATATATATATATATATATATATATATATAATATCACATCCAAACTGATAATATATCATCAATCCAAGCAATCAACCAATAATTTAAATTTTTAACTACTTAAATTAATGGTATTCCAATGAGTGAGATTAACTCACCTTTTTTTTTGCTTGCAACCCATTTCCATCTCGGCTTGTTTCCTTCATGATTTTTAAACCCTGTAACAAACATTATAAGGTTTTATTAATATTCGAATTGGTCGAATAAATTTACTTTCCTATTTGATAAATCTAATTAACCAATAATTTTATTTTTAACTAGTAATTTAATTTGAACTAAATTCATTTAAAAATCTATTAGTATCTTAGAATAATTAAATAGGTTAACTTACAAATGAATCACCTTAATAAATTATTTTTAAATAAACCGGTAAATTATAATATCTATATGTATATTTATTTTTCTTTTGAACCTACATATACTTACTTATAAAAATAATATATATATATATATATATATATAGATTTTAGAAACCTTCTTTTATCTATACCCTTCGCCATTTAAAATTTCCGTTTTCAAAATTTTGTCCATATAAAATTTCTGTTTAACTATATATATTAAGATAAGTATGTGTGTATATATAAAAATATACATCTATATTTAAATCATTATCTCAGTGCATATATACATATGTATATGTTGATATTAAATCGAAAAAAAAAACATATACTAGAAAACATATACCTTACTGCTTCAGTCCCCCCAAACCCTAGCCGACATCGCATCAAAATCGCCTGGAAACGAACCCTCTCCCTCGCATGGCCACCAGATCGCGACTACCTCACTCGAACATGTCGCTCGACATTGAGCTCCTTAACAAAATCAAGTTGCCATAGACTCGATCGACATCCATCACCGAGGCTCACGAGGTCGACTCGAGATCCAAACTGCAATGCCACGACGTCTCTTCCTTAATCGTGCTCGCGCGACTTCGTTTTGAGATCGACTTTTGAATTCGAGCTGAGGATTCAAATTCGAATTTGGAAATGAGGAATTTGGATTGAATTTTAGAGGGCACTTGATTTTTTTGTCATCTGCCATTTGATACGATTTTTGGTTTTGAAGACAAAAGCAAGCTCGGGTTTTCTTTTTAACCTACTGTTTCGTATATTATTATTATTATCGAATAATATGCGTGTCCTCAATAAAGATAAGTGCTTTAAATTTCTCAATGTGTCTGTGCTAGCTATCGCGTTTGATAAAATTATATTATTTATATCCAAATTTGAATTCAAATTTAAATCGTATCGATTTTCACAATTCAAAATCTCGACATCCTATCGACGCGTGCCGCTAGGCGTCTATAGTGTTATACCCCTATTCCGAACGCATTGGAAAAAGTTTCGAGTCCTAATTCGATCGTATAGAGAAGATAGCATTTTGGACTCAGTTACTATATTGAATTTCGACAAAGATTTCAGCGCATTTATCTACCGTACAATCACATGACAACTCCAAACGCTACGAAAAATGAAATACGATAATAAAACACTATTACGGATCCAATGGTACTGGTTTCGTTGAAATCGGAGACTATGCCTCGGAAGGCTATTTTTAAATATCAATTTAAAAGATATATTTTTAAAACTAAACTAAATACTTTTAAATTCAATTTTAAAAGTTCTATTATCTTCAGTATTATCAATTAAATTTTCCAAGCCTTCAAATCATTTTTAACAAGCTTGAAACTCTAGGTTTCATATTTCACCCAATTTCCAATTGTTTAATTCAATAGTTTATTTGTCAAACAAATAATGATATTTGAAATTCAAGTTAAAATAACTTTCAAATATTTAAAATCAATTTAAATATTCAATTTCAAATATCTAGAAATTCCGGGTCGTCGCAAATAGTAAAATTGCAGCGAAACTTTATCGCTACCACCGTCTTCTTCATCAACATCGTCTTCCCTAACCTATGTGTTGTAATGAGGAGGGGGTCAACACAACAATGTGTGGTGAATAAAAATCTCACGTCTTACCATAACATTATTTCGGTAGTATAATTTAGATTAGTGGTATGTCGTACGGGTCCTATACTACCCTACCAAGAAACTTCCAACTGTAATCCGAAGGCTCTTCCAGTCCGACTCCATAACATACCTTCAACTGTAGGCTAAAGGTTCTTTCCAATCCAACACAACTACCGTTAATCATGTCAAACAATGTGAGAAAAAGTACATAAGCCACTTAATGCCTCTTTAATGAAAATTAGGCAGACTCTTACCATTTTATACCTCCAAAAAAAGATCCACATCATTTAATACCTAAACCTAAGGCGGACCCCACTCTGGTACTTCCTAAGTAACACCGCATGAAATCTCATCAGGCCATGTAATACTCCTTTATCGGAAGAGGCGGACCCTATAAAACCATTTAATACCTCGAACCTGAAGCGGACCCCTCTCGATATTTCCCACTATCGTGCCTAAAAGATAATCTCGACCATTTTATTCTTCTTAAGTAAGAAAGATGCAGACCCTACAATAGCCACTTAATATTCCCAACCAGAAGCGGGACCCACGTCTTACTACCAGTAACCAAAACTGAGTCTCACATTAATCTGGCTATTCGTATATGCTGATAGACAAATTTGCTGGATAGACTTGTCCAATGGAATATGGACTTATTCGGCATCCACCGTGGGTACTCATCATACACGTCGTCTCACATCAGTCCTAAGTCATAATGCTGGTAGCCAAATTAGCTGGGTGGATTTTTGTATGGTTTCGACTGACCTCGCATCCCTATAGCTTATTCATATTTCTGCTCTCCTAACATACTACCATATATACACCTCATCGCATTTCGCATTAAGGCCATATAAGGAAAACAACTTATTCCACCTTTAATTATGGACTAATTTCCATAATTATCCTCAATTTACTTCTTTAGGGTTTAATGCTATTTACTAACCTATTTATACAACGTGATTAATATGTTAATAATTATACGTTATTAATATATTTATGTGCTAATATATTTAAACATCGTAATTTAAGCTAATTAAATATTCCTAAGCGTGCAAAGATTTTCGCTTCCTACACTAAAAGTATGAAATATCCAAACTTTCAAATTAATACAAGTCTAACTTTGTATAATAGCTTACAAAATAGTTTATATAATTAGCCAAACAATAGACTTGAATTAACAAAATAAAATCAAATACCGAGATTATTTTATATTAATATAGTAGAGTTGAAGACTCTATTTTATGGAATAAAACTTTCAATTTAAACCATTTTGTATTCTATTCAACTTTTACATATATAGTGAAAAAGGGATTCATATTTAAATTACAAAAACAGGCAGTTTAAACTAGAGTAGGAGAATTCGTACTTTACGCACCATTTCCTAACTTATTTTTTTTAAACCGTTAAGCACAATAATAGAGAAAATTTGGAATGGAGTATAATGTAATCTATTCAAATTGCAATAACAAACAATTCTACTATTTTAATATAAAACAATTAACATTTTAGTAAACCTAAGAATTGACAATTGGTTTGGGGAATTTCAGGGCTATAGTTTTAGGGTTTTCATGTACAAAATTCCCCTAAGGCATAAAACAAATCCAATGTAATGAACCACAATTTTAGTCATTTGAATTGGAATATTTAATTGATTTTAAATATTGCAAAGTATAAGTTAATAACTTGGATTTAAAATATAACGATTTATTTGATAACCGTTAAATTTAATATTTGAAATTGTTTAAATAGTTGAATCTTGAATTTAATGTGAATAAAAACATTTCGAAAGTTGAATTAAATCCTATTTAAACAAGAATGAGGATAGTAAACTTTTAATTTTGATTTAAAAGTAATTAAACTGATTTTGGAAATTACTCATTTTAATTAACTTGTAAAAATATTCTTCCGAGGCATAGTCTTGGATTTTGATAAAAATAGTTTTATTGATCCATAATAGTGAATTGTTATTTGCGGTCGAATTTCGTAGCGAGTGGACATATCATTTGGTCGTACGAGATCGAAATGCGTTGAAATTAATTTCAAAAAAAATAAAAATAATTGGGTTTGAAAAGCTATCTATCTTCTTCATACGATCGAATTAGGCCTGGAGACAAGTTCCACTGCGTTTGGAATAGGGGTATAACATATATAATGCCATGCGGCATGCGGCATGCCTCGTTTGGAGATCGAAATTTTTGGGCATTTAAAGATGAATATTTTTAAATTTAAATAGTATAATATTCTTTATGTTCATCCATGTTGCCTGTACCTTACCATGACTGCACATGATCGTGCCCATACCTTTTCTCCCTTATATCATTCACGTTCATCTGAGAAATTAGTTCGCCATTTTTTTAAAAACAATCAAATCCAACGGCCGTTGATCGAAGAAGCCATTAGAGGCCAAATCAAGCACAGCTGTCAAGGAGATTAGTTCATCATGATGAGAGCAGTATTTTGGTCGTTTGGATTGAGGCACGACAGTGCGATGCGGTAGAAAATCTGTCACATTCATGGGCCAGGAGGTTTCATATGGTTTCTCGATTCTTGGCGACACATGCGTAGAGGATGGCGCACGTGATCGTCGAGGGTTGAGTGGCGCTAGTGGTGAGCGGAAGTGGTTGGCTGGGTCGCGATTTTTTGTATGCTTGTGTATTACGAGACCATGATCGAGGAAGTATTGAAGACAAGGGTATACATTAACTTAAATAGTTTTAATTTAAGTTAATAATAGTTTAATTGATTTAAATATTCATTAATACATATCATACTCGTACGAGGTCCAAATCAAATGTGATGAGTCATATTGCGGTCATATCGATGAAGGCCACGTCATGTTGTTGGATTGGACCAATTCAGAGCTTGTTGCAATTTTGGATTAAAATTGGACATTCGTTCAAATTTAATTCAAACGGAATGTTTTGACGACTATTAAAGTCACTATGAGTTAATCTCACCTTTTGGTTAATTAGAAAATTACATAGTCGACAAATATTATTTATTGGATGTTTGGATATTTATTTCTGATCGTTATTGATTGATTAGATAATACACTAATTATTATTAGTTGGATTGGATATATTCCCATCTATTGGAGCGGATGAGAACCTATTACTTTCCCATGTAAGAGCGGATGACCCTTTGTACATAGATCCTACCTCGAAGTGGTTGATTTATATTTTTATGTCTATATACTATATGTGATGCAGGATGACTCGTTGGAGGGATCCAACAGGATTCCTCACACTATTGATTTTATTTTCATATATATAGTGATACATGACTTGTTGATGACCTGTATATGATTTGCTTAACTAGTGTTTTGGTAGCACCGGGCCTCATTTTTGGTATTTTAAAATACTATAAAAATAGTGATTTGATTTAAAGGGATTTGAAAGCGATTTTGAAACTTATATATATGTTTAAATAATTAGTCTTTAATTATTTAAAGGAGTAATTTATTTAAAAATCAAAGGTATGATTTTTGAATATTACAAATTGATAGTTTAATAAAATATTCTAAATAGAGAATTTCGAACTATAGAATATAGATTTTATAATCTTAGAAGATAAATCTGTTTTTTAAATGAAGAAAAATGTTCCAAAAGAAACTAGAAATATTATCAATTATCTTTGTATAAAATGATAATATGTGTATTTAGGTACATATATCATGATTTATTTACAAATATGAAATTTATAAATGGGATAAATTCATAAGAGATATTTTTACAAAGGAAAAATATATTTGTAAAGTCGTATATTGTTAATAAAAATATGAATTTATAAATAAGGTTTATACCCGTTTATAAATTAAAGGAAACTATTATCATTTAATAAATTAGAGAATAAATCAAATAGTGGATTTATTTTAAAATACGGCATGATATAGAAATAGTTAACTCTATTTTGGGAATTGAAGTAAGGGCCAATTTGGAATGTTAAACAATATTTTATAAATAAAAAGGGATTTACAAAAGGAATTTATCCATATGGAAGTAACATTAAAATAGATGGTGATTGATGTTTTTAAACATAACTCATGAATAAGTGAGATTTATGAAGAAAATAAATTTATAATGGAATTTATAAATAAAAAGGATTTATTAGAGGAAGTTTTAATTAAATGGAAAGAGATTCTTAAATATAGTTTTATAAATATGAAAATTACCGAGTTGAAGATTTAAGAATGGATTTTTACCAAGGAAATATATATTGTTTTAAAGTTGGTTATTTATATTAATATTGCTTAAAGTTTTTTATAAATATTTAAATAATTTTGAAAGGTTATTTATTAAATTATCAATATGGTTTGAAATTAATAATAGCGATTACGAATAATAATTTAGAAATTTATTATTATTACTTATATAGTAAATACTAACTATTTTTTTATTCATAATGTTTGAATTTTTATTTATTATTTTTAAGAGGTTAAAAGTCAATAATAATTGTTTAGTTATGATGGTTTCGAGGTTCATATATAGAGTTCAGCAAACGGAGTTGGATTTTTATAAGGAGAGCTTATAAAATGGTTTGAAGATTTAAAGGAAGATTATTCATAAGGTAAAGAGGGTTATAAATAGATGGGTATTTATAATTGAATTTTAGAAATGGGTTTATAGATTTATAAAAGAGTTTTATAAATAATTGTGTAGTTTTATAAAAAGGGTTTAGAATTTTATAATGGAGTTTTTAAATGATTTTAGAATTGAGAAAAGGGAGATCTTCCTTAGTTTTTGGTAAATATAATTATACCATTGAGATAAGTATATGGATATTTTCTAAGTATTCAAAATATAAGGGTTGTGAATATAACTCTGTAAAAATATTTTGATACAAGCATTTACAAGATGATTAGAATTAATAAAAAGATTAATTAAGGGATCTTAGTGTTTCTTGGTGCTTAACCAAATGTTGGTTTTTCCTATGGAATTGAATCCCTGATTGAAAGTTTGTTCTTCAATAGTTAGATAACCGACTATCGAATTTGGGCATAAATATAACTTTGGAGATATCTAGGAGAAACACGTGAGTTATATGGCATGGTCATCTCCGATGATGTTGTACTATGCACGTAAATCTCATTTCGTTCTTCTAAGACAATGATAAGGATATTCGTCCACTATGGTTAGGAGGTGATCTCCGATCTTATTTTGACTGTTTATTTCCTAAAGAGGGGTTAAGTTTACCGGAAACCGTCGAATGTTGTTTTGAAGAGACCGGGACCGAATATGTTATTCAAAAACCACTTCAATCCAACTTAAGCATTCGAAGTGAAGACGTCTTGAAGATGATGGAATTGGAGATAAAGCTCTCAATCATTTTGCTCAGTCCTAGTACAAGCTTGTGTGGATGAATGCTAATATTGTATTGTTGCCAAGAGGGCAGTGGCAGTATTCCAAGTAGGAAGTGCTACATGAATGGTAAGAGCATGGCCACTTCAAGCCTCACACACAGAAAATGAATAAAGCAGGGACATGCGGCGGGGCTTAGTGGGTTGCACTCAAGTAAGTAGGGTATGACCATCCTAAGCCTAGAGCGATATTGTATGCTTCAGGATCCCCTTTTTTGTGTTGTTGATTGTAACAAAGGGGTTTTCATATTTGGTGCTGCTCGAGAAGGGGGTTGTGCCGATCCTGAGTAGCAGAGGTGCAACGTGTTGTAGCCTCCCGTACATTTTATCTAGAGATGTATGGATTCGGTGGGTAGTACCCTTTCATAGTTCGAATCGATTCTCTAATACGAACCATCGGTTTTGGTTGTACAACCTGATATGTTGGAATTTAATTAATGTAACAATTTCAACTATGATTAATGTGACGACCAGCCTTTTATTCCATAGAATGATGTACCATCATTAAGAAAGAAATAGGTAGAAAAGAGAGTAGATAGAAAGAAAGAGCAACAATATCAAAATCTCATAGCGGAAAAATATAATATATCACATAACTATTACATAGTCTTTACAGATCAGAGTCACATAATTACAACATCACAATAGACAGTCCTGAAGACCCGTCTGTTCATTACATCCAAAATACAATAGATGATAAAAATATAGCAGAAATAGATATATAGATACGCCCAGACTCCTGCTCCAAGCTTTTCCAAAATTCGTCAAGAAAACCTGATCACTTGGCTACTCATAAAAATTTGAGTACCCAAGAGTTTAAGAAAAGCAGAATAAACTCCGGGTCAGACATGGGTCTGGTGTTAGTAAATGGTTAAGATTTTTAACTTGAAAAAACTTTTGAAATAAAAGGTATCTCGTAAGACTCTCTGAAAGTAAACACGGAAAAGTTTTTCCCTTACGATAACCAAAACATTTGATAGGAAATCTAGTTATATTATAATAGTGTCTAGGGTTTTCAATATAAAGTAGGAAATAGCTGGAATGCTTACATCTCACGTTCCAACAGAGTTGGGCATAATCAAAACCTTATAGGCATTTATTGGAGATTGGATTCCATACAATGGCAGGGCTACTGGGGTACCGCCCATCACAGTACGTGGTCTAGATCATTGAACCGAGGATCCACCCTGATCCCCTACAGCACAAGACCGGAGCTACCCCTTACTGAATAGTCCGAATAAGACAAACCCATGGTTGTGGCCAACAACCGCCCACACATCCTAATAAAGGGACCTTTAGATATGGGAAAATCTTATCCTACTTGGGTGCTACCTACTTAGCCTTGCGTGCACCTCCCCTGTTTTAGCCATCTCCGATTGATGAGGCTTGAGACTACGATTACCTTTTAAGAACACATATCTTGGATTGCTCATCGTCCTCCATTGGCGATTGTCTGAAAGCATTCATCTGTACAAGTTCGTTACGGGTTCGAACGAAATTGAAGGCACTATGTCGCTACACTCAATTTTGAATCACCCTCAGAGTTAACGACAATAGCCCTTGCACTTTGATCTTCATCTCGATCTTCACTTGAGATTTCACGACCTATCGTTTAACTTGGATCGGCATGGTTTTCAGATAATCAATTTGATATCTGATCCCGGTCTCATCGAAATCCAAACTCCATCTTAAAGTCCAAGTTGTTTAAGTAAACAATTTAATTCAATTTAGATTTTGTATACACATAGAAATTTAGCACAGATAAAACAACTCACATTTATGACGGCTATATCCAAAGTATTTCACATCATAGAACATCATAGATTATCATACTATAATATCAATCAATCCAGATATTTTATACAATCAATCACCATAAGCAAGACTTATTAATCCCATAATTATAATTAATTTAATTAACTCGAATTAAATTAATTACTTATGAATTAATCACCTGTCACTGCTTAGTTAAGTAATTACAAACCATTTTAATTAATTATCGAATTAATTAATCATTATTTAATTACTTTTATGAATCAATTAATTGATCTTTAATTACTGATTAATTATCCATTAATTATTTATTAACTAATTCTTAATCACTAATTAATTAACTCTTAATTTCTAATTGATCTCAATTATTACTAATCAATTAATACTTAATTACAATATAATTAATCTCTAATTACTAATTAACTAATCTTAATTACAAATAAATTAATCTCTAATTAATTTATTTATTACCCTTAATTATTAATTAATTAATCCTTAATTATTAATTAATTAATTTCTCTTTAATTACTTCATTAATTTAATCACCAAAGACCTTAATTAACTTTAAGATAAACCATTTATCTTTATTAATAACTTAATTATCATTAACATGTAAATTTAAAACATTTACCTTTTAATTAACTACTCAATTACATTTTTAAATTAAGTTTAAAATAACTTAAGAATTTAACTAAATTAATTTAAGGAAAATAAATCATATAACTTTCTTAAATCAATTATTTAGAAACATTTATTATATAAATAAATAGATTTAAGAAATAGTTTAAACTATATTTATTTTAAATTCTAAAACTTGCTATTATTTAAATTTAAAACAATTAAAATTATTTACTTCGAGTTCAACCTGGTACTCACCTGAGTACAACCCGAGAAAATCAATTTTTTTAAACTTGTTATGTTAAAACTTTAAAACCTGATAACGAGAAAACCACTCATGAGCTACACGAAACCAAACCCGTGCCATCACATCATTTCCCTGAGTTTTCCCACGAGCCCACACTTCTTCCCAAACCACTGACACAACAGACCCCTCGTACACATGCACCGATGATCTTCGCAACTTCGACCATCGCTGACACCTCCAACATGTCGACGACAACCCCCTCAAAATGACCGACAACCCAGATTATCGAATCTAACGGGAAATCGAAATCATGTAATCTAAAACAACTGGAACCAAAACCGATCGACCCAAAACCCTCTCGTCCCGACGTCTTTGACCTTCAGCCCCTCCAAGACTCCGTCCATAGCTTCGTGGCCATCCATGCTTCATTTCCCCCACACCCGATAATCTCCGACGCTCCAGTGACGCAGCAGTAACCAATTTCCTAATGTGACGCCGCACCTCTATACCCACGCTAGCCAAGGACACTACGGGGTAATGCCGTCAACTAGCACTGAGAATAAGGCTGTTGAGGAGCGACCATCCGTGTAATTGCTTAGTGCGTTCACCAATACGTCAGATAGTATAACATGCATTTTCTTTTCAAGAGGGAATCCGACATACCGATACAAAATCAAACTTCTACACATTGGCTACATATATTCTTCGGAAACAAACATAGCAATAAACATAACATAAATCAGTCCAAGATATCCATATCACAAAGGCGGAAAAAGATATGAATATTACACATAGAAGTGTACATCAGAGTAGTGGTCAAACAAGATCCACAATATCAAAAAAGAATAGTTACAAGTGCTAGACAAAAGAATAAGTATATATCCTAGAGTCTATATCTCAAATGTACACAACAAAATAAACTACTAATCTAAGTAGTTAGCCAAATGTCAGAATAATAACTCCAGAAGAGGAGTCAAGTAGAAGCACCTGCAACATCTCGGTCTGAACCGAGTACTATTTAATAAGAAAATAATAAACGGATCAGTCTAACAATAAATATCAGATGTAATGATATAGAATAAGAGATATGACATAAACATATAAAAACCATAATACCATACTATGGTAAGTATGTAATTGAAAACCAACCAGAGATTAATCAATATCACAAGTATCTTCTCAAAGATCAAAAGGAATGTCATACTCCTTATTTCATTCACCAAGCCACAAATATTGACAACATATAAATGCCAATCATAAAATTGGTGGAATTCAAATTCTAGAAATCATCAATAGCAATCCAGGAGTCACAAAAAAGGGGGAGGACTATCACAAAAATAGAGCCTGAAAACTCACCAACACGTGTATCACAAACGAGACGCTATACCATGGCCGCTAACCATAGAGCCGGTGCAACGACGTAGTACAAAGGTACGCCCGAGGAACTAGAAACTCAAATAGTTCGGAACAACAACGTAGTACAACGGTACTCCCGAAGATCCGAACTCCATAAAGACGTGGGTCGCTAGCCCAAAAAAATTGGGTCGAAACCCCAACAAATAAATAGGTCGTTAGCCTATAATAAAAATGAGACGAAACTCAATAAAACAAGGCACCGTCCCCTTCGTGGACAAAGAAACATAGCATAGCGCTAGTCTAAAACACAATAATGATCCTCAACGATCATCAAGAAAGTGTCAATAACTCTAAGGTAGTAAATATATGAGCTTAGCTTCATGTCCCATAACCACTAGCTTAACTTAAATATTTACAAGCAAATTGTAGATCTCCACTAGAAAATTGTCACAAGAGATTCAATCGAACAAGTCCAAGAATTAACCAACGAAAGTCGTTTAATTAGATTTCTCATATGAGTGAGGTAAAGGTTTGTATATGCTAGTAGATTGGAAAACGGTTTGAGAAAACGAGCCTTGTAATAAAATAGTGCTGAAATCATTTTGAAGAAAGAGTTTTGATATTTACTACTAGTATAGAAAACCTTTATATTTTTAAAGTGGCAAATCACGAAAATGATTGTAGAAACAATCTATCACTAAAATTCACATTTAAAGACGTGAATAAAATCCAAAGAAATCGATTCTGAATCCATCAAAATGTATGTTCACATGAATCCCGAAGAAAATGTCATCAAAGTGGATAACAATTGATAACAACAAGTGGGAATGAACCTGAATCGATTAAATTTGGAAAAACAAGAGAAATAGACAAAAATAGGCATAATAAGCTTTTAAGAGCAGGTCAGTCGACAGGCTCAATGAGTTCAGTCGACTGAAATCAGTCCCGGAATATTCGCGGGATGCTAGTCAGTCGACTGGACTTAGTATGCCAGTCGACTGGACCAGAACCTGGGATGTGCTCAAGTAGCAGGTCGGTCGACTGACCCAAAATTCCAATCGACTGGGACATGTGTCCTGCACTTCTAAGCCCATGTAAATGAAGGCTATTTCCTTCCAAACTGCAATCACTCGAGTCACGGCACTAGGAGTTTACGCGAATTAGCTGCCTAGCCCAATAGGCTCTTCGACGCATCACCAAAAGCATTTTCAAACAACAAGCTATGATTTTTGAAGATTTGAACTCAAAACATCAAAAATTGGAATATTCACAAAACCAATCCAAGTGAAAATCAAATGCACATGAATAAGTGTTAGGAATTCATACCTAACAATCAATGATAATCATAGACCTAGATGTGAGACAAAAATCTCACCTTTAAACCCAAACAAATGAATGGGAAGCTTGAAGACAAGGGAAGATCAACCACACTTCAATCTCAACACAAGAAGCTTGAATCTAAGCTTAAAAGAGAAACATTTCCCAAATTAGGTTTAGAAATTTTCTGAAATCAAAGAGAGAATGAGTTGGAGAAGAAGGAGACGATACTTACCAATGCTTCTCTTTGAATTTGGAGCTAGAACTTGATTTGCAAATGGAAACTAGGGCTTAGGATTTTAATTCTTTTTCTTTTCCCCTATTATTCTCTTTAGAACTGAAAAGATAAGGAAGAGGGAATGAACGAAGAGAAGTGGTTCAGTTTGGGGTATTAAGTTGGCTAGTGGGCCGAACCCAAAGTGAAAAAGGTCAACTTTTTAGGTAGCTCTAAACATATCAATGTTTATACTCAAAAGGTTGCAAACGGCATTTTAAACTCAATGGAAGGGGTCTTGAGTCCCAATTCGACTGTTTGCAAAAAGTAGGTTTTCGGACTAAAATCCAACGAACGATGAAATATTTAAATAATATATTTAAATATGCAATCGATAAATATGCGGGTTGTTATAGACTCCCCTTCTTAAAGAAATTGCGTCCTCGCAATCTTATGAAATAAATGAATAGAAGTAACAACTATAAAAGCATATCAACACAAAAGAAATTTGAAATAGAAAATTCACCTCAAAGAGCACAAGAAAGTAAGTCCGGATGTGTTTTCTCGATGAATTCTCTAGATTCCTTAGAGCAATCCTTAGGATTTGAGGACCATTGAACTTTCACAAGTGGGACATCTTTATTTCGAAGGCGTTTGTCCTCCGAAGCAGTAATACAAATAGGATGTATTGCTCATAAGTTAAATTCGGCGAAACTTCAATTTCTTCCACAACACCGGGCTCAAGAATAGAATCGGAATCTCGAAGGCATTTCCGTAATTGAGAAACATGAAACACGTCATGAATAGCATAAAACTGAGCCGGTAATAAGAGGCGATAAGCCACGGAACCAATATGTTCGGTGATAGGAAATGGACCAATATATCGTGGTGCTAACTTTCCCGATCGACTAAAACATACAACACCCTTCATCAGTGAAACAAGAATAAACACAAAATCTCCCACAAAAAATTCTAATTTTCTTCTTTGGTTATCGGCATAGGATTTTTGTCCACTTTGGGCTTCTTTCATCCTATGACGAATAAGGTCAATCTTTTCTATGGAATCATGAATAAAATCTGGACCTAAAACCACCTTCTCACCGGCCTCAAGCCAACAAGAAGGTGTTCCATAGAGAGCCTCAATAGGTGCCATACCAATAGTAAATTGGGAGCTATTATTATAGGAAAACTCAAGAAGAGAAATATGATCTTCCCAACTTCCACCAAAATCAAGAACACATGAACGAAGAAGATCTTCAAGAGTTTGATTCACAGGCTCGGTTTGTCCATCGGACTGAGGGTGATGAGCGATGCTAAAATTAAGCTTCGTTCCCAAAGCTTTTTGAAGACTCTTCCAAAATCCACTAGTAAACAATGGATCACGATCAGTAACAATAGAAGAAGGAACTCCATGCAATTTTACAATTTCTTTAATAAAGAGTTTGGCCTAGAGAGGAACGGTTCGATTGGACCGAATGGGAATAAAATGAGCGGATTTAGTAAGTCTATCAACTATCACCCATAAGCTATCATGACCCGAACGAGAACGGGGAAGGCCGTTAATAAAATCCCTGGAAATTTGATCCCACTTACAAATTGGAATTTCCAAAGGTTGCAATAACCCACCGAGCCTTTGATGCTCGGCCTTGACAAGTTGGCAAGTCATGCAACACTTAACAAAGTTAGCAATATCAGATTTCATTCCCTCCTAATAATAAAGTCGCTTCATATCCGCGTACACTTTACTACTACCGGGATGAATGGTAAATTTAGAATGATGAGAATCTTCTAAAATATCTTTGCGAAGATCACTAATATTTGGCACGATAAGTCTACCAAATTTTCGAATACTGCCACGGGAATTGATATCAAAGTCTTTCAAACCTTCAATATCAATTTTATCCCTAAAATTTTGGCCAAGAAGAGCCAATTCGGAATCTAGCTTTTGAGCTTCAAGAATGCGGTCTAAATGAGAAGGATGAGCCTCAAGGCTACATAATACAAGAGATGAACATAAATCGGAAACACGATCTCGAATCTCACAAGTGGATAAAACCCCGAGATCATTCCATTCGGATGTCTTCATAGAAACAACCGCTTGTTGCTTGCGACCAAGTGCATCGGCAACACGATTTTCCTTTCCGGGAGTATAAAGAATATCAAGATCATAAGATGCAAGGAATTCGATCCAACGTTGTTGACGCAAATTAAGTTCCTTTTGATAAAATAGATACTTCAAAGATTTATGATCGGTGTAAAGAATAAATTTTTCTCCCAAAAGATGCCAAATTCGAAGGGCAAAAACAATTGCCACGAGCTCTAAATCATGAGTGGCATATCTAGTCTCGGCTGGCTTCAATTGCCTAGAAGCATAAGCCATAACACGTTCTCTTTGCATAAGAACAGCACCCAAACCAACTCGACTCGCATCGGTATAAAAAATAAAATCTTGGTTTCCTTCTGGAATCACAAGAATAGGAGCATCGGAAAGGAGTTCTTTTAATTTCTGAAAAAAAGCTTCACATTTGTCCGACCAAATGTATTTAACTCCCTTCTTCGTCCAACTAGTAAGAGGCACGGAAATTTTTGAAAAGTCTTTTATAAGACGACGGTAATAGCCCGCTAATCCAAGGAAGTTACGGATTTCCATCACACTCTCCGGTCTCTTCCAATTTTGAACCGCTTCAATCTTTGAAGGATCCACTGATATTCCGGATTCGGAAATAATATGACCGAGAAACTTCACATGAGATTGCCAAAAGTGGCATTTAGAAAATTTTGCTTTTAATTGATTACTCCTAAGAGTTTCCAACACAATCCGAAAATGCTTTTCATGCTCCTCCTAGGTTTTTGAATACACAAGAATATCATCAATGAAGATGAGAACAAATCGATCGAGGAAATCTTTGAAAACTCGATTCATAAGGTCAACGAAATAAGCTGGAGCATTCGTTAAACCAAATGGCATTACAAGCCATTCATAAGATCCATAACGAGTGCGGAACGATGTCAAAGGAATGCTATCCTCTGCAATACAAAGCTGATGAAAACCGGTTGCCAAGTCCAATTGTGAAAAGACTCTAGCACCACTAAGTTGATCGAATAGATCATCAATCCGAGGTAAAGGATATTTATTTTTGGTAATAAGATCATTAAGCTTGCGGTAGTCAATGCAAAGCCTAAGTGTACCATCGGATTTCTTCACGAAAATAGCCGAAGCTCCCCAAGGCGAGGAACTAGAGCGAATAAATTGCTTCGTCTCCAATTCGGATAATTGTTTGCGCATCACCTCATTTTCCTTATTGGACATGTGATAAGGAGGACAAGTGATAGGTTGAGCTCCAGGGATGAGATTAATTTTGAACTCAATTGCTCGCTTTGGTGGTAGTCGTAAAACGGACTCAAATATGTCGGAGAATTCACGAACAACGTGAATAAGAGAAATGACATCTTCCTCATCATCATTATCGTCATCATGAGGATTTAAAGAATATAAAGATGCAACTAAGTTGCAATCTGAATCTTTAAGAATAATAGAAATCTGCTTGACAGATTGAAGATGTCGAAGATGGATAGTCCGCTCAGGACATAGGATATGAGCTTCGTAACGGTTAAGCCAATCCATTCCCAAAATCATTCTAAAGCCTAAGTAACGCATAACATGCAAATCGGCTAGGAAAGAAAAATCACACAAAATAATCTCCACGTCTTTACAAAGAAAACTAAATGTTGCGGATCCACCAACCGGATTCCCAATTCTCGAAGAAGTCATTAAAGCAATAACACTTGAAGAAAAGGTAACAACAAGTTCTTTCGATATAAAAGAATGGGACGCACCCGTATCAAAAAGAACTCGAATAGGTTGATCATGAAACATAATAATGCCATCAAGGATAGAATGAGAAATACCTTGGCCACGAGAAGTGTTGCTAGGGGCTTGTGAAACATTTAACTTTCCCTCCTTCTTGCCTTGAAGTTTGGGACATGCAGATTTAAAATGACCCGAACTTTTGCAATAGCGACAAAAGAGAGGTTTCAGGATTTATTGGCATAATGGTCTTTAGAACCACAATTGAAGCATTGCCCACTATTAGAGGAAGAAGTCTTTGCTTCGAGGGTTGCTTGCATTCCTTTCTTCTTAGGATACGGGCCTTTGGACTTAATAGGCCTTTTCTTGTTGTTGTTGAAGTTTGGTTTGGCACCCACAACTTCAACATCACTCTCCTTATCCGCCTCTTCATGTCGAAGAGCGATATCAACGAGTTGATCAAAAGAAACTTCTAACTTTAGAAGTAATGGCTTCTTGAGATTTTTGTTCAAGCCATAGACAAATCTTTGGTTCTTCTTCAATGGGGTGTTTATGTATTCGACCCCGTATTTAGAAAGTGACTCGAAGGATGCGACATAATCTACCACAGAGGATTCACCTTGAACATGGTCTATGAAACGACAAGCCAATGTCACCTTCTCAGCTTCTGGCACAAACTTTAATTCGAATCGTTCCCGAAATTTCTCCCAAGTAAGATCTGTTTCATTCATTTCAGAAATCAGTAGCTCGTACCAGTCTAATGCTCTTTCTTGGAGCATACTAGAGGCCACCTGAACTCGATGAAGATCAATAAGATTCATGTGAGAAAAGATTCGATCGCATGTTCTTAGCCAAGCTTGGACTTCAATAGTAGTTTCAGAACCTCTGAATGGCTTCCCACCCAAGTTGGTATAATCGCTGCACAAACGTGCAAATCCAGAGTTAGGGTGAGTAGGCTCTGGATTGGGTCCGGCAGCTTGAGCAATCTTTACGAGATCTAAAAGCTGCTGGGCAGACATACATACTCCATCTTGGGGAGTAGCACTAGATTGATCGGCGTTGGGACGGCCAGGTGTAACCATTTCTCTTCTTTAAGAAATAAAGAAAGAATAATAAAAAGGTTATTCACAAAATGAATATCAAACAGTAATGATTGATAAAACAAGGTATCACAAAAGAAAAATAGGATGAGACGGCACGAAGACTCGAATCAAATCCTAAGGCACGACTCCTAAGAGAGACTTAGGACGATGATCCTTGTTAAATTATTCTACATTGTTCCAAAGTTTGGCTCTAATACCAAGATGTGACGCCCAAGCTCTATACCCACGCTAGCCAAGGACACTACGGAGTAATGCCATCAACTAGCACGGAGAATAAGGCTGTTGAGGAGCGACCATCCATGTAATTGCTTAGTGCGAGCACCGATACGTCAGATAGTATAACATGCATTTTCTTTTCAAGAGGGAATCCGACATACCGATACAAACTCAAGACTACTACACATTGGCTATATATATTCTTCGGAAACAAACATGGAAACAAACATAACATAAATCAGTCACAGATATCCATATCACAAAGGCGGAAAAAAATATGAATATTACACATAGAAGTGTACATCAGAGTAGTGGCCAAACAAGATCCACAATATCACAAAAGAATAGTTACAAGTGCTAGACAAAATAATAAGTATACATCCTAGAGTCTATATCTCAAATATATACAACAAAATAAACTACTAATCAAGTAGTTAGGCAAAAGTCAGAATAATAACTCCAGAAGAGGAGTCAAGTAGAAGCACCTGCAACATCTCGATCTGATCCAAGTATTATTTAATAAGAAAATAATAAACGGATCAGTCTAACTATAAATATCAGATGTAATGATATAGAATAAGATATATGACATAAACATATAAAAACCATAATACCATACTATGATAAGTATGTAGTTGAAAACCAACCAGAGATTAATCAATATCACAAGAATCTTCTCAAAGATCAAAAGGAATGTCATACTCCTTATTTCATTCACCAAGCCAAAAATATTGACAACGTATAAATGCCAATCATAAAATTGGTGAAATTCAAATTCTAGAAATCATCAATAGAAATCCAGGAATCACAAAAAAGGGGGAGGCCTGTCACAAAACGGGAGCCCAAAAACTCACCAACACGTGTATCACAAACGGGACGCTATCCCATGGTCATTAACCATAGAGTCGGTGCAACGACGTAGTACAACGGTACGCCCGAGGAACCAGAAACTCGAATAGTTCGGAACAACAACATAGTACAACGGTACGCTCGAAGATCCGAACTCCATAAAAACGTGGGTCGCTAGCCCACAAAAATTGGGTCGAAACCCCAAGAAACAAATAGGTCGTTAGCCTATAATAAAAATGAGACGAAACTCAATAAAACGAGGTACCGTCCCCTTCGTGGACAAATAAACATAGCATAGCACTAGTCTAAAACACAAAAATGATCCTCAATGATCATCAAGAAAGTGTCAATTACTCTAAGCTAGTAAATATAAGAGCTTAGCTTCATGTCCCATAACCACTAGCTTAATTTAAATATTTACGAGCAAATTGTAGATCTCCACTAGAAAATTGTCACAAGAGATTCAATCGAACAAGTCCAAGAATTAACCAACGAAGTAAATGCAAGCGTTTCATACCACTTGTTTTACTAAGTCTTTTAATTAGATTTCTCATACGAGTGAGGTAAAGGTTTGTATATGCTAGTAGATTGGAAAACGGTTTGAGAAAACGAGCCTTGTAATAAAATAGTGCTGAAATCATTTTGAAGAAAGAGTTTTGATATTTACTACTAGTATAGATAACCTTTATATTTTTAAAGTGAAAAATCACAGAAATGATTGTAGAAACAATCAATCACTAAAATTCACATTCGAAGACGTGAATAAAATCCAAAGAAATCGATTTTGAATCCATCAAAATATATGTTCACGTGAATGCCGAAGAAAATGTCATCAAAGTGGATAACAGTTGATAACAACAAGTGGGAATATACCCGAATCGATTAAATTTGGAAACACAAGAGAAATAGACAAAAATAGGCATAATAGGCATTTAAGAGCAGGTCAGTCGACTGGCTCAATGAGTTCAGTCGACTGAACTCAGTCCCGGAATGTTCGCGGGATGCTGGTCGGTCGATTGGACTCAGTATGCCAGTCGACTGGACCAGAACCTGGGATGTGCTCAGGTAGCAGGTCAGTTGACTGGCCCAAAATTCCAGTCGACTAGTACCTGTGTCCTGCACTTATAAGCCTATGTAAATGAAGGCTATTTCCTTCCAAATTGCAATCACTCGAGTCACGGCACTAGGAGTTTACGCGAATCACCTACCTAGCCCAATAGGCTCTTCGATGCATCACCAAAAGCATGTTCAAACAACAAAACTATGATTTTTGAAGATTTGTACTCAAAACACCAAAAATTGGAATATTCACAAAACCAATCCAAATCAAAATCAAATGCACATGAATAAGAGGAATTCATACCTAACAATCAAAGATAATCATAGACTTAGATGTGAGATAAAAATCTAACCTTTAAACCCAAACAAATGAATGAGAAGCTTGAAGACAAGGGAAGATCAACCACACTTCAATCTCAACACAAGAAGCTTGAATCTAAGCTTAAAAGAGAAACATTTCCCAAATTAGGTTTAGGAATTTTCTGAAATCAAAGAGAGAATGAGTTGGAGAAGAAGGAGATGATACTTACCAATGCTTCTCTTTGAATTTGGACCTAGAACTTGATTTGCAAATGGAAACTAGGGCTTAGGATTTTAATTCTTTTTATTTTCCATCATTATTCTCTTTAGAACTGAAAAGATAAGGAAGAGGGAATGAATGAAGAGAAGTGGTTCAGTTTGGGGTATTAAGTTGGCTAGTGGGCAGAACCCAAACTCAAACACAAAGTGAAAAAGGTCGAATTTTTAGCTAGCTCCAAACATATCAATGTTTATACTCAAAAAGGTTGCAAACGGCATTTTGAACTCAATGAAAGGGGTCTCGAGTCCCAATTCGACTGTTTGCAAAAAGTAGGTTTTCGGAATTAAATCCGACGAACGATGAAATATTTAAATAAAATATTTAAATATACAATGGTAAATATGCGGATTGTTACACCTAACCTCGACTAAACTGGGTTTTAAACCCTACTCCGATGCCTAGCCGCTTCCACAGTGGTCTAAAAATCCAACTCCCATTTTTCCCTAGCTCGCCTACTTCCTCGCCACTTATAGTAGCGATCCCAAACACCCCGAGCCTTTTGATCACCAGAAAAGCCCCAAAACCCAAAATCCACCAACTCATAAGTTCTCACTCGAATCATTGTTAAAAATCTCTATTTTACTTTTAAAATTAATAATATTCGAAAATAAAACAGATTATATACTTAAAAACATAAATCATTTAAGTCGAGATTTTGATATGTTTTAAATTTCATTGTCTTTCTTCATTTTCCAGAAATCTATAAACTAATTATACTTAGAACTATTTTTAAAATTTAAATCTTGTTAATTCAAACAAGTTCCCTTTATTCATTTTAACTTAAAAGTGAATTAGGGTAGGGATTTAGGTTTTGAACTTAAATTTAGACTCTAAATTCAAAATAGAGGCTCATTCATATATACGCAGACATGCACACTCAACAAATCCATAATTACATACATGTAAGCATAATTTTACATTTATACAACAATTATCACATCATTATTTCATATACTCATCACATGCAATAAGTTAAGACAAGATATTGTTTTGTTTACTCACTGGGAAAGATGTTTGGACAAAGAAGTTATAAACGGGAAATTTGCTTTTGATCTGAAACTTAGTTGTTGAAAACTTACTTGATGTTTTCAGGTTTGAGATAGTTGAAAGGGTTGCTGCTTTGACTAAATTTTCTGGTTTGAAATTGTTTACAGGCTTTGATTTCTTGAGTTTAAAAATGAAGATAGAAAATAATTGAAGGAGAGAGTATAGATATATTTACAGCTTTGATTTATGATTTTTAGAAATAAAAAAAATAAAAGAAATTCTGGCACTTGTTTATTTATCTTACATTTGTCATTTGCATGTCATAATTAATTTATGTTTGTTAAATGCACGTGTTAATATATTTTTAATATGTTTTTAAAATTTCTATTTTAATTTCTATTTAGTTTAATATATTTCTTAATTTATATTCATAAAATCTTTTAAAGAAAATAAGATAAAACTAATTACATACTAATAGAAATCATATATATATATATATTTAAATCCAATTTATTTTAAGATATTTATCTTGTGAATTCAAATTAAAATTCAAATTCAATTTAAAATCAACTCATATATATATACATATTTAAACAACACATATTTTATTTGTTTTAAAAGAACAATTTTCCAATTCTAAATAATTTATAAAAGAATATTATCACATTTTATTTGCCTGAAATTCCGAGATATCATATTCCTCCCCTTGAAAAGAATTTCGTCCCCGAAATTTAAAAGCAAAAGATAATCCAAAAGCGTTTATTTCAAACAATCCAAGCATACATATCGGTCAAACGCTAACAACCAAACAAACAATTCATTCAAACAAACATTACTAGCTATCCGAACACAAATCTGGATAGGCTTTCCTAAAACTAGCCAGAGTTTCCCAAGTACAGTCTCTGGGATCCTCGCTGCATTGAACCTTGACCAGCTTCACCACTTTGTTTCTGAGCTGCTTCTCATCTTGATCAACTATCTAGACCGGATGCCCGACTATCGTTAAGTCCGGTTCGATCTCTTAGTCTTCCTACACTCCTAGTTCCAGAACTAGAGATGGGTCATACACGTACTTCCTCAGATGAGATACGTGAAAAACACTGTGAATTCCAACCATCCAGACTGGCAATTCAATCCTATAGGCTAAAGCACCAGTTCTCTTGAGCACTCGGAAGGGTCCAACATATCTTGGGGCAAGCTTTCCCGTCTTTCCAAATCTGATCGCTCCTTTTATCGGGGAAACCTTTACAAAAACCAAATCTCTGATTTCTAATTCTAATTGCCTCCATCTCTTGTCCGCATAACTCTTCTAGCGATCCTGGGCTGCTTTCATTCTCTTCTTGATTAGCTCCACCTTCGCAGATGCCTCTCGGATCAAATCTGGACCAAGAACAAGACAATCTCTCGATTCTACCCAACAAGATGGTGATCTACAAGGTCTTTCGTACAAAGCTTCATAGGATGCCATCTTGATACTCTCCTGATAACTATTATTATACGAGAATTCCACTAAATGTAGATGGACCTCCCAAGATCCACCGAAATCCAAAACACAAGCCCTCAACATATCCTTAAGGGTTCGATTCAGCCTTTTCGTTTTTCCGTCATTTTGGGGATGATATGCTGTACTTAAACTCAATCTTTTATCCAAAGCTATCTACAAAGCTTTCTAAAATTTGCTGGTAAAGATTGGATCATGGTCACTTACTATGCTGACTCGAACTCCTTGCAACCTGACGATCTCCTTCAAGGAAATCTCTGCCAAAGACGCTATAGTCCTAGTCGCCTTAACCGGAATAAAATGGGCGCTCATGGTCAGCCGGTCTACCATTACCCATATTCCTTCGTTTCCTTTTCTAGTCCTTGGCAAACCGTCGATGAAATCCACTGACATCATTTCCCACATCCACTTATGGACTTCCAGAGGCTACAATAATCCTACGGTCTTTTATTGATCACCTTTCACCTGCTGACAGATCGCACATCCATTGACGAAGATAGCAACATCCTTCTTCATGCCTGCCCACCAGAAAACACTCTTCATATCCTTATACACCTTTGAGATCCTCGAGTGGATACTCAATCTTGATTTTTGGCCTTCCCGCAATACTTTCTTCCATAAGCGATCCACATCTGGTACACACAAACGTCCGTTGATCCTCAGTGCTCCTTGACCGTCTATCTTGAAATCTGAATATCGACCATCCTTTGCTTCAAGAATCAATTCCTCAAAAGTTCTATCCTTCATCTGACTACTTATGATCCTTTCCGGTAGAGACGGAACAACTTCAAAGATAGCCAAAACTGCATTCCTACTCAGAGCATCTGCCACTATATTCGCTTTCCCTAGAGTACAAAGGATATCCAAATCGTGTGATGCCAAAAATTCTACCCACCTCTACTGCCTCAAATTTAGATCCTTCTGGGAGAAAAGATACTTCAAAGGTTTATGATCCGTGAAAAGCTTGAAATTCTCTCCTAACAGATAGTGCCTCCAAATCTTCAAAGCAAAGACGATGGCCAACAATTCCCTAAATTCTTTTCATGTGGCTTCAATTTCCTACTCGCATGTGCAATCACTTTCTCATTCTGCATCAGCAACGCACCCAGCCCAACTCCATAAGCATTCGTGTAGACTTCGAACCTACTCTTACCATTAGGAATAGCTAGAAAAGGTGCATTGGTCAGCCTTGCCTTCAGATCCAGGAATTCCTCTTCACAGTTGGGGGTCCATTTAAACTTTTAACCTTTCCCAGTCAAGTTGGTTAAGTGTGAAGAAATCTTAGAGTAGTCCCTGATAAATTTCCTGTAGTACCCTGCCAAACCAAGAAAACTACGCACTTCCGTAAGAGTTTGCGGTTGCTCCCATTCTTGAATAGCTGCTACCTTGGCCGGATCTACAGAAATAACCTCACCCGATACAAAATGCCCCAAAAATCCAACTTCCGACTTCCAGAAATGGCACTTTGAAAACTTAACCTTTAGGACATGCCTCCTCAAAGTCTCCAACACTATCTCTAAATGTCGCTTATGCTCCTCCTTAAACTTAGAGTAGACGAGAATTTCGTCGATGAACACGAGCCCAAACTTGTTCAACACATCCCAAAAAAACCGATTCATCAAATCCACAAAATAAGCAGGAGCGTTGGTTAGCACAAAAGGCATAACCAACCACTTATAAAAACAATTAGGTCCCCTGAACGCAGTCAAGGGTTTACTGTCCTCAACTCCCCTTAGATGGTGGAAGCCCGAAGCTAAATCCAACTAAGAGAAACAGAAACTCCATGGAGTTGATCAAAAAGATCGTCTATGCAGGGCAAGGGATACTTATTCCTAATTGTAACCTTATTCAACTCCCGATAATCCACACAGAATCTTAATGAGCCATCCGACTTGATCACAAAGACTACAGTAGAACCCTAATTGGAAAAACTAAGCCGGATCAAACCTTTCTCTAAGAATTCTTGGGTTTACTTCACCAACTCTTCTCTCTCTCTTGGCACCATCCTTCTACTAGGTTGAACAACAGCTATTGCTCCCGGAACCAAGTCGATTCGAAACTCTATCCCCCATGCGGGGTCAAAGCTTTCATTTCTTCGAAGACATCTGGAAAATCTTCGACCACTTCGGTGGATTCTATCCTTCTGGAGATGCCTCGATTCCATGCAAAAGATTACTAAAGTGAACTCCAGAATTATCGCAAGTCATTTGAGATTCTTTCCAACTCTGTTTCCAAAGACACAATTCTCTCTTCTCAATCAAAAGAGCCTTATGCTTATCCAATCAATCCATTCTCAGAATAAGGTCAAACCCTTTGAAATTCAATATAAATGGGTCGGAAGAGAAACTATGGGACACATAAGAAATCCTTAGGCCTCTACAGATCTTATCTAACTTGGTCACCCCTCCTATAGGATTAGATAAAAAAGTAGGGCGGTCTAAAATACAAGGGGTCATATGAAACTTCTCAACTGTATTCAAAAAAATAAAACTGAGCGATGCACCAGAATCAAACAAAATTCTAACAATAATGCCATCTAAAAGCAAAGTACCTTCCAAAACACCTTTCCTATCCGAAGAAGTTGACGACCCTTCTTGAATAGCAAACATCTTAGTTGGCTGAGCTCTTTGAAGAAGCAGACAAGCCTTCACCATGTGCCTTGGCTGTTGACAGTTGAAACACAAAGATTTCCAAACCAATGCAGAACCAGGTCCACTATGACGCTGCTGCTGCTGAGATCTACCTCTGGGACACTGCTTAGCCAAATGACCCTTTTGCTGACACATATAACACTTACGAGCTCCGTTGTTTCCTCCCTGTTTCCCTTTACCTTGCTTCTTCCAATTTGGGTTGAATTTTCTTTTGTTTGGATTGGAAGAAGTTCCACTTGGTGCTGCTGCTGATGCTTGGGGTTTCTTATTCATAAGATCCTCATACCCAATGCCATGTCGATCAATTCCACGAACGAACCCTTGAGATGAGTGTCAACTTCTCGTGGAACTCAATCCACAAACATCTCATTCTTCTTGAGGGGTGTGTCAATCAGACCAGGTACGTATCAGGATAATTCAGTGAACTTAGTCACATATTTGAATACCGACATACTCCCTTGCTTCAGATCTAAAAAATCTCTATACAGACGAGTCTTCCAAACTATAGGCATAAACTATTCCTCAAACAGTTCCTTAAACTTACTCCAAGAAATATCATCCTCTGAAATATTCACTGTAACTGCATCCCACCATGCAGCTGCACCTTCTTGATGTTAACATGATGCCATCACTCTCTTTTGCTCGTTTGACATATTCAAACTCTTGAAAATTCGCTCACATGAGCGTAACCAAACCTGAACTCTAATGATGGACTCCGTTCCCTTAAAAGGTCTTCCTCCTATATTGGTGAAATCCTTACACAATGCAGCAAAACTTACTCGAGGCGGCGTTGGATTTACAGCCTCGCTATCAGTCGGACGTCTTCCATTAGCGGTCGTCGTGCTTCGTACAACTCTGCCTCTCCTTCCTTTAGAACTCATGTTGGCAACCTGGATAGGTAACCCAACAATTAGATAGGTATATAGGTATATAAAAATTACAAATACACGCTCTCAATATAGATATTGCTCCAAAGCCTAGGTTATATCTCAACCTAGCGCTTTGATACCAACTATGACGGTCTAGGGTCATCGACCTTCCGACAACGACATCCTACTGCCGTGGCACACATTGGTACCTCGCATTTGCTTTTACGGCCAGCCTCTCGACACGCAACCAACCCACTCTAGGACATGTAGGGGTAAGAGTCTCCTGCTCGCCACCAAACCCAAAGCGAGAACCCCTATCATGCTGTAGTGTAATAAATGCGATCCCGACCACCCCGAGCCTTCATATCACCAGAAAAACCCCAAAACCCAGTATCCGACCAACCTACAAGATCTCACTCGAATCAACATTAAAAATATGGATTTTACTTTTAAAATTCATAATTTTCGAAAACAAAGTAGATTATATATCTGAAAACTTAAATCATTTAAGCCGAGATTTTGATATGTTTGAAATTTCACCGTGTTTCCTGATTTTCTAGACATCTATAAACTAATTATACTTAGAACTATTTTTAAAAATTAAATCTTGTTAATTCAAACAAGTTCCCTTTATACATTTTAACTTAAAAGTGAATTAGGGTAGAGATTTTAGATTTTGAACTTAAATTTAGACTGTAAATTCAAAACAGAGGCTCATTCAAATATTCACAGACATGGACACTCAACAAATCCATATTTACATACATGCAAGCATAATTTTACATCTATACAACAATTATCACATCATTATTTCATATAATCATCACATGCAATAGGTTAAAACAAGATATTGTTTTGTTTACTCACCAGGAAAGATGTTTGGAGAGAGAAGTTATAAACTAGAAATTTGCTTTTTGATCTGAAACTTAATTGTTGAAAACTTTCTTGATATTTTCAGGTTTGAGATAGTTGAAAGTGTTGCTGCTTTGATTAAATTTTATGGTATGAAGTTGTTACAGGCTTTGTTTTCTTGAGTTTAAAAATGAATATTGAAAAGAATTGAAAGAGAGAGTATAGATATATTTATAGCTTTGATTTATGATTTTTAGAAATAAAAGAAAATAAAAGAAATTATGACACTTGTTTAACTATCTTACATTTGTCATTTGCATGTCATAATTAATTTACATTTGTTAAATGCATGTGTTAATATATTTTTAATATGTTTTTATAATTTATATTTTAATTTCTATTTAGTTTAATATATTTCTTAATTTATATTTATAAAATCTTTTAAGGAAAATAATATAAAACTAATTATATACTAATATAAATCAAATATATATTTTTAAATCCAATTTATTTTAATATATTTATTTGTGAATTCAAATTTAAATTGAAATTCAGTTTAAAATCAAATCATATATATATATATATACGCAGATATAAACAATACATATTTTATTTGTTTTAAAAGAATAATTTGCCAATTTTAAATAATTTATAATAGAAGATTATCACATTTCATTTGCCTGAAATTCCGGGATATCACAATTAATAATTATTTGTATATTAGACACTATTATAATATTAGAGGATTTCACTAAAGACTAGAGTCAATCCTGCTACCATTGACTCATATTCAGCTGCATTATTTGTTGCGGAGAAACCTAACTTCATTGCGTAGTGTAGGTTGTGCCCATCTGGTGCTGTTATAACATATTCTGCTCCGACCCCCTTCTCCTTTGACGCGCCATCAAAAAATAACTGCCATACGAGCTTTTGATCCTTTTCTTCCTTCGATTGTTCTTAACAAAGTTTGTACACTCATTAATAAAGTCTGCGAGTGCTTGCTCTTTGATTGCTGCCCGTGGATGAAATTTAATGTTATACCGGCTAGGCTCAATTCTCCACCTTACCAGCCCACCCGAAGTTTCAGGTTTATCGAATACTTGTTTGAGCGGAAAGTTAGTCGTTACTCTGATTGGATGCGCTTGAAAGTATGCTCTAAGTTTTCATGCTGTAAGTATCAAGAAGTAAACTAATTTTCTATTACCGGGCATCGAATCTCCACGTCTTTTAACCGCCTGCTCGAATAATAAATAGGAAGTTGGGCCCCTTTTTTCTCTTTAATCAAAACTGAACTAAATACATGTTCTTAAACTACCATGTATGAGTACAAGACTTCCCTCTTCTCGGGGCTGGATAATATTAGTGGTCATTCCAAATGATATTTCAATTCTTGGAAGGCTTTCTTATAAATTTCTCCCCATTCAAATTTTTTTCTCTTCTTGATCACATTGAAAAAGGGGATGCACTTATCAGTTGGTTTGGAGATGAACCTGCTTAGGGCAGCAACCCTACCGTTTAAACTAATTACATCTTTACCGATTTTGGACTGAGCCATGTCTTTGATAGCTTGAACAATCTGGACTGACTTCAATTCCTTGGGTGCTCACAATATAACCTAAAAACTTCCCAGAATTATCCTCGAAAGAGAATTTCTGAGGATTCAGTTTCTTTTGATATTTCTGTAATACTTCAAACATCCCTTTTAGATCTTCAAGGTGACTCTTAGCTTCATAAGATTTTACTAGCATATAGTCAACATAAGCTTCCATATTTCGACCGATATGTTCTTTGAACATTCTGTTGACTAACCTTTGATAGGTGGCTCCTGCATTCTTTAACCTAAAAGGCATTTCTTTGTAGTAGAAAGTCCCCCAATCAGTAATGAAACTTATATTTTTTCATCCACTTTAAACATGGGTATCTAAGTGTATCCCGAGTAAGCATCCATGGGGGATAAAATTTGGGTCCACTAGTTGCATCAACCAATTGACCAATCCGAGGCAATGGGTATTAGTCTTTTGGACATGCTTTGTTCAAATCAGTATGATAATGCAGGTTCTCCACTTGCCATTCGACTTCTTTACCAATACTGGGTTTGCTAGCCACTTTGGGTAAAAGACTTTCCGAATTAAGCCATTTTCAAGTAGCCTTTTAACTTCTTCTTTTATGGCATCCGATCGTACTTTATAAAATTGTCTCTCCTACTGTCGGATGGGGTTAGCTTCTAGATTAATATTTAGTGCATGGCACATTACCGATGGATCAATCCCAACCATACCTAAAAGAGACCATGCAGACACATCTCTATTAGAATTAAGAAACTAAATTAAGTCTACATTCAAGCTTCTTTCCAACTCCTTTCCCACTTTAACTATTTTGGTTGAATTATTTGGGTCTATACATGTTTCCTCAAGGTCTTCTATGGGTTTTATCCTTTCCGCTTTCCCCCGACAATCAAATCCTATGATGATTTCTCCTTCTTCTATAGAATTGACATCGGTCCTCTTTCTCTTGCTTCCAAGGGAAATGCACCTTGCAAACATATGTTTATTAGTTTTATTAGATCTTACTTTTTCTTCGAATGTTAGATGTAAAAATCCATCATCCAAAGGCTGAAAACAGAAGATTAATCATAGTAATAAGAATACTCCCTCCTATATTGATGCAGCAATGTAAAGTACATCTCACGAGAGCTGAATTGTTCTCCGCGGATAGTGCCCCACCCTCTCATAGTTATTACCATTAGATATTTTGAAAAGACAAAAGCATCCACCTCATCAAGTGCGGGTCGGCCAAAGAAAGCATTGTAGTATGATGGTTGGTTGATATTTACAAAGAGAGTTTCAAAAATCCTACAGCATGGCGGTACTTCCATCTGCACTAGCAATTTCACTTGGCCCATTGAAGGTGACCCCTTGTTGTTGAACCTAAAGAAAGGTTCAAGACTGGGTTCTAGCTTGTCCTCTTGGATGCCCATTTGATCAAATACATGTTTGAAAATAACGTCAACCGCACTCCCAGTGTTTACAAGAATTTTAGACTCTATAGAAAGTCCAATTTGGGTCATGATCATGATGGGGTTGTTATGAAGGTGATGGATTCCATTCTTCAGCTCTAGGGTAGTAACAACAAGATTTGGCATTGGTACGTTGAGTCATGAACTTTTAAGTGGGGGCACTTCTTAAATAGAGAATAGCCCTTGTCTAGCTTCTTTAATGTTCTATTTCCGGTTCCCTTGCTAGTCCCTGCTGAGTGTGGCCCCTCATGGATTACATTAACCCTATACAATAGCGGACTCAAGCTTAATGGATTTTCTTCTTCCAAGATGTTGAGATCATTATTAGGAAATTTTTGCGAACCATCACTAGTCCGTGGTGCCTTTTTCTCATCTTGGATGAATTCCTTCAAATGCCCTTCAAAGATTTATTTCTGAATGACTCTAGCCAATATCGACATTCATTGGTTTTATGGCCATTCACTTTGTGATAAGCACAATAGTTGTCCCCCATTCATTGTTTAGGGTAATTTTTCGGCTTGAACGAAGTCGCGAAGTTAACCTTCTCTTTAGTCGTAGCATATATATAAGACAATGGCTTGTTTAAAGTAATTGAATTATTATTGGGTTCCTCCCACCTTGTTCTCTTGTGTCCCAGATCCAATCCAAATCTTCCACCCTCCTTCTTTGGATTTTTGTTCTTTTAGCGTAATATAATTCATCCATTCGAATGAATTTATCAGTTTGGAAGTGGAAATTTGTAAATCCTTATGCCCATACACAAAGAGTTCCTTCCAAAATGTTGTATTCTCTATCAACCCGTAATGCATTGCTACGAGCTTATCCCTGTCATTCATACCTTTAGATTTCAATGCTTTTGTATTCAATCTTCTAAGGTAATCACCTAGTGATTCCCTCTGTCTTTGCTTAATGTTTGCTAGAATAGTGTAAGTGATGGTCGGATCCTTGCATATACAGAACTAGGCAGAGAATTCATAAGCAAACTACTTCCACGAGTAGATAGTCTTCTTATGATATTGTTGGGACCACTTTGTAGCTTCCTTTTGGAGCGTTACAGGGAATAATCTACATCGAATTGATCCAGAGGCATTATATAAATCCATTTGGCTATCAATATCCATTAGTGATCATCAGGATCAATGGTGACATGAAATTTCATGGTTGGTATCTTGACATAAGATGAGATAACCGAAGACATGATCTCATCTGTGAACGGAGCTACACATTCATTGTCATGTGCTCACTCATCCAAAATTATCTTCCCTTTTGTATTTAGCATGTCTTTGATTGCCTTTTCTACTACATCTTATAAATAAGCTTCAGTGTCGTGATATCTTCATTGGTTTAAGATGTATTCTTTTGAGGTCGACCTTTTAGATTGCTCGAGAGATTCAACCAGCGTCCTTCCTTATGATCGACTTTAATCGAACGACGTTCTTTTTTCTTTGACGATGTCAGATATATCTTGCACTTGCCCTCATTGGTATAAGATTTTAAGTTTCTTTTTGGGGAGATTACCTCGTCTCCAGTTGTTGATTTTGCAGTTTTGAAGGATTTTTGTGCTAGAGATGCTTTGAGAAGTTCTCGCATTTCCGACAATAGTTAGCCTATATTCTTTATCTTGATTGCATTATCGTCAGGTTGTGCTAGGGTTGACGGCTGTCCTTGCATTACTCCCTCCAAGTTGAAAGTTGGATAATTATTTTCCTCCAAATTTGTGGTGGGTTTTGCTTCTTCGTCCATTCGACTAAGCCTTTTAGATTTCATTTTCCTACATCAGGTTAAATAGTACATAATTAGCTTATAAGGGAACTACAAAGTCAGAGGTTCATGCCCTCCTTCTAGCGCAAAAAATGTTAACAAGAAATCTTGTCAATATACCAAAGCTATGTCGTTAACTTAGCAAGAAAGGTTGCTAACACCTCAAAGGAAAATTTTAGAAGTGATCAGTCGCTTTCGATACCCCTTTTGAATGTATTGATTGGGGAGAAAATGTTTTTAGAGGGTGGCCTTTCGAAAGTGTTTATTGTAGATAAGAAAACCAATCAACTCTTTGAAATGAAAGTTGGGAAAAGAAAAACTTAATCATGAGCCCTTTCAAGTGGGTCTAAAGGGTAATTTGCATCTCTTTTTAAGTGGATCGAAAGGATCATTCGAATGAGTTGAAAGAGAAATTCTGCCTTTAAAAAGATAATTCACTTTCGAAAGTATAGTTTCTATTTCCATGGAAGGAACTCCTTCGAAAGGGTTCTGTGTTTTGAAATATCTAAGCTTCTTTCGAAGATGTCTAACCAACAAGCATAACTTAATGTTCATATAGAGATTCCCTTTCGAAACCCCTTTCGATCAGGTTAAATTGGTATTTACTCTTTCGAAAAGGGCTCGGTGTATAATATATAAGATATAAATTCAATATACAATGGAATAACAACATAGACAAATAATATAAGTTCAGTGAACTTATTAATATCGAAATATCATCATGATGTCAATTTAACATTTGATATCATGAAACATGGTGGTCATATGATTCGAATTAATAATGTCTAATTTGATCACATTGCATTACAAAAATCAAATAGGGGTTAAGAAAATAAGTGAGCATCATGTGCAATTGGTCATTAGTCAAGCTAATGGCCTAAATGATCTTCCTTATATTCAAAATCAGTATTAGATCCATGCGTCCTCTCTTTTGCATTTATCCAATTTGGATTACAAGTAAGAGAATTTTTCTCTAAATTTATTTAGGGTTACAAAAGTTTGACTTTACTATAAAGTAAGAAAAAGAATTCAGAATTCAATTTCAGTCCCCTAACTCAGACCCCTAGGGTCGTATTTACAGATGAAGGTCGACTCCCTTTTGCCTCCATCCTCTCGAAGCGGTCGAAAGGTCTTTCTCCGTCCTTCCGCATTCATCCTTTCGCCCTCATCCTTCCGCTTCCATAGCTTTGAAGGTGGCTGCTTGGGTCTCTTATTATACATAAGTTGAATCTTTCATCTTCATTAATGGTATACTAGTAGTGGAATTTGTTCAAAAACTCACTAATATTGCTATCGTGTTTCTTTGAAACCTTTCGAATCCTTCGAAAGGAATGAAGCGAAAGGGTAACGGTTCCCTAACACATAGTTTTAATGTAAGAAAAAGCAACCCTTACTCCTTCTTCTCCTTCGAAACCTCCCTTCATTGCTTTGATTAAGTGTTTACCATGATGTGTGATTATTTGAGTGGGTAAGGAAAGCTTTCGTATAGTTTTGAAAGGATTAGTAGGCGACGACTCGATCATTGTGAAAGGGTCACTTGGCTTCATGTGGAGTTTTCTTTATGCTTTTGAAAGGTTCCAACCATTTCAAAAGGCTTGTTCTTGCTTTCAAAAGGTGTGCAATAGAAAAATATCTTCAAGTGGAAGATTAACAATGGCTAAACTAACAATTTCGAAGGACTTGGTTCTTGTGTGCAAGTCTGTTGTCCTATACTTTTGAAAGGTGTTTCGAACCCATACTAGGCTCTCTCATATATGTGGATTCGACCGCGTCAAAAGATCTTGATAAGGTAGAAGGGTAACTTTGCTTTCTTTTCTACTCTTTCGAAAGCTCATATCTCACTTGATGCTTGTAGGTGCATCAGGTGCTTCCAACTCCATCCTAACCTCCTCGAAAGCCATTTCAATACCTTCAAAACACTGTTATTGTACTAGAGTGAACCGATGTCTTTAATTCTTGTGGAGCCAACACTTTTTATGAGACTTCTTTCATGGATTTATGCTTAAGTGAATTTTATGGTTAGCAACTTTTATTCAAACCACATATATGTTAAATAAATTTAAATATATAACTTCAAAATCATTGGACTAAAGAATCCCCAAATCGGGGAATGAAAGCTCAGAAATAAGAAAGCAAGTCACCTGGAAAATTATTAAAATGATATATGGTTATTTAAGAATCCATAAAAGGTTTGCACATACTTTCGATTGAAATTAGACAAAACTAAATTTAATTCTTAGCCAATTGTATTCCAAACATATCTTGTTTTAAAACTATATATATGAAATAAGCAACATTGAAACATGATTATTGAATCTCAAAAATCGACAGCGAAAGCCCTTAGAAACCTGTATCGAAATAGCATAGGAGATATAAAATCAAGGAGAAGACCAAATTATAGAAACTCGAAGTCATTGGAAGCATTGAAATGATCCGAGTATTGTAAACTATCAAAACAACAGTAGGAAAGCGAATCTAGAACTAGGTTGTAGAATGGATAGCTAACTGGAGCGTACAATGTCTAGGAAGATCGATTAATTGACTGAACCTAGGTTCAATCGGCTAGAAGCAAGACCTGGAGCTATAGGCTCTAGGAATGACATGATCAGTGGACTGAAATCCTAGTTTCAGTCGATTGGATGCAAGTACTTAGAGCGGCAAGCTCCTAATCCTCATCAATGCAGGTAGACTTTTCGAAAATTTAAGTCAATTTCGGCAACAATTTATGGATTATAATGACCATATACTTGCATGCAATAACCAATAGTATCATGTAGAAGTAACTCATAGCAATTAAAGATGATTTCATTCACAAATAGCAAGCAATTCAATTGGTTTTAAGAAATAATTTATATTTATTACATTTTCAACCATAAATCCATCAAAATATGATATTAGCAAGCATCAAGCATTTGAAACTAAACTTGGAGATAGATTTTGTGTGGTTTAACTCACCTTGAATTCCCAATTTTATTTTCCAAACACTTCATTATCAGCAAGCCCTAATAGTAGTTTTACCAAAACAACAACAAAAAATCCAATTCACTCTATAGACAACTAAAATCCAAACCTTAATTAATAGAATAGGTGTTTAAGAACATTACGTGAAATTATTAGCTTATGAAATATTTAAATTGTACTAAAATAGAGGAAATTGAATTTAAGGGTTTAAAAGAGGAAGTATTTCTGACTTCTTTCTGTTTGTTTACTATAAGACTAAATTATGAGATAAAAAGAATGTGCAGTATTTTACATAGCAAATATTCTTTCTTGACTTAATTTTGCATTGGGCTTTAGGATAAAATTTCATAAACCAACAAGATAATAAAATACCTTCAAATTAGTTATATTATTTTGGGTTTTAGTTTTTAATCTGCAACACAAAAAGAACTAAATAACCACTTTCATTTAGTTACTTACTATTGGCTTCAAAAATCAAAAGCTTAAGTACTTAAACCTTAGCCAAATGAATTAAATGAGTTCTTAAATTATTTTAATAATGAACAACATTTTTATAAAGAAGTCTACCAAACTCACATTATTCTTTTGTTTAGAAAAGATTCATACTAATATATATTCTTATACAAACCCAAGTTCCAATTATTTTTAAGTAAAACTCTAAAATTTTAACTTCTCCAATATTCTATACTTTTAGAATTCGCCATAATTCAATAACATCTCAATAATGTTTTCAAATTATTTCCATACTTTGAAATACTATATTTCTCTATTCCATAATGATTTAAAATTATCATTCTAAAAAAAGCATTCTTTTAAAAGAATACAAAATTCCATATTAATGGTTCAAATCCTCCAATTAAAATCATTATTCATTTTATTTTAACAACTCAAAAATCCGTGTTGTTACAGGCTTTCTCTCTTAAAGAAAATACATCCTCGTAATTGTAATTTTCAGAATAGTCTTTAAATATAGACATATACATATATATATTCAAAATTTCATCTTTTGATTCCTTCTTCATTCTTGAACTTTTAACCGACCACCACTGGAATAAGACATTATTTTAATTTCGCTTTATTTTCTAATTTGAATATAAGTTCACACAAATATTTCACATCCTTTGAAATAAAATAATACATTTTTTTATAGTTTAAATACCAAAATATTCAACGTATTTAAGAAATACTCCACTTAACTAACTTCTTAGAATAAGGACGTGAAATAATTTGGAGACTTCCTTTATCAAATATACTAATACCTCACAACTTAATACATTAATTTTTCCAATATCTCATTAATCTTGAACTCTTGCTCACAAAAGGTTTTTAAAATTATCAATTGAATTTAAAGCACAAATAGGCTATTTTCTAAAATAAGTCTATAAATGCCCAAATTCTCTTTTATTTAGCTGTAAAATATTTAAACCTATTAAACATTTTCTTTTGAACTTAAATTCTAAATTCTAGTATTTCAATGCTTGAGAAATCAAATTTCTCAATTAAATCTCCAATTTGTATCATTATTTATTTTATCTAATTGAAAGAAATTTATTCTTCAAGAATTACTTTTTGTAAAAGAAAATTTCAAATTTTCAGTCAATACTCAACTTTTAATTTCTTCCAATTAAAATTCTTATTTTTGAAATACATAAACTAGGAAACTAATTTCTAATAAAAGGTTAAATATATATAATCAAACCAAAAGAACCCTCTTTTCTTCCCAAAAAAAATTATCTACTCTATCAACCCTTAATTTGAAGACTTCCTTTCATGGTTATAATAATTTAATCTAGTATAAGTTATATCCTTATAGTAAAATTCAAACTCATTTATAACAATTATCTTTTCATGACTTTACAAAAGAATTTCTGTAACTTTATCATTATTTTGTAAGGCTATTTAAGTTTGTAATTCTTCTTATTAACTAAAATTAGATTTTTCAAATTTCAATCGCTCATTATAACATTACTATAAAGTTAAACCTTCTTAATATAACCAATTTAAGGTGAATTGAATTTCTAACCCTTATTGCTCTATTCTCATGATTTTTATTTATCTTCGTCTTTATTTTCAACAAAGCTCCAAATTTGTATTTCAAATTTAATATTTTGATTCTGGATAAACCTGTTCTCCAAAAATAGTTTTCTAACTTTATATACTTCAAATAATATCCTAGCTTCTTATGGTATTTATTTATACCTATTCCTATTTTTAAAAGATTGGTGTTTTAGATTTTGAACCATCGGAATAAAAAATTTATTCTCTTTTCCAATTAATTCCTTGCTTTGAAATTTCTAAATTTATTTACAAGATACTTTAGACCTTTCATTTAAACTTCTTATAGGATAGAGCTCAAAAATAAAAATTAAAATCCACAACAAATTAAAAGCGGCATGTGAAATTCATCTTCGCACACACACACACACACACACACACACATATATGTATGTATGTATGTATGTATATGTATATATGTGCGTGTGTGTGTACACACATGCATATATATCTGTGTGTGTGTGTGTATGTATGTATGTACGTACGTATGTATGAATATTTCATAAATGAACATACACAATTACAAATAATGAGTAACATAATGATGTCGCCTTGCCATCTATTTATAGCAAATGGCTGGGATGTTGATCATGTAATCAACATCGCCTCGTCACTGACTTCTGCTATTGCTAAGGCTTGGTGGCTGCACACGTCATCCAAAATTAATACATATAATGCATTTCACTATTTTTATTTTAACTTTTAGACCACCAAAATTTTCAAACACACATATGCATAGAGATAATTTTCCCTCTTAATTTTTTCCCAAAAATATCTTTCCGCAAAATATTCAATTTCACAAAGAACATTATTAAATTCCAAATCATTTACATAATATTATTATTAAAACTCTAATTAGTATCTTTTTTCCAAATAACCATATAATTCGTAATGGTTCTTTTTTTAAAATATTATCTATCTTTAAGACAGTTGTTTGTTAAAATTATCACATTTGTATATACATATATACGTAATTCCGCAAAATATCTTATTATATCCAAAATTCTTTATATATGCATATCAATATATTTTTCAAAATATTTACCCCATTTCAAATAATATTTAACTTAGTTGAAACTTTATTTCCTTCTTATATATTATTTATAATAAAGTCACAATCATTTATAATACTTTAAATACTATAACTCAAATTATTATGTTCCACTATCTTGTTAAAGAGTTTAGGAAAACCCTATCAATAATATTGATCAGGTGCATCGACTAGAATTCTTAATGCATTCAACAGACAATTTAACACAAGAGAATTTTTCAAAAATTTCTTTTTCAATCTCCATATTTTCTTACAGTTGAAAATCTACTAATAGCAATTCAATAATGCAACCATTCATGCATACATATATCATGCAATTATCCAATTCCCCATCTATCTCAGGATTAATTCATCATGCTTAGCAGTTATTATTTCATTTTATATAAAGTAAAGTTTTCTACATCCTTTGCAGTAGCAACACTACTAAAGATATAACAAAATCTTATAATTAATATCAAGTTGGCTTTTAATTTTTAAGTGAACATTTCCACTCAATACTAATTTTAATATTTTCTTTTAATTCCAACAACCAAACATCCATCATCAAATCAACATATATGTAAACAACTAATTACTGTGCTCAACGGAAACATTCTATCAATTTCTACTACGCAACTCTGATCATTAATTGATCAGGACACCTCTACGAACTCTAAACTTTTAAAACCATTTTATAACAGTAGTTTGAAAATTAATAAAAAAATTCATAAATACAACCAATTGATTATTCCTGATAATTATTATACTTATGTCTAAATTGGAAATAAATCCTAAATTCTACCCAACACACCCAAGGGACGGGATTCTCTAAGTATGTCTAGGCCAAGATTCGTATTTCTTAGGTTCTACATTGCTCTAAACCCCTGCTCTGGTACAAAGCTATAATTCGCCACTTTTATGCCTATATTACCCAAGTATATTATAAGTAATATTATTGAATAATACGGAGAATTAGGTTAGTTAGGAGCGGCCATTCATAATATTGCTTTGGACGAGTATCAATACATCGAATTATGTGGCTATATTTTTTTTCTTTTCCTTATAAGAAGAGATTCAATGTATACAATCTAAGCACAAAACAATAACACATTTAGTTTCAAAACTCATATAATATAGAACATAGAATCACAAATCGCAACAGGAATATAATACATCAATTATCTCTTTAAAGTGTAAGTCTACAAAAGGAAATACTAGACTTATATATAGAAATATAAACATGCATAAACTATGACATATTCAAAAGTATACATAACAACTTAAGCAACCATTATATCAAAACATACAACAAGTGTGACGACCGCCCATGACTCCTGCACCAAACAAGGAAATAGTGCACTGTAAAGTGTGCCAGGCCGCCATGGACGATCATCAAGGTAAGCTAAACGCAGAATAGTCTATCGTATTACTCACAGCGCATGGATAAATACAATAGAAATGTATACATAGTGAAGTTCCATAGAATAGAATCTCATCATATAAACTCTTAATAGTTTGGTACAACAATCTGAAAAGTCAATACAGCAAGCCTCACTACATAACACTCAGAGAATCATACGAGCAGCGGAACATCCAGTACATATAGTAAGAAAAACAATATGCAAAAGCCTCCAGCTCGTCATCGTCATCAACGGCGTCGGTCACTAAGAACAGCACCTGTCACCTGCTACCTAGTTTGCCCATCCCAAAACGGATGAACAGCCCAAGGTAATAAGAGTTGAATATAAAACCTTGAGTCAGACAAAAGTCCTAGTGAGCGGTAAATCAACTATCAAACATACCAAAAGAGAATAAAGGGTAAAAGGGAATAGGAACCCAACCATCCCACTCCACCTCTTTCTACAGTGATAGACCCCAGACCCACTAAGCAGAAATAAACATAGTAAAGCAGACATTTAAAAGTAAAACAATTATCACTCGAGTCAAGTTCGATGTTTTCCAGGCACAAACCCACAAGGCCTAAACCAAGATCAGATAAGCACCCACAAGACATCGCTCTTGAGGCCGAGTGACGACACAACCAAACATCCATGACTTTGGCTATCACTGTTATCATTGCCTCGATATCACCGTTAATTGAATGACCGACTCATTATTTCATCCATCTGTCAATGGCTAATGGTAACCCCGGTTCTAGACAGGACTCCGCACGTCGTCATGACCCATGCCTAGGACAATCGAATCTGCCCAGAGTACTAGACCATTAACTATTAGTCTTGGGTCTATCGAATCTGCCCAACGTACTCTTGCTTTGAGCCTGCTAGAACCTTCAACAACGATGAGATCTCAGCCTTCTAGTCATCCTCCTCGACGACTATTCTCATATTAGCTCAAGCGCCTCTCAAGCCAACCATTATCCACAAACTCGAACCATATCACCGAGTTATCAACATGCTTGGGATGATATCATCTGGATTAAACCAAGGCTATCTCACATCATGCTTTGCTTCATCGCATCATAGCAAAGTCCCATCTAAACATCATGCTTTGCCTCATCGCATCACAGCAAAGTCCCATCTTAATATCATCATCAAATCTATCCATATGAGCTTTATCATCCGCTTCATATGCCATGGCAGCTTTCCTTATTCAAGAGCCTTCCCACTTAGCTTTTGAATCATCCTCGACGAACTTGTCCAAATCAAATCATCAATCAACTAACTTCTATCAATCAATCAAATCAATCATTAATCCAAGTAATCAATCATTCAAACAAGATCTAAATAAACAATTATAACAATAATGGCAATTTCGTAAATAAAGAGTCCAAATCTAACAAGCATGAATTCTAAGTAATATCTTGATGAATGAACTAGCATAGGTTAACATGTATTAAGATGGATATCAAAACTTTATGAACGATGGATCTACATGCAGATTTAAGAAAAATGCATGAAATCGCTATCTTTAACACACAAACAAACCACTGATCCAATATACTCCTTTGGGTCCGTGTGAGAGATAACCACCACTCACCGAATCACCTAAACACTTCAAAAGCAACTAACTTCAGATCTGGACAGCAAAGGATCTAGCTTGGTCCGACAAGATTTCCCTTCAAACGATGAAATCTCTCTTCAATGGATGGAGATCTTCAACTTAAGCTCTTGGATCTTCGATTTGATCTTCAATTTAAATGGATGGAAGCACAATATTAGAGTGGAGAAAAGAAGTGAAGAAGTGTTGTAGCCGAGCTCTCAAAATAGCAGCACTTCGTTGCTTCAAAATCCGGATCCCAAAAAGTGAGATAGTCACTTCTATTTATAGGCCAAACCTATGAGTCGTTCGCCCCTATGAGTCGTTCGCCCCCTTAAGTCGGTCACGACTTAACAAGGCCTCACGACCTACGACTCATCAACCCCATGGCCTACCGACTCAACCCTCTACGCGACCTAGCTTAGACACGACCTAACGACTCAAGCCATCATGCAACTTATGACCTAACACACTGCCGCATTTCTTCCTATGTCCTAAGTCGCTTGGACGACTCAACGACTCAACAACGCACACGGCTTAGCGACCTACGACTTAACATATGCGCGACCTAACACATACGCGCGTTCCTACCTAAGCCGTTTGGACGACTTAACAACCTACCGACTCATGACTCAACGACTCAACGTCCTAGCGACTTAGCAGTGCCCCCAACCTATGATTTTCCACGGCTCAATGACCTAACACTTAACCCATTACCTTAAGTTGCTCGAACGACCTAATCCAACACACGACCTGAGCCTTATCTCGTCCACGACCTAACTACAAACACAAGGTCTCACGACCTAAACTTCAACGACCTAAGCCATCTTCCTTAAGCCGTTAACCCTTAAGTCGTTAGTTCCCTTAGGTCGGCCAAACCCCTAATTCGCTCACTCCTATAGGTCGGTCACCCCTATAAGTCGATCACTCCTATAGGTCGCTCCAATTCCTAAGTCGTCTATTCTCTTAAGTCGGCAACCATCTTAAGCCGGTCAAATCCTATAGGTCGTTCCATCCTCTAAGTCGTTCCACCGACTTATGCTACAACACGACCTAACCCTGGACGACTCATCTCTGGACGACTTATGCTCCAAACAACTTAAATTCTAAACGACTTAACAACACTAACAACCTAATGACAACAGTTCTACGATTGTTCGATCCGTAAAAATACGGGTCGTTACATTCTCTCTCCCTTAGAAATTTTGCCCCCGAAATTCCAAACAAACAAGAGCAACCAAAACTATTCTGCATTCCTACCATCCATAGCAATCAACAAACCATGCATCCAATTACTAGCTTAGCATGCAGAATTCTTAAACTAGAACAAGTTACAAATTCATGAGATGTCACGACACCTTAGGGCCATACCTCGAAGAGTTCAGGATGAGCTTCCTTCATCCTCTCTTCCTCCTCCCATGTACAGTCGTTAACATCATCACTCCATTGTACCTTGAGCAACTTGACTACCTTCCTCCTAAGATGTTTCGTGTCAGTTTCCACAACACGAAGCGGCTTACGAGGTCTTTTAACAACTGGATCAACTTCCAAATCTTCATAGCTATCAGCAGAAACCACTGAATTCGAGTCGTGCACATACTTCCGTAGATATGATACATGAAAAACATTTTGCACACCCGACATCTTTTCTGGTAACTCCAACTTTTAAGCGAGCTTTCCAATTCGCTCGGCGATCGGGAATGGTCCAACAAATCTCGGAGTTAATTTCCCTTTCTTCCCGAATCGAATAACATTCTTCAGTGGAGAAATCCTTACAAAAACCATATCACCTACGCCGAATTCCAAATCCTTACGACGCTTATCGGCATAACTTTTCTGACGTTCTTGGGCTGCCTTCATTCGTCGTCGAATGATCTCTATACAATCCGTAGTTTGTTGAATCATTTCTGGCCCAAGTATCAACTTTTCTTCTGTTTCCAACCAACATGTCGGAGAGTTACACGGTCTTCCATACAATGCCTCATATGGTGCCATACCAATACTTGACCGGTAACTGTTATTGTATGAAAATTCCACCAAATGAAGATGATCGTCCCATGATCCTCCGAAGTCCAAAACACATGCTCTGAGGAGATCTTCCAAAACTCAGTTGACTCTCTCGGTCTGACCATCTGTTTGGGGATGATAAGCTGTACTCAAGCACAGCTCGGTTCCCAAAACTTCCTGGAAGCTCTTCCAAAATCCACTAGTGAACTGTGGGTCTCGATCGCTCACTATACTCTTCGGAATACCAAGGAATCGAACAATCCACTTAACACACAACTCAGCCAATTTCGATGCAGTCCTAGTTGATCGAACAGGAATGAATCTTGCACTCATAGTCAAACGATCTATGATGACCCAAATCCCTTCATTTCCTGCTTTGGTTCTAGGTAGTCCATCGATAAAATCCATCGATATTTGCTCCCACTTCCATGTAGGAACTTCTAACGGCTGAAGCAATCCACTCGGCTTCTTCTTCTCAGCTTTTACCAACTGGCAGTTCATACATCTGGAAATAAAATTTCCAACATCCATCTTCATACCTTCCCAGTAATAGGTTCTCTTCATATCCCGATACATCTTATTTCCACCTGGATGAATTGTCAACTTCGAATGATGACTCTCCTTCAGAACTTCATCTCTCAATTCATCTATATCGGGAACAACTAGTCGTCCTTGCTTCCGAAGCCAACCCTCTCGATCGACCTCGAATCCTTTATCCTTCTCTGGATCCAATCCAGATTCCAAATCACGGATAATCTTGACAAGCTTATCGTCTCGCTTTTGGCTCTCACCAATTCTTTCCACAAGAGTAGGTCTTATCGATAAGTTTGTCGACATCTCAGGTTCCAATTCACATCTAGGCATGAAGTCAAATTCAGCTAAATACTCAAGGCTCTTCCATTCTGAAAACATGGCTCCCAATCCTGCATGTTTTCGACTTAACGCATCTGCCACTGCTTTACCTTTTCCCGGAGTATAGGCTATACCAAAATCATATGATGCTAAAAACTCTAGCCATCGTTGCTGTCGAAGATTCAAATCCTTTTTAGAGAAAAGATACTTCAATGACTTATGATCTGTAAACAACTCGAATCAGACTCCCAATAGGTAATGTCCCCACATCTTCAGAGAAAATTCAATCGCTGCTAACTCCAAATCATGAGTCGGATAAATCTTTTCATGCGGCTTCGGTTGTCGACTTGCATATGCAACAACTTTACCCTTCTGCATCAGTACTGCTCCAAGTCCAGTACCACATGCATCGGTGTAAACCACCATCTCATCATTTCCACTTGGAATAGTCAAAACAGGAGCACTTGATAATCGCTCTTTCAGGATTCCGAAAGCTTTCTCACACTTAGCATCCCATCTGAACACTTGGTTCTTTTTCGTCAATCCTATTAATGGTGCAGCTATCTTAGAAAAGTCTTTGATAAATCGACGATAATATCCTGCTAATCCAAGAAATCTTCTCACATCAGATGCATTCTTAGGTCTAACCCAGTACTGGATCGCTGCCACCTTGGCGGGATCAACCGCTATTCCATTTCCAGAGATAACATGACCTAAGAACCTCACTTCACTCTTCCAGAAGTGACACTTCGGAAACTTAGCCTTCAGCTGATGTTTTCGCAGGGTTTCCAAAACAATCCGCAAGTATGTCTTGTGCTCTTCCTCAGTTCTGGAACAAATCAGAATATCATCCACGAACACAAGTACGAACTTATTCAACTGATCTCTGAACACTCTATTCATAAGATCCACAAAATTCGCTGGTGCATTGGTCAACCCAAACGGCATTACCAGCCACTCATAGAAACCGGATGGTGTCCTGAAAGCAGTCTTCGGCACACTATCCTTTGCCACTCTCAACTGGTGAAATCCCGTTGCCAAATCCATCTGAGAAAACACCTTAGCTTCGTGAAGCTGATCAAACAAGTCATCTATTCTCGGAATGGATACTTGTTCTTCTTAGTCACTTTATTCAGCTCACGATAATCCACACACAACCTCAACGATCCATCCGCTTTGGTTGCGAACACAACTGGTGCACCCCATTCGGACACACTACGCCGAATGAATCCTTTCTGTAAAAGGTCATCAACTTGCACCTTCAACTCTTGCGGTAGCCTAGGCGCCATACGCCTAGGAGGCATCACAACAGGTCTGGCTCCTTCAACTAGATCGATACAAAACTCGATCTCTTTATGCGGCGGTAACCCTTTGACCTCATCAAAGACATCCTCAAATCCATTCACAATAGGCACCGATGACAGTCTATCCCGTAGAACAACTAGCGAATACATGAAGCTCATGAAGTCGCCTTTTTCATGCTTACATCGTATCACAACCTTTCTCCCCTCCACATTCTCGACTGTCACCTCCAGCCTCTTACAATCAACCCTTGCCACATACTTCCAAAGCCAATCCATACCCAAAATAATTCCGAACCCCGCAAAGTTCAGAACAAAACAATCACATACAAAAGAGCAATCATGACTCGACACAACCAGACCATGGCATATCATACACAAACAAGACGAACCCCCAACTGGAGTAGTCACAACCAATGGTCTATCCACGATATCCGGTTCCAAACCCAACCGGCCTACAAGTTCACTGCAAACAAAGGAGTGCGACGCCCCAGTATCAAATAAAACTCTAACTGGAACACCACAAATGGAAAGAGTACCTTGAACCACCACACTCTTTCCTCTTTCTTCGGCAGTAGGAGCTTTCGAAGACGATGGCACAGCCCCCAAAGCATAAGCTCGCACAACCTGCTTGTCCTTCCTCGGTTCCGGACAATTCCTCATGATATGCCCCAGCTTGTCACAGTTGCGGCACTTTACCGGTACTCTCGGATTCTTACAATCTCTGGAGAGATGACCCTTCTGTTGCCAGTTGTAGCAGGTCACTTCACCCTTCGGCTTCTTCTGGCCATCCTTACCCTTCTACTACTGCTGCTTTATCTTCTTGTTTCCACCCTGTTGTGGTTTAGATTTCTCCTTAGCCACAGCAACAACAGATCCTTCCTTAGGAAATAAATTCTCATGCCTGAGAGCTTTCTCCACAAGCTTCTCAAATGGATCGTCCAGATGATCCACCAACTGTCTCCCAAGATAAGTGTCCAAGCCTGTCACAAACTTCTCATTCTTCTGATAGGGAGATTCAATATACGACCGAGCATACTTGGACAAAGCTTCAAACTCAAAAACATACTAAAAAACTGGTCTTCCTCCTTGCTTGAGCTCCACAAACTTCTTGAACAGAACAGATTTCTGAGCTTTAGAAATGAACTTAGCCTCAAATCTGACTTGGAATTGCTCCCAAGTAATTTCTTCCTCTGGAGTATCAATGGTGATAGAATTCCACCAATCAGAAGCTCTTCCCTGAAGCTGTCTTGATGCAAGCTTCCTCTTAGTTGCATCCTCAATTCCCAAATCACTAAAAATCCTTCTACATGCATCTATCCATCTATGGACTTCTATGGTTGATTCTGTTCCCAAGAAAACCTTTCCTCCAAGAGCAGTATAGTCTTTGCACAACTTAGCAAAATCCACTAGTTTTGGGGCTTGAACTTGAACTCCAATATCTACCGTTGGCCCTGGAGCTGGCATCCTTCTCATGATCGAAGTCATCATAGCCTCGAACATCGAAGCATAATCAGCAGCCCCCTCAGAATCACGGCCTTCCCTAGCAGCTGGTCTCCCTCTTCGACTCATTCCTATTATCTATAAGAAAATGATTAATACACCTTGAGAGACAACTGCATAAGAAGTTCAAATCCTTCTAAGCTACTATATTATATATAGTAATCATCCATAAAAATACAATTACGTCTCTCATACGTAGATACGTCAGCGAGCGTTGGCTAAAATCGATTAACCAAAGCTCTGATACCAAATGTGACGACCGCCCATGACTCCTGCACCAAACAAGGAAATAGTGCGCTGTAAAGTGTGCCAGGCCGCCATGGACGATCATCAAGGTAAGGTAAACACAGAATAGTCTATCGTATTACTCACAGCGCATGGATAAATACAATAGAAAAGTATACATAGTGAAGCTCCATAGAACATAATCTCATCATATAAACTCATAATAGTTTGGTACAACAATCTGAAAAGTCATTACAGCAAGCCTCACTACATAACACTCAGAGAATCATAAAAGCAGCGGAACATCCAGTACATATAGTAAGAAAAACAATATGCAAAAGCCTCCAGCTCGTCTTCGTCATCAACGGCGTCAGTCACTAAGAACAGCACCTGTCACCTGCTTCCTAGTCTACCCATCCCAAAACGGATGAACAGCCCAAGGTAATAAGAGTTGAACATAAAACCTTGAGTCAGACAAAAGTCCTAGTGAGCGGTAAATCAACTATCAAACATAACAAAAGAGCATAAAGGGTAAAAAGGAATAGGAACCCAACCATCCCACTCCACCTCTTTCTACAGTGATAGCCCCCAGACCCACTAAGCAGAAATAAACATACCAAAGCAGACATTTAAAAGTAAAACAATTATCACTCGAGTCAAGGTCGATGTTTTCCAAGCACGAACCCCCAAGGCCTAAACCAAGATCGGATAAGCACCCACAAGACATCGCTCTTGAGACCGAGTGATGATACAACCAAACATTTATGACTCTGGCCATCACTGTTATCATAGCCTCGATATCACCGTTAATTGAATAACCGACTCATTATTTCATCCGTCCGTCAAGGGCTAATGGTAACCTCGGTTCTAGATAGGACTCCGCACGTCGTCGTGACCCGTGCCTAGGACTATCGAATCTGCCCAGAGTACTAGACCATTAACTATTAGTCTTGGGACTATCGAATCTGCCCAACGTACTCTTGCTTTGAGCCTGCTAGAACCTTCAACAACGATGAGATCTCAGCCTTCTAGTCATCCTCCTCGATGACTATTCTCATATTAGCTCAAGCGCCTCTCAAGCCAACCATTATCCACAAACTCGAACCATATCACCGAGTTATCAACATGCTTGGGATGATCCCGTCTGGATTAAACCAAGTTTATCTCAAATCATGCTTTGCTTCATCGCATCATAGCAAAGTCCCATCTCAACATCATGCTTTGCCTCATTGCATCACAGCAAAGTCCCATCTTAATATCATCATCAAATCTATCCATATGAGCTTTATCATCCGCTTCATATGCCACGACAGCTTTCCTTATTCAAGAACCTTCCCACTTAGCTTTTGAATCATCCTCGACCAACTTGTCCAAATCAAGTCATCAATCAACTAACTTCTATCAATCAATCAAATCAATCATTAATCCAAGTAATCAATCATTCAAACAAGATTTAAATAAACAATTATAACAGTAATGGCAATTTTGTAAATAAAGATTCCAAATCTAACAAGCATGAATTCTAAGTAATATCTTGATGAATGAACTAGCATAGGTTAACATGTATTAAGATGGATATCAAAACTTTATGAACGATGGATCTACATGCAGACTTAAGAAAAATGCATGAAATCACTATCTTTAACACACAAACAAACCACCGATCCAATATACTCCTTTGGGTCCGTGTGAGAGATAACCACCACTCACCGAATCACCTAAACACTTCAAAAGCAACTAACTTCAGATCTGGACAGCAAAGGATCTAGCATGGTCCGACAAGATTTCCCTTCAAACGATGAAATCTCTCTTCAATGGATGGAGATCTTCAACTTAAGCTCTTGGATCTTCGATTTGATCTTCGATTTAGTTGGATGGAAGCACAAGATTAGAGTGGAGAAAAGAAGTGAAGAAGTGTTGTAGTCGAGCTCTCAAAATAGCAGCACTTCGTCGCTTCAAAATTCGGATCCCATAAAGTGATATAGCCACTTCTATTTATAGGCCAAACCTATGAGTCGTTCGCCCCTATGAGTCGTTCGGCCCCTTAAGTCGATCACGACTTAACAAGGCCTCACGACCTACGACTCATCAATCCCCACGGCCTACCGACTCAACCCTCTACACGACCTAACTTAGACACGACCTAACGACTCAAGCCATCATGCGACGTACGACCTAATACATTGCCGCATTTCTTCCTAAGTCCTAAGTCGTTTGGACGACTCAACGACTCAACAACGCACACGGCTTAGCGACCTACGACTTAACATATGCACGAACTAACACATACGTGCGTTCCTACCAAAGCCGTTTGGACGACTTAACAACCTACCGACTCACGACTCAACGTCCTAGCGACTTAGCAGTGCCCCCGACCTAAGATTTTCCACGGCTCAATGACCTAACACTTAACCTATTACCTTAAGTCGCTCGAACGACCTAATCCAACACACGACCTAAGCCTTATCTCGTCCATGACCTAACTACAAACACATGGTCTCACGACCTAAACTTCAACGACCTAAGCCATCTTCCTTAAGCCGTTAACCCTTAAGTCGTTAGTTCCCTTAGGTCGGCCAAACCCCTAAGTCGCTCACTCCTATAGGTCAGTCACCCCTATAAGTCGATCACTCCTATAGGTTGCTCCAATTCCTAAGTCGTCTAATCTCTTAAGTCGGCAACCACCTTAAGCCGGTCAAATCCTATAGGTCGTTCCATCCTCTAAGTCGTTCCACTGACTTATGCTACAACACGACCTAACCCTGGACGACTCATCTCTGGACGACTTAAGCTCCAAACAACTTAAATTCTAAACGACTTAACAACACTAACAACCTAATGACAACAGTTCTACGATTCTTCGATCTGTAAAAATACGGGTCATTACAACAAGTATACATGTATAATTAGCATCTTAAAGTGAAACTCTATCATATAACTAATATTGCATATATCTACTCTAGCTAACCCTCATACAAGGCCACCGAGTCCCTGAACCTATCAAGTCTAAGTATAGCGCGAGTATTATAAGAATAATAAATAGATCAAACTATCTCAAAATCTCCAAAACGTGAGATCGTACAATAAGCATTCACAATGTCAAAGATATAGATATCCAGTATCTGAATAGCATAAGAAACTAAACAGTTCAAATACCATAATAGTAACACATAGCAAGTGATCCAAAAATCGAGAAATGGCTATAAGAAAGTAAATTGCATCTCAGCTCATAATTCACCAAATGACAAAACACAAATGTTGGCCTTGATAAGAAAACAAAATAATGGTGAAATCCAAAATCAAGCCTCAAATCTCAAAGATTAGCCATAAGGAAATACCCTAAATATCACCAACATATCTCATAATGAAGTGCCCAGATATTTGAAAAAAACCATAAATATAAAAAATAGCACATTCAAATCAAATATCACCAAATCCCTAAACTCAAATATTGGCCCGTCATAGGCTAGATGGAAATATGTTGAAATCCCAAATTAGTAAATCAAAACTCAAAGTTTGAAATCAAAAATAAAATGAAGCTACCCAAAAAGGCAAGCATATGGCTAAGCCTAATGATCAATCCTATCCCAAAAGATGAGCGCAAATGCTATGTCTAACGACATGAAAGATTGCCTCCCTAAAGATGAGCTTGAAAGCTATGTCTGATGAGCACGAAGGATCGCCTTCCTAAAGATGAGCATGAAGGCTACACCCGACGACCTCAAAGGATCGCCTTTCCACAAACGAGCATGAAGGCTACGCCATCCCCAAAAGTGTCACCAACTCTCAATTAGTGACCAATTGGATTTCGCCTAGGCATCCCATACCACCCGACGATATTCATTGTTTAGTAATAGATTGTAAGCTCCAGTGGATAAGTGTAATATTCTTCTAATTAGTAATTAAATAAATATCGCTCAATGTCCCATATCCACTTTGCAATACTTTAATATTTACCAAAAGATTGTAAATCCCACTTGACTAAAATAATCAATCAACAAGTCCAATAATTAACCGATAAAGTAGTACATATATTTCATACCACATGTATTGCTAAATCGTTTACTTAGATTCCTCATTCAAGTGAAAGCAAAAATTGCAAGAAAGCAATAATCTCAAAAGTCGCACAAGAAATGCCAAAAGTACATAAAATTTGCCAAAGGCTAAGCATAATAAAATCCAATATGAGTTTATAGTTTCTAAAGTAAATAATACACTTTTAATCATATAGAAATTGATTTCTGTACATACTTACTTTCAAACTTCTCCATTTAAAAATCCCTAAACTCATGTGTTATTTAACTATATATATATATATATATATATATATATATATATATTCGCTTGAGTGCATAAACTATAAATCGGAATAGAAAACAAAATGTATTTATATATATATATACATACGGTTGTTCCAAAATCTCCTTAAAATGATATATAGTTCTACAACTGTGTTCCAATGCCATATAAATGAGTAAATATTTACTTATGAAAATATAAATACTAATATTCCAAAACAATATTGACATATAAACATTTGCTTAGAAACAATGTAGGTGTATATCTCAAAACCATAATTTTAAATGATAAACTATTTCTACAAATTATATTTAATATATAATTACTTATTAGAATAATTTTTAAAAAGAATTAGATTAATTTGGGAACAATTTTGAGATTGGTAAATTATAATAAACTTTCTATTGTAAACTACTTTTATTTAAACCATATATACATTAAATAAATTTATAAATATAACTTCAAAACCATTGGATCAAAGAATCACCAAACCCGAGAAATAAAACTTAGAAAATCAGAAAAGAAAATCACTGGAAAAATTATCGAAATGATATATGGTTATACAAAACTCCATAAAAGAGTTTATGCTTACTTTCGATTTAAAGTAGACAAAACGGAATTTATAATTCTAAACCAATTATATTTCAAACATAGCTTATTCCAAAACTCTACATATGAAATAAGCAACATTGACACATGATTATTGAGTCTCAAAGATAGATATTGAAAACCCTAAGAAACCAGTATGAAAACAACATAAGAGATATAAAATCAAGGAGAAGAACAAAGTTCCAGAAACTCATAGTTATTGGAAGCTTTAAAATGATCTGAGTTTTGCAAACAACCAAAATAATAATAGGAAAGTAAATCTAGAACTAGGTCATAAATTAGAGCAACTACCTAGAGTGTAGAGTAATCCAGAAAGCTCGACCAGTCGACTGATCTAGGGTTAGTCGACTGGACGGAAGACCTGGATCTATGTGCTCCAGGAATGACTCGACTGGTCGTTTGAAACCCTAGTTTCAATCGACTGGGCACAAGTACTTAAAGCTACAAGCTCCAGGTCTCATTCCAAATCAATGCATGTAGACTTTACAATGATTTAACTCCATTCCGGGAATAGTATATGACTTACAATGACCATATACTTGCATGCAATAACAAATAACATTATATAGAAGTAATTAAAAGCAATTAAAGATGATTTCATTCATGTACGTGAAGCATCTCAATTGGTTTTAAGCGGTACTTTATATTCATTGCAATTTCAATCGTAAAGCCATCAAAATCTGATATTAGCAAGCATCGAACATCTGAAACTAAACTTAGAGATAGATTTTGTGAAACTCACCTTGAATTCGCACTTATATTTTCCAAAAACTTCATTATCAGCAAGCCCTAATAGCTGTTCTACCAAAAAAACAACCAAAAATCCAATCACTTTATATAAAACTGAAATCCTAACCTTAATGAATTGAATAGGGTTTGATAATATTACCTGAAATTATTAGCTTCTTCAATATTTAATTTGCACTAGAATTGAGGATACTGAATTCAAGAGTTTCAAAGAGGAAGAGATTCTGACTTCTTTCTGTTTATTAACCGTAAGACTTGAATATAAGATAAAAAGAACATGCGGTATTTTACATAGCAAATATTCTGTCTAAACTTAATTTTGTATTTGGATTTAGGATAAAATTTCATAACCCAATAATTTAATAAAATACTTTCTAATTAGTTATCCTATTTGTGCTTTAGTTTTTATTTGTAACCCAAAAAGAATTAAGTAACCACTTTCATCTAATTAATTACTATAAGTTTCAAAAAATAAAAGCTTAAGTAATTAAACCATAGCCAAATGAGTAAAATGCCATCTCAAAATATTCTAATAATGAACAACATTTATAAAGAACTCCATTATTCTCACATTCTTCTTTTGTTTAAAAAAATTAAGCTAAATAAATATTCTTATACAAACTATAGTTCCAATTATCTTTAAATAAGACACTAAAATTCCAATTTCTCTAATATTCTATACTTTTAGAATTCATCACAATAATATAAAATATTAATAATGTTTTCAGGTGATTTTAACACTTTGAAAACACTAATAATTCTCAACTCTACAATGATTTAGAATTATCATTCTAAAATAATTTATTCTCTATAGAAGAATATAAAATTCCAGATTAATGGTTTGAATCCTCCAATTTAAATCATTATTCGTTTGATTTTATTAACTCAAAAATCCATGTTGTCACATGGAAGGTGTTGTAATATTTGCTTACGGCTTCACTCCAAATTTGAGTTGATTTGGATTGATTTGCAATAATTTCGTTTAAAACAATAGAGAGGAAGAAGAAGCCATTATAGAAGCTTGTGTTTGCTTTATAAATTTCTGATTTATTCCTAAGGGTATGTCCCTTCTTATATAGGCTCTATTTGGTGTTGCCTACGCTTGCCTTCACCCTCCAACATACCATGGAAGACTCACCTCCCATCACTTATCGTTTATGCTAATTACATGTATAACCCTCCCATGATAGTATCTCTTATCCTAATGGAAGCTTCAAGAATGTTCAATGCTTCATGAAGATGTGTGTGTGTTAATAAGTTGATAATGTGTCCATTTGATCACTAGACAAGTGCATAAGAGTTCAAACAACTTATATCAATTGAAAAGCTGTTTACCGATAAATATATTTTCAGTCACAATATCGATTTTTCTTTAAAGAATATAATTTTATAAAAATTTCAAAAACAGGTTTCTTATCATTATTCATTAATTAAATGATGTCCAACAGGGGTTATAAAGTTGTGTTTATAATACTTAATTACAGTTCAAAACGTTACAATATTTGAAGATGAAGTGTTCGAATTTCAAGGTCGCTACAACCGTTGTATCAAAATACCAACTTCGTAGCAGATAAATTTCTTTGAGAAATTATGGGTATTAATTTTTTTTTTGGATATGATCCAAAGATGAAACTAGTTATGTGGTATGAAATGAAATTAACTTAACCTAAATGAACACATTGCATTAGAGTGTTTGGTAAGTATTCTCACATATTAAAGAGAAAGTACAAGTTTCTTTTCAATGTCAAGAATAGATAATCCTCAGTTGTTAATTAAGCCATTAAGATTATTGACCCTACGGTAGGGTACAATGCACGAGTTCAAAAATGATTCTGGGTACTTTACAAAAATATGATTTTGGTAGTTGTATATAAAGTGATATGGTCCATCGACCATGAATGAATCTTCAAGAGCAAGACTAATGCAGTTGGAATACAATGAGCAACGTTGATAAGAATAACACTACTAATTTCAACTGTTGAAATTTGTAATAGAATCATTTTCAACGTGCTCAAGTAAATTCAAATTTATTCATAAAATTATCGCTTGGGATGACTTTATTTTTGTTACATAATTGTTTAAATGGAAATTTCTAAATGTTGATTTAGAATTTACTATTTGCATACAACAACCAGAGTATCTTGAAGTCAGCTGAAGTGATGCTGAGTTTGTGGATTTTCAAATATGATGCAAGAATAGATACAAAAATTTCGTTCGACATGCATCAAAATTGAACAAGTGTTCTGAGAGAAAATCAAATAGTTTGATTGTCAGTCAAAATGAAATGGAAGCATATGTTCATAATAAAGAATGTTAAATGGTACATGGATATTTCTAAACCGTAAGCAAACGACACAATACTAACTGTTAACGATGTACTTGTGTTTAAATCAGCTTTAGTTGTTTTATTACTCAACGTTGGATTTACAAATGATTTCTTTCATAGATAGTTTAGAGGACATTGGGAATGTCCTGGATAATATGCAGAAATACCTTATTAAAGTGTTTAATATGGAACATGTGAAATAGATTTCTCATGCACTCGCAATAGGGATTAGCATACATGTTATGTTGTTTATGATATCATGATTTTTTTATGTATTTGATACATGAAGAAAATATCAATCCAAATTGATATCAGTAAATAGCTGTTTGAGGTGTTCTCTTATATTTATGAAATACTAGATAATTGTTTATAGAAACAATGAACTCCTCATGAAGGAGTGTTCGGACTTAAATTTCACAAGTGATATTGAGAATAATATGCTAATAATAAATTCAAGATAACAAGCTTTAAGTTGGAAAATGAAAGGTTATGGCCAATTCAGTGAAATGGTTACATATATTGCGTTGAATAGCACTACAATAAAAGCGAAGTATACAAATAAATGCACAAATTTGTAACCGATCTAAGGGTTACTCCAAGTATTGAGAATACTATCATTATTATATGATGATCACAAAGTAATAATAAGAGCTCACTGGAAGTCAAAACACATTCTTTGAATAGTTCCACATGACAAAAGTAGTTTATTACCATCAGAGATACTTAATTGACAAAGGGGATAATTAAACCAACATAGTAGATCCATTCACGAAAGGTCTAACGCGATCAATTCTTATCAAACTGACTGAAGGGGTGGAATAGAGATTCCATAATTGACCAGAAGTGCAAGTGAGAAATTGATAGAGTTAGGGATATGCCCAAAGCGCAATTATGTAATTTGTTACATATATCTAACTCGATCACTAATGTTGTTCGAAATAAATTGTGTTTTCTTTCTATTATATACTTTATATAATGAGTTATATTAATTAATTAATATAAAGTATATTTAATAGAAATTTCATAAATGGTATACTTTTGCGATAATAGTCACAAGGCGTTGTAACTATGAGTAGTTTATCACAATGAAACGAACATGCTATTTTAAAATTCCTAGCCAAGATGTATCGAGACAGAGTATCGTTTCATATGCTGAGACTAGAGTAAATAATGCTCTTCAAATGTTAGACAATGTATCAATTATGATTATTGGACAACAAAAGGTTGCGTACTGATAATTATTGGATAATTAAGAATCACACGATATTTTTCTACATATTAATATATCTAAGGTTAAAAAAATACCAATGTGATAAAATCACATGGTTCTCCTGACTTGAGAATATTGTTGATCTTTAAGGTGGAAACATAGCTTTGATTATAGTTAATTCATGGCAAGACGTCCATCAATGAATATAGTTGGGTCGAGTGGAAGCATTGGAAGTGAAACACTATTTAAGAGAAGATTCGTCTCCTCAATTATATAAGGCTAGTATCATGGTCAACAGTAGTCAACTCAAAGTTAAAATCTCTAACCATAGTAGTTCGGTTAATAATAATAATTATTATTGAATAAAGGACTTTGTGTTTGGACTATAGGGTTAATACGAATGATATTGGAATTTAGACTATCGACAAATTCCATAAGTCCAAAGTAATAAAGGCTTGATAAAGAGAATTAGTGTAAATAATTGTCACTACCAGGTAACGCTTGAATAAGCAAAATAGTGTTTTACCAAAAATAAGCGTAAGTGATAATTCAGCCAAAATGTCACTCCAGTAGCTAAGGTAACGGGTGAAATTTAGCATTCAAATAGTTCGATATTAATCATTGACTAAATTTACACATATGAGTTGCACAACCGCATTGATATGTAAAGATCCGTCTTTTCGACCCCTAAATGTTGACACTAATACATCCACAGTATTCACATGCCTAGCACCCAAGTGTTCGAAAGATGAATTTTTATGGTAAAACAAAACGACAAAAATAGAATAAGAGAGAAGAGAACACAATATCAGAATCACACATGCGGAATGATAATATATAATATCTCAAAATATCTTTTACCAAAAAGAAAACCTTTATATATGTACATCAATCAGACAAAACTAACCTTTTTTCAGACTGGATAGTTATAACACCTGCCCTCACAAATGCTGATAGATACAATCTAGTAATGCAGTGGAAAATAATTACGGTAAGAAATCATCCAGCTCCTCTCCAAGAAGTTCAATGAACCACAGCTAAATCTGGAAACATACTCGAGCTGACTCGAGCAGTAAGAAAGTAACACCTAGATCAATCTGGTTAACCAATATGAGAAACTCAAATTATATAGATTTATTATACCTTAAAACCCTTCAAAATAATTGTATCTTGTAAGACCATTTCATCAATAAACATGGATGGGTTTTTTACCTTACAATATCCAAACCATTTCTATTATAATATCTAGTGCTAATATAATAATGTCTAAGGTGTGAAATGTAAATAATCACACAACTACAGTGTCTGTGAGTGTACATCACAAAAATAATAGGTATGCAATCACAACCGCTATGGCACGTTCGTTGATTGTGTAGGATTTCCACATAGATCTCTTTGGGGAAGTCGAGTCTGAACTACTGCACAAAGATAAGAGATATCCTTCCAAAGCATCGTACATCTCTAGTGAATGTACCATACGAAAACCATAGCTGGTCATGCTAAGGCCTGATGCATTGCTTCCTCATGCATATCCTAATAAGAATCTCTAGAAATGGAGTCGCATACACCCTATGGGTTTGCAAACCCAACTGGCTATGTCTCATATCTGTAGTTTTAGTCATATCAGCTAGTGAGGCTATATTTGGCATTCTAGCTCACAAGTCACCACTAGAATAGATCTTCCACATGAGCTCCAGCTCGAACAAATCACACAACCATACATGGATTCCCATATCTTAATAGATCTTCGAACCACACATTGATTACTCAATAGATCCTCGAGTCATACATGGATTCGTATACATCAACATGTCTTGGAATCACACATGGATTCCTATATTCTGAATAGATCGTAAACAACTACATGTATTCGAGCATCTCAAAGAGATCTCGAATCTCCACATAGATTTTAGCATCACAAAGCAATCATGTACCAATCAAGAAGCCATTAGGAAACCATTGTGAAGCAATCACGAACCTCTTCCAAAGCACAGAACGCGTATATGATTTTGGAGTGGTTAGAGTTACAAATCGTCTCATATAGTACACTTCTTTGCTTACCGGATACTCCAAGATTAATCGATCGATTTCCTGGAAATCTTAACCCCTGTTCTATGGGAAATACACCGATAATACATAAGATCAGAGATCACCTCCTAATCGTTTAAGCCAATGGATTCCTTTGTCATTCGTCCTAGAAGAGCAAAACGAGTTTGTACGTACAGTATGGCGTCACTGAAGATAACTATACAATATAATTCCCGCGTTTCTTCTAGATATTTTTAGAGTATATTCGGCCAATTAGAATAACAACAGAATAATCGCATACGGGAAACTTGTTCCCGTATATTGTCCATAAGTAGTAACACACAAAGCACGATTGATACAAGTAAGCACGATCAAGTAAGATAAACGACTTCCAATCCCTTTTTTAATTAATGTTCCTTTATTAATTAAAATCTTCGTTTATTAGTAAAATTCATCTTACTAAATAAACTCTTTTATAATGAAACCCCTTTTGTTAATTAAACTCCACCATTTTATTAAAACATTACTGTTCATTTACCACACATTTCAACACTTCCCAAAAGTAATCATATACTTATCTCAAATGGGATAAGTATATTCAGAAATCAGTAACAAGGTTTCTTACTTTAAACCTTTGCTTTTCGTATAACTCAAAATTATTTATATACTTATCTCAAATGGTATAAGTATATTCACAAAACATTAACAAGATTTCTTACTTTAAACCTTTGTTTTTTTATCTTTTTAGAAAATGATGCTTACTTATAATTTCTTTCAAAATATCCATTTTAAGGATCTAAGTACTTTCACAAATTCATTCGAAAGGTTTAAGACTAGTGTTATTCAAACATTGTCATACAAACCCAAAACCATTTTCTCTTATTCTTAACTTTAAAACATTATTAAAGATATATTTACATTCATAAGTATAATCAAAAAGGTTAAAGACGAATGTTATTAACACATTGTAACAAAAACCCAAATCCATTTCATTTATGCTTAACTTTAAGACATTATTAAAGATCTATTTTCATTCATAAGTATAATAAAAAAGGTTAAAGACGAATGTTATTAACATATTGTCACAACAAACCCAAAACCATTTCGCTTATGCTTATCTTCAAAACGTTCTTTGAAAGATCTATATAAATCCCTAAGTGTAATAAAAAAGGACTAAAGAAAAATGGGATTAACATATTGTCACAACAAACCCAAACCAATTTCGTACTTATTACTATCTTTACAAACCTTTGTTTAAAAATCTAAGTTTGTATTCGGTTTAAATCGATTATCGACTAATCGATTATCTAGTCAAAAACCATTATTTATACAAATCAACATTCATATACTTAACTCATTTCCAACATTTTTAGTTTAACTATTCCTGGTTCAAGAGGGAAGCCTGATAGGTTAGACCTCTATTGCTCCATCCCTACTCGACATCATTCTTTAACTCTCACAAATAGATAAACCTACTTCGTCGGCTTTTAGTGTTAAGTAAAGTTATTTACCTTTTTTAAACAAGTAAGTAAACAACAAGATTAACACGTTTCCAATATTTAAACTTTCACTATTACTCATTCAAGAGTGAAGCCAGGTAAGTTGGACATCGGTTGCTCCAAGCCTTGCCTAGGCACCTCATTCTTGAATCTACCATACAGATAAGTTTACTCGTTGGCTTTTAGGGTTAAGCCTAGTCGATCACATCAGCCAAAACTTATAAATATAAAATAATACTTTAGAAATTCTTTTGCATAGGTTTTTAATATTTATGTAAAATATTAATTAAAAATAAATAATTGAGAAGTTTGATTAAAAGCATGTTTCACATTTTGCAGCACTTTTTTTTCGAAGTTCATAAATAATTCGCTAAAACTATATTTAAACTTCTAATCTTTTTTCATACTCAAATCGTAACAACCGTGATTTTATTACGACGGTAATAAAATCACGGTGTGATGCCCCACCTCTTTGCTCACAATAACAAAGGTTATTATAAGGAATAACGTCTACTACTGTGAAGAATAAGGCTTGCCAGAAGCGACCATCCGTATGTTATGCCTTAGACGAATATTGATTACATCGATAGGAGTTGTATAAATTACTCCCAAAGATGTATATTCAATCCAAATCTAAAATGAAACTACGGTGGCTTATGAAAAATCAGAACAACTCATAATAACAACGACACATATAGTATAATCACATCAGAACAAAAATATCAGATATAGCGGAAGACAAATTTGGATACATGCTACAACAATCGATGGTTCACATAAACCAAATGTGCATTTACATGTCATCAACATACAGTAGACGAGAGTCAATGCACCAAAAATAAACACCTCGAAGTCTAGACAAAAGATGATGTGAGATCCCAAAAGCTAAAGTTGCAACTGAATCAGAGATAACGATTATCCTGAAATAACTCGGTCTGACCCGAGTATTATATAAAAGAAAATAATAAACGGATCAGTCTAATTTAAACTCAGAAATAAGTGTATGATAAACAACACTTAAGCAAATAACTATAGTCTCGAATGAGACTATTCGGCATAAATAATGAACATAGTTTAAACGAAGAAATCTCATTAAACTCCATCAAAATCAACTTTCAAATTCACAATTGAATTCAAAACAGCAATACGCAAAATTGTAATCTTGGATGAGACTATATACAAAATTATAATCTCGAATGGGACTATCAAAATCAACTCTCAAATTCACAATTGAATTCGAAACAGCATACGCAAAATTATAAGCTCAGATGAGACTATACACAGAATTATAATCTCGGATGAGACTATACAACATAAGTAATCAGCATAGTTTAAAGGAAGAAATCCCATTAAACTCCGTCAAAATCAATTTTCAAATTCACAATTGAATTCGAACGGCAATACAAAAAATCTAGAAATCAATTAAGATAACTAAAAAATCAGCTTTTACAAAATCTAGAAATCAAAATAAGATAAATAGAAAATCAACATAAAAGATGGATCGATCCTAGCAGATGGCGAGTTTTAGCTACGCTGTATGGCCGAAGCCTACAAAGTACAATAATTTTGGCACCCAACAAATGACCCGAATGTCTAGTACTGGTAATTGAGCCGAAGGTCCATCATATGACCCGAAGGTCCAGCATAGTGGCTAGAAAGCCCAACAAAATCATCAAAATCATCAAAATCATCAAACAGCAAATATTTCAATTAACGAATCTGGAATTAACAGAAATAGTAAAAGTGTGGCTCCATACTCCGCACTTTTGCTAAATCGTTTAAATCTCTTCATCGTTTCCTTGAAAGTGCAAAATTGTGTATTTTATATAAATAACATTTTACGTTCTCAAATGGACAAGTCCGGAATTAAGCGAATCAGTAAAAGTAAGGGTTTGTTTCTTGGAGATTTGACCAGGCAACTAATTACTCGGCATTCAGGGATGCTCGGCATCTAGAGAGCGTCCGACATTGGACAACGCTCGGCACTCAAGATGTTCGGCTTCGCTTTGTTCGGCAGGATTCCCTATTGTTCGGCAATCTAGGTGTTTGGCACCACTTCGATCGGCATGAGAATACCGTTCGGCACGCAAGAGCGTTCGGTATCAAATGACGCTTGGCAGGAAAGGACGTTCGGCATCTCTGGACGTTCGGCATGGCAGACTCGTTCGACATTCGGGAACGCTCGGCATTCAGGAACGTTTGGCATTCGAAGATCGTTCGGCATCTAGAGATGTTCGGCATTCCAAGGTCGTTCGGCAGTCAGAAGTGTTCGGCATTCAACCAGTCTCAATCAAGTTCAACCATTGCTCGGCATACACTCGCCACTCAGCATCTCACCTCGTTTGGAATGAACATGGTGGTTCGACATTTAGTCGTTTGGCGCAACACACTGGTTCGGCATCCAGTATCGTTCGACACCATTCTGTTAGGCAAGAAGAGATCGTTCGGCATTCATGCCTTGTTCGGCATTCGGCCGTTCGGCCTATTTGGTTCGGCACATAGAGTTATTCCATTTAGGCCGAGGTATTCGGCTACAATGCCCACCAGGGAAGTCCAACCCATCCTCGTCTATAAATAGAGAGGCAGGAGCAGAGTGAAAGGGATCGGTTTTTTCGAGAACACTGGGGAAACTCTGCCGCATTCAACACTCACTCAAGACTTAATCTTTTACTTTGCAATTGTATTCAAGTGATTGGGAACGGATTGTGTCTATAATCAACCATCAAGGAAAGTAATAGAAATCAACTTCAAAGTGGACGTAGGCAGTTACGCCGAACCACTATAAATCAGGTGTTCTTGTTCTTCGCATTTAAATTTACATACTATCTTCTGTTTTAATTTATTATCTTCATTAATCTCTCTACACAATCTTTCTTTAGGGTATTAGTGGCCAATTTTGGTTCTAACATTTTTGTGCTTTCACTGAGAATCGAATTCTCAGGCTGTTTGGATCTGCTTTGTAGCTACTGGATTGCATAAATCCCCTAGAGGAGATCCAAGATTATTCACAAGGCATATGTTGATTCTATTCAGACTTATAACCAACAACTCTACCGTGGGAAGACCACGAACCAGATCGGCCTCCCACAATGCAGATGTCCACGAGACTGCTAGCGTGCAAAAGTTGGACCTAGAAATCAGCAAGCAACTCGAGGTGCAGGGCACTCCACCCTAAACCAAGTGGAAGTAATTTCTCGAACAGAGTTCAACGACTTGATAAGAGAACTCAAGGAAAGTAGAAGGCAACTTGTTGAGAAGATTCAAGCCAACACTAACCCCATGACTTAGCTCACTCAGCAGCAGCGTCAGAATGCTGGAGGTAACCCTGCTCCTAGTTCTGAATCTGATAGTTCAACCTCAGCTGATGAACCTCTTAGGCCTAGGCGCCGTAAGGATGAAGGTGCACAGGCAGGTGTCACAGATCGATCGACTAGGGATCAAGCCCGTGAGGAGATCAGATGCCCGAATCTCCAAGACCCAAATCAGGCGGGACATCAATCCGCACGGTCCCGTGGGACGGAACCCAACCTTCCATCCTCCATACAAACTCCGGACTTACAGCTATGGTCAGGCAGTTGATAAGAGAGAACCAAGGCTTAACCAATGAAGATTAGAGAGTGTCCAGAAGTCATACTCCCTTTACGGATGCTATCTTACAAGCTGAGTACCCCAAGAAGTTCAATATGCCGACTATCCCAGCCTAAGAAGGGAAAACTGATCCCAGGCAGAATGTGGTGAGGTATGGATGGATGATGGATTCTGCAAGAGCTAATTACGCGACCAAGTGTAGGTGCTTCCCAATCACTCTATCCGGAATTGCCACCATGTGGTTTACTCGACTTCCCCCACGATCTATATCCAGCTTTGATGAATTGGCCATGGAATTCATAGAACAATTCAGGATACACACCACCCGTCCAAAGGATGTGATGTCCTTATCAAGCGTAATCCAAGCTCCGGGAGAGTCATTGAAAGCATACTTGCACAGATTTCATGTAGCTGCTACCGAAGTGAGCAATCCAAACGACCACGCAATTTTGATGGCGGTAATGCATGGAGTGGATCCAGATTCTGAATTTGAAGATTGGTTGGCGGGAAAGCCCCCAGCTACGCTGGAGCATTTTTATCCGAAAGCTCATTGGTTCATTAGAAGGGAAGAAGCCCGATGGACAAGACGAGACAAGGCACCAGGGCCTACTCAGGAGACTGTGAAAAGTAACGTCAACATGAAGTAAACCGGCGATAATTTGGGAAAAGCTCAAGTCAACATCCAAAACAAGCCTGAGCAGTCAAAAGGATCCGGAGGTGGAAATCCCGGAAAGAAAAGAGAGACGGGAAATGGAAGTCAAGGATCCCGACATACAATGAATACACCCCGCTGAACGCATCCCTTGAGAACATCTATTTGTCAACTTGCAACACTTTTCAATATAGGAAACCAAGCCCAAAGGAATCACCAGAGGAACAGAAGCAGACTGGGAAGTATTGCCGCTTTCACGAGTCATATGGGCACAACACAGAGGATTGTAGACACCTCCATGATGCTATAGAAAAGTTGATTAGACAGAAGAAGCTGCAGGAGTTTGTCAAAGACCCACAAGACGGAAGACAAGAGACGTCGGAACCTGGATGCGAGCCAGCTCCACGCCAACCAGAACAACCTGCTCGAACTATGGGTAGATTGATTATTAACACGATTACTGCCGGACCTCATCCTGCGGATAAGAATTGGTAGGAGATGGAGCGATATGCTAACTCTTTAAGACATGCGGAGTACGAGTGTTGCTCGAATGTGGAGGTTGGGACTCCTGCGAAGCAGCAGCGCACAATGAATAATGATATTGTATTCAGGAGCAGAGATGCGGGTAAGGTGGAGGCTCCTACCATCGACCCGATGGTCATATCTGCGACAATCGGACCGGCGTTCGTGAAGAGAATTCTAATTGATTGTTGAAGTTCCGTTAACATCATTTTCAAGAAAGCATACGACCAAATGAAACTGGAGACCATGGATTTGAAGCCATCTAAGCCAGTATCCATGGCTTTAATGGCGCAGCAACGGATGCAGTGGGATATGTGGAGTTACCAGTTGAACTGTGGGCAAGGCGAGTGTAGGACGGTGCGAATCCTACCGTTCATAGTGTTGGATGTTGACTCTCCATATAACGTATTTCTAGGAGGTCCAGCCCTAGCAGAATTTAGGGCAGCGTTGGCCCCTTGGTGTCTGACGTTAAAATTTCTAACAGACAGAGGTATTGGAGTGGTACACGGCGATTAGGCGACCGGTTGTGCGTGCTATGTGGCTGAGCTGAGAGAGGCTCGGCGTAGAGCGAAAGGAATGGTTGCGGATAGCTCCGTCCGCATCTAAAATTTCGATGATTGACAAGTAGCGCCCGAGCCCTGGCTTGGGAAACATTCTCGCATCTATAGAGACATAGATCCGAGAAATGATGATGAGGGACCCAGGGAAATAAATGCAGCACCTGATGAACTAACAATTGATATCCCAGTCAACCGGGATTACCCGTCATGAATTCTTAAAATTGGATCACAACTCGACCCCGTGGTGGCCGAGAACCTCACTGACTTTCTCCGAGCGAATCTTGATGTTTTTGCTTGGACACATTCTGACATGTGCAGGATCTCTCCAGCAATCGCGAGTAATATGTTGAACATAGACCCAAGACATGTTCCTGTGAAATAGAAAAGGAGAGGCATGTACCTAGAGAGGTCCGCGGCTCTCAGAGAGGAGGTGGACAAACTCAAATCCAATGGGTTCGTTCGCGACGCCCTCAACCCTGAATGGGTATCTAGCCTGGTGCTAGTAAAGAAAGCGAATGGAAAATGGAGAACTTGTGTTGATTATTCTGATTTAAACAAAGCATGGCCGAAGGATAGTCTCCCATTGCCTAGGATTGACCAGCTGGTCGATTCAACAGCCGGACATGAGTTACTATCATTTATGGATGCATACTCTGGACATAATCAAATCCCGATGCACATCCCAGACCAAGAACACACCAGTTTTTTCACGAACGTTGGGTGATATTTCTATATAGTGATGCCCTTTGGATTAAAGAATGCGGGAGCAACTTATCAGCGTCTTGTGAATCGGATGTTCAAAGACCAGATCGGTAAAACGATGGAAGTTTATGTAGATAACATGCTCGTGAAGTCACGGCGGTCAAACGACCACATCCGAGACTTAGCAGAGATGTTTGACTTACTCATGCATTATGGAATGAAGATCAATCCTTTGAAGTGTTTATTCGGCGTAGCGTCAGGAAAGTTTTTGGGTTTCATTGTGAATGCGTGGGGAATCGAGGCTAACCCGGAAAAGATTTAGGCCATCCGAGATATACAAGTGCCCAGAACAATAAAACAGGTGCAACACTTGAACGGAAAGGTGGCCGCGCTGAGCCGATTCATATCCAGGGCCATAGACAAGTGTATTCCTTTCTTCGATGTTATAAAGAAAGGAAAGAGGAATTTCGAATGGACATCCGACTGTGAGGAAGCATTCCGAGCTCTTGTAAGGCACTTAGAAAGTCCCCCGGTATCGTCGAAACCAATAAACCACGAAATGTTGTATGTATACTTGGCTGTATCCCAGCACGCTATCAGTACAACCTTGGTCCGCGAGGAAGACCGGGTTCAAAAACCAGTTTACTATGTTAGTAAACGCTTGACGGGGGCAGAAAGAAATTATCCAAAGATTGAAAAACTAGCCTATTGCTTGGTGATTGCATCACGCATGCTTCGTCCGTATTTTCAGGCACACTCAATCAGTGCCTAAACTGATCAACCTTTGCGGTAGATACTCCAACGACCGAAAACTTCCGGAAAGATGTTAAAATGGAATATTGAGTTAAGTCAGTTCGACATTACCTACCTGCCGCGAAGGGCCATACAAGGACAAGCACTAGCTGACTTCATTGCTGAATTTACTATGAAAGACGAATCAAATGAACACAATGTCATACCTCCCTTCGATGGAAGATGTACACCGATGGGGCATCTAACGACCGTTGTTCGAGGGTTGGCATAGTTCTTGTAACTCTTGAGAACCGATCAGTTTGCTACGCTTTGAAGATCGAATTCATAGCAACGAATAACGAAGCCGAATATGAAGCGTTGATTGTTGGCTTAAGACTTATCAAAGAACTGGGAGTAAAATCGGTTGAAATCTTTAGCGACTCGCAGCTGGTGGTGTACCAAGTGCGAGGAGACTACCAAGCAAGGGGCAGAGACTTACCCTATTTGGTCCGAGTTAAGGAGCTGCTAGCGAATCTCGAGTATTATGATATTTTACATGTCCTGCGTGAGCAAAATAGAGCAGCCGATTCATTGGCAAAATTCGCAAGCACTGGCGATGCACAGCAAATGGGATTATTTCCTGTTGAGACCCTTCATGCTTCGAGTATAGATATGATGGAGATACATTCTGCGTTCGAAACCGAAACCGAGAAGGAATCGTGGAAGACCCCAATCAGGCAGTACTTGCTATTCGAGATCTTACTCGGAAAAAGGAGCGAAAGACGACAAGTCCTTCGTAAAGCTTCACGATATATAATGCGGGATGGGGTAATGTATCGGAGGGGATTCTCGACCTGCTTACTCTGGTGCGTGGCCTACGATGCGATAAAACAAATATTAAAGTAAGTCCGTGAGGGAGAGTGTGGTGACCATACCGAGGGGTAGACATTAGCAAAGAAAGTCCTCTGTTATGGATACTACTAGCCAACTGTGAATCAGGATGCTGCAGACTATGTGAGGAAATGTGACAAATGCAAGATATATGCAAAAATCCCGAGAGCTCCGCCGACGAAACTCACGCAAATGGTTAGTCCCTGGACATTTGCAATGTTGGGGATCGACCAGTTGGTTCTTTACCCATAGCCAAAGGTGGGGCGAAATATGCAATAGTTGCGGTCGACTACTTTACCAAATGGTCAGAAGCAGAGCAGCTAGCCACAATAACCACCAAGAAGGTTATTAATTTCGTCGTACGAAATATCATATGCCTTTATGGCCTTCCACGGACCATCATTACAGACAATGGAACTCAATTCGAAAGCAAGGAGTTCAAAGAATTTGGTCAGAAATATGGCATTGAGAAGAAATTTGCAGCGGTTGCTCACCCGAAAGCCAACGGACAAGTGAAAACCGTAAACAAGATAATCAAGTCCATATTGAAAAAGCGTCTGGAAAAGGCTAGAGGCAAGTGGTTGGATGAACTTCCAACGGCACTTTGGGCCTACAGGACCACCCACAAGACCGCGACTGGCCACACTCCATTCGAATTGGCATATGGCACGGAAGCCGTCATACCCATGGAACTTGAAGTTCCATCACATCGGGTAACTTATTATGACCCCAAGTCAAACCAGAATCTTTCATTGGAATCGTTGGACTTCATTGATGAAAAACGTGAAGAAGCTAATTTGAGAGCGGCCGTATACAGACGTAGGGTCGCTAAATATTATAACGAAAAGGTCCGACCATGAATTTTTGGTGGGAGACCACATTTTGAAACGATTTTTTTCGATCCCATCTCATATGAATCCCGCATGGGAAGGTCCATACGTCATCGAACGGAAGCTTGGAGAAGGAACTTTCAAGCTAGCGACCGTCGATGGTGCAACACTCCCCTGAGCATTGAACAACGAGCACTTGTGGCATTATTAAACTTAGTCTATTTCTTTCATGTATTCATTGCACTTATTTCCATTACGCTTTTATTTCTAGTTCTTGGCGTGTAGTAAGACAATTTAGCTTGCTTTCATTAATAAAGGCTTGAAGCCATCTTTTCCATGAATTACTAATGTTTCTACGTATGATGATCCTGTGACAGGAAAATGAAACTATATTATTCTGGCCGACGTACGAACACGTGCAGACACTCAAATCTCCAAGTCCCCGTAGTACGGACTGGATTACTTTACGTCCCCGGAGCGCGGACTTGAGTATAAACGACTCAAAATCGCCAAGTCACCAGAATGCGGACTGGACTACTCTAAGTCCTTGGAGCACAGAGTCGAGTATAAACGACTTAAATCTCCAAGTCCCCAGAGCGCGGACTGGAGTACTCTAAGTCCCTGGAGCGCGGACTCGAGTATAAACGACTCAAATCTCCAAGTCCCAAGAGTGCGGACTGTAGTACTCTAAGTCCCTGGAGCACGGATTCGAGTATAAACGACTTAAATCTCCAAGTCCCCAGAGTACGGACTAGAGTACTCTAAGTTCCCGGAGCGCGGACTCGACTATAAATGACTCAAATTCTCCAAGTCCCCAGAGTGCGGACTGGAGTACTCTAAGTCCCCGGAGCGCGGACTTGAGTACAAACGACTTAAATCTCCAAGTCCCCAGAGTGCGGACTGGAGTACTCTAAGTCCCTGGAGCGCAGACTGGAGTATAAACGACTCAAAATCTCCAAGTCCCCAGAGTGCGGACTGGAGTGCTCTAAGTCCCCGGAGCGCGGAATCGCGTATAAATGACTTACATCTCCAAGTCCCCAGAGTGCGGACTAGAGTACTCTAAGTCCCCGGAGCATGGACTCGAGTATAAACAACTCAAATCTACAAGTCCACAGAGTGCGGACCAAAGTACTCTAAGTCCCGGAGCGCGGACTCGAGTACAAACGACTTAAATCTCCAAGTCCCCAGAGTGCGGATTGGGGTACTCTAAGTCCCCGGAGCGCGGACTCGAGTATAAATGACTCAAAACCTCCAAGTCTCCGGAGTGCGGACTGGAGTACTCTAAGTACCTAGAGCACGGAATCAAGTATAAACGACTAAAAACTCCAAGTCCCCGGAGTGCGGACAAGAGTACTCTAAGTCCCCGGAGTGCGGGCTCGAGTATAAACGACTCATCTCCAAGTCCCCATAGCGCAGACTGGAGTACTCTAAGTCCCCGATGTGCAGACTAAAAAATATTCAAGTGCTTGAAGCGCGGAGGAATATGAACAACTCTCAAAGAATCTCCGAGCTATATGAAGGTGAACCGAGCAGTCCATGTTATTCACAACAGCTTGGATTTAAATCACAATTACACAGAAATTGAAAGACAAGAGCTTTTTGAAAGACAGAAAAACTAATTTTTATTCGCCAAAAATAAGTTTTTACTACAACATCTCCGAAGCTCGGATTCAAAAGTTTATTTACATAAACTACGAAAACGGAAATAATTGCATAATCTATACTAGCCCTTATAGAACAGGAGCGAAAACTACTTCTTTGACTTCTTTGACTTTTTGCCCGATGACTCCTCCGCGGTACGTTTACCTTTGATAGCTTTCTTTGACGGGGAGTGACAACCGAAGAAGTATGAGGAACATCCGTGGGTTTGGACCTGCTAGGGAGAATGATCTTCAACGGTTTGTTCAAAGGATCATCTGGGTCCATAGCTTGAGGTTCGACCTTGATCTTGATCATCTCTTCCTTCTCTTTCTCAAGCTGCTTCTTTATGCTCAGCTCGGATGTGTGCTCAAAGATGCCTGTAATTTCAACTTCATAACTCCCATCAATGGGAGAGGAAGTCTCAGATTGATCTTCATCAAGCGCTCCGATCACTTGGGCATCTGGACCGGGAGCCTCTCCTGCATGAGTGGCTTCACTCGTTTTTTCCCTCACCTCCTTGGTGACATCGCTCCTTGGAGTAGGCATAAAATCAGAATGGCCTGCACAAGATCATGAAAAGCAAGTATTATAATACAATAGCTTCTGGTGGAAAACAAAAGCTCTTGGAATGTTAAAGAAAAAGAGTTACCTACCAGGTTCCTCCTGGCTCTCAGCCGTCAAGAGGGTCTCACCCTTCGGAATAGGGGACAAAACATGAACACCAAGGCCGGGGTCCTCCAGGTCATAGCCAATGTGCTGTTCAAAAGGATCGAGTATCGGCTGACTGGTCGGCTGGGCAAGCACACAAGATGGAGACTCAGTCCTGGATGGACCGGCGATAACTTCGTTTCCTTTTGTGGAAGGGGAGCCTTTGCGATAAATAGCTTTAGCCACCGACAGGTCCGAAAGCACATTTCCCTTGAGGAATTCTTTCATCATGGCCCCCTCATCAATCTCTTCGGTACCGTGCTTGGCCTTCTTGATTTCAACTAAAGTCTCCCATGCCTCGGCCAAAGATTCAAGATAGGCCTCGCCCAAAAAAGTCAAGTCTCGATGCATGAGAACACGGGAATTGAGTTTAGCAATTAGCGGGTCAAACATGCTTTTGACCTCCCCCCTACCTTCTTCTCTAGCCGCCTCAAGACGGGAGCCGATATCCATGGACACTATCTTCTTTCCCTCTTCACGGGCTTCGCTTTAACATCTCGACTTTGGAAAGCTCGTCCTCAAGTTTCACCTTTATAAGTCGAGTAGCAACGATCTCATCACATTATCGTTGTGACTCTTCTTGAGTAGTCGTTTTCTCCTCTTTCTCTTTACGGAGCTGCTCCTCATGTTCCTTGACTCGAAGGCTGAATGCGTCCCTCTCTTTTTAGACCGAGTCCTTCTCTAGAGCTAGGGCCCCTCAGCTCTGTGCCGCCTCGTCTAGTTCTTTTTTGTGAGACGATTCAAGACGATTTACGGCTTTGGCGGTGTCCTTGGCGCTCTGATGTGCGACCTCAAGTTCAGACTTGTAAGTCGCAATCTCTTCGTCCTAAGCTTTAACGATATCTTTGTCGTGGATAGCCTCAAGCTTTAGGCGATCGATCTCATGTTGGCGCTCATGGAGACTTCAGAAAGTTTTTCAAACAAATGAACAAACACGTCATGTTGAACATAGACGTCGTTGGTACAGGCGATGGCGCTCTGCTTGATATGTCCGGGAATAGGATGAATCGTAGGGAGGAATTTCAGGCCATTAAAGCAGATTTTTGGAAATTTATCTTTAAGCTCAGCCAGCCTCTCCGATACTGTTGGATCTGTTGCAGGAGCAGGTGGAGATAGCTTTGAAAGTTCCACTCTCCTGTGAGGATCTCGGGATTGTCGAGTGGAAGAGGAATCAGAGTGTTCGTCCCGGCGGACATCAGATTTCGACCCCTTATGGGCGCGCTTATCTTTGCTTTACTCCGGGTGAGAAGAGTTATCCAGGTGGTATTTTGGCTGATAGTAAGTTTTCTTCCGAGATGATAAGTCCCGGGAATGATAATCTCTATCGCCATCTCTGTCCCGACGTCTTCCGGAACCTGAGTCCCGTCCAGGTTGATAAAAGATAGACGAACCACGAAGGCGATTGAATCCATGTGAGTGCCCCATGTCACCTGCACAGAATTTAAATAACGGCGAATTAGCGAAGAGTAGCTTGACGATGAAAATCTAAGAGCAAATTGAAGTGCAAGTGTTTGTGCGTGTCCTAGTGTTTCCTCCCGATGGACCAGTTGCTTTACTAATGGGAGTTTTTTCTCCCTGACTTTGGGCTAGAGCGCCCGCATCACCTCTAATGGGCGAGTGAAGTTTAAATGCTTCCGGATCGTCGAAGTCATAATTGAGCAGGTCATCGGGAATGGAGAGGTTCGATGGGCCATTTAATGAACTTTCTACATGCTATGAAGAAGCCTCTTTCTCCGTTGGAATAAGCGTAACTTTTGAAGTTCCGCCAACCTTCTCCTTCCTAATCTTGTAAGTCAATCTCTTTTTCCTCTTCGAAGGGGAAGATGACGTTTCGATGTCGTGCACTTTGGCTATCGGATCCTGAGTGGGAACCAAGTTCTCACCTTATGCTTCGGGTGTTTCACTCCCTTTAATTTCCCCTTCTTCTGGTGCGTCAGGAGTATGACGTGCTGATGACTCAGCTAATTTTTTCCTTTCCCAGAGGTGGGCCTGGGTATGGTGACGCCTTGAGGAAGGCTTATCTAACGATCTTCTGCCAATAGCCCAAACCTTGAAAGTTTCTCATTCGAAATGAGAGTTCGGATGTCCCGTTCTTCTGCAGGAAGGGCTCGAATAGCCTCGACAGCCTTAGAATATCCTCGACCATCAAGATGTAGGTTGATACCTGAAAAGGTGAAAAAAAAGTTAGAAAAGGCACGGCTCCGACCAAGCACGAATATCGATCCATAGAAAAGACTTACTTCCTTTAACCCATGTCCTCGCGAAACCTAGAGGGCAACACACATAGAACCATTCCTATTTGTACAGGGCAAACTTGTTCCACGCCCCGGTTAATATCCGGCATTTGTGGTATGGCTCGAGGAACACAAAGGAGGGGCTATCTCTTTGCTTCTTGATCATATATATATCTGATGTTGCCCGGAGTTGGAGGACTAGTAAGGACGGTCATGAAGAGGATGTAGGTACCGTAGATGAACGCATGGCTGTTTGGGTGTAGTTGCGATGGGGCAATGTCGTTGTATTGCAGCAAATCCCAAAGAAGTAAATTGAACGGTGGCACGCTGCCAACCCAAAACATGAATTTATTACATGTTGTGTATCCAACTGGGGCAAGTGTGGACGATCGTGCCCTGATGGAACCAACATGTCGTCAAAAGGGATCCCGTGAATAGAGCATATTCGCCGGAGCGCAACTTCATTGACCTTTGAAGCCTGAGAATCGACAGGGTTGTCGAAGAAAATTGCAGCCTACAAAGTGTCGGGAGCTAAGTTATGTGCAGGGGAGGTTGATGAATTTGAAATATCTGCAACTTCTTGTCGGGAGGACGGTCCCGTTCTATCTGAAATCGTGGCGGAGCTTGATCTCTTAGACATTTTCAATAAATATTGAATTTGACAGAGCACCTGTTTGAACTATACTTGAAAAATAACCAACATAAGACTTAACAACGTAAACATTCCTCCCGTGTGGTGTGTGAACTAGTGCAACCATTCAAACTTAAACGCTGAGAAATTATAGGTCACATAGTTGATGGTAAAAAGTTGAACTTTAAAACTATCATTCTCGAAGACCGTCATCGCCGACCATCTCCGAAAGCTAGCCTGGCAATGTTTCCAATTTTGGACTCGGACGTTGACATTGTATGTCAAAAGCTTTTGTCTGTTTTTAACGACTTCAGTTCAGCCTTATGACATCGAAACTAGGAAGTTATCAGTCCAGATTAATTTGATATGCCAGTTTGATTAGGTCTATGTCTTTGTTTTGTCTTATGTTCAGGAAAAGTTAAAATGTTGTTCGACATCAGTATCGACCGGCCAAACTATCGTTCGTCCTATATGTCGTTCGGCCAACCATCGTCCGGCCTAAAAGTTGTTCGACCTAAGTGTCCTCCGGTCAAGACACTGTTCGGCCTAGGTATCGTTCGGCCAAAGTATCGTCTGGCCTAAGCTTTGTTCGGCCGAAGTAACGTTCGACATCCTATCTATTTCGTACCCCCTTCCTATCCTTCCATTCCGCTTCTCGGCATGTGGTGAATCATGCCGAACCAGAGTATGCCGAGCCCCAATGCTCGGCACTCCACCCTTAACCATACCGAACAACGAGGACAAGTCGTCCGGCGAGTTATGCCGAACCATGCTGTTTGGCATTCTAGCCAATTCCTTCTCCTCCTCTAGTCTTCCCTCCAAACTCGTTCGGCACGAGGGAACCATGCCGAACCACAATACATCTCCCAATAACTCCCTCGTGTACTCGGCTCAGGCTACTTCTGTTTCCCATCATACCATCTAGCCCAAAAAAATAGCTTAATCGAAGTTCGATTCTTTCATCCACGCAGCACCTATCGGCTACAGTTCTAATTTTCGAACTCGGGCCTCGTGTTAAAACCTTTTTATTTGGGGAAAGGATTTAAATAGGGGGATCGATACCTATTTAGTATATTGAGACTTGGAGAATTCTGGAGTTGAGGGCGCGGTTTTGATTAATGCCGAAAGTATTGGGAAGGATTGTTAACTTTTTGGAGGCTGTTAGCAAGCGAGGTTTGCAAGTACAAGGTAGCGGAGATAAAAAGTGAAAAAAGTAGAAGATGGAGAAGGCTGGCCTTTATAGGGAAGAAGAAGAAGTCGAAGAGACGATGACCATTAGAATCGGTAAAAACAAAGTCGTTCGACATAGAAGGAGCGTTCGACTTCAGCTGTTCTGTTCGGCACGCGCATACCGTTCGGCACATACCATCGTGTCGTCGAGAGAAATAAACCAAGGATCGAAGAGGAGCACGAAGGACACGTAATTCAAAGCGTATCACATTCGATCTTGTGATACACTTTGGGGGGGCAAGTGTTTCCTAGAGATTTGACAAGGCAACTAAGTACTCGGCATTCAGGGACGCTCGGCGTCTAGAGAGCGTCCGGCATTGATAACGCTCAGCACTCAGGATGTTCGGCTCCGCTTTGTTCGGCAGGATTTCCTATTGTTCGGAACTATAGGTGTTCGACACCACTTCGATCGACATGAGAATACCGTTCGGCACGCAAGAGCGTTCGGTATCAAATGACGCTCGGCAGGCAAGGACGTTCGGCATCTCTGGACGTTCGACATAGAAGACTCGCTCTGCATTCAGGAACGCTCGGCATTCAGGAACATTCGGCATTCGAAAATCGTTTGGCATCCAGAGGTGTTCAGCATCCCGAGGTCGTTGCAGTCAGAAGTGTTCGGCATTCAACCAGTCTCAATCAACTTCAATCATTGCTCGGGATACACTCGCTACTCAGCATCTCACCACATTCGGCATGAAGATGGTGGTTCGGCATTTAGTCGTTTGGCGCAACACACTGGTTCCGCATCAAGTATTGTTCCACATCATTCTGTTAGGCAAGAAGAGATCATTCAGCATTCATGCCCTGTTCGGCATTTGGCCGTTCGACCTATTTGGTTCGGCGCATAGAGTTACTCCATTTGGGCCGAGGTATTCAACTACAAGGCCCACCAGGGAAGTCCAAGTCATCCTCGTCTATAAATAGAATGGCAGGGGCACAGTGAAAGGGATCGGTTTTTTCGGGAACACCGAGGAAACTCTACCGCATTCAACACTCACTCAAGACTTAATCTTTTACTTTGCAATTGTATTCAAGTAATTGTAAACGGATTGTATTCGTAATCAACTATCAAGGAAAGCAATAGAAATCAACTTCAAAGTGGACGTAGGCAGTTACGCCAAACCACTATAAATCTGATGTTCTTGTTCTTCGCATTTAAATTTACATACTATCTTCTATTTTAATTTATTATCTTCATTAATCTCTCTACACAATCTTTCTTAAGGGTGTTAGTGGCCAATTTTGGTGCTAACAGGGTTCGTAGTCCTTAATTTTGCCGAAGCGTTTAAATCGATTTCTCATTCTTTTGAAAGCGTAAACTGTAAAAAAAAATTGGGAACAATTTTATTTTGAAACGATTTGAAAACATATGATTAAAACAGCAATATCTGTAGCAATATCGACAAAGAAATTGCACTTCCTAAAACACCGTAAAAACGGATATCAAATCAGTGTTGCGGGATAACCGCTTAAAAATTCACTTTAAAATTGACGGTTACTGAAGTCAAAACAACAGTAATTTTCATTCGTAAAAAATGTCATCAAAACAACACGCTTCAAAAATTTAACACCGGAGTAAAAATTCCGTCATAAAAATAACGGCACGAAATATGTTTTAAAACCAAACACCGGTTCAACGTATATTAAATAGTGGACTGCCCCACTTTATTTTTATCAAAATATTTGCATGCGACACAACATTTTCAAAGGCCTGACACTTTAAATTGGTGCAATGTAATTACTGATGTTTGAACAAAGTCAAAAGTGAACTGGCCACATATTATTATTATTACTCATATTCACGAAATGCAAACCCTATACGTAACAAAACATTAAAATGACTAGACTTGTCTTCGAGATTCACATGTTTGCAAACAAAAATTATAAAAATGAAAGATGAAAACGGCCAGTGCTGGATTCACAATGAGCAAAACATGTATAATACAAACATTGATATAGCATGCAGGCACGCAAAGAAACAAAGTCAGGACTTGATATTTTATGCATGTATTATTTACAACTCATACCTGAACCTAGTTTTTTTTTTATTCTTTTACACGAGAAAAAAATGAAGTTTAAAAAATTAAAACGACTTGGAACATCATTTCGTACACAACGTTTTTTACACGCACGGCAAAAAAAACAAAACAAAATGTGACCTGTACACATACTTTTCACACAACACATTCATACGCACACTAGAGGTCTGGACTTCTACCCCTATACGCTTGCACAAATGAAAACAATTGCAAAAATAAAGCTACCTGTACAAACTATTCAAAACAATGTCTGAATCCTACAATATTTGCACACATGCATGGATTAAATTTCATGTAGGTAATAAATAGTTGTAAATAAATAATATAAAGTGAAAATGAAGAAGAACAATCACCTAAACACGTTTTGTATATGACAAATTTACATGCATGGACAAAATGCAATACAAAATGAGCCGGGGAAAAATAATTTCGTAAACTACATGTTTGCGCGCATGGTTTCCATGCAATACAAAAATGAACTTGTACACGTGAAAACAAAAAAAAAAATGACGTGCATGCAAAATACCCTGGACCAAATTTGTTTGCAACAGTGCTTTGTTCAAACCAAAATAAACAACAGAAAGCATCAAAATAAAAATAGGCAGCATAGTTTTTAAATTAGAAATGTGAGTATAAAACTCACCTTTAATTTTTTGTGCAGAATTACTAGCAACCGAGAAACCAAGAAGAAGCAGAATTTTATGAAGATGCCATTAAAGCTTTTGCAGAGCTCTTGAAAGCAACTAAAGAGTGAACAAAAGAAAGGAGGCAGGCTTACTTTTTCCCTCGCCAAATGTGTACAAGTCAATGAAATAATGCGTGCTGGCAAACATTGTACATTAGTATTTATGTGGAGACGTGCTCTAGTGGAAAGAAAGGACAAGCTTTGCATATAAAATGATGATGGCTGATAAAGCAATGTGTTCAACTTTGCTTTACAAAATTTGTGGTGACAACACTTATACATATTTACTTTAGAATAAGAAACATCAAGGAAAAATTTTTCCACTTGTTTATAATTGGATCCATTCTCCTATACTCACATGAAGGCAAAAGAAGTTATCATGAGTTAGCTATTTACAACTGACTTTGCAACATTTTCGCATTGCAAATTTATTTTTTCAAATTTCAACTTAAAATTTCTATTTTAAAATTTTATTACGACGGCAATAAAATCACGGTTGTTACAAACTCCCCCCTATAAAATTTGCGTCCCCACAATTTTCATATTAGAAGTTGTTTATAATACCAAATATTAATCTAAACAAAGATTAAAATAGAAAAGATAGATCAAAAATGCTCACCCCTATCCGAAGAGGAGAGAAAACCCGGATAAGAACGCTCGACGAATTCTTTGGTTTCCCAAGTGCAATATTTGGGGTTTGCGGACCATTGAATTTTCACAAGTGCGACCTCTTTATTCCGAAGGCATTTAACCTCCGAAGCTAGCAGACGAATAGGATTTTACACCATAGACAAGTTGGGTGAGAACTCAAGATCTTGCAGCATATGAGGATTAATAATAGAATCTGAATCTCTAAGGCATCGACAATGCTGGGATACATGAAATACGTCATGAATTCCCATAAACTGAATAGGTAGCGATACATGATAAGCAACTGGCTAATGCGTTCTATAATAGGAAACGGTCCATTATATCGAGGAGCCAATTTCCCAGTGCTACTAAAATGCACCACACCCTTCATCGGAGAAACACAAATGAATATGTGATCGCCAACAGAAAATTCCAAAGGTTTCCTACGATGATCAGCATAAGATTTCTGCCTATTCTGAGCCTCTTTCATTCTTTGTCTAATAATATCGATCTTCTCAAAAGATTCACGAATATAATCGGGGCCGAGAGCTAACTTTTCGCCCGATTCCAACCAACAAGATGGTGATCGAAACGGTCTTCCGTAAAGAGCTTCGAAAGGAGCCATACCGGTACTGGATTGGAAACTGTTTTTATAAGAGAACTCAAAAATAGATAAGTGGTCTTCCCCACTACCACTAAAATCAATAATGCAAGCTCGAAGGAGATCCTCTAAGACTTGATTCACCCTTTCAGTCTGACCGTCAGACTATGGATGATAAGCTGTACTGAGATTGAGCTTAGTGCCCAAAGCTTTCTGAAGGCTCTACCGCACCTTCATCTCATAAGGCCGAAGTCTACCTAGTACTATAATTTTTGGCACCCAACAAATGACCCGAAGGTCCAACAAATGACCCGAAGGTCCAGTACTGGTAATTGACCCGAAGGTCCATCATATGACCCAAAGGTCTAGCATAGTGGCTCGAAAGCCCAACAAAATCATCAAACAGCAAATATTTCAATTAACGAGTCCGGAATTAACCGAAATAATAAAAGTGTAGTTCCATACTCCGCACTTTTTCTAAATCATTTAAATCTCTTCATTGTTTCCTTGAAAGTGCAAAATTGTGTATTTTATATAAATAACATTTTACGCCCTCAAATGGACAAGTCCAGAATTAAGCAAATCAGTAAAAGTGAGGGTTCATAGTCTTTAATTTTGCTGAAGCGTTTAAATCGATTCCTCATTCTTTTGAAAGCGTAAACTATAAAAAAAATGGAAATAATTTTATTTTAAAACGATTTGAAAACATGTGATTAAAACAGCAATATCTGTAGCAATTTCAAAAAAGAAATTGCGCTTCCCAAAGCAACGTAAAAACGAATATCAAATCAGCGTTGCAGGATAACCGCTTAAAAATTCACTTTAAAATTGACGGTTACTGAAGTCAAAACAATAGTAATTTTTATTCGTCAAAAATGTCATCAAAACAATACGCTTCAAAAATTTAACACCGGAGTAAAAATTCCGTTATAAAAATAACGGCACAAAATACTTTTTAAAACCAAACACCAGTTAAACGTATATTAAATAGTGGACTGCCCCACTATATTTTTATCAAAATATTTGCACACAACACTACATCTTCAAAGGCCTGGCACTTTAAATTGGTGCAATGTAATTACTGAAATGAAAATGTGACTTGTACACATACTTTTCACACAACACGTTCATACGCACAGTAAAGGTCTGGACTACTACCCCTGTACGCACGCAAAATGAAAACAATTGCAAAAATAAAGCTACCTGTACACTATATAAAACAATGGTCTGAATCCTATAATATTTGCACATATGCATGGATTAAAATGCATGTAGGAAATAAATAGTTGTAAATAAATAATATAAAGTGAAAATGAAGAAGAACAAACACCTGAACACATTTTGTATATGACAAATTTACATGCATGGAAAAAATGCAAAACAAAATGAGCTGGGCAAAAATAATTTCGCAAACTACATGTTTGCGTGCATGGTTGCCATGCAATACAAAAATGAACTTATACACGTGTAATTTTTTTTACAAGGGCCTGGCATCTATACTAAACAATATAGTAAAGGTGAAGTTGATGAAATTTTTGACTCATACAATATCTTGCACATGCACACTAATATAAATGAAACGGTGGTGACCTGTACACGTGAAAAAAAATTGGCGTGCACGCAAAATACCCTGCACCAAATTTGTTTGTAACGGTGCTTTGTTCAAACCAAAATAAACAACAAAAAGCATCGAAATAAAAATAGGCAGCATAGTTTTTAAATTAGAAATGTGAGTATAAAACTCACCTTTAATTTTTTGTACAGAATTACTAGCAACAGAGAAACCAAGAAGCAGAATTTTATGAAGATGCCATTAAAGCTTTTGTAGAGCTCTTGAAAGCAACTAAAGAATGAACAAAAGAAAGGAGGCAGGCTTACTTTTTCCCTCGCCAAATGTGTACAAGCCAATGAAATAATGTGTGCTGGCAAACATTGTACATTAGCATTTATGTGGAGACGGGCTCTAGTGGAAAGAAAGGACAATCTTTGCATAAAAAATGATAATGGCTGATAAAGCAATGTGTTCAACTTTGCTTTACAAAATTTGTGATGACAGCACTTATACATATTTGCTTTAGAATAAGAGACAGCAAGGAAAAAATGTTCCACTTGCTTACAATTGGACCCATTCTCTTATACTCACCTGAAGGCAAAAGATATGTAACACGAGTTAGCTTTTTACAACTGACTTTGCAACATTTTCGCATTGCAAATTTTTTTTTTTCAAATTTCAATTTGAAATTTCTATTTTAAATTTTATTACAACGGTAATAAAATCATGGTTGTTACACAAATACTTATTATAAGAACTTGCATACAAAGATTTTATAAAGAAAAGAATTTAGAAACCATTTAAATCACGAAAAACTAGCGAAAACATCGCATTTTAAACACTTAAAATCATAAGGGACTTACTATAGCATTTATAAGTGTTGTTAAAAGTCCTTGTTAAAACAACATTGAAAACCACAATCTTTGCAACTAGTTTTAATTACTTAAAAAATAATTTGAGACTTGATATTTTTATGGTAGGTACTACCATTAGGGTACTTAAGAAACTTGGAAAGAAATCCCTAAGAATATCTTTCACTTTTTTATAAAAATTCCAAAAAACAATGGATTCGAAAGTGCAGTTATAATGACAATTCTCGTTTCAAATGCTTTCAAACTTTCTTCAATGTAACACACAAATTAAAAAAATACTTAACCTTTAAATCAAGGCCACACCACATTTTTAAAAGGGTAATTGAAGTGATGTTATACAATATATTGTACCGCCCTGCCTTTTCGCACGCTTTAAATCGACACACGTGCCAATTGAAACCATACGGAATCGCGAAGTGTTATGGGGTAAATAAGAAAAAGCAGGGAAAGGAAAAAATAAAATATAATCTTACAGCAGAAGGAAAAATATAATAATCAAATATACAGTTCATAAAGTTGTTTTCAAAATATTTAATTATACTTACAATATATATCAGAGTTATACATACCATAGAATATCAATAATGCAGCGGAATACAAAAGTATAGTGGAATAATATAGTAGATAATAGTACTACAAATCGTGGTCTTCTTCCTCCAGAATAAAATCTTCAAATCCTGAAACGCTCGGACTGACCCGAGCGAATTGAAAAGACAAAACACTCGAGTCAGAACTAAAAGATCTTATGTAAGTTAAATTAACAATAAACAATATGAGTGAAACAGCGTCAGAGATGTTTATGGGATTTGACATCTCCTATCTAGTGTCTAACTTGAGTGTTGTAACTTAAGAGATGCTCAGGATTCACATCTCCTAAGGATCCATTAAACTATTTACTATGTAGTAATATTTCGCTATTATAATAGTGACTAATAGTAAAATAAACTTACTCTTTTCATAGCATTAAGGGGTTACCCATATAGCCCTTAACACGTAATAGTCCCAGTAGTCCTTCCGGTATCAGTGCATCTCCAGATCGGGAGACTACCCTAATTACTCCATGGGCTACGAGAGAAAACCAAACTCGTACAAGGCACGATAGGGTAGGTGACACAGCACAACTAGGCAATGCCAAGGTAGATATACCAATTACGCTTCCGGGTCGGTGGTAACGAGTAGCGCGCAGCTATCGCCCACCTCGAGCCACACCCCCAGATAAAAAAAATCTAAAGTTGCCATTGAATCAATCCAAAATTCAAAGTATAATATCGAAGGGATGTGTCCGATCAAAGGTGCTACCTCATTAACCCGTCAATCGCTCCTGTTTTATCCACCTTATGCCAACTCATGGGAGTTAAGTCCATGTATTTACCTCAAAGGAAACGCCACCACCATCCTACTTCATTCTGGAATCTCCACCGCGTACACGGTTGTTAAAGTGGTTTTCAGAGTTGGCAGAGAGTATGACAACTTCCGATCTCGGTCTCTTCAACAACCAATCGTTATTATAAAACCGCGGTCTTTTTCAAAATAGTTTATACTTTAAACCAGAATATAATATCTATTTTTAAAACCATATAAATACAATATCATTTTCCTCTTTTAAAACCAAATCATTATGATATCATTTCAAATATATCCTTTTTCTAAAACCATACCACTTTAAAATTTATAATATCTCAAAACCATACATTTGAATTACAACTCTTCAAAACATAATACTTCGAAATCCATAGCTTTAAAACCATAACTTCCAAGACTTAAATGGTTTGGATATTCAAACAGTATATAACATAAAATGAATTGAATTTAAAATTACTTTATAAAGTAAATAATTTCCACAACATTAGAATTTTATTCTCTTTAAATTAAGTCTAAATCCATAAATTTTAAATTCACTTTCAGTTTCAATAAACCACTTCAGTTTCAATATATTTCAAACTTTGAGTATTAAATAATTGGAAACTAAGGTTGGAAATTTCTATTCAACAATTAAATGTCCCATTATTTAGTTTGAAATATTTGCATAATAAATCCATAATCATTTAAATAAAACTCAAATTACCTATAACTAAGTATTTCCTTCAATTTATTTATACTACAAATATTCATTTAATTCATCTTGAATAAAAATTCAGTTATAAATATCATACCTTTTAAAATTTCAAGTTAATAAGTTCTACATCAACTTATGGAGTTTAATACATAAATAAGCTCAATTCCAAATAAATTCTTAATTTACCATCCAATATTAATTGATTTAAATCATTAAAACTCTATATATATTCAATATCTTAAACATGTACTTAACCATATAATATAAAATAATCAAACTCCAATATTCAACTTATTTATTTTATTTAACAAATTTATACATAGCTTGAATTCAATAATTTAATTATATATGCATATATAAATAATATTTATATAATATCAAAATTTAATATTTATTTAACCGTATCCTATCCCAACCATAGAAATCATTTTCAAAATATTTATATATACAGACCGCGGTGCATGTATATAATTTTCTATCCTATGGTCAAGTGATACAGATATTTATTATTTCAATCCGTAATTTAAAATTAAAATTACAGTTATATATCGTTTCAAACCGCAATCCCGAATGAAAAGAAAATGCGTAATAACTTGCAGTTTATAACAATATAAAATACAATATCCATTAATCCAATATCAACCATCAACCATTTATCACAATCATCATCCAATTCAAACAATAGCATCAATATAGAACGGATAATAAACAACAGGTATTAACTAGCAATTTATATTCAATGATAAATTAAATAACTATTTAACTGGCAGTTATATTCAATAATAAATTAAATAAAGATTTAATTTAATAAATGCAATTAACTGAGATAATGATTGAAATGTACGAAACAATCATAAATAAATGCATAATCACACAAAAATTTAATTTAACAAACATAAGAAATTTTAGAAGTTGTGAGTGGGTAAAAACACTCACCTTTTGAATTTAAATTGAATTTAAATTGAATTTACATTCAATTTAAACCCAAAAATTTGACATTCTTCAAATTCATCCAAATCAGCGTCAAAGCCTCCGGAATTTAAATACGATCCTAACGCAAGAAACCGTGCGTAAATTAGAAGTCGTAAGAGAAAGCTAAGATTATTTGAACGAATTATAGTTTAAATTAAACTAAATAAAACAATACCCTTTACCCTAATCCACGTCAGCATCATCTTCCCAGGCACCTACATGCAACCAATCCACACGGCTACAATAAACACACGGCTACAGCCGCCACCCTAAACATCACTGTCGCACCCCAGAACTTTGTCGAGACCCCCACCTTCGTCGCCGCACTCCCCTGGAACCCCCATGACAGCTCCGCCGCCCCCATGAAGTTGCACCGCCAGCAAAATCAAACACCCGCCGGTTGCAATTTAAAACCCTAATTGAATTAAATTGCTCGATCCAGCCGTCACTTCACCAAATAAACTATTCCGATGGAAAGCACGCGGCACTCTCCACATGATGATATCATCAATTTGACGATCCATCGATGTTGATCGTCGCGATGAACGGACGAGAAGAAAATATTGATTTCTGAACAAACAGTGATTCGAATTAGAAAATGAGTTGCAGATCTGAATTGCATTCATTGAGAGCTTCGAATTGATATAAAATTTGCTATATATTGTAGAGCTTGAAATTTTTGATTTTGATTTTGAATTTGATAAATTAGGGTTTACAGCCATTGATGAAGGGGAGCACAGAAGTTTCTGTACGTATAGAAATGAGGAATAAGGGCTGCTAGAGATTATAACAGGTTTATATAGGAAGGTCAGAAATTAGAATGGATAGATAAGGTTGAATATACGCGCTAACTCCAAAGTGGCCCAAAAAGCCCGTTTTGACTCCGTAATGAAATTGGGTCAACCCATACATCAAAATAGATGTTTTTAAATATTTTAAACGCGATGAAACAAGTTTCAAGTCCAAATTCCATCGTATGAAGAAGTTATGCTCAAATCAATATTTTTCAAATTGATTTCAATTGATTTCAATTTCATTGATTTCACGTCGTTTCAAGCCCATACGATCAAACGACAAGTCTGATCGATACGAAACTTGAAATCCTACAATAATTCACGGTTACGGATCTAATGAAACTGGTTTCGTCGAAATCCGAGTCAGTGTCCAAAATGGCTATTTTTATATCAATTGAATAAATTACAAATTAATTAATTAGATCAAACTTTCAATTTCAACTCTAAAACTCACAAATTTTATCACTTTTGATTTATTTAGCCATTTGTAACAATTTAAACAAATTTTCCAAGTTGATTTAATACTAATTATTTCAAAAATTACTATCTTTGCTTCCAATTTCAAAAATCCAGAAATTACAAATGATATTTTCAAAATTTCCATTTAATTGACTTTTATCCTATTATTCAATTAATTATTATCACATGGGTGAAATTTACATTGGTTCATAGTTATTGTATTAATAATCTCTAGTTTCCCTTTAATTCCCATTAACGTAATAATTTAATATTTAATTCCACTCATTTTCAATAAACCCAATTTTTTAACTTTAAAATCAAATAAATTAATAAATCCTGACTCCCATTCTTTTAATTCAACTAATTATCATATTATGAATAAAATTTACATTATTCCCAGTTATAGCCTTACTTTACATTACTGTAACATTTGATTTAGATTTATTGCAATCGATTACCAATTTTAACTTAATATACTAAATAAATGGTTAACCTAAAATAATTATTACCACTTAACATTCAGTTTCACTTATAAGCTATCATTAACAACAAATATTGCCATTGGTTTAGATTTAATTAAATAAATTAGATGAATGGGTAAAATTTAATAATTATCACAAATGTCAAATTTACTCATATTCCTACTTAATTACCAACCACAATTTATTATAATTACTTACTTAGCATTGATTCAATCAAATTGTAATTTATTACGTATTATTTCCTCAATTAATATAACTTTTGAATTTTATCCCAATTCTCCAATTACTACCTTAAAATAAATTTTCATTTTATTAAATTTACATTCACACTTCCGTTACTACATTTACTTTCATTAAAGTAATATTTAATTACTTATATGTAATAACCATTTATCAACAATATATTCTGATAATACTTGTACGTTTTATCCTTCGTACAACTAATATTTAATTATATTTATAGAATTTGTTTCAAATTTTCTAACTACAATCAGTTACAACCTTACCATTGTTGCAATCAAATTTGGATTGCACTAAATTGGTTATTCGTCAACTGCCACTAACATTACTACCTAAATTTTCAGACAATTACTATTAATCATTGTGTTATTCGATGGGTAAATTAAATGCCTACTTTTATTTACTTATATTTAATTTTATACCCAAATGCAACAATTTACACTTTCTATTATTATATAAATTTGAATTCCATTCTAGTTAATATCATTATTGATAATTCACAAACTCAACATTCTCATTTGTTTCTTATATTAAACTTATAACCAAGTACGACAATTTACATTATTTCGATTAATTGCAATATAAATTTTAAATTGTAAATTTTGATTACAATTGCTAAGGAAAATTTCTACATTTGCTCCAATATAAATTATAAGATTTTTATTTCTTTCTAAATTTAATTTAAAATCTTATTAATTTAATTCATCTTAATCGTCGAATTTAACGGGTCGTTAAACACTCCCCCACTTAAAACTTTTCGTCCCCGAAAAGGAAAAGAAGGGTAAAGAAGGATTAAGAAATTAGTGTATCTTATTTAAAATATTAAATTTATAAAAAAATAAATTGCAAAATTAATTAATTTAAATAAAATATAACAATTTATATCCATTAAATCTTTTTATACTTAAATCAATAAAGTTTGGAAAATATTTTCAAAAAATTTCTAAGTCCAAAATTTACGGAAAATTTCGGCAGAGTCTCCTTTTTACGGGGAGGCTCGGGAGAAGATATAATATCAAAATAACAATATATAACATGTACTTTCCAAAATAATATGTATCCCAACCCGGGAAAAACAATATAATAACGCTATGAATCTGAAATCCGAAAACGTACCTATTTGTCGGGTAATTAATGCTTAATTTATGAAACTAAAAGCAGTAGCAATTGCTTCCATAACCTGTATTTCACTTATATGATCCAAAAGAGTTAATAATTATATAAAATGAAATGTTAAGGTTGCTTCAACCACACACAACCAAATCAAACCAAACAATCAGTCACTTGCAATCACAACATACAACCACCATATGAAGCCAAATAAAATCAACCATCCACAGCAAACAAACAAATAGTTCTTCGAGTTTAAAAACCTTAAATTATACAGAATGAAAAAATAAACTATTGAGCGCACCATTTACTCAACAGTCTTAGATGAACTAAATAGATTATTCCCATATCCAAACAATTTTAAAGTATCCTTGCCCACAAACAACCTTAAACCAAAACAACCAACCAACAATTTCAAAAATATATCAAATTAATTCTTATTTATTTCATTTCGTAATATTTGTTGCTTGCTTTCTTTTTCATTCATAAAATGATTTATCTCTTTTAAATTTACATTTATTTCTTACAAAGTTTTATTTTCATTTATTTATTTATTTGCATTACATTCATTCATTTCTCAATTTCATTTACTTAGCATCTCAATGCATTAACCTTAGTCTATAATCATATATTTAATGCATTCATCTTTTCTACTTATTTTACTTATAAATAGCTTCAATCGTTTACTTGAGTTTATTATCAATTATTTATAATACTTACGTTTCTATCAAACTAGTAGCATTTTAGTTATACTTAAGTTTATAACGCAACAACCTCAAATCCTTATTTATTAAGGTGATTCATTGATCCTTTTCATTAAAAAAAATTTCTTGAACAATTTTCCATTACATTTTCTTATTAAACATTTCAACTTTTAATATTTGGTAAGTTATATATATGCTTTTTAAGAACGCAATTGAAAATCATACAAGTTTGTCTTATTTCATTTAAAATTTATTCAATGTTCAATAATTATATCCTTTGTATTATAAGTTACACATTTCAGATTTCTTTTAATTTCATTCATAACTTAGCATTAAATTTCTTCCAGTTTCGTTCATTGCAGTATTCATCTTTCTGCCTATTTTCATAATAAATAGCTTCAATCCTTTACTTAAGTCTATAATTACTTATTTACAACATTATCCTTCTATCGTATTTTATTATAGCAAGATTTCCCTTAAAACCTAAGTTTATTGCAACATCAATTCTTATAAATAAAAGAAGTTTATTTTGTTTCTCTTAATTTACTTAATGCTTAATAATAATATCCTTTGTCTTATTGGTTCCAAATTATAAATTAGTTATCTTTCATTTTACTACACTAAATTGAACTATTAATTAACTGGAACTTAAGAACCAAATACCGGGTTTAATTTTAAACCATTTAAAATAATAGATAAACATATACCTACAACTTATATATCCAATTATATTTAAAACAATTTAAAATTTAAATTCGTTTATCAAAATAAATCTGTAGTAAAACTACTACAATGGCCTTCCCACTTCGAAACTCGAAAATGGATGTCGATGATGCGGCCGCCATCATCGAAGTTATTTTCCAGCGACAGAGAGGGAAGTACAGAGCTTATCACTTTTAAAAGTTTTTTCAAAACAATTCTTTCAAATCATATTGAAATATTTATAGCAGAAAATACTTCTAAATAATAATATTATTATATTTCAAAATCATTCAAACGAAATTTTCAAAAGCTCGGACTTAAGTTCTAAATTTCCAATTTTCATTTATTTTAATTCTCATTTCAACTATTATTTATATTTATAAATTACCCTACCTAACAACCAATATATAGCAACAAAACATAATCTACATAAAAAATTCATTTTATATATAGAAAATATAATAGGGAAAATTGTTTCATTCACCTATATTCAAAAACAAATATTATGTCGGTCTGTCAATTAAGTGTTTAGAAATCCCTATCGATGTCATGGCGTCCCATGCACCAACCAGAATTTACAAATACAAAATGGAACAAATTAACACAATATTAAAACCCTTTTATAACACTAACAAATACGCTCTCTCATATATATACACACGGTGACTCATCATAGGGTATTACTACCCTATTAGTAAAGAGTCAAACCCCACAAAGCTAAGGTTTATCGCTAAACCAAAGCTCTGATACCAGATGTAACGCCCCACCTTTTCACACGCTTTAAATCGACACACGTGCCAATTCAAACCATACGGAAGGGTGGAGTGTTATGGAGTAAATAAGAAAAAGCAAGGAAAGGAAAAAAAATAGAATCTTACAGCGGAAGGAAAAATATAATAATCAGACATACAGTTCATGAAGCTGTTTTCAAAATATTTAATTATACTTACAATATATATCAGAGTTATACATACCATAGAATATCAATAATGCAGCGGAACACAATAGTATAGTGGAATAATATAGTAGATAATAGTACTACAAATCGTCGTCTTCTTCCTCCAGAATAAAATCTTCAAATCCTGAAACGCTCGGACTAACCCGAGCGAATTGAAAAGACAACACACTCGAGTCGGAACTAAAAGATCTTATGTAAGTTAAATTAACAATAAAAAATATGAGTGAAATGGCGTCAGAGATGTTTACGGGATTTGACATCTCCTATCCAGTGTCTAACGTGAGTGTAGTAACCTAAGAGATGCTCGGGATTCACGTCTCGTTAAACTATTTACTATGTAGTAATATTTTTCTATTATATTAGTGTCTAATAATAAAATAAACTTACTTTTTTCGTAGCATTAAGGGGTTACCCATGTAGCCCTTAACACGTAATAGTCCCAGTAGTCCATCCAGTATCAACGCATCTCCAGATCGGGAGACTACCCTAAATACTCCACGGGCTACGGGAGAAAACCAAACTCGTACAAGGCACGATAGGGTAGGTGACATGGCACAATTAGGCAATGTCAGGGTAGATATAACAATTACGCTTCTGGGTCGGTGGTAACGCGCAGCTACCGCCCACCTCGAGCCACACCCTCAAATAAAAAAAATCAAAAGTGGCCACTGAATCAATCCAAAAGTCAAAGTATAATATCGAAGGGATGTGTCCGATTAAAGGTGCAACCTCATTAACCCGTCAATTGCTCCTGTTTTAGCCACCTTATGCCAACTCACGGGAGTTGGGTCCACGTATTTACCTCAAAGGAAACGCCGCCGCCATCCTACTTCATTCTGGAATCTCCACCGCGTACACGGTTGTTAAAGTGGTTTTCAGAGTTGGCAGAGAGTATAACAACTTCCGATCCCAGTCTCTTCAACAACCAATCGTTATTATAACACCGCGGTCTTTTTCAAAATAGTTTATACTTTAAAACCAGAATATAATATCTCTTTTCAAAACCATATAATTACGATATCATTTTCCTCTTTTAAAACCAAATCAATATGATATCATTTCAGATATATCCTTTTTCTAAAACCATACCACTTTAAAATTTATAATATCTCAAAACCATACATTTGAATTATAACTCTTCAAAACATAATACTTCGAAATTCATAGCTTTAAAACCATAATTCCAAGACTTAAATGGTTTGGATATTCAAACAGTATATAGCATAAAATGGTTTGAATTTAAAATTACTTTATAAGGTAAATAATTTCCACGACATTAGAATTTTATTCTCTTTAAATTAAGTCTAAATCCATAAATTTTAAATTCACTTTCAGTTTCAATAAACCACTTCAGTTTCAATATATTTCAAACTTTGAGTATTAAGTAATTGGGAACTAAGGTTGGAAATTTCTATTCAAAAATTCAATGTCCTATTATTTAGTTTGAAATATTCGGATAATAAATCCATAAGCATTTAAATAAAAATCAAATTACCAATAACTAAATATTTCCTTTAATTTATTTATACTAGAAATATTCATTTAACTCATCTTGAATAAAAATTCAGTTATAAATATCATACGTTTTAAAATTTCAAGTTAATAAGTTCTACATCAACTTATGGAGTTTAATTCTTAAATAAGCTCAATTTCAAATAAATTCCCAATTTACCTTCCAACCTTAATTGATTTAAATCATTAAAACTCTATATATATTCAATATCTTAAACATGTACTTAACCATATAATATAAAATAATCGAACTCCATTATTCAACTTATTTATTTTATTTAACAAATTTATACATAGCTTGAATTCAATAATTTAACTATATATGCATATATAAAATAATATTTATATAATAACAAAATTTAATATTTATTTAACCGTATCCTATCCCAACCATAGAAATCATTTTCAAAATATTTATATATATAGACCGCGGTGCCTATATATAATTTTCTATCCTATGGTCAAGTGATACGGATATTTGTCGTTTCAATCCGTAATTTAAAATAAAAATTACAGTTATATATCATTTCAAACCGCAATCCCGAATGAAATGATAATGCATAATAACTTGCAGTTTATAACAATACAAAATACAACATCCATTCATCCAATATCATCCATCAACCTTTTATCACAATCATCATCCAATTCAAACAATAGCATCAATATAGAATGGATAATAAACAACAATTATCAACTAGAAATTTATATTCAATGATAAATTAAGTAACTGTTTAACTGGCAGTTATATTCAATAATAAATTAAATAACGATTTAATTTAATAAATGCAATTAACTGAGATAATGATTAAAATATACGAAACAATCATAAATAAATGTGTAATCACACAAAAATTTAATTTAACAAACATAAGAAATTTTAGAAGTTGTGAGTGGGTTAAAACACTCACCTTTTGAATTAAGATTGAATTTAAATTCAATTTAAACCCAAAAATTTGACAGTCTCCAAATTCGTCCAAACTAGCATTAAAGTCTTCAGAATTTAAATATGATCATAACGCAAGAAACCGTGCGTAGATTAGAGGTCGTAAGAGAAAGCTATGATTATTTGAACGAATTACAGTTTAAACTAAACTAAATAAAACAATACCCTTTACCCTAATCCACGTCAGCATCATCTTCCAAGGTACCTACATGCAACCAATCCATACGGCTACAATAAACACATGGCTACAGCCGCCACCCTAAACATCACCGTCGCACCCCAGAACTTCGCCGAGACCCCAACCTTCGTCGCCGCACTCCCTTGGAACCCCCATGACAGCTCCGCCGCCCACATGAAGTCGCGCCGCCAACAAAATCGAACAGCCACCGGTTGCAATTTAAAACCCTAATTGAATTAAATTGCTCGATCCTGCCGTCACTTCACCAAATAAACTATGCCGATGGAAAGCACGCGACACTCTCCACATGATGATATCATAAATTTGACGATCCATCGATGTTGATCGTCGTGCGATTAACGGACGAGAAGAAAACATCGATTTTTGAACAAACGATGATTCGAATTGCAAAACGAGTTGCAGATCTGAATTGCTTTCATCGAGAACATCGAATTGATATAAAATTTCCTATACATTATGGAGTTTGAAATTTTAGCTTTTGATTTTGAATTGTAATTTGAATTGGATAAATCAGGGTTTACAGCCATTGATGAAGAGAAGCACAGAAGTTTCTGTACATATAGAAATAAGGAATAGAGGCTGCAAGGGTTTATAACGGGTTTATATAGGTAGGTCAGAAATTAGAATGGATGGATAAGGTTGGATATACGCGCTAACTCCAAAGTGGCCCAAAAAGCCCGTTTCGATTCTGGAATGAAATTGGGTCAACCCATATATCTGAATAGATGTTTTTAAATATTTTAAATGCGATGGAACAAGTTTCAAGTCCAAATTCCATCGTATGTAAGAAGTTATGCTCAAATTAATAGTTTTCAAATTGATTTCAATTGATTTCAATTTCATTGATTTCACGGCTTCAAGCCCATACGATCAAATGACAAGTCTGATCAATACGAGACATGAAATCCCACAATAGTTCACCGTTTCAGATCCGATGAAACTGGTATCATCGAAATCCGAGTCTGTGTCCAAAATGGATATTTTTATATTAATTAAATAAATTAAAAATTAATTAATTAGATCAAACTTTTATTTTCAATTCTAAAACTCACAAATTTTATCACTTTTGATTTATTTAGCCATTTATAATAATTTAAACAAATTTTCCAGGTTGATTCAATACTAATTATTTCAAAAATTACTATCTATGCTTCCAATTCAAAAATCCAGAAATTACAAATGTTATTTTCAAAATTTTCATTTAATTGACTTTTATCCTATTATTCAATTAATTATTATCACACGGGTGAAATTTACATTGGTTCATAGTTATTGTATTAATAATCTCTAGTTTCCCCTTAATTCCCATTAACGTAATAATTTAATATTAATTCCGCTCATTTTCAATAAACCCAATTTTTTTAACTTTAAATTCAAATAAATTAATAAATCCTGACTCCCATTCTTTTAATTCAACTAATTATCATATTATGAATAAAATTTACATTATTCCCACTTATTGCCGTACTTTACATTACTGTAACATTTGATTTAGATTTATTGCAATCGATTACCAGTTTTAACTTAATATACTAAATAAATGGTTAACCAAAAATAATTGTTACCATTTAACATTCAATTTCACGTATAAGCTATCATTAACAAAAAATGTTGCCATTGATTTAGATTTAATTAAATAAAGTAGATGAATGGGTAAAATTTAATAATTATCACAAATGCCAACTTTACTCACATTCATACTTAATTACCAACCATAATTTATTATAATTACTTACTTAGCATTGATTCAATCAAATTGTAATTTATTACGTATTATTTCCTAAATTTATATAACTTTTGAATTTAATTCCCAATTCTCCAATTACTACCTTAAAATAAATTTTCGTTTTATTAAATTTACATTCACACTTCCGTTACTACATTTATTTTCATTAAAGTAATATTTATTATTTATGTGTAATAACCATTTATCAACAATATACTCTTATAATACTTGTACGTTTTATCCTTCATACAACTACTATTTAATTATATTTATTGAAATTTATTTCAAATTTTCTAACTACAATCAATTACGACCTTACCACTGTTGCTATCAAATTGGGATTGCACTAAATTGGTTATTCATCAACTGCTATTAACATTACTTCCTAAATTTTCATACAGTTACTATTAATCAACGTATTATTCCATAGGTAAATTAAATGCCTACTTTTATTTACTTATATTTAATTTTATACCCAAATGCAACAATTTACACTTTCTATTATTATATAAATTTGAATTCCATTCTAGTTAATATCATTATTGATAATTCACAAATTCAACATTCTCATTTGTTTCTCTTATATTAAACTTATAACCAAGTATGACAATTTACATTATTTAGATTAATTGCAATATAAATTTTAAATTGTAAATTTTGATTACAATTGCTACAGAAAATTTCTACATTCCATCCAATATAAATTATAAGATTTTTATTCTTTCTAAATTTAATTGAAAATCTTATTAATTTAATTCATCTTAATCGTCGAATTTTACAGGTCATTACATATATCATTTTCTTTTAGAAGGAAGATGCATCCAAGTTTATAACTTTACTTCGTTAACATCACTTTAATTTTATAATTCAAACACAACATATATACACACGATATATACTTGGAGATTGTGAGATAACTCAGTTAGATCCATGTCTAACCTAAGAACAAAGCTACAAGAAACAGAGAACCACCTCCTTCCATCAACACAAGCCTAAAGGCCCAACCTTTAGCACTTCCAAACCAAAGCCAACCTCCTCCTCCTCCATGCTTACGGTCGATCCAAGCACCCCCTCTTCAACTCGCCTCACACCACTTCTTATTTTCTAATCATGCTCCTCATGATGTTTGAGGCCCTAGCCAACGTTTAAAAGAGATTAGAGAATATTTGGTTGACTTTCGAAAAAGTTAGAGAGTAATTAGTGGATTGTACTTAAGCATTTCAACCATTTTCAACCCTCCTACTTCATCCAAAGATTAGGGATTTATCTGTTCTTATTAAGAGAACACCTATATTCTATTTATAGGATTCAAATGGTGAAACATAAGCTTTCTCTCACTCCCCTTGGAAGGCTTACCTCCCATCCATCTACTTTATCATATGCTTAACACTTAAGCATTTCCATTTATGCATTCTTATTTTTTATTTCACTTCTCCTTTAGGCTAATTATCATTATACCCTCACCATGATAATATCTCTTATATATTACAATATTCTATAACCTTCCAAACTCAGTGAAGTGGTGCGTGTGTTAATTGGTTGATAATGTATTCATTTGATCATTAGCTTAAGAGTTAAATGTTTCCTTATTTTCTCATTTTTTAAATAACTTATGACATCATCACATTTAGTTAGCCATAAACATGAAATATTTTTAGTTTCTAATTACTTCCTTAGTAATTACTTAGATATGCATAACAAGTTTTAACAACTTTTGTGGAGAAAAATGTTGTCTATCGATAAAACGATTTTCAGTCACATTATTGATATTTTTCCATAGAATATATTTTTATGAACATTTTTCAAAAAAAAATTTACCATCATTAATTATGATTTAAAAGGGAGTTAACAAGTTTATTAAATCATTTTAATAACATTTAATATAAGATTCAAATATTTAAATAATTCAGATATTTAATTACGAAATGTTCGAAATTCTAGGTTCTTATATGATACGTTATCCAACATACCATGTGATTTAATTAATTTATAAGTTGTTGTAAGTTAATTAAATTAATTAATATTTTATAAAACTATTAATTGGTTATTTATTTGATGTACTAGATGCAATTAGTAGTTTTTAATGTCATTATCATTTACTTAAATATGTACATAAAATGTGAACATACAAATTGATATAAGATATCGATGGGCATTTAAATTTGATTTAAATGTAAATATTTACTAAGTGTTATTGGAAAAAATTATGGCCATAAAACCTCATTCATTGCAATCCAGAAAGAAAAGAAGCCTGAAATCTAATGGATGGATATAGAGAATAAAGGGATGAGGTTAAGGAAGATTAACTCTATAAATTTCATGGCTTTCGTTCACTTGCCTCTTCTAATCATTCTCTTTGAAAACCCTAGACTCCATATTCCTTTTCTAAAATTCATGGCTAATAACTCAAGGTTAAATAATAGGAAATTTTTAATGTTAATGGCATCCAACTAAAATCAATCAAATAAAAGGTGGTTCTCTTTCTCTTGCAAAATTAGGAAACTGATTCAGATTTGGATCTACGAGCGTTTATCAATCAAGGTGCATTCAAGATCTACATCTATAAGGCATGATCTGTTATATTTTATATGTATATTCATCATGATGTTATAGATCTATTTATTTGATTCTTTTTAAAATTTCTATATGCATTTGTTGTCCATCTTTAATTTGTATATGTATCGATATGAGAATTCTAATTTTGTTTATTTGAATTAGATCTGAAAATAATAAGGATAGTTTTGATTTTTGATTCTTACTATTTTCTTTATGTTGATATCGGTGTTATTTTAGATTTAAATATAATAAATAATTAACAATTATATATAGTTGAATGTCAATGGTGATTTCATTATTTCACAATTAGTTTTTGTTTTCAAAACATATATGTTGTATGTATATGTATTTTTATAAAAATTAATTTGAAAACTATTTTACAATGAAATTTTTATACACATTTATATACACACACAAACATACACATCTTCCAAAACAAGTTCCTTAGGTTTAGCTCTTGCTCCTCACTAAATCATAGGCCATTTTGTTGATAGGTAGTAGTCTTAACATGAGGTTTTGAAGATCCTTGTTGGGATTTAGTCATTATGGTCAAGTTTTGGATGAGATGGATTTTCTTCTATGTTTTCTATTTGAGTTCAATTCTCAGTGAAAGCACTACTAAATGTTAGTTGAAAATTTAGTCACCATTTAAGTGATTCCAATGAATATGCAAGTTAAATGAAACAAGTCCTTATGAGTTTAATACGCTAGTCAAAGAGGAAAGTCTTTTTGTTCAATATAAACGACGCAAGTCAACTATACAAGCCAATAGTCCATAAGAGAGCAAATATGCAAATTGGAATTTATTCAAGTCCTTGATTACAAAACTATGGTTTCAATTGACCTATCGGCTATTAAAATCCCATCTATTTTCATTATGCATACAAGAAAATAAAAATTGAAAAAAAGAACAATTTATGATTTGTCCTCTTTCTAATAAGGAGTACATGTCTATTTATAGAAGATTCGGACATTTGGATTCATGACATATGTCACCTTTAATAGGTGGACTATCATGATTTTCCGACATGTTACATGTTCGAGATGACATATGGCGACACCCTTCTCTTACTTCATGATGATGTGGCATTGTTGACCAAATCAGGGAATGCAACATAGCTAGTTGGATGCTAACTTTATGTGAAATATTCAATATGTAATGGATTAGACTGTCAACATATGATTGCATCAATCTCCGATAGTTCCTCCATTATCAACGTCGGTATCTTCGTTGTCTTCATTTTCCGATACCTTTTTTGAGTTATAAACACATGATAGTCCCTTTTATCTCCATTATTTTTAGCTTGCTATGGCTTTAAATCATCATCATCTTGCAATAGCTTATGCCATTATCAGGCGATAACTCTCCTGAATCATCAACATGGGATAGCTCTAAGTGGTTGCCAAACGATAACAAAGTTAACTCAAATGTGCTTTCCCATAAGTTTCTTAACATGTGATAACTTTTGAACACCAATCTTCAATATCCTATCTAGTCAGCATGCGATAGCTTTGGAATATGGACATTCAATAGCTTAGATGCTTCAACTTACGACGGGTACTTCTTTGCTAACTCATGATAACTTTCCTTAGCATCAACTTGCAATAACTTCATCCATCATTAACGTGCGATGACTTCTTTTATCATCAACTTGTGATGACTTCATTTATTATAAAAATGCAACAAATTTTCTCCACTTGTAATGACTTATATTTTTTGGTATAACAGGTTGATTTCTTGGTTCAGTAACGTCATCTACGAACCAAATTTTCTCAACCTGTAATGGCTTTACTCCTTTTGGAAATAGGGTCTCGAACGCAAAACATTCAAAACGCAATTTGAAACAACCTTGTATTTTGTGATTATTTACATTGTATATTTTAATTATTTAATTTAAATTCATGATTTAAAAACTTAATTTTGTTTATTAAAATGAATAATTTTGTTATTATAAATATAAATTTTGATTTTGATGTGAATTATAATTCCAAACATGAATAAATAGAATATTTTTCCAGAAATGTGAACTTTGGTCAATCTGGTCAAAGTTGGACTTTTAAATTTGGAATTTAAATATTTGAATTTTTTACATTTATCTTTTATTATGAAAATAAATTAAATTTCAAGAATACGGATTTGTGTTTCATTGGAATCCGAATAATATTGCGAAAGTTATGCTTTTTACAATATTGTGTGTAAATTGATTTATTTAACAAAATTGTTTATTTTAACTTATATAAATAATATTTTTGTTTGTACTAATTTCTTTATATATATGTAACATGACATGTTATGTATATATTTTATTTTTAAAACATTTTAAAAGTGTAGTTATAATTTTCCAATGTTTATTGTATATTGTTTATATTTTTAAAGTCTAGTTTCAATTATTAAGCCATTTTCATATTTATATTATATTTTTCCTTAAAATATTTATTTGTTTTCGTTTCTACTTTGTTTTTATTTTCTTTTTCTATTTTACTTTCTGAAATTTATTTTTTTATTTTTGATTAACAGAAAAGGAAATTCCAAGAGACTAGACCTTTCATTTTCCATTGACTTTTCATTTACCATTGCCTTTTCATTTCTTTTTTTTGTCTTTTCCTTGATTGGCCGTGCTTTTTTCCGATTAGCTATAACGATCCTGACTCGACCTTCAAAAATCGGCACCAATACTTCACTTGTACTCGAATGCCACAGATTCAAACGCCGCATCTGGCTCGTCGGAGCTTATAACACATTAAGTACAACAACAGGGAGGAAGAAAATGAATAATATCATTGATATACAATATTTGATTACAACGATACAACACAAAGATACAATTGATATCAACAATGGAGATACAAAAATAACAGCGGAAGAAAGAACATCTTCAATAGATCATTCAAGTGAGAAAGCGAACGTCCAACCCATTGACTACATACCAATACTTCAAAACCAGAAGCTCATCCAAAACCTATGAGGACTCCAATCCAAATGTAATTATATCCATACCATAAGCTCGAACCATCATCAATGTTGAAGTGAAGCAACTCGATCCAGATACGATTTGCCAATATCCAAAGTTTGAATGTTATCGAATCTACACCTACTATTTGATTGTTTGAAAAATCCAACCCTAGACTTCCCGTGTGGAAAATTGTGGCACACAGGGTTTAGAAAGGGAACAATAAACTCTAGGTCAGTTATGGAATTGTTACGAGCAAACAAAAACAGTTTTTATCTTTAAAACAAACAATCAACCAAAGAATTTAAAATTGAAACCCACGATGCTTTTTGGAAAATGAAACTACCACAAGGCCTCCCGGTAAACACACCATGCAATCACACACTTGGGGGAGAATTCTCCTTATGATAGTAAAAAATGCTTGATACGCGAAAATCATTTGATATTATTATTAGTGCATAGTGGAAAACATTTGCAAGTATAATATTAGTCTTAGCCAGCATACGTACCATTATAGTATGCCTATTATAGCTACCATGTTAGATAGCAGGTTCTACAACTAAAACTGTACAAGGCGCATATTGGATGATTGGATTCCCAATAAATGGTCAGGCCAAAGAATTTCCCATTGCCACATGGGTATGCCTCTGGAGGGACTCCCAGAGAACGTACCCATCTCTCTGCCAACACAAGGCCGGTCTACTCCCTTCCCGGGAGTAAAACCTAAGATATGCCACCCTCGGTCATTTGCGACCTTTATCTGAGGTACCTCAATCACGAAGCACCATCACACAGTATTAAATTTACAGTGTCCACATGAGTTAAGTATGTGGGATCCATACCATGATACTACCCTTTTTCAGAAGGAATGGACATACCCTTGGGGCACGACCCCTGCAACCTTGCCGCATCTTTCCTGTTTCGACCATTTTCGGGTTGTGAGGCTCAATGGGTCTCGTCCACAAAGCTACGCGTTTTCACAAAGCCATGCTTTGATCAACAAATGATCAGCACCACTTCGTATGCCACATTACGAAATTGGGAATGTATCACTAGTAACCATCAACTATATAACCTCTGAGCTCATACGTCTCAGAGAAGGGTGTTAAGCTAAGAGAATAAATCTCCGCCACCAAATAGAAATGTATTTGATAGAAACCAACTTTACATCTCAAAGTGTAATGTCAGACACACATTCGTACAAGTCTGTTCCGGGTTCGAACAGAACCGAAAGCACTTCCAAAGAAGCCTTTGCAAATCTGGATAATTCCTAATCACGTCCGGACTTCCCATCACATATGGAGATCTCTATAACGGGACCAGTCTGTGCAGAGACACTCGATGAGTTATCCTTTCGTTTTCGAAAATATCCGGTCTTCAAATGCTATTTATAATGTCGTATCATTATTTGGTATGGGTTATATGACACAAGGTCCTCTCCCGGCTGAACCGAATGATTAGCGCAATATTTAAAACATATGGATATGGAATTTCAGTTAAGTAATAACTTATTACCCAAAGCCTTTCTTTTCAAATGGTTTAAACAAATTATCGTTTTCAAATCTTTAAACAAAAAGATTCATTTCACAAAGTTCACTACTCTTTCACAAAGGTTCATTTACAGATTTCAAAACAATTTCCACTTCAAATCGGATTAACTCATCCAACCTTTAAATCAAAGATTTAATTCATAGCTTTCAAAATTGTTTCCAAAGATTCATTCATAACTTGAAAAACCATTTCATTTCAAATCAAAAGGTACACCTTTTAGATCAAAACAAGATTCAATTATCTTTCACAAAAAATTAATTATAGCTTCCAAAACAATTCTATTTCAAACTTGAAATCTTTTCAACATAAATTGGAAATTCTTTCATTATATGAAAGCTATTATTATTTGAAAACAAATAGTTTTCGTTTCGAAAAAATCCGATTACATTTGTACAAGTTAAAGCCTTTTAAGTATAAAACTTGAGTTAAATTCAATTTCCCAAAACAATACCTTTTAAACGGTTTAAACCCATATAAAAACATTTATAACTTGTATAACCTTTTAAACCATAATTTCCAAACATAGAATTCAATTTCAAATCTTGAATTTGAATTCAAATCAAACCATTTAAAATTTCAAAACGTTATTAAGTTATTCAAAATAACTTTTATCTTCAAAAATCCATTTCAAAATCTTTTCATATTTAACCCAATTCTATTTCATACTATTTGGATTCAAAATTCAATTTTAAAACCATTTCAGAAATCTGTGACTTAACTAATTTCCTTGTGCAACCCATATTTGTGTGTATTGTGTAGTCTGGGGGACTTACACAATGGTGCAACAACATCAATCATCACAGATTCATGCATATCAATAATATTTGATAAGAGGTATAAGCCTATAACGCTTATCATCATTCATAGATTCATAGATAGATATGTAAATGCACCATAGATATATATGTAAATACATTACAGATAAATAATGTACACATATAGCTCAATCAAAACAATCCACATCACAGAATCGTTATAGATCAACTCAAGGCATTCATACAATTCATACATCCATTAGCAAGAATCAATTAATTATTTGATTAATTTAAATCAAATTAACTACTTATGAATAAACTACTAATCCTGGTTAATTAATATTAATCAATTACAAACCATTTTGATTAATTATTCTTTATTCATTTATTAATAAATTAACTAACCTTTAATTAATAACTAATCCTTTGGTTAATTATTCTTAATTAATTACAATAATTAATTAACTCTTAATTAATATTCATCCCTCAATCACTTTCATTAATTAATTAACTTTTACGTAATTAATTATTCCCAAGTTAATTACCTAAATTAATTAATCTTTAAAAACTTAATTAATCATTCTTTAATCATTAATTATTCATCCTTAATTACTTTCATTAAGTAATTATTTTAAGTAATTAATTATCCTTAATTAATTACGATATATAAATCGCAAATTTAGTGCATTGTATAACTGTCCTAGATTAATCAACTTTTAATCATTTAAGTAATTAACTTTAAGTAATTAATTCCCTTTAGTTATTTATCATTAAATAGCTTCATTAATTAATTATCCTTAATAAGTTTACTCGAAATAATTATTCCGTAATTATTCACAATAATTAGCCTCCAATTAATTACCCAAAGTAATTAGCTTTAAAATTAATTACACAAAGTAATTTTACTTAATCTCTTAATCACATTCTTTAATTTATCAAAAACTTAACTAATTTTAAAGACAAACTCTTTTATCTTTAATTAACTACTTAATTACAACATTTAAATCTTACTTTTACTAACTTTTGAAATAGATTTATTTATTATCATAAATTAACTAAAGACTTTTAAGTTAATTAACAATTAACCTTTTCTTTTTCAATTAATTAATTATACACTTAAATATCTAAAGCTAAAACAATTCTACAACTCTCATTTATTCCAATACTTAAATAAGTATCAATTATTTACAAATGTTTTATTTAAGAAAACAGGTCAAAACTAGATTCATTCAAATATTAAAACCTAATTTATTTTAAAAATTTTGAACTGTCATATACATAATCACCCAGACCCAAGATAGCTCCAGTACTTACCCGAGCCTAATGCCATTTTTCCCCGAGCAAAACCCCACTCTTTCTTTTATACTTTACTTATATATAGAAAAATTTAAAACTTGTTACATAAAAAAACTCACGAATACTCAATATCAAAACCCGAGCCACAAGCCATTTTTCTCGAAATAAACTTTGAGTTTTCTACCGTCGTTCCCAACCCTTCAGTATGACTAACCTAGACACCTCGTGCACATGCACCATCCATCGCCACCGCTCCGGCCATCGACGAGACCTTTAACACATCGCTGACCTTTCCCTCAATCGATACGACCATCCAGAGTTATCGATTATCCCTGGAATCGAAGTCGAGACATCAAGCACACCAGATAACCAAACTTGATCGCCAAAAAACATCACGTACCACCATCATAGTTTGCCGGAGGTCACGTCCCTCCGACCACAGCTGCTTCACAAACCCACGAACACCTTTCCCCTGGTCCGATTACCTAAATCGCTCTGACGACCACGCAGTTCCCCCGAGAACCACTCTAACAAGAAAACGTGTTTAAACCCTAATTCGTTGACGATCGGCCACCACAATACAAAATAAATCTCATCGCCATTTTTCCCATGTCCGCCACCATCTAAACCTCCTCCGACCTTAATCCCAAACCTTGATTTATTTTTGATCGTCGAGGATTGATGATTTTGTATTTTCTGTTCGAACCCAAATTAGTCGATCTATACTTCACTGAAAAATTTTAATTTTACTTTTAAAATTCCTCATTTTAGAAAACGATTCAAATGTTATACATGAAATTAGAAAACACGATATTAAAATTTTTGATATGTCCTCTGCTTAACTATATTTCTTGATTTTCAGAAAATTCTTACGTAAATTCTGCTAGAATTTATTTTTAGAGCTTAAAACACGTTTAAACAAACAAACTTTGTTCAGATCCTCAAGCCTAACGAGAATCAGAGGAGAAGTAGTAGGATTTTTTGAATAGTTTTCTTTTTCTCTTGAAACCTGGAATTAGACAGAGACAAAAGTGCCTGATATCAGACATGCACAATAAACATAACATATACACATGCACATATTCGCACCCATGCGAACATATTCTACAAACAAACATCAATATAGTTTATATGCAAATAAAAGTGTATATGGTTTTAATAGTTTGCTCACCTGATATTTGGAAAGAACAGAGAAATTTTTTTTTAAGTCTGGAATTGCTTTTGTTTTTGTGATCTGAAACCTGGCTTATTGTTTGAGTAGAATCCTTGCATTGATTCAGATTTGATTCTAGACTTCAGCCCTGGTTTGTTATTGAACTTAAATCTTACTTGATTTGAATTGTTCTTGAACTTCTCTGCTTGATTTCTTTTGATCAGACTGAGACAGTTTTCTTTCTTTTAATTTAGTTCTGTTTTCCAGGTTGAAGACTTTGCTTGATACCTTTCAGGTATTGATTTTGTTCTACCTTTGGTTTGCATTTTGTTTTTGAGTTTGGTTGTCAAATAATGTTTTCTAGTTTGCCTTTTTCTTCTCAGGTTTGAGAAATTTTGAACTGAGAATAGTAGTATATATATTTTTTAATTTAATTTCCTCAAAAACAAAAACAACATGACACTTGTTAAATTATTATGAGAAAGGTTTACATTTGTTATTTCATGATCTAATAAATTTACATATGTCATAGGTTATTTAAATTGTGTCTAAGTCCTTTAGTTCACTTAATTAAAAATTTAGTTTTAAACCCTTATGTTGAATTTATTTATAAATCATGTTTTTTTATAAATATCCTAATTACACATGTATCATATTTTCAAACTTATACTTTAATAAATAAACACTCACATTATAACATGTAAAATTTAGCATTAACGACTTTTGAAAATTATTTATATCTAATTCAAATATAACTTTCAAATCAAAATGCATATTTTCTAAGATTACAAAACAAGATTTTATTAGTCTTAAATACATAGAGATTTCAAATCCAGTTTATTTATAAAATATTTATTATTGAATTTCAATTTCAAAAATCCAATTTACAATCAAATTTATATACATATATATAAATAAACAGCACATATCTTTATTTAAATTGGAAAAATTCAATTTAATTCCCAAATAAAAATCCAAAATTCATTTTAATTACCAATTTAAATTTGACTCAAAAAGGGGATCGTTACAGATTTCCCCCTTAAGAAAATTTCGTCCTCGAAATTTGCTAGATAGGGAGACAACAAAGAACAGTTGAAAGATAGAGAATTATCTTTCCAGGTCAAACTAAATATTTATTCTGCATTTGGCTTACCAAATCAGAATATCAACAATAAATTCAAGGACAACTTGTTCAATACTTCACAAGATACTCGGGTCACCAGATCTACGAAGATATACAGGCATTGGTTAGTTCGAAGGATAACTAACAATTCGTAGAATATATTTGGACACAACAGAACAAAAAAAATAGGTTCAATCTTCCACAATTCTTAAATACCAGGTATGGATTCCAAACTCAGGTAGAAATACCCCAAAGTTTACACCAGCTTGTCCCTCTTCGGACATTGTTTCTCACAAGAAATTACAATAGAATTTCAAATATGGGTTTTCACCAAAATCGTTTTATCGATACAAATCTTCATATTTTATTAACCAAATTATTTTAATTTCAAATTTCAAATTTATTAGAGTTAAAAACGATAAGATAATAGAGAACTGGTGATTCGAAAAGGAACTTATCTACACGATTCATGGGGCCACCATCACAATAAAGCTTCTCCCTCGAGTTTCCACGAGACATCAAAGAATTGAAATTGGACGATCAAAGAGATTGATGAAGAAAAGATTGTTCCTTGTTGTTACAGAGTATTGACTATTTGTAGTGGTACTCTCTTGTCCCCTATCTCGTTCTCTTCTTTCACCCATACTAACTATCAATGGATAGTAAGAGAATTTACTGAGGCATATGGATGGATATCTTAGGGATACTCATTCTAGGGTATACTTTACCCCAACTCTAATGAGTTACTTAATGTGTTATACTCCTGAGCTAAAGTTCAAACTTCTGCTATGATATCACTGTAACGATCCTGACTCGACCTTTGAAAATGGCACTCGTACTTCACTTGTACTCGAATGCCCCAGATTCAAACGCCAAATCTGTCTCGCGGGAGCTTATAACACATTATGTACAACAATACAGCAAAAGAAAATGAATATTATCATTGATATACAATATTTGATTACAATGATACAACACATAGGTACAATTTATATCAACAATGGAGATACAAAAATAATAGCGGAAGAAAGAATATCTTCAATAGATCGTTTAAGTGAGAAAACGAACATGCAACCTATTGACTCCATACCAATACTCCAAAACCAGAAGCTCATCCAAAAGCTATGAGGACTCTAATCCAAAAGTAATTGTGTCCAAACCATAAGCTCGAACCATCATCAATGCTGAATTGAAGCAACTCGATCAAAATACGATTTGCCAATATCCAAAGATTGAATGATATCGAATCTACAACTACTATTTGATTATCTGAAAAACCCAACTCTAGACCGCCCGTGTGGAAAATTATGGGCGCCTAGAGTTTAGGAAGGAAACAATAAACTCCAGATCAGTCATGGGACTGGTATGAGAAAAAAAAAACAGTTTTTATCTTTAAAACAAACAATCAACAAAAGAATTTAAAATTGAAATCCGCGATGCTTTTTGGAAAATGAAATTAACATAAGGCCTCCCGGCAAACGCACCATGCAATCACACACTTGGGGGAGATTTCTCTTTATGATAGTCAAAAATGCTTGATATGTGAAAACATTTGATATTATTATTAGTGCATAGTGGAAAACATTTGCAAGTATAGTATTAATCTTAGCCAGCATACATACCATTCTAGTATGCCTACTATAGCTACCATGTTTGATGGCAGGTACTACAACTAAAACCGAACAGGACGCGTATTGGATGATTGGATTTCTAACAAATGATCAGGCTAAGGAACTTCCCATTGCCATATGGGTATGCCTCTGGAGGGACTCCCCGAGAACTTACCCAACTCTCTGCCAACACAAGGACGGTCTACTCCCTTCTCGGGAGTAAAACCTAATATATGCCACCCCTGGTCATTTGCGATCTTTATCTGAGGTACCTCAATCACAAAGCAACATCACATAGTAATAAATTTACTATGTCCACATGAGTTAAATATCTAGGCTCCATACCATGATACCACCCTTTTCTAGAAGGAATTGACATACCTAAGGGGCGCGACCCTTGCAACCTTGCCGCATCTTTCCTGTTTCGACCATTTTTAGGTTGTGACGCTCGATGAGGTCTCGTCCACAAATGTAACAACCCGCATATTTTATGATTGTTTATTTAAATATTTTATTTAAATACAGCATCGTTAGTCGGATTATAATCCGAAATGCTATTTTTGCATAGGGTCGAATTAGGACTCGGGGCCTCTTCCATTGAGTTCAAAACGCTGTTTGCGACCTTTTTGAGTATAAACTTCGATATATTTGGAGCTAGCTAAAATTTGACCTTTGCAATTTGGACTTTGGGTTTGGGTTAGCCTAAACTATCAACTCTAGCTCCACCCCACTTCTCTTCATTCACTTTCATTTCCTAATACCTTCAAGCATTCATAAAAATGAGGGAAGAGAAAGAGAATTAGAATTCCTAAGCCCTATTTCCACTGCAAATCCAAGTTCTAACTCCAAATTCAAAGTGAAGCTATTGGTAAGCATCCTCTTCTTCTTCTACAACTCACTCTACCTTCAATTTCAGAAATTCCTAAAGTCTAACTTAGGAAATGTTTTTCTTTTAAGCTTAGATTCAAGCTTCTTGGGTTGGAATTGAGGAGTGATTGTTTTTACATTGCTCTATAGGTTCTTCTTCCTTGTTTTTGTGCAAGAGGTGAGATTTTTATCTCATATCTATGTCTATAACCTTCATTTGTTGTTAGGTATGAATTCCTAACTTCTATTCCATGTCCATTTGCCTTGGATTGAATTGGTTTTATGAGTATTCCAATTTTTGGTGTTTGAGGTCAAATCTTTAAAAATCATAGCTTTGATGTTTGATCATGCTTTTAGTGGTGTATCGAAGAGCCTATAGGGCCAGGTCGCCGATTGGCATAAACCCCTAGCGCCTATTGCTCGTCCGGTTGCAATTTTGGAGGAGTTGCTCTTTATTTGATAGGTTGAAAAATAGCCCCAGTGCCAGTCAACCGACTGACCTTTGCAGTTAGTCGACTGGCTGTAGGAAATGAATGTTCCTCGGCTGTCTGTAGAGGCTGGAAGTCTCTATTTCCTACAATCAGTCGACTGGCCTCTGTAATCAGTCGACTGACCTGCTTGTTTTTGCCTATTTAGCATATTTTGCTTGAAATTCCAATTTTTATCGGTTCGTGGTTTTTCGATTTGTTGGATTTAATTCACGACTTTGAACGTGAAATTTTGGTGATTGATTCTTCTTACAATCATCTTTATAGTTTGTCACTTTAAAACGCAAAGGTTTTTATACTAGTAGTAAATATTCAAACTCTTTCTCAAAGATGATTTCAACTCTATCTTTAATACAAAGTCCTCTATAAAACCATTTTCCAATCTATTAGTATATACAAACATTTACCTCATTCGTTCGAGAAATCCAATTAAACGACTTTTCAAAACAAGTGGTATGAAATGCTTGCGTTTACTTTGTCGCTTAATTCTTAGACTCATTCGATTTAAACTCTTATGAAAGCATTCGAGTGGAGATTTACAATTTGTTCGTAAATACTTAAGTTAAGCAAGTGGTTACGGGACATGAAGCTAAACTCATCTATTTACTAGCTTAGTGTAATTGACACTTCTTGATGATCATTGATGATCAATTTGTGATTTAGACTAGCGATATGCTATGTCTCTTTGTCCACGTAGGGGACGGTACCTCATTTTATTGAGTTTCGTCTCATTCCTTTTGTGGGCTAGCGACCCATGTTCTTTTATAGAGTTCGGTCTATCGGACGTACCTTTGTACTACGTTTTTGTACCGGCTTATCAGGATCATCGGGCATACCATTGTACTACGTCGTTGTTCCAAATTGTTCGAGTTTCAGGTTCCTCGGGCGTACCGATATTGTACCACGTCGTTGCACCGGCTCTATGGTTAGCGACCATGGGATAGCGTCCCGTTTGTGATACACATGTTGGTGAGTTTACATGCTCCCGTTTATGACAGGCCTCCCCCTTTGTGATTTCTGGATTTCTAATAGATGATTTCTAGAATTAATGTTTCACCAATTTTTATGATTGCATCAATATGATGTTAATATTTGTGGTTTGGTGAATAGAGTAAAGAATGTGACATTCTTTTTGATGTTATGAGATTTCTTGAGATATTGTATGATTTTTGTTGTTGTCAAATGTATAATTTTCATAGTATGGCATTATTGTTATCATCCGTTTTGTTTTATCTCTTATTCCATCTCATTTTATCTTATACTTATAGCTAGACTGATCCGTTTATTATTTTCTTATTAAATAATACTCGGGTCAGAACGAGATGTTACACGTGCTTCTACTTGACTCCTCATCTGGGAGTATTACCTGACTTTTGGCTAACTACACTATATTGGTAGTTTTTTTTGTTATACATTCGAGATAGAGACCCGCTGATGTATACATATTCTTTTGTCTATCACTTTTATATATTCTTTTGTTATATTGTGGATCTTGTTTGACCACTACTCTGATAAATACTTCTAAGTGTTAAATTCATATCTGTTTCCGCCTTTGTGATATGGATATCTATGACTGATTTATGTTATGATTATTTTTATATTTATTTCCAAAGATCATATATAGCCACTGTGTAGATGCTTTGAGTTTGTATCGGTATGTCGGATTTCCTCTTGTTATACTATCTGACATACCGTTGCTCGCACAAGGCAATTACATGGATGGTCGCTCCTCAACAACCTTATTCTTCGTGCTAGTTGACGGCATTACTCCGTAGTGTCCTTGGCTAGCGTCAGTATCGATGTGGGGGCATCACAGCTTGGTATCAGAGCCAAACTTCGGAACAATGTAGAATAATTTAACAAGAATCATCGTCCTAAGTCCACCTTAGGAGTCGTGCCTTAGGATTTAATCGAGTCTTCGTACCGTCCTATCCTATTTTCTTTGTGATGCCTTGTTTTATCAGTCATTTTTGTTTGATATTCATTCGAAGAATAACTTTTTATTCTTATTTCTTTCTTTCTTAAAGAAGAGAAATGGTTGGACCTGGCCGTCCCAGCGTCGGTCAATCCAGTGCTACTCCCCAGGATGGAGTATTTATGTCTGCCCAACAGCTTCTTGATCTTGTAAAGAATGCTCAAGCTATCAGACCCATTCCCGTGCCTACTCACCCAAAATCCGGATTTGCACGCCGGTGCAGTGATCAGACAAATTTGGGTGGAAAGCCATTCAGGGGTTCCGAGGGCGTTATCGAAGTCCAAGCTTGGCTTAGAACATGCGATCGCATCTTTTTTCGCACGAATCTTATTGGTCTTCATCAAGTCCAAGTGGCTTCTAGTATGCTCCAAGAAAGAGCATTAGATTGGTATGAGCTTCTTATTTCTGAAATTATTGAAGTGGATCTTACTTGGGACCAATTACGAGAAAGATTCGAATCAAAGTTTGGGTCGGAGGCTGAAAAGGTAACTTTGGCCGGGCGTTTTATTGACCTTGTTCAAGGTGGATCTTCTGTGGCAGATTATGTCGCATCTTTCGAATCCCTATCTAAATATGGGGTCGAGTATATAAATACCCCATTGAAGAAAAATCAGAGATTTGTCTATGGCTTGAATAAGAATCTCAAAAAGCAATTACTTCTGAAATTGGAAGTTGCTTTCGATCAGCTTGTTGATATCTCTCTTCGACTTGAAGAGGCAGATAAAGAGAGTGATGTTAATGTTGTTAGTGCCAAACTGGACTTCAACAACAACAAGAAAAGGGCTATTTAGTTCGAAGGCCCTAATCCCAACAAGAAAGGAAAGCAAGCAGCTTCGGTAGCAAAGACTCCTACCCCCAGTAGTGGGCAATGCTACAATTGTGGTTCTAAGGACCATTATGCCAATAGATGTCCGAAACCTCTCTTTTGTCGTTATTGCAAAAGTTCGGGTCATCTTTTATCTTATGTCCCAAACTTCAAGGCAAGAAGGAGGGAAAGCTTAATGTTGTGCAAGCCTCTAGTAACACTTCTTGTGGTCATGGTATTCCTCATTCTATCCTTGATGGCATTATTATGTTTCGTGAACAACCTATTCGAGTTCTTTTTGATACGAGTGCGTCCCATTCTTTTATATCAAAAGGGCTTGTTGATACTTTTTCTTTGAGTGCTATGGCTTTAATGACTTCTTTGAGAATCGCGAATCCGGTTGGTGGGTCCACAGCACTTAGTTTACTTTGTAAAGATGTCAAGATTATTTTGTGTGATTTTTCTTTCCGAGCCGATTTTCATGTCATGCTTTACTTAGGCTTCAGAATGATTTTGGGAATGGATTGGCTTAATCATTATGAAGCCCATATCCTATGTCCTAAGCGCACTATTCATCTTCGACATCCTCAATCTGTTAAGCAGATTTCTATTGTTCTTAAAGATTCAGATTCCAGTTTGGCTGCATCTTTATATTCTCTAAATCCTCATGATAATGTTAATGATGATGAAGAAGATTTCATTTCTCTTATTCACGTTGTTCGTGAATTTTCCGACATATTTGAGCCCGTTTTAGGATTACCACCTAAGCGAGCAATTGAGTTCAGAATTAATCTAATTCCTAGAGCATTACCTATTACTCGTCCTCCTTATCATATGTCCAATAAGGAAAATGAGGAGATGCGTAAGCAATTATCTGAATTGGATACGAAGCAATTTATTCGCTCTAGTTCCTCTTCATGGGGAGCTTCGGCTATTTTTGTGAAGAAATCCGATGGTACACTTAGGCTTTGCATTGACTACCGCAAGTTTAATGATCTTACTATCAAGAATAAATATCCTTTACCTCGAATTGATGACTTATTTGATCAACTTAGTGGTGCTAGAGTCTTTTCACATTAGAATTAGCAACCGGTTTTCATCAGCTTCGTATTGTAGAGGATAGCATTCCTTTGACATCGTTCCGTACTCTTTATGGATCTTATGAATAGCTTGTTATGCCATTTGGTTTAACAAATGCTCCAGCTTATTTCGTTGACCTTATGAATCGAGTTTTCAAAGACTTCCTCGATCGATTTGTTCTCATCTTTATAGATGATATTCTTGTTTATTCTAAAATCGAGGAAGAGCCTTCGGATTGTGTTGGAAACTATTAGGATAAATCAATTGAAAGCAAAAGTTTCTAAGTGCCACTTTTGGCAGCCTCGTGTGATATTTCTCGGTCATATTATTTCCGAATCCGGAATTTCCATGGATCCTTCAAAGATTGAAGCGATACAAAATTGGAAGAGATGGGAGAGTGTGACGAAAATCCATAGTTTTCTCAGATTGGCGGGTTATTACCGTCGGTTCATAAAAGACTTTTCTAAAATTTCCATGCCTCTTACTAGCTTAACAAAGAAGGGAGTTGAATACATTTGGTCGGACCAATGTGAAGCTTCTTTTTAGAAATTAAAATAACTCCTTTCCGATGCTCCTATTCTTGTGATTCTCGAAGGGAACCAAGATTTTATTGTTTATACCGATACTAGTCGGGTTGGTTTGGGCACCGTTCTTATGCAAAGGGAACATGTTATTGCTAAAGATTCTAGGAAATTGAAGCCTGCCGAGACTAGATATGCCACTCATGATTTAGAGCTCGCGGCTATTGTTTTCGCCCTTCGTATTTGGCGTCATTATCTTTTGGGAGAGAATTTTGTTCCCTATACCGATCAAAAATCTTTGAAGTATTTGTTTTCTCAAAAGGAACTTAATTTGCATCAACAACGTTGGCTCGAATTCCTTGCATCTTATGACCTTGATATTCTTTATACTCCCGGAAAGGAAAATCGTGTTGCCGATGCCCTTAGTTGTAAGCAACAAGCGGTTGTTTCTATGATGATTTCCAAATGGAATGATCTCGAGACTTTATCCACTTGTGACATTCGAGGTCATGAATCCGATTTATGCTCATTTCTTGTTTTATGTAGCCTTGAGGCTCATCAATCTCTTTTAGACCGCATCCCTGAAGCTCAAAAGTTAGATCCCAAATTGGCTCTTCTTAGCAAAAGTTGTAGGGATAAAATTGATATTGAAGGTTTGAAAGACTTTGATATTGATTCTCATGGAAGTATTCTAAAATTTGGTAGACTTATCGTGCTAAATATTGATGATCTTCGAAAATACTTTTAGAAGATTCTCACCGTTTTAAATTTACCAGTCATCCTGGTAGTAGTAAAATGTACGTGGATATGAAGCGACTTTATTATTGGGATGGAATGAAATCCGATATTGCTAACTTTTTTAAGCACTACATGACTTGCCAACTTGTCAAGGCCGAACATCAAAGGCCCGGTAGGTTATTTCAACCTTTGGATATTCCAATTCGGAAGTGGGATCAAATTTCCATGGATTTTATTGACCGTCTTCCCTGTTCTCGTTCGAGCCATTATAGCCCATAGGTGATTGTTGATAGACTTACCAAATCCGCCCATTTTATTCCCGTTCGGTCCACTCGGACCATGCCTCTTTTGGCCAAACACTTTATTAAAGAAATTGTTAGATTACATGGAGTTCCTACTTCTATTGTTAGCGATCGTGATCCATTGTTTACTAGTAGATTTTGGAAGAGTCTTCAAAAAGTGTTGGGAACGAAGCTTAATTTTAGCACCGCTTATCATCCTCAGTCCGACGGACAAACCGAGTGTGTGAATCAAACACTTGAAGATCTTCTTCGTGCATGTGTTCTTGATTTTGGTGGAAGTTGGGAGGATCATATTTCTCTTATAGAGTTTTCCTACAATAATCGCTTCCAATCTAGTATTGGCATGGCACCTTTTGAGGCACTTTATGGAAGGCCATGCCGATCTCCTTGTTGTTGGCTTGAGGTCGGCGAGAGGCTGGTTTTAGGTCTAGATTTTATTCGTGATTCCACAAAAAAGACTAACCTTATTCGTCATAGGATGAAAGAAACTCAAAGTAGGCAAAAATCCTATGCCGATAACCAAGAAGGAAATTAGAATTTTCTATGGGAGATTTTGTGTTTATTCGTGTTTCTCCTATGAAGGGTGTTCTGCGTTTCAGTCGATCGGGAAAATTAGCACCTCGATATATTGGTCCATTTCCCATCACCGAACGTTTTGGTTCCGTGGCTTATCGCCTTTTATTGCCGGCTCGGTTTTCTGCTATTCATGACGTGTTTCACGTTTCCCAATTACAGAAATGCCTTCCAGATTCCGATTCTATTCTTGAGCCCGGTGTTGTGGAAGAAATTGAAGTTTCGCCTAATTTGACTTATGACCAACATCCTATTCGTAATATTACATAGGAGGTTAAACTCCTTCGAAATAAAGATGTCCCTCTTGTGAAGGTTCAATGGTCCTCAAATCCTAAGGATTGTTCTTGGGAATCTAGAGAATTAATCGAGGGAACACATCCGGAGTTACCTTCTCGTGCTCTTTGAGGTGACCTTTGTATTTCAAATTTATTTTGTATTGATATGCTTTTATGGTTGTTACTTTTTATTTTCTTCTTAAATATTGCGAGGACGCAATTTCTTTAAGGAGGGGAGTCTGTAACAACCCGCATATTTTACGATTGTGTATTTAAATATTTTATTTAAATACAGCATCGTTAGTCGAATTATAGTTCAAAATGCTAATTTTTGCATACGGTCGAATTAGGACTCGGGACCTCTTCAATTGAATTCAAATCGCTGTTTGCGATCTTTATGAGTATAAACTTCGATATGTTTGGTGCTAGCTAAAATTTGACCTTTGCACTTTGGACTTTGGGTTTGGGTTAGCCTAAACTATTAACCCTAGCTCCACCCCCACTTCTCTTCATTCACTATCATTTCCTAATACCTTCAAGCATTCATAAAAATGGGGGAAGAGAAAGAGAATTAGAATTCCTAAGCCCTAGTTCCATTGCAAATCCAAGTTCTAACTCCAAATTCAAAGTGAAGCTATTGGTAAGCATCCTCTTCTTCTTCAACAACTCACTCTACCTTCAATTTCAGAAATTCCTAAAGTCTAACTTAGGAAATGTTTTTCTTTTAAGCTTAGATTCAAGCTTCTTGGGTTGGAATTGAGGAGTGATTGTTTTTACGTTGCTCTATAGCTTCTTCTTCCTTGTTTTTGTGCAAGAGGTGAGATTTTTATTTCACATCTATGTCTATAACCTTCATTTGTTGTTAGGTATGAATTCCTAACTTCTATTCCATGTCCATTTGCCTTGGATTGAATTGGTTTTATGAGTATTCCAATTTTTGGTCTTTGAGTTCAAATCTTTAAAAATCATAGCTTTGATGTTTGGTCATGCTTTTAGTGGTGTATCAAAGAACCTATAGGGCCGGGTCATCAATTGGCATAAACCCCTAGCGCCCATTGCTCATCCGGTTGCAATTTTGGGGGAGTTGCTCTTCATTTGATAGGCTGAAAAACAGCCCCAGTGCCAGTTAGTCGACTGACCTTTACAGTAAGTCGACTGGCTGTAGCAAATGAATGTTCCTGGGCTGTCTGCAGAGGTTGGAAGTCTCTATTTCCTGCAATTAGTCGACTGGCCTCTGTAATTAGTCAACTGACCTACTTGTTTTTGCCTATTTAGTCTATTTTGCTTGAAATTCGAATTTTTATCGATTTGTGGTTTTTTGATTTGTTGTTATCATTTATTATCGACCTTGATGGCTTCTATTTTGGAATTTTTGAGTATATCCCTTTTGATGGGTTTGGAATCGATTTCTTTGGATTTAGTTCACGACTTTGAATGTGAAATTTTGGTGATTGATTGTTCGTACAATCATCTTTATGGTTTGTCACTTTAAAATGCAAAGGTTTCTATAATAGTAGTAAATATTCAAACTCTTTCTCAAAGATGATTTCAACTCTATCTTTAATACAAAGTCCTCTATTATTAACACTAAAAATGTACGCTAACACTCCGTTGTAAGTTGTAGTATAGTCAAAGCACCACCCGTTGGTACGGGAACTGAAAATAAGCAGAAAATAGCAGAGAAATAGTAAAGAGGCAACAGTTTTTATAGTGGTTCGGCTTAGAGTCAAGCCTACGTCCACTTAATTTCTTTTATTGCTGATTTGATTACAACTTTTTCAATGATTCTTCAATTACAACACGATTAAGACGAGTAGATAGAACTTCGATGTGGAAAAGCTCTTTGAATTCATGTTGAATGAGTTAGATCTTTCTCAAAGTTCGTTAAAGCATCTTCGGTGTTTGAAGTGTCGAAGGAGTCGAGAAAACAACAAAGTATTGGCATTCCAGAAATGATCCAAAAGTCCTCCTCCAGGTGGAGCAGGTGGGGTATTTATAGGGAAAATCTGGAGGTAGGTCGCAGGTCGCAGGTCGCATAGGAGTTAGGTCGTAGGTCGCAGGCGACCTAACAGGGACGAGTTAAAGTTTATGCTTGATCAAATGCTTTGGTTGGTAGGTCGTAGCGACCTATGGGAGTGGAAAGCGACTTAAATATATTGAGACATAAAATGGAGCGACCTAGGCTAGGCTTAGGAGTAGCAGCGACCTAATGCTGGTGCAACCAATAATCAAACAACATAAGAATATGCGGCTTGCCCTGGTGTAGTTGTGGGCCTATTAGTTCGCGAAAACGTTTAGGTCGTTTAGATCGCTGAGACATTTTGGCCTCTTAGGTCGCTGAGATACTTAGGTTGCTGAGGGGCTGTAGTGATCATTCCACTGCTATGTTATGCCATTGATTTGCATAGATTGTTAGGTCATTAAGTCGCCAAGCCGTTGACCTGCTTGGATCGTTAAGTCGCTAGGTCGCTCTTCCCTTAGCTCGTTAGGTCGTTGCTTTTCATGAGTAATTGAGTCGCCGTTCAGAAAGGGATTAACACTTGCCCCTCGAAGTATACGCCTATGCTATAGGTCGTGTGCTTCGATTCAACTTTGTTAGGTCGTGGGCGACTCAAGAAGCTCGTTAACTCATGCGCCTATTCGTCTTCACCTCTCTCTTCTATATAAGCCATTAACTCGCTTTGTACTCTTCACTTTATTGCTTACACTTTGCCGCCATTTACGTGCTTGAGCTCAAGAACTTCAAAGAAAAATTCCCTTCCTTGTTGCTTCGATCATCATTCCCGACAACAAACCTAGGTAAATCGATCATCTATCCATTGTTTCTACCATCAATTTCACCATAACCAATTTCACACAGTTTTTGTTACCCTGGTGTAAGATAACCTCCTGATTCTCCCTCCGATCACCATTGAATCGTTGGTAATCGCTTTAAAAATGAATCGGCCTAGGATTTAACAGAGTTGTTTGGTGAGTGTTTTGAATTTGTCGAGTTTAACGATGGTTTCTGGAGATTTGGAGGAGACGATGAGATGTTTGGTTAATGGGTTAGAGGATTTTAGGTTAAGCTGTGGTGCTTCTGGTGATGCAAGGGCGGTGGGCACGTGGCAAAGTGTGAGTGGAGAGTAGGCCTTAGGGTTTTTTTTATGGGAGAAAGTTCAAAATTTCCGAGTTTCTTTTAGAGCGATCTAATGAGTTGAGCGACCTAGGAGCCTTGCGACTTAATGGAATCCAAACCACTTACGAACTAGCGGCATGACTTGCATAGCATTCTTCTTCATACGGGATAACCCTCTTAACGACTATCTTTGGGTCGCACTGCTATCTGAGCGACTTAACTTCTTGCATCATAACCTTTAGGTCGCTGGTGTATACGAACGAGCTAACACTTAAACAAATATGCTTTATCTTTACTTAAAGCCTCATGCATAACCTGCATCATAACTTTAACTCGCAGGAGCATGAATAATAAAATCCATAACTCGCACGGAGCGACTTAAGGAAGCTTCGACCTATGCTAAGTCGTTTGAACTTGATCACTTGTAAAACTCGATAGCACTTAATTAAATCTTCAACTTGAACTGCCAGGATAAACTGCTTGAACATGTTGCATTTTTCCACAGATTGAATTAACTTTTAAGCTAACAACCTGTCAAACACAACATTTGCAGAAAAATAGGGCGAATATACTGCCATTGACTGCCCACATCGAATGGCATATTAGTCGATAAAGAATAATCGACTTAATGGAATTAAAAGAATGAAGTGCTGTGAATTAACAAGTTCAAGTGAAGTATTAAAGCAAAGCTAAATTAATCAACTAAAGCTGATCTGCTTGCATCAATACTGTACTTGGACTTAAAATAACAAGCCCTGCAACTTTATAATCGACAAATGCCAATTAGTTTAATTCCAGTTATATTTGCTTTTCTTTTCATTAGTTTTGCAAAACACTTCACACTTTTAGGAAACGTGCACCTTCATATTTGAATATCCAGTTCCTTGTGAACATTGACTTCTTAGCAAATGCAAGAAGAGATGGTAGAGCGAACCGAAGGGGTCTTTCCGATAGCTAATCCTTTAGAGAACCCTCCGGAAAGAGTCACAACTTCATTGAGCCAACGGGCTTTCAACCAGTTATGTACTCAATTCGGCATTGCTGAAGCGGATGCTCTGCTTCCAGGGCTGAATGACACTGCCGATAGGCCTCCTCCTGGCTTTGTTGCAATTAATCGTCAAGTGTGCCTGAATGGAGCTATTCCCCCCTTCAACGATTTTCTTCAAATGCTCCTTCTTCGATTAAATATCTCTCCTTTTCAGTTACACCCCAATGGCTACGCCATTTTGATGGGACTGTGCATACTATTCAGGAGGACGTTCGACCGTCTTCCGAGCTTTGAAGAGATTTGCTATTTGTGCACATTTGCGAAGAACAAAGATCATCCTTCTATTACACTTGTGAGGGGCGCAAGAAACCGTAAACTGATTACTGATCTTCCTGAAAGTGCCCACGGGTTTTTGAATCAGTTCTTCTTTGTTCGCTGCCCCCACGGATTTTATGGCATCTGAAGAGTAGGAAGTAAGACTACTTATCTCCGTTTACTTGACTTGTGAGCCTTTCAAAATTCAAGTCGTCAAGTGCTAACTTCATCTTTACTTTTGCAGCGATTCCCCCTCCATCAAGAGATTCTAGCCATAAACCGACTTTTGATAGATTGAGTGCTGTTGCTGCTGAAGAGAGAAGTTTTAAAATCCTACTGAAGGACGAGTTTTTGTACCAATTCAGACTTTTGCACCCTTCTCAATCTATTCATCCCCGTGATGCCCTTAGTTCTCAGGCAGAAGTGTCAGATGCCCCAGCCTTCGTGAAGGAATCCACACCGAAGGAATCTATTATTGAGGCTTCATTAGTGAAGTGCTCAAGTTCCGTTGACGATGCGAGATTATCTGGCAAATCTGAACTTCTCCCAGTCATCGAAGAAGAGGAACTTCCTCAACGTTCTGGGAAGGCCACTGGAGAAGCTGATGAGGGAGATGAGAAAGAAAGTCTTGTTATAAAGAGTGCAAAGTGTGTCGAAGAGGGCATGACTCATTCCATTGGGCATGATGGTAATGATGTCTTTGGGGGACTGAGTGACCTTATGGTGACTTCCCAAGAGCTTTTTAAGGATGACACCGTCACCTCTAATCTCACTTCTCCATCAATCGAAGCAACATCCGTTTTGCAATCAACTCCATCAACTCAAGAGTTAACTTTTGCTGCAAAAGCTAACATAACTCCTAAGCTGAAGAGTGGTTTGTAACTTGATGCGCGTAGTTCATACGCCACACTCACTTAGGATTTTGGCAATTATGTGCACTTACTTCTTTATTTCGAAGATTTCTAAACTTGTCTCTTCTTCACTTTCAGGTTCTCCAATGAGACGCAGTGGTTCGTATTACGACGACTTTCAATGCTATGGGAGGCGCGATTCTTACGACCCCAGGCGTTATTTTCCTGCCCCCAGAGAAACCAATGAAGAAAGAGCAGTTAGAAAGGCTCGCGAAAGGCAGGCCTATGAGGAGTGATATGGTAGGAGAGATGACCGCCATGACTCTCACCAAGGGGATGATGACTCTCATAAAAGAAAGTCTCACAACGACAAAGGGAAGAGTTATGAAACTAAAGAGTCCAGCAAGCGGGCCAAGCCTAGCGAAAGAACTTCAGCTGAAATTTCCAAAGTGCTTGCTACTTCTATTTCTCTGGACGTCCCTTCTAGTTCCCCTGCCCTCAAAAGAGCTGAGATTCAGACTATCATTAATAGGCCTCCGTATCAACTGGAGAATGCTCCACCTGCACTCCAAAGCCGGTTTCCAAACTGGTGTTTAAAAGGAGTACGCTTTGATTTGGACCTGGTCCCCATTGAAAACCAGGCTATGCTAAGAAATCTTGATGCTGTTAGGCTTGATATTGAAAGAATGTCCGGGTGGCAAAAGCTAGTTGATGAGCTTCAAAGAGTGAACCGTTTAAATCTCGAAGCTATGCTAACCATGGAAAGTGACAAATTTGAATGGCAAAAAGTTCTTGATCAGCACGACACGGAGATGAAGAACATCACCGCATATAATGAGAAACTCGAGGCTGAAGTCAAGCAACTTAAAGATGACCTTGCTACCTCTTCCACTTCTTATACTCAAAAGGAAGAGGTGCTTCAAAAGCAAGTAAGAGATGCCCATGCTAGTCAACGAGATGGTGAGGCTAGACTTGAGGCACAACAGAGAATTGTGGAAAGCTACCGCACTGATGTTGCTCGGTTGCGGGAAAAGACTAGCTCCCAGGACACGGAGATTGAAATGTTAAAAGCTCAGCTTTCTAAAGTTGAAAAAGAGCGCGACGAGGCCATTGCTGGAAAAGCAGCTGTTGAACAGTCTCATAAGGAGACGAAGGCCAACGTTAGCTCCACTTTATTTGAGTTTTACATTCACAGCGTTTTGGGGCATGGCAGTCTCTCATTTTTGGGCCCAAAGTATGAAATTACTCTAGATGAAATGTGGGAGGCGGCGGTTGAAATGCTTAAAGGTGCCGGCTACACTGAGGAGGGTCTTGAGGCTCATTTTTTGGACAATGAAGGTCAAGCTGCCCTTGCAAGAGGAAAAGAACAACTCGCCAAAGAACGAGCCGAAGCAGCGGGAGGAGAGCATTTATGGAAGGCACCTTTGACCGACCCGACTCATCCTCCGGCTTCGGTTGACGTCGATATTATTGGCTCTAGTTCTTACTCTCCGCCTCTTGCCAAAGTCGAGATCGAGATTACAACTGCCCACACCGAGGCCCAGGAAGACATCGAAGCCCACGATTTTGAAATCGACGTGATAAAGCCAATTCCTCCAGGTAACTTCAACACTGATCTAGCTCAAGTGGACTACTTGTTTGATTCACATGAGTTTGATGAACTTCTTGATTATTACTTAAACCTTGACATGCCACTATCTACTTTTTTTGTGGGAAATACTGACATTTAATTCTTCTTCTTCTTTAGTGAAAACAACAAGTACTGCACAAGCTTCACCTCCTCCACCTATTGTTCCTCCATCTCTTCAAGTTACTCCTTCTCTTGCTCCTCAACCGGGGTCTCACGAAGAACAGGTAGAAGCTCTTCAAGGCTTGGATGACCCGGTCGCTTCACAAGAGCAGAAAATTGAAGAGCTTGAGGAGGGTGAGAGGACCCCGGAGGAATTCACTGCCGATGATACAAAGTTGATTGATCTTATTGCTCTGGGCAGCGAATCTTCTCCAAATAAGAGGGGCAAGCATGGAGTTTCGAAGAAAAGGAAGGAGACTTCTGCTAGTGATGAGAAAGCAGAAGAGGACCCGATTGCGCCTCTTTCTCCTCTTTCCCCGACCCTTTCAAGCCGACTTAAGAAGTTAACCATTAGGCTGGGCGAATGCTTCAAAGGCGGAGGGAAGAAGAAGTGATGGGTCTGGCTTTATCCTTCTTGTTTTGCTTTTTTTCTTTTTGCTTGTATTGACCGGAGATTGTGCGGGTACCGGCCCCCGCATTTTGAAACCTGCACATGTATACAGATTTTTATAGTATGGAATAAAATGATTCTTTTTACTTGTACAAACTTTTGTCTGTATTTATAAATGCATTTATTCCTTTTTATCACACAAGTTTTTTTATTTTCCTTGTATGGTATTGCAGTGAGCTTGTGGTATGTTGGTTGAGCGTCGCTTTTATTAATGCAGATATATTATATTGCCCCCATACGACGACTTATTGCAATCTTCTCCATTTTGAGAAAAATTGTATTTTTACTCTGGAGAACAAAATTTCCACTTTGAGAAGACGTTTACTCTTATTTTGGAGAATACTTCCTTCATTTTATGGAAATATTATTCTATTCTAGTAGAGTGTGCTTTGTATTGGAGAAGTTTTCTTTCTTTTTTGGAAAAAGTTTTTACACTTCAGCTTTCGGAGATGGTCACTTTTATTTTTGAGAAGTGGGTTCCCCTACGCGGTGAAGTGGGCCTCCGAAAAGGGTTTTGCTTTGTTTGTGCCTCCGAAGAGGGCTTTTTGTTTAAGCCTCTGGAGATGGCTTTTGTTTGTTTGGGCCTTTGGAGAACGCTTTTGTTTGTGCCTCTGGAGAGGGCTTTTTGTTTTTTCCCTGTACGCGGGGAAGCGTGCCTCCGAAGAGGGGTTTATTTTTTCCCTTTACGCGGGGAAGCGTGCCTCCGTAGAGGGCTTTGGCACTCCATCTTGGTGAAGTGTGCCTCAGAAGAGGGCTTTTGCCTCCGAAGAGGGCTTTTACCTCCGTAGAGGGCTTTTGCCTCCGAAGAGGGCTTTGGCACTCAAGCTTGATGAAGTGTGCCTCCGTAGAGGTCTTTTGCCTCCGAAGAGGGCTTTTGCCTCCAAAGAGGGCTTTGGCACTCCAGCTTAGTGAAGTGTGCCTCCGACGAGGGCTTTGTTGGTCGCCTGGAAGGTTGCATCTCACAGTTTAGTGGATCCACGGGGCAGACGCAAGCTACCTAACTGGATGTTTGTTTGCACAAACGATCGCAATTAACTAGCAAGGGCCTGGAACCTTCACGTTGGGAAGGTGCCCCTTCGGTGGTTCCACCAACCTTTTTGGTTGAGGCACAAGATTTCATTTTGGATGTTCTTTGTCTGCTTGCCTATGTCTTTCCACCATCTGCCTCTCAGTGATTCCTCGTTATCATTTCCAAGCAAATGTTCCCTTCCTTTGCAAGTAGTTTGCTTTTTTCCAGAGAAGTGCATTTCATTGTTTAGTGAATCCACGAGCTAGACGCAAGCTACTTGATCGGATGTCTGTTTGCACAAACGATCGCAATCAGTTAGCAAGGGCCTGGAACCTTCACGTTGGGAAGGTGCCCCTCCGGTGGAATCACCAACTATTTGTGAGAAGCACTTTTGATGTAGGAATTGAATGTGGAATTTTTGTGGCTTGACATTTGCTTGTTGAGTGATTTGTAGGAATCGCTTGGCCTTGTGATGTGTTGAATAGGTAAGCATCACTTTGATTGCCTGCATTATTAAATCAACATTTTTGCAATATATTTAAGATACATGCACATCGAAATGAGACAGACATTTTATAGTAATAAAGAACACAACATTTATAGTGTTTCGGCCAAGAATTGGGCCTACATCCACTTTATAGTTCTTATTATTGATTTACACTGCTTTTACAATGGTTTACAATACAAGAATGATACATCCATAATCATTTTACAAATTTAAGCATAGCTTCTAAGTAAAATATGGACATAAGTGATTGCTGTTCCAGGCTCTCAAAATTGGATCTCCTTCGACAGTTGTGAGCTTGAAAGTGCCATCGAGAAGTTTTTTGCCTATGACATATGGTCCTTCCCAGTTTGGCCCAAACACTCCTATTGCTGTCATGAACCTTTTCAAGACTAGATCCCTAATTTCAAAGCTGCTTTGGCGAACTTTATAATTGAAGTGTCTGGCTATTCTTTGCTGATGGGCTACAATTCTGAGCTCAGCTTCTTTCCTTCTTTCATCAAGAAAGTCAAGTGCTTCAAGTTGTAGCTTTTCGTTTTCAGCTTGGTTGAAATGAATTCTCCTGTGTGAGGGGACCTCTATTTCCATTGCAATCATTGCTTCTGATCTATATGCTAATAAGAATGGAGTGTGCCCAGTTGCAGTCTTGTGGGAAGTTCTGTATGCCCATAGTGCTAGTGGCAGCTTATCGACCCAACCACCTTTTGCTTTTTCCAGCTGTTTTTTATGGTTGATTTGATAATTTTGTTCACTGCTTCCACTTTCCCGTTTGGCTGCGGATGAGCCACTACTGAGAAGCTTTTTTGGATCTTGAATCGCTTGCAAAAGTCCTGAAACTCTTCGCTTTCGAATTGGGTACCATTTTCTATGATTATCTTTTGAGGCACACCATAGCTGCAAATGATATTCTTAATTACAAAGTTTAGCATCTTTTTAGAGGTAATGGTAGCTAAAGGTTCAGATTCAGTCCATTTAGTGAAATAATCAACAGCAACAATAGCATATCTGATTCCGAACTTGGCAGTTGGCAAAGGCCCGATGAGATCTATCCCCTAAATGGCAAATGGTCATGGACTGACCATCTGTGTTAGTTCGGTGGAAGGTGCTCTCGGGATTTTTGCAAATCTTTGGCATCTGTCACACTTTCGGGAGTAGTTGGCAGCATCTCGATTAATATCTGGCCAAAAATACCCATAGCAGAGAATTTTCTTTGCTAGAGTTTGACCGCCTGAATGATCCCCACACTCTCCTCGATGCACCTCAGCTAAAATTGTCTTAGACTCTTCCTTGGTTACACATCGGAGTAATGGCATCAAGAATCCCTGTCAGTACAACCGGCCATCTTGAATTACATATCTCGAGGCTTTTCTCAACAATTTCTGGCGCTCTTTTGAATTTTATGAAAGGAAGTCGTTAAGTGGTATTCCTTGGTCGGGGTCATCCACGATTCCTGCTCTTGAGATATATTCATAATCTAGTCAATATCCATCAGCACTTGGAGCTGACAAGACTTCCACAGGTACCAATCCCAATAATTGAGCTTCGCTAGAGCTTGAATATTTTGCGAGAGAATCTGCCTTCATGTTCTCTTCCCGGGGTATATGGCTTATTGTATAATGATCAAACTCATTAAGAATCTTCCAGGAATTTGTCATGTAAGCAGGCAGATTTCCTCCTTTAGTTTGAAACTCTTTCTTGACTTAGCATACAATAAGTTGGGAATCACTGAAAATCTGCAATACTCTGATGTTCGGTTCTTTAGCAATCTTCAAACCGGCAATAAGAGCTTCATATTCTGCTTCATTATTTGACGAAGGAAATTATAGTCTCAATGCATAGCACAATGATCGCCCTTTGAGGGTTTCAAGCACAACCCCAGCTCCGGAACAACAATCATTTCTTGCACCATCAACATATAATTTCCATTGGATCGGGATGTCACTAGTCACCTCTTCCTCACTGTCACCTTTATCTGTGTATTCTGCAATGAAGTCTGCTAAAGCATGTCCATTGATTTCTCTTCGGGGATGGTAGGTGATATCATACTGGCTGAGTTTAATATTCCACTTCAGAAGGCGACCCGAAGTTTCAGGGCGAAATAGGACTTGCTTTAGAGGTTGATCAGTGAGGACTTTAATAGGATGAGCTTGGAAATATGGCCTCAACTTTCTGGATGCAATCAACAGACAATGGTCGAGCTTTTCCAGCTTTGAATAATTCATCTCTGCCCCAGTGAATCTTTTGCTGATGTAATAAACCGGACGCTGAACTTTTGCATCTTCCCATACCAATGCTGCACTGAGAGCATGAGATGAAACTGCTAAATATATGAAAAGATCTTCACCATTGCTGGGCGTAGAAAGTACTGGAGGCGTTTCCATGTGACGAATCAGTTCATCGAAAGCTTTCTGACATTCAGGAGTCCATTCAAAGTTTTTCTTTCCTTTCTTCAAAGCGTCAAAGAAGGGAATGCATTTATCAGTGGCCTTGGAAATAAACCGACTCAAAGCAGCGACTTTCCCGTTGAGGCTTTGCAATTCCTTCCTTATCCTAGGGGCTTTGACTTCTCTTAAAGCAGTAATCTGAGTAGGATTGACTTCAATGCCTCTAGCACTCACAATGAAACCTAAAAAAATTCCGGACTCTACCCCGAATGAGCATTTCGGAGGATTTAGCTTCATCTCATACTTTTGGAGGACTGCGAACATTTCTGCCAAATGATCCATGTGGTCTACTGCCTTCTTCGATTTTACCAACATATCATCAATATATACCTCCATAGTCTTGCCAATTTGGGGCTTGAACATGGCATTGGCAAGTCTGTGATAAGTTACCCCTGCGTTCTTCAGTCCAAAAGGCATGACTTTATTGCAGTAAACACCAACATCAGTGATGAAGCTCGTGTCCTCCTGATCTAGCTCATGCTTCATGATTCGGTTATATCCTGAGTAAGCATCCATAAAAGACAATAGTTCATGCCCGGCTGTTCCATCCACCGACTGATTAATCCTGGGTAATGGGAAACAGTCTTTGGGGCATGCTTTGTTCAAGTATGAAAAGTCGATGCATACTCTCCACTTTCCATTTGCTTTTTTAACCAACACCGGATTAGAATCCCAATTTGGATAAGTGGATACTCTGATAAAGCCATTTTTATGAGCCGGTCTACTTCTTCTTTTAATGCTACCGACCTTTCAGGACCCTGGGTTCTTCTCTTCTGCTTGACGGGTGTGAATTTCGGATCAATATTCCGCGATTTCTGGAGATATTCCACACATGTCGGCATGACTCCAAGCGAATACATCCAGGTTTGCTTTCAAGAATGATATCAACATATTCTGAACCATCACACTGAGTTGTGAACCCACATTCTGCACCTTGTTTGGATCTTTCAGGTCATCAGGTATTGGCACCGTCACTTCCACCGGCACCACTCTATTCTCCTCTACACTGGTTTTTCTGGGATCAATCTCTTTTCGTGCACCACTATGTTCACCAATGCAAGGTTCACCCGGTAATTGCTACAAGGTGGGTTCTTTGATGCGGAGCGGAGCTGCCGTGCCCTTACCCATCACTCTTTTCTTCGCCTCTCATAGCTCTGTGAGATAGCATTCTCGCCCAGCATTTTGGTCCCCTTTCACAACACCAACACCATTATCAGTGGGGTATTTCATAGTCAGGCACCAGAGGGCGAGAATGGCCTTAAATGCGGCAAGAGCCGGTCGGCCCAAGAAGGCATTATAAGCAAAGAGTTTGTCAACAATCACAAAAGTTTGCTTTCGGACCACCTTCATTTCCCCTTCTCCAAGTTCTACAAAAAGGTCAATAGTCCCAACAGGCTGTTTTGGTTCTCCAGTGAACCCAACAATTTTTTATGAAGAAGCTTGGACATCAGCCATGGGAATCTTCATCTGATCAAATGTCTTTTTCAAGAGGACATTGCAAGAAGCGCCGCAGTCCACAAGCACCCTTCTTACAATGGCTGGTCCGATGCCTGCAGAAATCACTAAGGGATCTATGGTGGGAGCCTCAACACCAACAGAATCCATGGCCCGGAAAATGATGTAATCATTAAAAGTTCTCTGCTGTTTTAATAGTGTAGCATCTTCCAAAACAAAAACACTTTCTTCAGCTGGAGCATATCTCAAAGCATGAGCATATCTTTCCATCTCACCCCAACTTCTGCCTGCTGGGTGAGGACCCCCTGTAATTACATTAATGATAGGCCTCTAAGATTCATGCGCTGTAACCCTCTCACCTGAGCCAGAATGATGAGCAGGAACTTGTTGCCCCTGAATAGATGAGCTCGGTTCACTTCTATTTCTCTTCACATATTGTTGCAATTTATTCTGTCGCAGCAGCTCTTAAATCAAATTCTTTAAATGGCGACATTCGTTAGTGTCATGGCCAGGTTGATTGTGAAATCGACAGAATCTCCCATTATACGCGACATCTTCTCCAGGCTTTATCTTAGGGGGTTTGGGATATTCAATAGTATCCTTGGGTGCAAAGAAGATATTTTCTTGAGTATCAGTTAAGGGAGTGAAATATGAAGGTCTAAAGTGGCGAGCTTTCTTCGCATCTTTCTGCTTTTTCCCGCCGTTATTCTCCCTCTTCTGGCCATGAGATTCTTTCCTGTTAGAAGCAACAGTGTTATTATCAACCTCAGTCACAACTACTTTTTCCGGCATAGGAAGGCTTTCTAGGCGCATGAATTCAACGGCATTTTTGTAGAACTTTTAAAGCGAATTTGGCTCTTTCATCTTCAGCCATTTCCCAAATTCACTTGATTTATCAATAGCTCACATTAAGTAGGTCAGAATCATTCGAGGCTTTGCATTATCAACTCGGCCAAGGTTATGTTAAAGCGGTTCAAGAATGATCTGATAGACTCTCCAGGGTTTTGTTCAAGGCTGGAAAGTGACATTATATCCTTAGCCTTCGAAGCATATAACCTAAACTGATCTTTGAACCTTCGAGTCAGGTCGGAGAACTGATCGATGGATTGGACTGGCAGCTTTGTTAACCAAAGCAGGGCCACTCCCTCCAAGTACACAGGAAAATATCTACACTTGATCTCATCTGTTGCCTTGGCCCCAGTCATATGCCAGTCATACTTGTATAAGAATTGATTAGGATAGCTTGTCCCCCGGTAAGCTCGAATAGTAGGGGGAACTAACTTCTTTGGAAATTTAGCCTTCAGGATCCTTTCAGTAAAAGGAGTCTTGCTTGGAGCAAACCCCCATTCATTTTCATCTTCTTTCCTCTACATGCTTTCATCCATAATTTGTCGGATCATTCCCGAGAGGTACTCCTCATCATTTAAAGGCCCCACGGGACAGACGTCGGCTACTTTCTCGGAAGTTTGCCTACGTAAACGTTCACGAAGAGTTGGCTGCGGCCTTGAACATCCGGCTTGGGGAGGTGCCCCTTCGGCGGTGCCAGCTGCCCTTTGAGGAATACTTTTTCCTTGGGGATCATGAACATCTTCAGCAAAGGTTTCTTCATTGTTTTTTGGTTGACGATTAACTCCAACCAAAGCATTTAACCTGTCCAACATCAAAGTATTCTGGGCTTCCATCTTTTGGTACAACCCAGACACTACAGCATCCAACTCCGCCCTTGTGACTCCAACACTAGGAACCGCTTGATTCGATGCGGAAGAAGTAGCGGTGTTGTCATAAGCACTTCCAGATCTAGCAGATCTACGTTTTCTTACAAAAGCCATAATCTCAGATAGACTTCTGGTCCTTAGAGAGAGTCTTTCAACAAATTTTTGCGGAGCAATGATGGGAGCACCCTGAGTTCGATTTCTCAGTTAAAGCACCAAAAATGTTAACACTAAAAATGTACACTAACACCCCGGTGTAAGTTGTAGTATAGTGAAAGCACCACCCGTTGGTACGGGAACTGAAAATAAGCAGAAAATAGCAGAGAAATAGTAAAGAGACAATAGTTTTTATAGTGGTTCGGCTTAGAGTCAAGCCTACGTCCACTTAATCTCTTTTATTGCTGATTTGATTACAACTTTTTCAATGATTCTTCAATTACAAAACGATTAAGACGAGTAGCTAGAACTTCGATGTAGAAAAGCTCTTTGAATTCATGTTAAATGAGTTAGATCTTTCTCAAAGTTCGTTGAAGCGTCTTCGGTGTTTGAAGTGTTGAAGGAGTCGAGAAAACAGCAAAGTATTGACGTTCCAGAAATTATCCAAAAGTCCTCCTCCAGGTGGAGAAGGGGGTGTATTTATAGGGAATATCTGGAGGTAGGTCGTAGGTCGCATAGGAGTTAGGTCGTAGGTCGTGGGCGACCTAACAGGGACGAGTTAAGGTTTATGCTTGATCAACTGCTTTGGTTGGTAGGTCGTAGCGACCTATGGGAGTGGAAAGTGACTTAAATATATTGAGACATAAAATGGAGCGACCTTGGCTAGGCTTAGGAGTAGCAGCGACCTAATGCTGGTGCGACCTATAATCAAACGACATAAGAATATGCGGCTTGCTGTGGTTTAGTTGTGGGCCTATGAGTTTGCTAAAATGTTTAGGTCATTTAGATCGCTGGGACATTTAGGTCGCTTAGGTCGCCAAGATACTTAGGTCGCTGAGGCGCTGTGGTGATCATTCCACTGCTATGTTATGTCGTTGATCTGCTTAGATCGTTAGGTCGTTAAGTCGCTAAGCTGTTGACCTGCTTGGATCGTTAAGTCGCTAGGTCGCTCTTCCCTTAACTCGTTAGGTCTTTGCTTTTCATGAGTAATTGAGTCGCCGTTCAGAAAGGGATTAACATCTATAAAACCATTTTCCAATTTATTAGTATATACAAACCTTTACCTCATTCGTTCGAGAAATCCAAATAAATGACTCTGCAAAAACAAGTGGTATGAAATGCTTGCGTTTACTTTGTCGGTTAATTCTTAGACTCGTTTGATTTAAACTCTTGTGACAACTTTTGAGTGGAGATTTACAATTTGTTCGTAAATACTTAAGTTAAGCAAGTGGTTATAGGACATAAAGCTAAACTCATCTATTTACTAGCTTAGTGTAATTGACACTTCTTGATGATCATTGATGATCATTTTTTGTGATTTAGAGTAGCGATATGCTATGTCTTTTTGTCCACATAGGGGACGGTACCTCGATTTATTGAGTTTCGTCTCATTTCTTTTGTGGGCTAGCGACCCATGTTCTTTCATGGAGTTCGGTCCATCGGACGTACCATTGTACTACGTTGTTGTACCAGCTTATCAGGATCATCGGGCGTACCGTTGTACTACATCATTGTTTCGAATTATTCGAGTTTCGGGTTCCTCGGGGGTACCGATATTGTACCACATCGTTGCATCGGCTCTATGGTTAGCGACCATGGGATAGCGTCCCGTTTGTGATACACATGTTGGTGAGTTTACATGCTCTCGTTTATGATAGGCCTTCCCCATTGTGATTTCTGGATTTCTAATTGATGATTTCTAGAATTTATGTTTCACTGATTTTTATGATTGGCATCGATATGATGTCAATATTGTGGCTTGGTGAATAGAGTAAAGAATATGACATTCTTTTTAATGTTATGAGATTTCTTGAGATATTGTATGATTTTTGTTGTTGTCAAATGTATACTTTTCATAGTATGGCATTATTGTTATCATACGTTTTGTTATATCTCTTATTTCATCTCATTTTATCTGATATTTATAGCTAGACTGATCCTTATTATTTTCTTATTAAATAATACTCAGGTCAGACTGAGAAGTTACAGGTGCTTCTACTTGACTCCTCATCTGGGAGTATTACCTGACTTTTGGCTAACTACACTTTGTTGGTAGTTTTTGTTGTTATACATTCGAGATAGAGACTCCTTGATGTATACATATTCTTTTGTCTAGCACTTTTATATATTCTTTTTTTATACTGTGGATCTTGTTTGACCACTACTCTGATAAAAACTTTTAAGTGTTATATTCATATATGTTTCCTCCTTTATGATATGGATATCTATGACTGATTTATGTTATGATTATTTCTATATTTGTTTTCGAAGATCATATATAGCCACTGTGTAGATGCTTTGAGTTTTTATCGATATGTCAGATTTCCTCTTGTTATACTATCTGACATACCGTTGCTCGCACAAGGCAATTACATGTATGGTCGCTCCTCAACAGCCTTTTTCTTCGCGCTAGTTGACGGCATTACTCCGTAGTGTCCTTGGCTAGCGTGAGTATAGAGGTGGGGCGTCACAACAAAGCTACACTTTTTCACAAAGCCATACTTTGATCAACAAATGATCAGCAGCACTTCGTACGCCCATTACCAAATTGGGAATGTATCACTAGTAACCATCAACTACATAACCTCTGAGCTCGTACGTCTCAGAGAAGGGTGTTAAGCTAAAAGAATAAATCTTCGCCACCAAACAAAAATGTACTTGATAGAAACCAGCTTTACATCTCAAAGTGTAATGTCAAACACACATCCATACAAGTCCGTTCCAGGTTCGAACAGAACCGAAGGCACTTCCAAAGAAGCCCTTGCAAATCCGGTTAAATCGTAATCACGTTCGGACTTCCCATCGCAAATGGAGATCTCTATACCGGGGACCAGTGGGTGCATAGACATTCGAGTTATCCTTTCATTTTCGAAAATATTCGGTCTTCACCACTGGTCTTCAAATGCTATCCATAACGTCGTATCATTATTCGGAATGGGTTATATGACACAAGGTCCTCTCCCGGCTAAACCGAATAAGGAGCGCAATATTTAAAAACATATGGATATGGGATTTCAGTTAAGTCACAACTTATTACCCAAAACCTTTCTTTTCAAAAGGTTTAAACAAATTACCATTTTCAAATCTTTAAACAAAAAGATTCATTTCACAAAGTTCACTAATCTTTCACAAATGTTCATTTACAGATTTCGAAACAGTTTCCACTTCAAATCGGATTAACTCATCCAATCTTAAATCAAAGATTTAATTCATAGCTTTCAAAATCATTTCCAAAGATTCATTCATAACTTAGACAACCATTTCATTTTGAATCAAAAGACACACCTTTTAGATCAAAACAGGATTTAATTATCTTTCATAAAGATTTAATTATAGCTTCCAAAACAATTCTATTTCAAACTTGAAATCTTTTCGACATAAATTAAAAATCCTTTCATTATATGAAAGCTATTATTATTTGAAAACAAATAGTTTTCGTTTTGGAAAAATCCGATTACATTTGTACAAGTTAAAGCCTTTTAAGTATAAAACTTGAGTTAAATTCAATTTCCCAAAACAATACTTTTTAAACGGTTTAAACCCATATAAACACATTTATAACTTGTATAACCTTTTTAAACCATAATTTCTAAACATAGAATTCAATTTCAAATCTTGAATTTAAATTCAAATCAAATCATTTAAAATTTCAAAACTTTATTAAGTTATTCAAAATAACTTTTATCTTCAAAACTCCTTTTCAAAAGCTTTTCATATTTAACCAATTCCATTTCCAAACTATTTGGATCCAAAATTCAATTTTAAAACCATTTCAGAAATCTGTGACTTAACCAATTTCCTCGTGCAATCCATATTTGTGTGTGTATGGTGTAGTCCAGGGGTCTTACATAATGGTGCAACAATATCAATCATCACGGATTCAAGCATACCAATAATATTTAATAAGCAATATAATCCAATAACGCTTATCATCATTCACAGATTCACAGATAGATATGTAAATGCATCACAGATAAATATGTAAATACATTATAGATAAATAATGCGCACACATAGCTCAATCAAAACAATCCAGATCACAGAATCATTATAGATCAACTCAAGGCATTCATACAATTCATATATACATAAGAAAGAATCAATTAATTATCCGATTAATTAAAATCAGATTAATTACTTATAAATAAACTACTAATCCTGGTTAATTAATATTAATCAATTACAAACCATTTTGATTAATTATTCTCTAATCATTTATTAATAAAATAATTAACCATTAATTAATAACTAATCCTTTGGTTAGTTATTCTTAATTAATTACAATAATTAATCACCTCTTGATTATTATTCATCCCTTAATCACTTTCATTAATTAATTAACCTTTACTTAATTAATTAATCTCAAATTAATTACCTTAACTAATTAATCACACTAATTAATTATTCTTTAAATTAATTAATCTTAAACACTTGATTAATCAATCTTTAATCATTAATTATTCATCCTTAATTACTTTCTTTAAGCAATTATTTTAAGTAATTAATTATTCTTAATTAATTACCATATATAAATCACAAATTTAGTACATTGTATAATTGTCCTAGATTAATCAATTTTTAATCATTTAAGTAATTATCTTTAAGTAATTAATTCCCTTTAATTATTTACCATTAATTAACTTCATTAATTCTTTATCCTTAATTAGTTTACTCAAAATAATTATTCCTTAATTATTCACAATAATTAGCTTCAAATTAATTACCCAAAGTAATTAGCTTTAAAATTAATTAAACAAAGTAGTTTTACTTAATCACTTGATCGCATTCTTTAATTTATCAAAAACTTAATTAATTTTAAAGATAAACCCTTTTTATCTTTAATTAACTACTTAATTACAACATTTAAATCTTACTTTTATTAACTTTTGAAATAGATTTATTTATTATCATAAATTAACTAAAGACTTTTAAGTTAATTAACAATAAACCATTTCTTTTTCAATTAATTAATTATACACTTAAATAAACTCAAGTTAAAACAATTCTATAACTCTCGTTTATTCCAATACTTAAATAAGTATCAATTATTTACAAAAGTTTTATTTAAGAAAACAGGTCGAAACTGGATTCATTTAAATATTAAAACCTGGTTTATTTTAAAATTTTAAAAATGTCATTTACGTAATAACCCAAACCTAAGATAGCTGGAGTACTTACCCGAGCCTAATGCCATTTTTTCCCGAGCAAAACCCCACTCTTTCTTTTATACTTTACTTATATATATAGAAAAATTTAAAACCTATTACATAAAAAAAACTCACGAATACTCGATATCAAAACCCGAGCCATAAGCCATTTTTCCCGAAATAAACTTCATGTTTTCTACCTTCGTTCCCAACCCTTCAATATAACCAACCCAGACACCTCGTGCACGTGCATCATCCATCGCCACCGCTCCAGCCATCGACGAGACCTTCAACACATCGTTGACCTTCCCCTCAATCGATACGACAACCTAGAGTTATCGATTATCCCTGGAATCCAAGTCGAGACATCGATCACACTAGGTAACCAAACTTGATCACCAAGAAACATCATGTACCGCCACCATAGTTCGCCGGAGCTCACATACCTCTGACCACAGCTGCTTCACAAACCCACGAACTCCTTTCCCCTGGTCCGATCACCTAAATCGCTCTGACGACCACGCAGTTCCCCCGAGAACCACTCTGAAAAGAAAACGAGTTTAAACCCTAATTCGTTGACGATCGGCCACCACAATACAAAATAAATATCCTCGCCATTTTTCCCTTGTCCGCCACCATCCAAACCTCCTCCGACCTTAATCCCAAAGCTCTATTTCTTTTGGTCGTCGAGGATTGATGATTTTGTATTTTCTGTTCAAACCCAAATTACTCGATCTATACTTCACTAAAAAATTTTAATTTTACTTTTAAAATTCCTCATTTTCGAAAATGATTCAGATGTTATACATGAAATTAGAAAACACGATACTAAAAATTTTGATATGTCGCGTGCTTACCTATATTTCTTGATTTTCAGAAAATTCTTATGTTTATTCTGGTTGAATTTATTTTTAGAGCTTAAAACATGTTAAACAAACAGACTTTGTTCAGATCCTCAAGCCTAACGAGAATCGGAAAAGGTATTAGGATTTTTTGAACAGTTTTCTTTTTCTCTTGAAACCTGGAACTAGACAGAGACAAAAGTGCCTGATATCAGACATGCACAATCAACTTAGCATATACACATACACATATTCGCACCCATGCAAACATATTATACAAACAAACATCAATACTGATTATATGCAATCAAAGTGTATGTGGGTTTATTAGTTTGCTCACCTAAGATTTGGAAAGACTAGAGAATAAAAAAAATTAAGTCTGGAATTGCTTTTTCTTTTTGTAATTTGAAACCTTGCTTATTGTTGGAGTAGAATCCTTGCTTTGATTCAGATTTGATTCCAGACTGCAGCTATGGTTTGTTATTGAACTTTAATCTTACTTGATTTGAATTGTTCTTTAACTTCTCTGCTTGATTTCTTTTGATCAGATCGAGACATTTTTCTTTCTTTTAATTTAGTTCTGTTTTCCAGGTTGAAGACTTTGCTTGATAGCTTTCAGGTTTTGATTTTTTCTACCTTTGGTTTGCATTTTGTTTTTGAGTTTGGTTTTCAAACAATGTTTTCTAGTTTGCCTTTTTCTTCTCAGGTTTAAGAAATTTTGAACTGAGACTAGTAGTATATATATTTTTTAATTTAATTTCCTCAAAAACAAAAACAACATGACACTTGTTAAATTATTATGAGAAAGGTTAGCATTTTTTATTTCATGATTTAATAAATTTACAAATATCATAGGTTATTTTAATTGTGTTTAAGTCCTTTAGTTCACTTAATTAAAAATTTAGTTTTAAACCCTTATGTTGAATTTATTCATAAATCTTGTTTTTTTTTTAAATATCCTAGTTACACATATATCATATTTTCAAACTTATACTTTAATAAATAAACACTCACATTATAACATATAAAATTTAGCTTTAACAACTTTTGAAAATTACTTATATCTAATTCAAATATAACTTTCAAATCAAAATGCATATTTGCTAAGATTAGAAAACAAGATTTTATTAGTTTTAAATACACAGAGATTACAAATCTAATTTATTTCTAAAATATTTATTATTGAATTTCAATTTCAAAAATCCAATTTGCAATCAAATTTATATACATATATATAAATAAAAAACACATATCTTTATTTAAATTGGAAAATTTCAATTTAATTCACAAATAAAAATCCAAAATTCATTTTAATTACCAATTTAAATTTGACTCAAAAATGGGATCGTTACATTAGTCGTGTGTTTCCCTTCAGTTTTCACATAAGAAACTTTTCTCCTCGTCCTAAAAACTCACGGCAAGGAAAAAAAGAAAATAATGGCTTCATCTCCTTCTTCTTTTCACTATTTTTCAATGTTTTTCCTTCCTCTTCTACCTAGCTTTGCTCGGCCCTACCACCCATCATCACCACCATCCTCTCCACCATCCATATGCGTTTTATTCTATGTATGAAGGATGTGTACCTTTGATATATTGTTATATTGACAACCACTTCTAAGAATATGTTGAAAAAAAATTCTAAATATCTTGGATTGAATAGTAATTTGAGCTTATATTCTTGTTCTTGAGTTCAATCTATTCTTGTGCTATTGATGACGACGTGCATTTTTGCGATCGTTCGAGTTTGGTGGCGTTGTGAGAAGCCATTTTGTGTGACTTGTCTATCTTGTCTATTGAGTCTATCCTTGTTGTGAGGATGTTATTTCCGTGTTATTATGCGGAAAATTGTGTTGATGATCATTTTTATTGTTTAGAGTCGGGATCACCAGCCACAACAACCACCATGTAACAACCCTGTATTTTGTGATTATTTTGATTGTATATTTAAATTGTTCTAAATTAAATTCCTGATTTAAAACTTTATTTTTATTTATTAAAACGAATAATTTTGTTATTTTAAATTTTTATTTTTATGTAAATTAAAATTTCAAACATGAATAAATTGAATATTTTCCAAAAACGTGGATTTTTTTGGTCAATCTGGTCAAACTCTGACTTTTAAATTTAAAATTTAAATACTTGAAAATTTGAATTTTATCTTTTATTATGAAAATAAATAAAATTTCAAGAATACTGCTTTCCGTTTCGTTGAAATCCGATTAATACTATGAAAGTTATGCTTTTCACAATATTGTATGTAAATTGGTTTGTTTAACAAATTTTTTTATTTTAATTTATATAAATAATATTTTTATTTGTAATATCTTGTTATAAATTTGAATATATGTGTAATATGACATGTTATGTATTTTTTATTTTTAAAACGTTTTTAAAGTGTTGTTATAATTTTTCAATGTCATTGTATTTTGTTTATATTTTTAAACGCTGGTTTCAATATATTAGCTATTTTCTAAATTATTTTCTAGTTCTCCTTAAATTATATTTTTATTTTCTTTCCATTTTATTTTGTTCAGATTTTATTTTTATTTTACTGAAATGTATTTAGTTATTTTGTTTAAAAGAAAAAGAAATTCCAAAAGACAAAAGCCCTTTTTTATTCTATGTCTTTTCATTTAACCTTTGCCTTTTCATTTCCTTTTGACTTTTCATGCTTTGACCATCCTTTTTCTTGTGTTTGCCGTGTATCTCCTTCTATTTTCACGTGAGATACTTCTCACATCTGGAAAACATCGGCCATTTCTTTTTTTTTAATGGCATCTTCCATTTTTCCACTTTTTCTCTTCTTCTTTCCTTGTTTTTAGCTTGTTCCTCTCCTTGCTTTGCTCGGCCTGACTTCTCCACCCTCACCTCCATCATCACCGCCACCATCTACAGTAGCACCACATGCCCCTCCTCTGACCAAGTCCAGGTCGTGGCCTCCATATGATGCTAGCTCCATAATTTTGCAAAAATCCACTTGAAAACAATGCCTAGACCACATATGCTTCACCTACCATTCATCTATCACCTTGGCCACTCCTTTAGCCACCACCACCATCAGCTCCACCTCCTCTAGCCATAGCTCTAGCCATCACTTCCACTGACCCGACCTGTACAAGCATGACCGAGCCTCTATGATGACCAAGTCGAGCCAAAATGATGAACCAAACCTACCAATTTTTCCTTGTCCCTTCCATTCTTCACTTTGCAACTTCCACCACCTTCATCTCCATGTTTCCATGCTTAATTGATCCAAACCAAATCCATGTTGACACCTAGGCCAAGCTTACTCTGGTGAGAACAAGCCCAATTGATCATGTGACAAGTCATGTTGTCGTGGTCACGCACTTTCGTGTTAAAGCTGGGTAATGTTCTTTGTTGATTCAAATTTTCATTTCGTTTCAATTCATATTTGTATTGTATGCATATATTTATATGGTCTTGTTTATTTGTTGTGCACAAGGACAATATCAAGGCACTCCATTCATTCAATTCTAATCGTGCTTGTCGTGCTTTTGGAATCGCTCTTGTGTGTGTTGTTTTGGTCTCCAGCTTGAAAAGGTGAGTCGTTCTCACTCTGACATTTTACTTATGAATTGTTGAATGGATATCAAGTGTTTAGTAATATAAAATGTTGATGCAAGTAAATGATGATTATATGATATGTTAGGCTTATTACCATGTTAATTCTGTTAATTATCACCTGACATCTGACATTATATTGTGATATTGACATTGTTTATATTATTTCTATATATGATCACACTGCAAGTTCCCTGTAGAATAGAATCACTATTGGTTGAAATGATACGTACCCGAATGGACTTTAGAATAGGAAAAAATCGTTGTGGGCTGAAATGATAGGCCTAAGCGATTTTTATTTACTTGGGAATGCAGGTTTGAAATGATAGAACCCAGTTTTTCTTTTTAAACCGCGGATTGAAATGATATATATCTGTATCACTTGACCTAGGTTAGAAAATTATATACAGACCCCGTGGTATATTTGTAAATTGATTTTTATTAAGATATGTATTTTTAAAAGTATGAAATTTGATTTAAAAATATATATTTTATTGTTTTTCGAAAGCTAAATATTAAGTTTTGAAATTATGAGTTTAAGTATGTAAATTTGAAGTTAATGTGATTTTTGACTTTAAATTATTTTTTTAAAGTGTAAATTCATAATGCAAATTTAATTTAAATTTTCGAAATGATATTTGAAGTAAAATGTTAAGTTTTATTAAATCATTAAGTTAATAAACAGTGAATTTTGACTTAACAAATAAAAGTGAGTTTTAATTGTATATGTAATTATAAAATTTTGTTGTGATAAATCATATGTTAAAGGTATTTAAACATGAAATTTTGAAGTCTAGAAATATGATTTATAAATTTAAATAGAAAATTTGAAGTTTAATTAGTTTTGAAAAGTTATAATAAAATCTGGTCTGTAATGCTGTAGTTTTATGACAGCGCTTTAAAATGCTATTGTTTTGAAGTTAACTATGTTTGAAATAACTAAATATCTATTACGGCATTTTATTAATGTCGTTATTCTTGAACTAAACGATTTTGGAAACTATAAGCTACGATAACACTTTATAAATGCCGTCATTGCTATAATTTGACGGTGTTTTGAAATATTATAGATTTTAACACTGTTATGTTATATTTTAAAGTGTTAAATGATTTAACTTCTGAAAATTGATTATTTGTGAATATAAGGAGTTTCGAATATATTTTAATATTTGAATTTTAAGGAATTTAAATTGAATTTGAATTTGAATTTAAATAAGGTATGCTTGGTTATGTGTTAAATTGAATGAAATCAAATGAGATAAATGAATTTTTGAATGGAATTTTTAAATGTGTTTTTGAAATTATATCTGAAATAATAAATAAATGACATGTTTGATTTTTAAATGATATTTAAATTTGAATATTTGAAATTGAATTCAAATAGTGATTACATAATGTGGTTTTGAAGGATATGATATTTAATGATTTTGATATGGTTTTGAATGATACAATCTTTATTTTGATAAGAATGTGGATTTGGAATAATATTTGATTTTGGTAAATGAATATTTGAAGTTTATATTTGTATGAAAGGATATTAGGTTTAATTGTAATTTAAGTTTATTTAAATAATATTGGATTTATGAAATGAATATTTCAAAACTAAATAATAATAAAATTAGATTTGAGATATGAATATATGAATTATAAAGTTTAGTTTTGAAATGTGGGATACAAAGTTTGGAAATATATTAAAATTGGATAGTTTATTCGTAGATCAAATCTATATTTGAAATTTATATGATTTGAAATGTTTTGTTGGAAAACTGATGGTTTGAATTGATTCAAATTGAAATTTGAAATTTTGGTAATTGAATAAATTTGTGAAATGTAAAGAATTAAATGAATATTCCATGATTTCAAATGTATGATTTCGAAATGTTATGATTTTCAAAGTGTAATGATTTCAAGTATTTTTTTTCCGAACGAGTTATAACTTTGAAGTATTATGATTTTTTAAAGGTGAACATATGTTTGAAATGGAAATGATATCGTATTGATTTGGACATAGTTTTGGAACAAAAATGGTTTTGGTTTCGAAGTATGAACTATTTTGATTTGAATATAGTTTTGAAGTAAAATGGTTTTGGTTTCGAAGTATAAACTATCTTGAAAGGAATATAGTTTTGAAATGAAACGATTTGTTTTTTTTTGAAGTATTACGATTTTTGAAATGAGCACGGCGTTATAATAACGTTTGGTTGTTAAAGAGACGGGGATCGGAAGTTGTCATACTCTCTGCCAACATCAAAAACCACTTTAACAACTTTGTACGCGGTGGAGTTTCCAGAATGTAGTAGGATGGTGGCAACGTTCTTGAGATATATTACGTGGACCCAACTCCCGTGAGTTGGCTTAAGGTGGCTAAACCAGGAGCGATCCCGGGCCAAAAGGGTAGCTCCTCTGGTCGGACACATTCCTTCGATACTATACTCTTGCTTGTGATTGATTAGATGGCCGTCCTCCATTTTGATTGGGAGTGTATTCCGAGGTGGGCATATGTGGCTGCTACATTACTACCAGCCCGTGTGCATAATTGGTATATCTACCCTGGCATTGCCTTGTATGCCGTGTCACCTACCATATCTAGCCTTACTACGAGTTTGGTTTTCTCCCGTAGCCCGTGGAGTATTTAGGGTAGTTCTCCCGATCTGGAGATATGCTGATACTGGATGGACTACTGGAACTATTTTGTGTGAAGGGCTATATGGGTAACCCAAAATGCTATTTAAAAGTATGTTTATTTTACTGTAGACATTATTATAATAGCACAATATTACTACGTAGTAAATAGTTTAACAGATCCTTAAAGGATGGGCGATCCCAAGCATCCATTAAGTTACCGATGCATTTTGTACTGTTCAATTGAGTTGATTTACAGTTCATAAGTATTTATGTCCTGACTCGAGTGTTTTGTCTTTTGCTTTAAGCATGAGTCAGATTGAGTGATTCATTATTCAAGACACACCTTCGGAGTTGGAGCTTTTCTTTAAGATCCATCCATATATTCTGCTTTTAGTATTCAGTGACTTCAGTGATCTATTCGGATTTGTGCCTGATATATCTTGTTACTCTTCTGTTGTATTTTGTTTAACTCTTATGTATCTTATTATTATATAGTAGCTTCATGAACTACTACCTCTTTTAGTTCCGCTGCATTATTATTTAATCTATATCTGTGATCTGTGATTATGTATTTACTGTATATTCTGAGATTTTCCAACTTTTATTTACAATGCGGTATTTTGAGCAATTCATGTCCGACATATGCGGATGCGAATGGTTGAAAATATCGGGTCGTTACACACCACCTCCTCCTCTGACCACCACCTCAAGCCGCGACTTTCAAGTGGACCAAACACCACAATACTTTGCACAAACTCCATGAAAACATAGCCAAGCCAAGCCAAGCATATCTCCACCATCCTCTTCATGTTAGCCTCGGCCATCACCTGTAGGACCACCACCACCTGCTGACTTCACCTCTGGCCATCCCCACATCTTTGACCTAATATGTACCCGACCCATGTGATGACAAGCCGAGTCCAATTGACCCATAGGCCGAGCCTAGATGGTGAACCAAACTCATTTCCATGCCTCTTTGCCTTCACAAGCTCCTACCTTTTCACCTACCCTTGCTTTGTCTTTCACTAACCTGACCATAGCCGAGCATTTCAGGTCTAGACTTGATAATGGCCGAGCCTATGGCACGTATGGCCGAGCCCATGTTGAGGGAAGGTCAAGCAATTTTGATTTCAAGGCTTGGTAATGTCTTTTGTTGATTCCAATTTCAATATTATTTCAATTTAAAATCTTTGTATTGTATATAAATTTTTACATTGTCTTGTTTATGTGTTGTATACAAGATCAATATCAAGGCCCCCCATTCATTCAAATCAAATCGTGCTTGTCGTCTCCTTAGAATCGTGCTTGTGTGTTGTTTTGGCCTCTAGCTTTGTAAAAGGCGAGTCCTTCTCACTTTGACATTTCTACTTATGAAATCGTAAATTGATGCCAAGTGTTTAGTAATTAAAAATGTTATGCAAGTAAATGTTGATTATATGATATGCTATGCCATGTTATTATCATGTTAACTCTATTGAATTATCACCTGGCATATGATATATGACCTTATATGGTGACATTTGACATGTTAGTGCAATTGTTTATATTGTTTATGCATATGTTCACATTGTAAGTTCCCTGTTAGAATAGAATCACTATGGGTCGAAATGAAATATACCCGAACAGACTTTAGAATAGGGAAAAATAGTTATGGGCTGAAATGATAGCTTGGGCGATTTTTAATGTATTTCACTTGACTTGGGATTGTAGGTTTGAAATAACAGAACCCGGGTTTTCTTTTATAATTATGGATTGAAATGATATATATCTGTATCACTTGACCTAGGTTAGAAAAGTATATCCAGACCCCGTGGTATATTTTTAAATGATTTTTATTAAGATATGTATTTTTAAAAGTATGAATTTTGATTTAAAAATATATATTTTATGGTTTTAAGAAAGCTAAATATTATGTTTTGAATTTGTGAATTTAAGTATGAAAATTTAAAGTAAATGTGATTTTTGACTTTAAATTTTATTTTAAAAATGTAAGTAAATAATGGGAATTAAATTTAAAGTTGAAATGACATTTGAAGTAAAATGTTAAGTTTTGTTAAATTATAAGTCAAGAAAACAGTGAATTTTGACTTAACAAATTAATTGAGTTTTAAATTGGATATTTAATTTTAAAATTTTATTGTGATAAATTATATTTTAAAATGATTTAAATGTGAAATTTTGAAATCTAATATGATTTATAAGTTTGAAATAGAAAATTTTGAAGTTTTATTGTTTTTGGAAAGTTATAATAAAATCTGGAATTTTATTAATAGGATTTCTAAAATGCTGTAGTTTTATGACGACACTTTAAAATGCTGTTGTTTTTTAACTTAACCATGTTTGAAATAACTAAATATCTATTACGGCAATTTATAAATGTCGTTGTTCCTAAACCAAACTATTTTGGAAATTTTAAGCTACGATAGCACTTTACAAATGCTGTCGTTGCTAAATTTGACAATGTTTTGAAATGTTATAGATTTTAACACTATTTGAGTTATATTTTAAAGTGATAATGATTTATCTTTCAGAAATTGATTATTTCTGAAATTTAAGGACTTTTAAATATATTTTAACATTTAAATTTGAATTTTTAAGGAATTTAAATTGAATTTGAATTTAAATAAGTTTACTTGGTTATGTGTTAAATGGAATGAAATATAATGAGATAAATGAATTTTGAATGGAACTTTGATGTGTTTTGTAATGATATTTGGAATAATAAATGAATGACTTATTTGACTTAAAAATGATATTTAAATTTGAATATTTGAATTTGAATTCAAATAATGATTTGATAATGAGATTTTGAAAGAACATGATATTTTGTTGATTGAAATGGTTTGGAAATGATTGATCTTTATTTTGATAAAGAATACGAATTTGGAATGGCATTTGATTTTGATAAATGAATATTTAAAGTTTATATTAGTATGAAAGACATTTAGTTTATTTGTAATTCTGGTTTATTTAAATGATATTGGATTTATGAAATGAATATTTCAAAACTAAGTAATAATGAAGTTAAGTCAGAGATATGTGAAATTGATATGTTTTGAAATGGTTTGCTGGGAATATAAATTGAATTGAAACTAATGGTTTGAACTGAATTAAATTGGAAATTTGAGAATTTAGGTTTAATTGAATAAATTGTAATTAAATGAATGTTCCATGATTTCAAATGTATGATTTGGAAATGTTATGATTTTCAAAGTGTAATGATTTCAAGTATTTTGGTTTCGAAAGAGTTATAACTTTGAAAGTATTATGATTTTTTGAAGTGAATATATGTTTGAAATGGAAATGATATAGTATTGATTTGAATATAGTTTTTAAATAAAAATGGTTTTGGTTTCGAAGTATAAACTATTTTGAAAGGAATATAGTTTTGAAATGAAATGATTTGGTCTTTTTGAAGTATGAACTATTTTGAAATGACCACGGCGTTATAATAATGTTTGGTTGTTAAAGAGACGGAGATCGGAAGTTGTCATACTCTCTGCCAAATTCGAAAACCACTTTAACAACCGTGTACGCGGTGGAGATTCTAGAATGAAGTAGGTTGGTGGCGATGATCCTATTGAGGTATGAATGTGGACCCGACTCACATGATTTGGCATTAGGTGGCTAAAACAGGAGCGATCTCAGGCCAAAAGGGGTTGCTCCTTTGGTCAGACGCACTTCTTCGATACTATACTCTTACTTGTGGTTTATTTGATGGCCATCCTCCGATTTTGATTTGGGAGTGTGTTCCGAGGTGGGCGTATGTGGCTGCTACGTTATCGCCAGCCCGTGTGCGTAATTGGTATATCTACCCAGGCATTGCCTTATGTGCCGTGTCAACTAACATAGCGAGCCTTACTATGAGTTTCTATTTGTGTCATACCTATGGAGTATCTTCTCATAGTCACCCGATTAGGAGATATGCAGGTACTGTATAGACTATTGGCACTATTATGTGTTAAGGGCAATATGGGTAACCCCTTAACGTTATTTTAAAGTAAGTTAATCATACTGTAGACATTATTATAATAGCGCAATATTACTACATAGTAAATAGTTTAACGGGTCCTTAAAGGATGGGCGGTCCCAAGCATCCTTTAAGTTACTGATGCATTTTTATTACTGTTCACTTGAGTTGATTTACAGTTCATAAGTATTTATGTCCTGACTTGAGTGTTTTAGGTTTTGGTTTATGCTCGAGTCAGACTGAGTGATTCAGCATTCAAGACTCATCTTCAGAGTTGGAGCTTTGCTTGAAGATCCAGCCATCTATTTTTCTTTCAATATCCAGTGATTCAAATGATGTATTCTGATTTGTACTTGATGTATCTTGTAACTCTTCTGTTGTATCTTGTTTAACTCTGAGGTATCTTATGTACATATAGTAGCTTCATGAACTACTATCTCTTTTACTTTCGCTGCATTATTATTTACTCTGTATCTGTGATCTGTGACTATTTATTTATTGTATATTCTGAGATTTGCTAAATTTTATTTACAATGCGGTATTTTAAGCAGTTCAAGTCCAACATATGCGGATGCGAATGGTTGAAAATATCGGGTCATTACATTTGCTATCAGAGCTTCGATAGCTCTAGGCAAAACTCAACATATGGAGTAGGCGTATTTACCGAATCACTTTCATCCAAGTTTGAATCCCTTCTCTTTTGACTCCATCCCTTTGAATTTTGGAACGTTCCATGCGGTTCCAAAATCCATTCGTGTCCCCCACTAATCGTCTTTTTTGATTATGAAGTATCCCATAACTCCACTTCGAATGATCTTTTTATGATTCGGTGGTCCCGCCAATCTCAAATTGATTTTTAAGGGGGAAACTCCTTTACAACCACATCGATTCACCAGAGGTTTTATATCATGGTTTAGATGCTAGTATCTTTTATAATTATGAACTCTATCTCTTGAGATCTAATGTAGATTTACCCCATAAATCCACATTGATCTTATTCTTTAAGTCACGGTTGACCCGGTTAAGGTTGCCCGCAATTTATATAAGCTTATCCATCTTCCTATTCTGTTATTTAATCATCTCATCTTTGTTTCCAACTTATCTTCAAATCATCCTTGTAGTGTATTTGTAAACTAATATTTAAAATGTTTTATAAATTGTGTTGTTTGAGTTGTTGATGTTGATTTGGGTTTCTGATCGATTCGTCTGATCAACGCTATCGATAAGATTTCCAAAACACTTGAACAGAGCAAACCGACAAAATATGTTTTTCAAATTTAGTAATGAAATAAATTTGTAACCATATTATAAATTTTTATGGATTTTTATTTGAATTAGTTGTTAAGAAATAATATTTGATTTTATATATCATTATCTATTGTTTCATATAAAAATAATTGAACTACAGACATGGTTATAAATTTATTTGGAAATTTAAAATGAATTTAAAACAAGAATTTGAGAATTTAACTTCCGATGGTTTCAAACCTTCTATTTAAATTTTTAAAGGATATATTATTTAAAATATTTTCTGATAGAAATTTGTTTCCATAGAATTTTAAAGTTTAAAAATTAGTGATCTCCACTTTATCGCTGGAAAATAACTTCGATGATGACTGCAGCATCATCGACATTCATTTTCGAGTTTCGAAGTGAAGAGACCGTTCTGTAGTCTTGCTGCTATTTTGTTTTGGGGAACTTAATTGACTTGAATTTCTAAAATAAGACTGGATTTATAACATATTCTGATATATGATTTAAAATTTGAATGGATATATATAGTATATGTGCATTTATTTATCTCTAAATAGTCTGAATGTATCGGAAATTTAATTCCTAAATTTTATCTTGAAAGATAATTTTGAGTATAATTTCAAGATTTAGATAAATATTCATGCTTGAAATGATTGAATTGGAAAGTTTTATTTGTATAATACACAATATCATTCCAATATAACTTACCTAAATTTTCCAAAGTTGAATATGTAACTGGATAATATACACTTAAATTTGAGTGGTTATAAAAAATGTTATACACTTAAATTTTATTTATAAAAGATAAACAAAGGTAAATAGAGAAAAAGGGTAATGGAATAATTTACGATATAAAATGATGTTAAAGGAACTAAGAAAAAATTTAAAGCAGTTATAATAAGTATAAATATATTTAAAATGGGTGATAAAATATAGTGAGAAGAATAAATTTAATTTTAATTAGGAATAAAGAAGAATTAAATTTATTGAGTACATTTTTGAGTATATTAAATGAGATTTTTCAATTCCATGATTTTAGAGATTGTTAACTTAACATAATTGGATGATAAGATAATGAAATTAGAGATGGTTAAGATTTATTTAACTTATGTAAAATTATTTTCAATTTAAGTTGAAATTTTCATGGTTTCAAATTTATTATCTTATTTTGTCTTTCAAACTATTTTTTGGTTGTCCTTATTTTCCTTATCTTCCTACAGAATGGGAAGGCTATTGCTTATACCAGTCTATTTAGAAATCTTTCCATAATCTTTAATAATCTTTAGTACTCATTTTTTTGAATCTGAGCACCGCTTGCCATCCACAGACCATCGGTCAAGCGGAAAGGATGAATCAGATTCTAGAAGATCTTTTTCGTGCTTGTGTTCTTGATTCTGGATGATCCGGGAAGATCATCTCCACCTTGTTAAACTTACCTATAACAATAGTTATCAGGTATAATTTAATCTTCTTGTCATCTTGTCTTAATCCTATTTCATTCTATCTTTTTTCGTGTTTTCCCGTACCTCATTCCTTTTCGAGGACGAAAAGTTTTGAGTGGGGGAGAGTGTAACAACCTTGTATTTTGTGATTATTTTCAGTGTATATTTTAATTATATAATTTAAATTCCTAATTTACTAAAATGAATAATTTTGTTATTTTAAATATAAATTTTGATTTTGATGTGAATTATAATTCCAAACATGAATAAATAGAATATTTTCCAAAAATGTGAATTTTAGTCAATCTGGTCAAACTTTGACTTTTAAATTTAAAATTTAAATATTTGAATTTTTGAATTTTATATTTTTTTATGAAAATAAATTAAATTTCAATAATACTACTTTTCCTTTCGTTGGAATTCGATTAATATTGTTAAAGTTATGTTTTTTACAATATTGTTTGTAAATTGATTTATTTAACAAAATTGTTTTTTTTAATTTGTATAAATAATATTTTTATTTGTACTAATTTGTGTATATATATGTAACATGACATGTTATGTATATATTTTATTTTTTAAAACATTTAAAAGTGTAGTTATAATTTTCTAATGTTTATTGTATATTGTTTACATTTTTAAAGTCTAGTTTCAGTTATTAAGCTATTTTCTAATTTATATTATATTTTTCCTCAAATTTTTTTTTTCCATTTCTACTTTATTTTCATTTGCTTTTTCTATTTTATTTTCTGAAATTTATTTGGTTATTTTTGATTAAAAGAAAAGGAAATTCCAAGACACTAGACCTTTCATTTTCCATTGACTTTTCATTTACCGTTGCCTTTTCATTTATTTATTTTTGTCTTTTCATTGATTGGCCTTGCATTTTTCTAATTAGCCATATGTTTCCCTTCAGTTTTCATGTGAGAAACTTTTCTCCTCATCCTCAAAACTCACGGCAAGGAAAAATAAGAAAAAAAATGGCTTCATCTCCTTCTTCTTTTCACTATTTTTCTCTGTTTTGCCTTCCTCTTCAACCTAGCTTTGCTCGGCCCTACCACCCATCATCACCACCATCCTCTCCACCATCACAAGCCACAACAACCACCATCTCCTCCTCTGACCACCACCTCAATCCGTGACATTCAAGTGGACCAAACACCACAATACTTTGCACTAACTCCTTGAAAACATTGCCTAGTCAAGCATATCTCCACCATCCCCTTCATGTTAGCCTTCACCATCACCTCTAGGACCACCACCACCTACCGACTCACCTATGGCTGTCCCCACATCTTTGACCTAATATGTACCAGACCCTTGTGATGACAAGCCGAGCCCAATTGACCCATAGGCCGAGCCTAGATGGTGAACCAAACTCATTTCCATGCCTCTTTGCCTTCACAAACTCCTACCTTTTCACCTTCCCTTGCTTTGTCCTCCACTAACCTGACCATAGCCGAGCATTTCACGTCTAGACTTGATCGTGGCCGAGCCTGTGGCATGTATGGCCGAGCCTATGTTGAGAGAAGGTCAAGCAATTCTGATTTCAAGGCTTGGTAATGTCTTTTGTTGATTCCAATTTCAATATTGTTTCAATTTAAAATCTTTGTATTGTATATATATGTTTATATTGTCTTGTTTGTTTGTTGTATACAAGATCAATATCAAGGCTCTCTTTTCATTCAAATCAAATCGTGCTTGTCATGCCCCTGGAATCGTGCTTGTGTGTTGTTTTGGTCTCTAGCTTTGTAAAAGGCGAGTCCTTCTCACTCTGACATTTCTACTTATGAAATCGTAAATTGATGACAAGTGTTTAGTAATTAAAAATGTTATGCAAGTAAATGATGATTACATGATATTCTATGCCATGTTATTATCATGTTAACTCTGTTGAATTATCACCTGGCATAGATATATGACATTATATGGTTACATTTGACATGTTGGTGTAATTGTTTATATTGTTTATGCATATGTTCACACTGCAAGTTCCCTGTTAGAATAGAATCACTATGGGTTGAAATGATACATACCCGAACGGACTTTAGAATAGGGAAAAATCGTTATGGGCTGAAATGATAGGCCTGAGCGATTTTTATTGTATTTTAGTTGACTTGGGATTTCAGATTTGAAATGATAGAACCCAGGTTATCTTTATAAATTGCGGATTGAAATAATATATATCTGTATCACTTACCTAGGTTAGAAAAGTATATACAGACCCCGTGGTATATTTTTAAATTATTTTTATTTAGAGATGTATTTTTAAAAGTATGAATTTTGATTTAAAAATATATACTTTATGGTTTTAAGAACGCTAAATATTATGTTTTGAATTTGTGAATTTAAGTATGAAAATTTTGAAGTAAATGTATTTTTGACTTTAAATTTTATTTTAAAAATGTAAGTAAATAATGGAAATTAAATTTAAAGTTGAAATGATATTTGAAGTAAAATGTTAATTTTTGTTAAATTTACAAGTTAAGAAAACAGTGAATTTTGACTTATCAAATGAATTGAGTTTTAAATTGGATATTTGATTTTAAAATTTTATTGTGATAAATTATGTGATAAAATGATTTAAATGTGAAATTTTGAAGTCTAAAAATATGATTTATAAGTTTAAAATAGAATTTTTTTGAAGTTTTATTGTTTTTGAAAAGTTATAATAAAATCTGGAATTTTATAAATAGCATTTCTAAAATGTTGTAGTTTTATGACAACACTTTAAAATGTTATTGTTTTTGAACTTAACTATTTTTGAAATACCTAAATATTTATTACGGCACTTTATAAATGCCGTTGTTCCTAAACCAAACTATTTTGGAAATTTTAAGCTACGATAGCACTTTATAAATGTTGTCGTTACTAAATAGGACAATGTTTTGAAATTATAAATTTTAACACTGTTTGAGTTATATTTTAAAGTGATAATGATTTAACTTTTGGAAATTGATTGTTTGTGACATGTACTGAGTTTTAAATATATTTTAATATTCAAATTTGAATCTTTAAGGAATTTAAATTGAATTTGAATTTAAATAAGGTTTACTTCGTTATGTGTTAAATGGAATGAAATATAAAGAGATAAATGAATATATGAATGGAATTTTGAAATGTGTTTTGTAATGATATTTGGAATAATAAAGAATGACTTATTTGACTTAAAAATGATATTTAAATTTGAATATTTGAATTTGAATTCAAATAATGATTTGATAATGAGATTTTGAAAGGACATGATATTTTGTTGACTGAAATGGTTTGGAAATGATTTTATCTTTATTTTGATAAAGAATATGAATTTGGAATGATATTTGATTTTGATAAATGAACATTTAAAGTTTATATTAGTATGAAAAATATTTAGTTTACTTGTAATTCTGGTTTATTTAAATGATATTGTATTTATGAAATGAATATTTCAAAACTAAATTATAATCAAGTTAAGTTAGAGATATGTGAAATTGATAAGTTTTGAAATGGTTTCTTGGCAAACTAAATTGAATTGAAACTAATGGTTTGAATTGAATTAAATTGGAAATTTGAAATTTGGGTTTAATTGAATTAATTGTAATTAAATGAATGTTCCATGATTTCAAATGTATGATTTTGAAATGTTATGATTTTCAAAGTGTAATGACTTCAAGTATTTTGGTTTCGAAAGAGTTATAACTTTGAAAGTATTATGATTTTTGGAAGTGAATATATGTTTGAAATGGAAATGATATAGTATTGATTTGAATATAGTTTTGAAATAAAAATGGTTTTGGTTTCGAAGTATAAACTATTTTGAAAGGAATATAGTTTTGAAATGAAATTATTTGATCTTTTTGAAGTACAAACTATTTTGAAATGACCACGGTGTTATAATAATGTTTGTTTGTTAAAAAGACTGGGATCGGAAGTTGTCATACTCTCTTCCAACTTCGAAAACCACTTTAACAACCGTGTACGCGGTGGAGATTCCAGAATGAAGTAGGATGGTGGCGACGATCCTATTGAGGTATGAACGTGGACCGGACTCTCGTGACTTGGCATAAGGTGGCTAAAACAGGAGCGATCTCGGGCCAAAAGGGGTAGCTTCTCTAGTCGGACGCACTTCTTCAATACTATACTCTTACTTGCGGTTGATTTGATGGCCATCCTTCGATTTTGATTTGGGAGTGTGCTCCGAGGTGGGCGTATGTGGCTGCTACGTTACCGCCAGCCTATGTGCGTAATTGGTATATCTACCCTGATATTGTCTTGTGTGCCGTGTCACCTACCATAGTAAGCCTTACTATGAGTTTCTATTTGTGTCATGCCTATGGAGTATCTTCTCGTAGTCTCTCGATCAGGAGATATGTAGGTACTGTATAGACTATTGGCACTATTATGTGTTAAGGGCTATATGGATAACCCCTTAAGGCTATTTTAAAGTAAGTTTATCTTACTCTAGACATTAATATTACTACATAGTATGTAGTTTAACGGATCCTTAAAGGATGGGCGGTCCCAAGCGTCCTTTAAGTTACCGATGAAATTTTGTTACTGTTCACTTGAGTTGATTTACATTTCATAAGTATTTATGTCCTGACTCGAGTGTTTTGTGTTTTTCTTTATGCTCGAGTCAGACTGAGTGATTCAGCATTCAAGACTCATGTTCGAAATTGAAGCTTTGCTTGAAGATCTTCCATCTATTTTGCTTTCAGTATCCAGTGATTCAAATGTTGTACTCTGATTTGTACACTATGTATCTTGTTACTCTTCTGTTGTATCTTGTTTAACTCTGAGGTATCTTATATACATATAGTAGCTTCATGAACTACTATCGCTTTTACTTCCGCTGCATTATTATTTACTCCGTGTCTGTGATTTGTGACTACTTATTTACTGTATATTTTGAGATTTGCCAAATTTTATTTACAACGTGGTATTTTGAGCAGTTCGAGTCCGACATGTGCGGATGGGAATGGTTGAAAATATCGGGTCATTACACAATTATCATTTCAAAGTAATAAATTGGACCTTTATTATTCCAAAGCGTTTTCTAGTTACACGATTTATCATTTCTAAAGCAATAGATTTTCCTCAATTACCATTTCAAAATAATAGTATATCATTCTAAAAAATAGATTAATATATATTGCCTTATTACGCAAAATATGCCGTTATTTAACAAAATAATTTTTGTAATTTTGCCCAAACCTCTTAAAATCTCTTGCAATTCCTTTTCTCATTCATTTCGATAATTTTCTCATTTAAAATAAATAGGAAAAATGCATGTATAAAATTACTATCTTTACTTAAATGCTTTTCCAAAAATATCCAACTCTTTAATTTTCATTCAAATCCTTTTCAATTATAAAGATGCCTTTTATAACTTCAAATAATGGAAAAATGGAGCAGATAAAGATATCTCCTATCGTATTCCTAATACTCCTCTCCTATGTTATTTATTACTGGATAATAATTTCCAATTCTATCACTACCAAAATTCAGCTATCATTCTCTGCATTTTCTTACATGGAAACCTTATAGAATATTGTTATCCTCTTATTCTTCCTATCCTACGCTAATCAATTGCCTTTCCTATTTGTACACCCTTTGAAATTAATTTAAGAAAAATAATCACTAATTTTATAAGGTAGGGGAAATCGTGCATTTGAAAAGAAAAATTCATTATTAAAATTCTTCAGACCAAAAACTTTTGGCTCAATAAATTTAAACTAAGAACTTTAAGAATGCAAAATACTTTTATGTTAGAAATTTCCAACTCAACTATTTAAAAATTATAAATCTTCGAATTTCCTTGCTTTTTCTAGAATAAAAACTTCCAAATCTATAAATTAGCAAATGTTAACCCATTTTAGAAAAGCATATTTCAATTAGACTTAGAATATTCAAATGAGGACAAAATAGATGGAAAACTTCAAGGCACACGGAAAAGGACCAGAGATTTGAGCTTGGTTTAAAAATTGGCTAAATAATTCACCCTCGAATTAAAGCCTTGGGTCAACCTCTTGAATTAAGGCCTTAGAAATCAAGTTCTTAGGTCAGAACGACTTGAAAGTCGGCATGTACACTTAGAAATAGATAAGTAAGGATTTTGAGAAGGTTTGGAATGGTTTGGCCCCACCAATTAAGTTCATCATCGAATTAAAGATTTAAATTTGTCTCGAATTTAGGTGAACATCGAGAGGAAATGAGAATGACTTGAAATTTGGCAAGAGCACTTAGAAAAGGAAAAATGAATCGGGAAAGTTTCACCATGATTGGGCCAAGCACCTAAATTCATCCCGAATTGAGGACCTTAATTCAGTAGCGAATGTAGGTGCTAAACCCTAGCACATTCACATTTGGCACAAGTTATCCCTTAGTCCTCCTATGCATATTCATGAAGTTTTATAGATTACCAGAGAGCCTATCATCAAGAATGAATACGTGACGGTCCAAACCGTAGGCTAATCTAAGTTATTGAAGAAAGATGATCAAAACTCATCAAAAATCTACCAAATTGCATGGAAGACATCTAGATGAAGCAAGGAACTAGACCCAAAAGGACATGGGTATGTTATGGCTAAGGATTAGATTTGATACCCAATTAAGGACCTTAATCCAGCATAGAAATTAGCCCTTAACTCGGGGAGTCATGATACTTCTTATGTTGTCTTGGACTAGTTTCTAGACTTCATTGCTATTGGGCCTCTGACTTTATGCTGCCTAATTCCTCTTTAAACACCAAGCTACGTGCTACCAAAACAGAATCTTCTCACTATTGAATTTCCATTAACACTGTTGGACTTAGAGCTTCATCAACAACTTCTTCACTCCTTATTTCTTATAAACTTATGCAAACTTCATTGTAACTTAGATCTAGGGAAAAACTAGTAGTAATCCAAAGAGATAACAACTAGCAACCAATAATAACAAGATTAAAGTAGACATAGACCGGAGATTACGCCGAACAACTGTAAAAACTTCTACGTGTTCTTGTCTATTTTCTACATTATATTTTACTTTTATCTGAACTGGAGCTTTCATCTGATTTCTGGGTGTTGACCCTTTTGTGGTTAACATTTTGGTGCTTTAACTGAGAATTGAGAGCATGAAGCTTGAATCTGAGATTTGGAGAAGATGAAGAGGTCTAAAACTAGATCTAAAATCGGAGCAAATCAACCGGAGCCTGGAGGAAGCCGGACTATCTACATGACTAGGAAGAGATGGAGAAAATAACAAAGTAGTTACAGGATGGATAAATGACTAAACTATAGGAACTACTATATAGATTTCTACAAAGGATTTGACAACAATGAACATCCAGAGCAGCTAAAATTCATAACAAAATACCAAAAACCAACGAGGAGCATCATAGATAGAGCAAAGAAAACTGAAACAATCCCCCTAAGACTTAGAGCCGTGATTGATTTGGATCTAGGATGAGCTTTAATGCATGGAACGGGAAATGTTGGAGCCAGAATTGCAAATCGCAATAAGAATGTATGACAGAGGGAGCTAGAACAAAGAAGCCCACCATTAGAACTTGGGGAGGAATGAAGTTATGGATCAGTGACATCCATTGGAAGACAACTCCGTGTCGTGATGGATAGGGTCATGTTTCATTCCTTTACCCTGACTTTAAATAAATGATGCAATATAACCTGTGGTCGCTTACGCATGTAAGGAAACTCAAATGGTCCTTAGATATGCTTTGAGTCAGATGACTATTTAGGCAATAATCACCCAGACCATTTGGATGTGCACAGAACCTAGACTAGTCTTAGTCGTGCTCTATGTCAAGGATGACTAGTTAGGATCATTGTAACGTCGGAAAGCTTACACAAGTATGGGATTTTGATTTTATCCTAGGCATTCTCTGAGTCAGATATCCATGACGACTATTTATTATTTCTGCTTATTTGTTTTAGTTTGAATTTGAATTTTGAAAAACCCATGGGAACATGGCAATTCATATTTATCGCTTTATGTCTCGTCCGAAGAGATGAGACTGGAGTGCAGGGTGAAAGTCCTCCTACCAGAGAACAAGCGGACATGCTTGTATTGATTTGAATCGCCTTAGAGCTTCCATCCAGAGAGATGGGGCTAAAGTGCATGGTGCAAGTCCCCGTGTTGGAGTGCAAGTGGATGAGCTTGCACGGATTTGGATCGTCTTAGAGCTACCATGCGAAAAGATAGGATTGGAGTGTAAGGAATGACCCATCTCACCAGATAGTGAAAATGATAGGATTCATTGGTCATCATAGAGCTATAGCTTCGAGAGGCAGGCTGGAGTGCAAGTAGTAAGTCCCATTACTAGAAAGTGAGCTGATGGGCTTGCTTGGTCATTGAGTCCCTTTGCCGGAGAGAGAACTATTTCAGCAAGGATCTATAGAAATCCAAACACTAGGTTAGAACACTAAACGATGCGAAGAGATCATCCCCGTTAAATTAAACATTGAAATATTCGAAGAGATTGTTCTCTTAACTTAAATGATCTGAAGAGATTACACCTTAAATTAAATAGTGGATGGTCTGATGAGATCAAAGCCTATAATGGAAACGAACTTAATAAATGGATTTGAACACCTTGTAATTAGAATAAAACTGATAAATTCTAGATGAACACAGGATGAAATCAGATATGTCATGTAATAAGGGATATGTAATAAGTTTAAATTAAATCAGAATGATTGTGATGTATAGATTACAATTGGACTTAGAAGATTCAAACGAGGATAAAACAACTAGAAAACTTAAGGCGCACTTAAAAGGACTAAAGAATTTAGCTCCAAAAATTTGGTTGAAAAATTAGCTATGTTACTAATCCACCCTTGAATTAAGGCCTTAGATCAACCCTGCAAATTAAGGCCCCGATCAACTTTGAATCAAGGTCTTTGGTCAGAATGCTTGAAACTCGATATGCATACTTAGAAAAACGTAATAAAAATTTAGAAAAGGTTTGGAGTAGTTTGGACCCACAAATTAAATTCATTATCGAATTAAGGGCCTTAATTCATCTCAATTAAGGAGAACATCGAGATGGAATCAATTAGACTTGAAATTTGGCAAGAGCACTTAAAAAAGGAAAAGAAGGATTTGGGACAATTTTAAGCACCTAAATTTGTCCCAGAATTAAGGGCCATAATTCAATACCGAATATAGGTGCTACGCCTTGGCACATTCTGTAACGACCCGTAAATTTTGGTAGATAAAATTGGGTAAATTAATAAGATTTGTAGTTAAATTAGGAAGAAATAAAGAATTTATAACCAATATTGAAGTAAATATTAAGAATGCAATTTAGCAATGGTTATAAAAATTTAATTTTGACAATTGAAGGAAATCCCATTTATGAATAGTGTAATTTGTTACATTTGGTAATAAAATATAAAATGAGAAAATAAAAGTAACTGTTGGATTAACCAATGCAATAATTTATTTATTAAAAGTAACTGCATGTAAATTTAGGCAAGTCAAAGCTGGATTTGTATAAACTGAATTTTGTATAAATTGCAATAACAATAAATAAAAGTTTACGCTAATGTTAATTAAGGGATATTTGGAAATAATGTTAACGGTATTCATAATAGAACAAGTTGTTGAATTAAAGAAATGGAAAAAAAATTATTAATGTAAACTTAATAAAAGAATAAATGGAAGGGGAAGTTCTGGGGAATTATTGAAATTTGTTGATGGAAAAATAATAATATACTTAATGGTAATTAGATGAACGTAGAAGTATTTAAGAATTGTAACATATGTTTGATAATAGGGAATTCCTAGGTGTAATTTAAGGTTTTGATAACAATTATTTGAATATTACCTAATTAATTTAGTCAATGAATTTATTATAAGTTACCTGATTATTTGGGTAAATAATTAAAAGGGAAATCAATTGGAATTAATGGATCTTTAATGTATATTAATATGATTAATTACCACGTTAGTGGAAATTAGATGAATTTGGAAATTTTAACGCACTAAGATGTAAATCATGATAATTATACCATAAGATATGATGGAATAATAAGAGGGAGTAAATCAAATTTAATTTTTAGAAATTGAACGTATAATTGTTGAATTTAATGAAATTGAAGAAATTTTAAATTTTGAATCGATAGAAATTTGTTTAAATTAGTGTAAATGTTTAAGGAATTAGAAATGATGAGAACCGTCGATTTATAAGATTGAAAGTGAAAGTTTGATTTAATGAATTAATTAATTTTTTATTTATTTAATTAATATGAAAGTAGCCATTCTGGCCACTAACTCGGATTTCGACGAAACAAGTTTCATTGGATCCGTAACGATGAATTATTGTAGGATTTCAAGTTTCGTAGCGATCGGGCTTGTCGTTTGATCGTACGGATTCGAAACGCTTGAAATAAACGAAATTGAAATCAATTGAAATCAATTTGAAAAATATTTATTTTTGCGTAACTTCTTCATATGATGCAATTTGAACCTGAAACCTTTTCCATTGGGTTTAGAATATTTTAAAATACCTATTTTGATATATGGGTTGACCCAATTTCATTCCGGAGTCAGAATGGGCTTTTTGGACCACTATGGCGTTAGCGCGTATATCTGTTTTATCCATCTATTCTATTTTCAATTCTTCCTATAAATATCCTGCTATATAAACCCTAGCCTCCCTAATTCTCAGTTGTCTGTACGTACATCTCAACTCTCTCCTCCTCAACGGTAGACAAACAAACCCTAGATCCAATTGCAAATTCAAAAATCGAATGAAAATCTAAACTCTTTAGAAAAATTTAGAAAAAATATATGTTGAAGCTCTCGAAGTGCGTAATCTTCTGGTGTAAATCGTTTCTCATTTTGGATTGTCGTTTGACCGGTAAAAATCGAAGAAGTCTCGGCCGTTCATCATGTCGAAATCAAACTCGACGGATCGACGAACCATTTTTGGGTATTGTAGAGTGGACGATGGGGAGTGCATCAGTGGTGTTCGTTCGTCGAATTGACGGTCGGATCTGCCATAAAAATTCGACTAGGGTTTTAATTATAAGAGGCGGCTGCTCACGTTTTGCCGAGATCAAGGTCGCCGCGATGAGGTGTGGCATCCTGGTGGTAGGCGCAAGGCCATGGGGGCGGCGATCGGCGAGGTGCGAAGGTGACGCGACGATGGCAAGTATGCAATTCCATCGGTTGAGTTGGGTGTGTGCGTGTTAGGTGTCGGATCTGGGAAGGGAGCTGTAGCATGCGATTTCTTGGTGACGTGGATGTAAGTAAATGTTTTCTTTTCTGTTTATTTTTTTTATTGCTTTCAATCGCATAAATCGTTATAACTTTTGCATACGATATCCGATTTACGCGTGGTTTCTTTTGTTAGGATCGTATTGAAATTTCGGACTTGATGAAGCTAGTATGGACGAATTCTGAGACGGTCAAATTTTTGGGTTTAAATTCAATTTAAATTCAAAAGGTGAGTGTTTTAACCCACTCACAACTTATAAAATTTCTTATGTGTGTTAAATTGATATATGATGTGATTTGAAATTTATTTATGGTTGTTTGGCATATTTTCTTATCATCATCTCAGTTAACTTAAAATTATTTAATTAATTTGTTAATTACTTATTCATTGCGTAGGAAACTACCAGTTAAGTTTTTATATTAATTATTCATTGCATATAAAACTGCCAGTTAAATTTGTTATTTATTTATTTATTGCATTTAAAAATGCCAGTAAAATTTGTTATTTATTTATTTATTTATTGCATTTAAAACTGCCAGTTAAACAGTTATTTAATTCATTTTTGAAAAATAAACTGTCAGTAATTAATTGTTATTTATTGATGTGATTGTTTGAATTGGATGATGATTTGATAAATGTTTGATGGCTGATAATGGATGGATGGTTGTTGTATTTTATATGGTTAAATTGCAAGTTGTTATGCATTTTATTGCATTCGAGATTGCGGTTTGAAATAATATATAACCGTAAAATTTTATTTTTAAATTGCGGATTGAAATGATGAATATCATTATCACTTGACCATATGATAGAAAATTTTATACAGACACCACGGTATATATATATATATATATATAAATATTTTAAAGTGATTTCTATGGTTTGTAAAGATATATATATATATATATATATATATATATATATATGGTTTATGGGATATTGATTTGGTTATTGATAAAGGTTATTTTATATATAGTTAAATTCTGGTTTTTAAGCTATGTATAAAATTAGTTTGAAGTATAAAAGTGGTTAATAATCAAGTTTGATTTTTTTGAGATCAAATATGATTAAGCATTTATTTAAAGTTAATTTCTGAAGTTTAAATGACTTAAATGAGAATAAGGTTGGAAGATGAATATTAAATTAATTTGGAATCTAGTAAAAATTAGAATTTTAAAGGATACGTTTTTATAACTTGATTTGAGTGATTGAAATGAATATCAGGTTGATTTAAATGAATATATCAAGTTAAATAAATTAAAAGAATATCCAGTTATGTGAAGTTAAAGGTTTTACTTAAATTATATTGAATTCATTAAGTAAACATTTCAAATCTAAATAATAGTAATTGAATTTGATATATATGGAATTATCAAAGAATTTATTTTGAAATGGTGGAATATTTAAAGCTTTGAAGCATAAGAATTGAAATGGTTTATTTGGAAGTTTAAATCGGTATTTGGAATTGATTTGTGAAATTAAAAGAAGCTATTTTATTTTATAAGGTAATTTAATATTTAACCATTTAAGAGGTGGAAGTTTGTTTCAAAGTTAGGATTTTCAAGGTATTATAATTTATAAGTATTATATTCAAGAGTTTTGATTCCTAAATGTTATACTTTAAAAGCACTATCATTTTGGAAAAGGTATATCTGAAATTAAAATGATATTATATTGATTTGGGTCTAAATGATATCAAATTTGATTTGGGGTTTTTAACGAAAATGATATCATATTTATATAGTTTTGAAATGGATATTATGTTCTGGTTTAAAGTATAAACTATTTGAAAAGACCGTGGTGTTATAATAACGATTGGTTGTTGAAGAGACCAGGATCGGAAGTTGTCATACTCTCTGCCAACTCCGAAAACCACTTTAACAACCATGTACGCGGTGGAGATTCCAGAATGAAGTAGGATGGTGGCGGCGTTTCCTTTGAGGTAAATACGTGGACCCAACTCCCGTGAGTTCGCATAAGGTGGCTAAAACATGAGCGATTAATAGGTTAATTGAGGTAGCACCTTTGATTGAACGCATCCCTTCAATATTATACTTTGACCTTTGGATTGATTTGGTGGCCACTTTTGATTTCTTTGATTTGGGGGTGTTGTTCGCGGTGGGCGGTAGTAGCAGCAACGCGTTACCACCGACCCGGAAGCGTAATTGTTATATCTACCCTGGCATTGCCTAGTTGTGTCGTGTCACCTACCCTATCGCGCATTGTACGAGTTTCTATTTGTGTCGTACCTATGGAATATCCTCTGGTAGCCTCCCGATCAAGAGGTATTACGGTACTGTATAGACTATTGGCATTATTTGTGTTAAGGGCTATATGGGTAACCCCTTAACGCTATTTAAAACTAAGTTTATTTTACAATTAGACACTATTATAATAGCAAAATATACTGCATAGTAAATAGTTTAGCGGATCCTTAAGAGATGTAAATCCCGAGTATCTCTTGAGTTACTACACTCATATTTATTTATGTTGATTTAACTTACAAACGATATTTTAGTTCTGTCTCGAGTGTTTTGTCTTTTCAATTCGCTCGGGTCAGTCCGAGCATTTCAGGATCGAAGACTTTATTTCTAGAGGATGAAGACGAAGATTTCATTATTATTATTATATTATATTGTTCCACTACATTGTATTCCGCTGCATCGATTTTTATTCGTTGGTATGTGCAACTCTGATATATATTGTATAAGTAAAATTAAATATTTTTGTAAACAGTTTCATGAACTGTATATTTGATTATTATATTTTATCCTTCCGCTGTGAGATTCTGTTTTGTTTTTTTTCTCTACTTTTTCTTATTTACCCAATAACAATCTGCCCTTCCGTATGGTTTGAATTGGCACATGTGTCAATTTAAAGCGTGTGATAAGGCTGGATGTTACACATTCGCACTTTGCACAAGTGATCCCCCAGTCCTCCTAGGCATATTCATGAAGTTTCGTAGATTTCCAAAGAGCTAATCAACAAGAATAAAGACATGACGATCCAAACTGCAGGATAATCTAAGTCATGGAAGAAAGATGATCAAAACTCATCAACAATCTACCAAATTGCATGGAAGGCATCTAAATGAAGCAAGGAACTCGACTCAAAAAGACTTGGCCATGATATGGCTAAGGATTAGATTCGGTACCCAATTAAGGACCTTAATTTGGCACCGAATTCGGCCCTTAACTTGGGGAGCCACAATATTACTTGTGTTGTCTTAGACTAGTTTCTGGACATCATTACTATTAGGTCTCTAACTCTATGCTGCCCAATTCCTCTATAATACCAACTTACCTATTACCAAAAAAGGATCTTCTCCTTGTTGAATCGTCATTAACACTCTTAAACTTGAAGCTTCATCAACACCTACTTTACTCCTTGTCTCTTACAAACTTATTCATATTCATTTTAATTTAGATCTAGGGAAAAATTAATTGTGATCCGGAGTGATAACAACTAGCAACCAATAATAAAAAGATTAAAGTAGATATAGGCTTTAGATTACACCGAACCACTATAAAAACTTCCACTTGTTCTTGTCTATTTTCTACTTTTATTTTACTTTTATCTAAGGGCTTTCATCTGATTTTTGGATGTTGGTCCATTTTTTGGGTTAGCAACATAGATCAAAAGAGTTGAAGAATCCAAAATTTAAAAACTTTGAATTCAATAAAATATTAAATTGAGAAGTTAACAAATGAGAACCTTTCAACTTTTCGAGTAATTAAAAATCATGCACCATTTTTTATTTATAAGGTTTCACCACTTCTTTCTAATTTTTTTACAAATGGTATTATATTTCAAAAGCTGTCAAAAATCACTTTCTATCAAAAATACAAAAGATTTTCTCTTAATAATCTTTTAAAAAGCTCTTTCAAAAAATCAAGGAGTTTTCAAAAACTTCTTAGCATCACCTAATCTATTTATCGTCTTGTGGTGATTAATATTCACCTTGTTATGCAAGATAGTTTCACTACTGTATTCCTTACTTTCATATGAATACTGTGCCTTTTAATATCTCACTATTACCTAGCATTCTTACTTAGTGTGACATCCCGGAAATTTGGGGCAATATCAATTTAATAATCTACATAAAAAAATTAAATTAATTTGATAATAATTATTTATAAGATTTAAATTGATTTAATAGTCTTCTTTTAAATAAATAATTAACTGATAATTTATCTTTTAAAAGCCAATTTGTTTTTTTATAATATACATCTGTATATATTGTAAATAGATAATCTTTGGTTTAAGTTGAATAAAATAAAGACATGATTTCTAATTCTAATATTTTTGGTAAATTAGAAATTTGATTTAATTTATTATTGAATAAATAATCATATGACTTTAAGATACTCGAGATCAATTTAATTTGTTTAGAAATAAATTTAGCTTAGAGTTTAAATTTAAATAAAAAGTTTTGTTTTGTTTTATAGCTTGATAAAATAAGTGACTTATATTATAGAGAATAGTTCTTTTATAAATTATTTTAATTTAATAATAAGTTATATTTAAACTATATCAATATTGTAATATCTTTGAAAATGGGTTTTACTGTATAAATAGAAGTTGTTATTTTAATATATGTACATTTTTGAAAGAAGCTATGATTTGTAAATTTAAAACTAAGTCTTTCAAAAATGTTAAATAAAATAATACTTTATAAATCTCAGCATAAGTATTTAATTGTTAAGTTTAAAATAAAAGTAACATATAAGTAAAATAAATATAAAGGTAAGAACAAGTGTAAAAGAAAGAAGTATATATGTACATAGGTAATAAAAAGCAAGCTAGGCAGGCAAGTATATATATGTATAAAGTACAAATGCCTATTTAGTATAAGTGTAACATAATCGGGCTTGGTACACATATGAATGTAGCTGTAAAGAAAATATACAAGGTAAGAAATAAACAAAGTAAGAAAAAGCAACATATATAAATATAAAATAGGTCTGTAGCATGTAGGTTAAGATTCTGACAAGAATAAACATCAAGTATAAAACAAATATAGTATGTAGGTTAGAGAAAAGAAGTGGTAAGCTAACTAAAATATCTACATAAGAAATGATTAAATTAGCTAAGTAGGAAACAAGAGTACATTAACAATTAATGCTTACATTTACTTAGCACAACCTCATGTCCATTCTAAATTTGTTCAAATCCTTTCAGCCTCCTAACACAAAGATATGGCCTGATACAAACAAAAGCAATATTTGTACTTGCAAACCCAGATAACACCTACCCTATATAAATTTATTTCTCTATATATACTTATCTTTCAATTCATTCTTTACATATCAAACCAGAGGAAGATTTTATTGCAAGCCTATTCATTTCTACGCAAACTTAAATATAAACTGAAACCATTTTTCAATAATAAGCAAACATGATGGATTTATCAGGAAGTTCAAAACAGTCTCCAGTTGTACAGTTTGAGCTATTTATCCTGGGTGCTCTGTTCTTTTTTTTACAAGCAATGTAAGTAACATTTATTTTTTAAATGCTTAAATATATAAATCTGGATTGCATGATCTATGTATGAAATAGGTGGGTTTGTGTGAATATATGTTAGTTAATTTCTGTGCATTTTTGGATGTAAGATGTATACATGTTTGTGAATATCTGTAAACAACTATATTTCCAGTTCTTAAACTATAGCTTTAGTTTAAAATCCTTTACCTCTGGATCAAATCATTGTTAGAATTTATGTTATAAACAAAAATTGATTGTCTAATCATTTGTCAAAGTTTAAAAATTTATCTGAGTGGGAATAAATTGTGTATTGCCCTGGAAACTAAAAATAAACAAGGAAGTTAAGATCTGGGTGAAATTCAAACATTCGAATTTATTGATTTAGGGTTATGAACTGAATACTTAACCAAAGTAATGATTTTTAAAAATGAAATCACTAATTTTAATAGCAAATTGAATGTGTAGTTTTGTTTTTACTGGGAATTAGTATTTGAGGGGTTATTGATGTTCTCGAGTATCTGAGAGGCTGTAATTGCCAGAGGTGATAGTAGAACCATCGGTGATTCGAAAATTGGTTGAAGTGGTGGCAGATCACGGTAGTGGTGGCGGTGGCAGTTTTAAGTTTCTAAACCTAGTTTGGGCTGTGATGTGATGTTTGATTTGTCGCGAGGCCTAGGAGCGATCGAGTTCGCTGGAACTCTAGAGGGTAATAGCTTGGTCATGGATGAAGTGGTGGCCGGTGGTGCTGGGGCTCTGGTGGACGGAGTTTGGAGTGCGGTGGAGTTTCCAGGTTTCGAGAGGAACCTGATTTTTGGTTTCCAGGTGGAGTTTCGAACTCGCTTTTGCTTCAGACTGCCGTGGTGGCTCTGGGGGTCGTGGTGGAGTCTGGTGGTAGTCAGTGTCGTGGGGGAGCACGTGTGGGTGGCCGGAGGTGACTGGGGCCACGGTGCACGTGCACCGTGCCCATGTAAGTACTGAAGTATTTGGGGTGGTGCAGGGTTTAGGTCTCGGGGCGTACTCAATTTTTTGTGCATGAGACTCGAAGCAATGACATTATTGACCCAAAGCATTCTTGCTATGGTCTCGGGTAGGATATATTTGCTACAGGTAGCATAAAACTGCCTGTAGTTTTAAAATTTAACTAAATTTAAAAGAAAATTAAATTGCAAGCTAATTATAACCAAAAGTTAAATCAGTGTGATGTTAGATGCAAGTGAAAGTCAAATCCAGATTTAAGTTTGAATTCAAATTTTGTACTTTCTGAATTCATTTTTGAAATGAACTAAATGTGCAAGGTTGAAGTTAGGTTTCAAGTTTAAAACCTGGAATATATGATTTAAACAATGTTTTAAATCCTACAGTGAAATTCAGTTTTGAATAACTATTTAATCTTAAGGTTTTAAAATAGATTTGGATTTTTTTTAAAACAAGAATTAAAAATCAAGTTTTTCAAAAGCAAGTTAAAACCCAAGTTTTAAATTCAAAATTAAACTAATGAAATCAAAGTTTTAAACTCAAAGTTAAACTAATGAACTCAAAACTGAAAAATAAATCAGATTTAAAATCAAAATGTATAAAGCAAAGTTAAATTCAAATAGTTCGTTTTAAAAAGTATTTGTTTCCAAACAAATATTTGAATTGGTTTTTACAAAGTTCTTTTGAATGGAAGTTAAATGAATTGTTTTAACTTGGAAATTGCAAGTTTAAAATATAAATGTCTTTTGGAAGTTTAAATTTAAATAAAGATTCAAGCAGTTGAATTTAAGGGCCTTTCTTATATAAGTCCATATATGAGTAGTTAATGTTATTTACAGGATTCTAAATTGAGTTAAAATTTGGTAAATGTTTTAATAATATCATTTTGAATCTTAAATTCAAAATGAAACTTTAAATTTAAATTGGAAATGTAATGTTCTAATATACTTTAATAGTAATAAAATCACTTATAAAGAAATGGATTATCTTATAGATAATTAAGACATTGAGGTGATTTAATTAGTAAGTTAATTAAAGAATGACTTATTTATTTAATTTGAAATTAATGATTTAGAGTTATAAATTAATTGAGGAAGTAATTAAAGAAATGTTATTAATTAATGAAGATAATTAACTAAAGATTTTTAATTAATTAATGTATGTCATTAATGTATATAATTAATCAGATTAATTAGAAAATCCATTATAAATTATTAAATGTAATTACTTGATAAAAGTAATTAAGAAATTAATTACTTATTGTAATTAATTTGATAAAATGATTTATTTAAGTTAATTAATTCAGTTTAATTAATTTAAGAAATCATTTGATGATTTTATATGTGTAATCACTCAGTGTATTCAATGGAGCATAATTAAATGAGGAAGTAATCAATGTAATTACTGAATGTAATTAGTGAAGAGGATGTGTTAATAAAGTAATTTGGATAATTACTTTTCTAATTAATCAAGGGATTAATTAATGGAGATAATTAATTATGGGATAATTAATTTATTAATATGAGTAATTAAGGGTAGTTGATTACTGGTTGATATTAATCAAGGTGATTAATAATTGTGTTTAATTAAAGACTAATCACTTAATATAATTGAATAAAGTAATTTAATTTAAATCTGAATTAGGGATCATTAATTAATGTAATTAATAATGAAATTAAGAATAGTTTAATTAATAAATAATTAATAATGTAGTGATTAATTAAGGATAATGTAATTAATTTTATTTAATCAATAAATGAAATAATTAAATGTTAATTACTATAAATGATTTAGGATAATTAATTTATAGAATTAATTAAAGACTAATTACTTAGTGTAATTAGAAGGTGATTAATCGAAGAAGTTAATCAAGATAAATATCTTGAGATTAATTAATTAATTTGATTTAAAATTAAGTTATTGGTTGTATAAGCATGATTTATAGATGAAGAAATTAATTTAATTTACTTTAAATTAATTAGGGATAGAAGTAATTAATTTAATTCATTTTAAATTAATTATAGATTGTGATTTATAAATAATTGCTTATGAATGATATTGATATTTCATTTGATGATTGAAAATTCAGATATGAGTAGTATCTATGTGATGTGGATGCATAGTTAAGTATGATAATATTTAATTATTTATTTGATGATAATATGAATTATATGTTTATGATGATGTGATTATCTATTGTGATATTATGAATTATCCATCTGTGTGTATATTGATGATATTGAATTGAACTGTTAAGACTAAATAGACAACTTGGCCTTAAAAGACACGTTTTGGATTTCGATGAGACCGGGATCGGTTTTCCACATTAGGAACATCCGAAAACCACATCGATTCCAAATTAACGATAGGTCGTAAATATGAAGTGAAGATGAAGATTCAGAATGCAAGGGTTATCGTCGTTAACTTTGAGGGTGATTCCAAAATGAGTGTAACGAGATAATGCCTTCGGTTTCGTTCGAACCCGGAACGAACTTGTATGGATTGAATGCTTTCAACACATCGTCAGGCGGACGATGAGCATTCTATGATATGTTCAATAAAGGTAATCGTAGCCTCAAGCCTCATCAACCGGGAATGGCTAAAACAAGGGAGGTGCAGCAAGTTTAGGTGGGTCATGCCCAAGCAGGACAAGGGTATTCCCCTGTCTAGATGTCCCTTTATTTCGGCTTAGTGGGCAGTAGCGACAGCTATCTACGGGGTTATCTTGTTCGGGACTGTTCAGTAAGGAATGGTTCCGGCCTTGTGTTGCAGGGGGTCGGGAGTGATCCTCGATACGTTGATCTAGGCCACGTACTGTGACAGGCGGTACCCCAGTAGCCCTGCCATTGTATGGAATCCACAATCCAATAAGTGCCAACGGTTTTGATTGTATTACCCACTTTTATGGCTAGTAGCTGGAATTTAATCATGTAACAATTTCGGCTATTTTCTATTTACTTGAAAACCCTAGACCTATTATAATATCACAGAATTTCCTATCAAATATTTTGGTTAGCGTAAGGTAAAAACTTACCCATGTTTATTTGTGGGGAGTCTTACGTGATACCTTTTGTTTTCAAAGGATTTTCAAAATTAAGCAACTTTAACCTGTTACTCATACCAGACCCATGTCTGACCCAGAGTTTATTTTTGTTTTTCATAAACTCTCGGGTACCCAAATTTTTACGGGTAGCCAAGGGATTCAAGTTAGCTCTGACGAATCCTGGTGGAGCAATGGAGCAGGAGGCTTAAGCGTTATAGATATACATATAGTTCCGCTGTGTTGATATCTCCGTGTTGACTTGTGTATTGAGTTGTATAACTAGACAAGTGTTTATAACTGTCTTGTATGTGATGTATTGTCTTTATAACTCTGATTGATGTTGTATATTATGTAAATACTTATATAATTATTATAATTTATTCGTTCCGCTGTGAGATTCTGATGTTGTTGTTCTTTCTTCTCTATCTTTTCTATTTTCTCACCCCTTTCTTTCTTCGAGACGAAGCGGTTTTCTGGGCATAGGAAGCCGGGTCGTCACAGTTGGTATCAGAGCGCTAGGTTGAGTGAATACCTAGGCTCTTAAGTGTTTTCTTTCCTGAGAGAGCGTATTTGTATTTTAATATATATATATATATATATATATATATATATATATATATATATATATTCCTACCTATTTGTTGGGTTACCTGTTCAGGTTTTCCAATATAAGTTATAAAGGTAGATAGGGTGGTGGGGTGCATAACACGACTACCAATGGTTGGAGTTTGAATGTTTGAAGTTGGAAGTGTATTTGTCGAGACTGTAGACCTATTACCGTCTCGAGTGAGCGTTGAAAGGTGTAAGGATTTCATTTATCTCTGAAAGAAATCTGTTAAGATTCGGAGTTTATTTTTGAAGTGTAAGTTTGGTTGAGCTAGAATTTGGATCTGACGGTTGGAGAAAGTTTTTGACTTCTGCGTCAGCATTGGAGTTCAGAAGCAGCAGAATGGTTCCATTTCATCGATGGATTGGCCACATAAGAATAAGCTGTTCTGTTTGGTAAAGCGGAAGCATTATCTTTGGAATTAGGCTGGATCAATCGCAAAAATGACTTGCGATGGTTTGAGTATTCTCGTGTGAATTTTTCTGGATGTCTTCAGTTTGCTCAGCATCTAAAGTTTGAGTTTGGTATCGACTGGATTTCCAGGCGTGGTACCGATGGTTCAACTTAGTAATAGGGTGAATTTTGAGTTTGGGGAAAACGGCTTGGACTGTGGAGGAACTTCTGAGTTTTATTTCTGGATATGTGAACTTTATTTTTGGAATGTGTTGTTCAATCTGTGTTCATCATCAGCATTTTCATTTATTCAGTCAGAGTGGCGCAGTGGAAGCATGGTGGTAGCTGTTTTAGTTTGGAAGAAATTGGATGTTGCAGTGTTTGGATTGGAGAGTTCTACATGAAATTTTTCAGGATCTGAGGCCAGATTTGAGTGCGCCTGTTTAATTTTTTTTTCTGGATGAGAGAAGTGAGTTCTGTCTTCTGATTTCGAATAGAGTTTGTGTTCGGAGTTTTGGGTTGATCTTAAAAAATTATTATTTGTTGGATTATTTTTGGACCAGTCTATTTCTAGGACATCAGCAAAAGTTGAGCTGATTAGTAAGGACGAGGGAAGCCCAGGATAGTCCGAAGGGTTTTATGGATAAGAGACGGACGAATTTGGATTTCGAAGTCAGAGATTTGATTCTGGATAAATGTTGGTCTTCAGGATCGAATTATCAATGTGGATAACTGGAATTCGTTGTGTTTCACGTATCTCTGAGGGAGTACGTGTAAGATCTATCTCTGGTTGTAGAACCAGCAGTTCAGGGAGTTTTTCATTGTTGATTCAAACTTGTTTGTAGTCTGATATCCTGTCTTGTTTTGTGGATTTAGATGAGTGAAAGCACTGTAGTTTAGTAGTATTGTTTGGTTGGATCTTGTGGAGCGAGTGTCCCGGTATTTATACTTGGGGAAACTCGAGGAAATTCTATCTAGAAATCTGTCTAGATAGTTAAATTTGTTTGATTGGATGAATTGGTTGCTATGGTTGTCAGCATATGATTGATATATGCTTGTGTTTTAAAATTAAATCTTTAACTAGATTATTAAATTACCTTTGTTTTAAATTTCGGGGACGAAATTCTTTTAAGGGGGAGGAATGTGACATCCCGGAAATTTGGGGCAATATCAATTTAATAATCTACATAAAAAAATTAAATTAATTTGATAATAATTATTTATAAGATTTAAATTGTTTTAATAGTCTTCTTTTAAATAAATAATTAACTGATAATTTATCTTTTAAAAGCCAATTAAATTGTTTTTTTATAATATATATATCCGTATATATTGTAAATAGATAATCTTTGGTTTAAGTTGAATAAAATAAAGACATGATTTCTAATTCTAATATTTTTGGTAAATTAGAAATTTGATTTAATTTAATATTGAATAAATAATCATATGACTTTAAGATACTCAAGATCAATTTAATTTGTTTAGAAATAAATTTAGCCTAGAGTTTAAATTTAAATAAAAAGTTTTGTTTTGTTTTATAGCTTGATAAAATAAGTGACTTATATTATAGAGAATAGTTCTTTTATAAATTATTTTAATTTAATAATAAGTTATATTTAAACTATATCAATATTGTAATATCTTTGAAAATGGGTTTTACTGTATAAATAGAAGTTGTTATTTTAATATATGTATATTTTTGAAAGAAGCTATGATTTGTAAATTTAAAATTAAGTCTTTCAAAAATGTTAAATAAAATAATACTTTATAAATCTCAACATAAGTGTTTAATTGTTAAGTTTAAAATAAAAGTAACCTATAAGTAAAATAAATATAAAGGTAAGAACAAGTGTAAAAGAAAGAAGTATATATGTACATAGGTAATAAAAAGCAAGCTAGGCAGGCAAGTATATATATGTATAAAGTACAAATGCCTATTTAGTATAAGTGTAACATAATCAGGCTTTGTACATATATGAATGTAGCTGTGAAGAAAATATACAAGGTAAGAAACAAACAAAGTAAGAAAAAGCAACATATCTAAATATAAAATAGGCCTGTAGCTTGTAGGTTAAGATTCTGACAAGAATAAACATCAAGTATAAAACAAATATAGTATGCAGGTTAGAGAAAAGAAGTGGTAAGCTAACTAAAATATCTACATAAGAAATGATTAAATTAGCTAAGTAGGAAACAAGAGTACATTAACAATTAATGATTACATTTACTTAGCACAACCTTATGTCCATTCGAAATTTGTTCAAATCCTTTCAGCCTCTTAACACAAAGATATGGCCTGATACAAACAAAAGCAATATTTGTACTTGCAAACCCAGATAACACCTACCCTATACAAATTTATTTCTCTATATATACTTATCTTTCAATTCATTCTTTACATATCAAACCAGAGGAAGATTTTATTGCAAGCCTATTCATTTCTATGCAAACTTAAATATAAACCGAAACCATTTTTCAATAATAAGCAAACATGATGGATTTAACAGGAAGTTGAAAACAGTCTCCAGTTTTTACAGTTTGAGCTATTTATCCTGGGTGCTCTGTTCTTTTTTTACAAGCAATGTGAGTAACATTTATTTTTTAAAGGCTTAAATATATAAATCTGGATTGCATGATCTATGTATGAAATAGGTGGGTTTGTGTGAATATATGTTAGTTAATTTCTGTGCATTTTTGGATGTAAGATGTATACATGTTTGTGAATATCTGTAAACACCTATATTTCCAGTTCTTAAAATATAGCTTTAGTTTAAAATCCTTTACCTCTGGATCAAATCGTTGTTAGAATTTATGTTATAAACAAAAATTGATTGTCTAATCATTTGTCAAAGTTTAAAAATTTATCTGAGTGAGAATAAATTGTGTATTGGCCTGGAAACTAAAAATGAACAAGGAAGTTAAGATCTGGGTGAAATTCAAACATTCGAATTTATTGATTCAGGGTTATGAACTGAATACTTAACCAAAATAATGATTTTTAAAAATGAAATCACTAATTTTAATAGCAAATTGAATGTATTGATGTTCTCGAGTAACCGAGAGGCTGTAATTGCCAGAGGTGATAGTAGAACCATCGGTGATGGTGGGAAAATTGGTTGAAGTGGTGGCAGATCACGGTGGTGGTGGCGGTGGCAGATTTAAGTTTCTAAACCTAGTTTGGGCTATGCTGTGATGTTTGATTTGTCGCGAGGCCTAGGAGCGATCGAGTTCGCTGGAACTCTGGAGGGTAGTAGCTCGGTCATGGACGAAGTGGTGGCCGGTGGTGCTGGGGCTCTGGTGGACGGAGTTTGGAGTGCGGTGGAGTTTCCAGGTTTCGAGAGGAACCTGATCTTTGGTTTCTAGGTGGAGTTTCGAACTCGCTTTTGCTTCAGATTGTCGTGGTGGCTCTGGGGGTCGTGGTGGGGTCTGGTGGTAGTCAGTGTCGTGGGGGAGCACGTGTGGGTGGCCGAAGGTGACTGGGGCCATGGTGCACGTGCACCGTGCCCAGTGAAGTACTGTAGTATTTGGGGTGGTGCATGGTTTAGGTCTCGAGGCGTACTCGAGTTTTTGTGCATGAGACTCGAAGCAATGACATTATTGACCCGAAGCATTCTTGCTCTGGTCTCGGGTAGGATATATTTGCTACAGGTAGAATAAAACTGCCTGCAGTTTTAAAATTTAACTAAATTTAAAAGCAAATTAAATTGCAAGCTAATTATAACCAAAAGTTAAATCAGTGTGATGTTAGATGCAAGTGAAAGTCAAATCCAGATTTAAGTTTGAATTCAAATTTTGTAATTTCTGAATTCATTTTTGAAACGAACTAAATGTGCAAGGTTGAAGTTAGGTTTCAAGTTTAAAACCTGATAGAATTTAAAACCTGGAATATATGATTTAAACAATGTTTTAAATCCTACAGTGAAATTCAGTTTTGAATAACTATTTAATCTTAAGGTTTTAAAAATAGATTTGGATTTTTTTATAACAAGAATTAAAAATCAAGTTTTTCAAAAGCAAGTTAAAACCCAAGTTTTAAATTCAAAATTAAACTAATGAAATCAAAGTTTTAAACTCAAAGTTAAACTAATGAACTCAAAACTGAAAAATAAATCAGATTTAAAATCAAAATGTATAAAGCAAAGTTAAATTCAAATAGTTCATTTTAAAAAGTATTTGTTTCCAAATAAACATTTGAATTGGTTTTTACAAAGTTCTTTTGAATGGAAGTTAAATGAATTGTTTTAACTTGGAAATTGCAAGTTTAAAATATAAATGTCTTTTGGAAGTTTAAATTTAAATAAAGATTCAAGCAGTTGAATTTAAGGGCCTTTCTTATATAAGTCCATATATAAGTAGTTAATGTTATTTACAGGATTCTAAATTGAGTTAAAATTTGGTAAATGTTTGAATAATATCATTTTGAATCTTAAATTCAAAATGAAATTTTGAATTTAAATTTGAAATGTAATGTTCTAATATACTTTAATAGTAATAAAATCATTTATAAAGAAGTGGATTATCTTATAGATAATTAATACATTGAGGTGATTTAATTAGTAAGTTAATTAAACAATGACTTATTTATTTAATTTGAAATTAATGATTTAGAGTTATAAATTAATTGAGGAAGTAATTAAAGAAATGTTATTAATTAATGAAAATAATTAACTAAAAAATTTTAATTAATTAATTTATGTTATTAATGTATATAATTAATCAAATTAATTAGATAATCCATTATAAATTATTAAATGTAATTACTTGATAAAAGTAATTAAGAAATTAATTACTTATTGTAATTAATTTGATAAAATGATTTATTTAAGTTAATTAATTTGGTTTAATTAATTTAAGAAATCATTTGATGATTTTATATGTGTAATCACTTAGTGTATTCAATGGAGCATAATTACATGAGGAAGTAATCAATGTAATTACTGAATGTAATTAGTGAAGAGGATGTGTTAATAAAGTAATTTGGATAATTACTTTTGTAATTAATCAAGGGATTAATTAATGGAGATAATTAATTATGGGATAATTAATTTATTAATATGAGTAATTAAGGGTAGTTAATTACTGGTTGATATTAATCAAGGTGATTAATAATTGTGTTTAATTAAAAACTAATCACTTAATATAATTAAATAAAGTAATTTAATTTAATTCTTAATTAGGGATCATTAATTAATGTAATTAATAATGAAATTAAGAATAGTTTAATTAAGAAATAATTAATAATGTAGTGATTAATTAAGGATAATGTAATTAATTTTATTTAATCAATAAATGAAATAATTAAATGTTAATTACTATAAATGATTTAGGATAATCAATTTGTAGAATTAATTAAAGACTAATTACTTACTGTAATTAGAAGGTGATTAATCGAAGAAGTTAATCAAGATAAATATCTAGAGATTAATTAATTAATTTGATTTAAAATTAATTTATTGGTTGTATAAGCAGGATTTATAGATGAAGTAATTAATTTAATTTACTTTAAATTAATTAGGGATAGAAGTAATTAATTTAATTCATTTTAAATTAATTATAGATTGTGATTTATAAATCATTGCTTATGAATGATATTGATATTTCATTTGATGATTGAAAATTCAGATATGAGTAGTATCTATGTGATGTGGATGCATAGTTAAGTATGATAATATTTAATTATGTTTTTGATGATAATATGAATTATATGTTTATGATGATGTGATTATCTATTTTGATATTATGAATTATCCATCTGTGTGTATGTTGATGATATTTAATTGAACTGTTAAGACTAAATAGACAACTTGGCCTTAAAAGACACGTTTTGGATTTCGATGAGACCGGGATCGGTTTTCCACATTAGGAACATCCGAAAACCACATTGATTCCAAATTAACGATAGGTCGTAAATCTGAAGTGAAGATGAAGATTCATAATGCAAGGGTTATCGTCGTTAACTCTGAGGATGATTCCAAAATGAGTGTAACGAGATAATGCCTTCGGTTTCGTTCGAACCCGGAACGAACTTGTATGGATTGAATGCTTTCAACACATCGTCAGGCGGACGATGAGCATTCTAAGATATGTTCAATAAAGGTAATCGTAGCCTCAAGCCTCATCAACCGAGAATGACTAAAACAGGGGAGGTGCAGCAAGGTTAGGGTGGTCATGCCCAAGAAGGACAAGGATATTCCCCTGTCTAGATGTCCCTTTATTTCGGCTCAGTGGGCAGTAGCGACGGCTATCTGCGGGGTTATCTTGTTCGGGACTATTCGGTAAGGAATGGTTCCGGCCTTGTGTTGCAGGGGGTCGGGAGTGATCCTCGGTACGTTGATCTAGGCCACGTACTGTGACGAGCGGTACCCTAGTAGCCCTGCCATTGTATGGAATCCACAATCCAATAAGTGCCAACGGTTTTGATTGTATTACCCACTTTTGTGGCTAGTAGCTGGAATTTAATCATGTAACAATTTCGGCTATTTTCTATTTACTTGAAAACCCTAGACCTATTATAATATCACAGAATTTCCTATCAAATGTTTTGGTTAGCGTAAGGTAAAAACATACCCATGTTTATTTGTAGGGAGTCTTACGTGATACCTTTTGTTTTCAAAGGATTTTCAAAATTAAGCAACTTTAACCTGTTACTCATACCAGACCCATGTCTGACCCGGAGTTTATTTTTTTTTCATAAACTCTCGGGTACCCAAATTTTTACGGGTAGCCAAGGGATTCAGGTTAGCTCTGACGAATCCTAGAGGAGCAATGGAGCAGGAGGCTTCAGCGTTATAGATATACATATAGTTCCGCTGTGTTGATATCTCTGTGTTGACTTATGTATTGAGTTGTATAACTAGACAGGTGTTTATAACTGTCTAGTATGTGATGTATTGTCTGTATAACTCTGATTGATGTTGTATATTATGTAAATACTTATGTAATTATTATAATTTATTCGTTCCGCTGTGAGATTCTGATGTTGTTGTTCTTTCTTCTCTATCTTTTCTATTTTCTCACCCCTTTCTTTCTTCAAGACGAAGCGGTTTTCTGGGTATAGGAAGCCGGGTCGTCACACTTAGTATTCTCATAAATATCACTTTATCCTTAATAAATGGATATTGCCTTAACGGACGAGTCTACATTTATTATCTTATCCAATTTTACCTATTTAACTTTTTCCATATCTTCCCATAATTACCTTAGTGGTCTCGTTAATTTATTTAATGTCTTGTAACTCCTCTCTTATAGCCCATTTATTACCTATTAAATTTTGGAGTAACTACCTTTCCTTCTACGATTTCTATCTATGTTACCTTAATACTTATGGGGTCTACAATGATAAGGAAGTCTAGGTCCAACATAGAACTATAAATTTAACTTTATTTATTTCTCCAACTCATAATTTCTTCACCCATCCATTCGGAATATGGTAACAAGTACTTCTATAGCCGGAATTTATAGAGTTGAACGAAAATTCAAAATAAATACATATATATATATATAGTATGAGTTTTGGAAAAAACTTTTTACAAACCTTTTCAAAAACAATAAGTACGCCACTTATGCGTATAATTTTTCCTCGTTGATCGGATAGCCTAAGCTTTGATTCCAAATGTAACAGCCCACTTTGGAATAGGCTTAAGTTTGGACCCAAAAAAGATTCAACGAAACTTAGGTCCATTCTAAGGTTAGCTGTTGGTTGGAAAAAGAGATAACAGTATAGACTAATAACTATTCTTTTAGAACTCATAGCGGATGGAATAAAATAAAATTTCAAATTTCAAATTGTAGCTATTTTAAAAAAAAAATTAAAATGACGTAATACAAATATCATAAAATCCATTACATCCTTTTTCTAAATAAATGGGTACAATATAAAAACATCATAAAGAATAATAGCTTCCACAAGCCAAGCTACTCCACCTATAAGGATCGTCAATGCCATCGCTCTGTCCTTAACCTGTGTTGTAATGAAGAGGAAGTCAAAACAACAAATGTTTGGTGAATCAAAATCTATAGTCTAATGTTTCCAGTACGTGGGAAGCATATTTCAAAATAAGAATATGTCTACGTACATAAAACCATTTAATACTTCTTATAAGGAAAGGAGGCAGGTCCTTGATCAACCACTGAATACCTTCCATTCCTAAAGCAGGTTTCTAAAATCCCATGACCCAAAACCCACATCATAAATAGCTAATAATGCAAGAGATAATAAACAATCCACTTAGTACCTTTTATTGAAAAATAGGCAGACTCTAGTCATTTAAGACCTCAGTTGAGTTAGACCCCATCATTTAATACATATTTCCAAGGCAGACTCCTTAACGATAACTATCTAGTTGACATTATATGGAATCTCTCAAGTCACTTGATATTTCTTCATCGAAGGCAGACCCTCAATTTACCACTTAATACCTTATCATGAAGCAGACCCTTGTTAAGATACCACCTATCGTGCCAAATAACTAGCCCCTTTGCAATTTAATACTTCATTGTGGAAAATAGGCAGGCCTTCAAGCAACTACTTAATACCTCAAGATCCCCAAGCATGCCCTTTATATGGCCCATGCTTATAATGGCGTATCACATTAGACCAACTATTCATAGGAATTGGTAGCCGGTTGGTTGGGCAGGTTTACACTATAGAATTTGGGACTAACCTCATGTCATCACAAATATTTATCATAGAGGATATCTCATATAAATAGGAAGTGTACACAACTGCCGGTAGCCTCAAAGTGATGGGAAGACTTTTGTCATGTAACATTATTGACCTCACATCCCTATGGCTTAACCATAAATTAAATATTCTTTATATATATAATATTCATCTCACCATTTCATAATTATGGCCTATAAGAAATCTTCCTTGTTATGCCTTAAATAAAAATTGCCCTCCTAATGGGAAATTTAATGATAATAAATTCCTAATTAACTATGTAACATATGCCATAATTATACGTTAATTACGCTAATAGAAATAAATATATATTCATGCCTAATAAATTCTAAGCGGGGAATTTATACGTCCTATATTAGCATTAAACGTCAGTTCTTTAACCAAAAGACTAATACAAATCCTTTTCCCTCATATTCCCAAAATTTCAATACCAATAATAAGGGATTCTTATATCCAAACAAGGATTATATATTCATATCCAAAACGGCAATAATTAGGCTTGTAAATTGTGACGACCCACGTACTGAAATGTTTATATCGACAATAATCCACACATGTCCAACCTCAACAATTCGGGACGAGATAATCAATGGGGTTAATTAAGAAAATAAGAAAATAAGAAAAGAAGAAGAAAACAAACACATAATCTTATAGCGAAATGAAAAAATATAATAATCAGATAAACAGTTCATGAAGTTGTTTATATTATACAGTTGATTATAATCTATACAACATTTATCAGAGTTACATATATAACAGAAAAAAAAATGTAGCAGAACAACATTATGCAGGGAAATAATAATAGTAACATAATATACCAAATTGTAATGATTCTGAATTTTACCGTCATTTGAACAATTAGTCGGTTAACTTTAATTTAATTTAAGTTGAGGAATTTATTAATTTGAATTTAAATTTACGTTACGTACGATTGATTAAAATGAATAAAGTTTGAATTAAATTATAAAACAGAAATTTTGAACGATTTGAAATTTAACGTAAAATCAGTTGTTATTAAAACAGTGAAATTTTTGGTTTCGGAAATTTAAATAGTTTATATGGAAATATTGTAGAAAAATTTATAATAAAAACGTCTATGTTCGTTTCGTCGAACTTCGATTTCGCCAGCTTCGTTTAAATCGGTTCATATAGTCTACTTACAATAGTGACAACTGATATGGCATAAATATATTTTTCACTCGAGCATTAAACGACTAGTTTTCGGTGTATTAACGTATTCGTAATGTTGCATTGAACGCAATGGTGTTTTATTTTGTGTGTTTGGACCCTCGGTTCGTTTGGTGCATTGTTTTTTGTCCGAGTAAACGATGGTTGCTATTATATATATACAGTGTATTATATGCTAATGAAATTATAATACAAGTTTAAAAGAAACAGCCACAGGGAAAAAAAAGAAGGATAAATATATATAATACAAACGTTAGAACTTTTGAAATATTAAGCATGTAAGTAGGTACACGTGGATATTGAGGGTAATATACGGTGGGTAAAAAAAAGAAGAGAGATTGTAGTAGGATAACATGTTTTTTTTGAACTAGTTGAACTAATAATCGTTCAATCCCACCCTATGCATGCGTGGCACGTCTCCCTCTCCTCTCTTTTACATTCTTCTGCTATATTTTTATGTACAAAACAGCAAGCATAGTAGAAAAAAATAAACTGCTTCTTCCTCATCGCCGAAACCGAACCTCCTCCCTCCACGCCTACCGCAGAACCTCCCCCGCCTTCCTTCCGATTGTTGCACCATCTCCTAACGTCGCGCCTACCTTTGACCTTACCATCTTGCAACCGCCACCTCCTCCATATAAAAAAACAAAGTATCGCCTACACATAGCCCTCCACCGCCACCGCCCGATCACCTGCTCCTAGTCCGCTTTCTCCCCAACCACCGCCGCATCCTCCTCTTCCGGCTAAAGCCTCTTTCCATTCGCCTAAAAAAGTCCATATTGCTACCGTGACTTCCACCCGCCACCACCATTTCTACCGCCTGCACCACTAATTTACCCGCCCAGTCACGTTGAAGAGTCACCACACAGCTAGCCTTGCCTCCCCTAGACTGACCAACTTCCTCTTGTTTTTCTAGTGCTTAAAAAGAAAATTATATATATAAAGGAATTAGACGCTGTGCTTTACTGTCTAGAATGGAGATAGAACGAGTTGAAGAGTCGTCGTCGTCGAGTTCATTTGTATCATCTGTCATAGGCGTTTGTGGTCATATCGGATTAGCATAGTTTGAGGTGAGTGTTTTACATTCACATAACTAATATCATGATGCAAGTTAATAAATTTGAAATCATCAACATTATATGTCGTGATTGAATTGGATTGATATATAGTTGTAGGATGAATTATTAGATGATATGTACATACGTTGGTATGTTATACACGTCATATGTATGTACAGCAGTGCAGAAATTTAATTCGGACAAGTCACATTTCACCTATTATTATTATTCACGATTCCATGATTCGCTGAAATTTCCCATGGATATTTGAATATGATATATGTTGAAATTATGATATCATAAAAGGTCTAAATGATAAATACCCATATTTTAAAATTTAATTATTCCACTTAGCCTAGGTAGAAAATTAAATTTAAACAACGTTTGGTCTAATTAAATATTTTTTATAAACAAAGATCGTTCGAAAATTTATATATAAATGATTTGAAATTTTAAATTGCGTTTTTAATTGGTATTTATTATTTAAAAAAATTTAGGTGAAATATGTTATTTTTTTAGTAGGTGGTAATTTAGAGATAAACGTTTATAATGTTTTATTTAAAGAAATTTGGTTTTTGGATTTTAATTTTCGAAAAGTTAAATTAAAATTGCAAGATTTTGAAATTTAAGGTACTGAAATTAAGAATTTTAGAAAATTTTGAGATAGATTATAACTTAAATCAGTAACTTGTTCCTATATGGAAATTTGTGTAGATTAAATTTAATTGGAGTTAAATTTGTTTATTAACCATAAATGGAGATTTAAAATGTTAAATAAAATTTAAGGAAATTGTTTGAAAATTTGTAATGGAGATTTTAATTGTTAATTAATTTTGGGCTTTGTTGGAAATTTGGTTGGTTAATTTGTAATAGAATTAAAGATTCAACATAAATATGTTTGATTTAAGAAATCCAATTTATGGGTTTAAATGGTTTTTAAATTTAAGTTTCAAAGGAAATTGAGTTTTGAAACCGGAATGTTTCTTAATGAAATTTGGAAATGGAAATTTGATTTGAGGGATTTGGAAAAGAAAAATAAAAATCTCATTCGTTAATAATATGAATTATTTTAGTCCATAATCGACCAAATGGTGTGCAAAACATACTTTGGGTTATCAAAGAGACCGGGGCCGGATATTGACATACTCTCTGTCAATCCCGGAACTACTTTTATAACCGTGCGCGCTGTGGATGTTATCTAGAATGTATTGGTCGAATTAGCGAAGTTTATTGGAATAAAGTAAGAGAACGATGATGGATAGCCTTGACATTCGTGTCATAATTAAAATGACTAAAACAGGAGCATATGTCTAGCCAATGAGGATAGCTACGTCTAGCGACGTTGATCTTTCATATTTTACTATCATGATTTAAATTCAATTGGTGCACCCTTCTGTTTGGATTGATAGATAAGGTCGACCACGGATGAGTTACGACCAGCCAGAAAGGTTAAACTGGTAGGATCCTACCTTGGGCAGTGCCTCGCGTGCCTTGCCATATTTATCCCTATACGAGCCTATTACAATTTTGGTTTAAACTGTATAAATGTGTTGAGTCAATGTAAAGCTTTTACACTATTTCGATATTTATTTTACTGATAGACATTATCTATTATAGCATACACTATTATTTGTAAATAGTTTGACGTATCCTTAAGAGATGAGAAAACACATAACATCTCCTAAGTCACTTTGTATTGATTCATTGACTTTCATGAGGATAATAGTTATGACTCGGGTATTATGTTTTTCCATTATGCTTAGGTCAGCCTGAGTATTTACAATTGGAGAGCTTATTGTGTAGAAGAAGGCATTGCTGAAGATTCTGTTCTATTTCTGTGTTTTCATCAGTTTAGTTTGTTATGTCAGCTAGACTCATTTCATTTCCACTTTTCTTTCCATTATTTAGAGTGAGAATAATGTAACTTATTTGGAGTTTTCATGACTTATTTATGTACTTATTTATTTTCTGCTGCGAGATTTTGAGTTATATTTATTTCTTTGTCTGTGTTCAGTGATTGATTCTATGTTACCCTAAATAATTATCCACCATTTAAACAAATGTCCTTGTTTAAAAGGTGGGTCGTTACAGTTGGCATCAAAGCCAGATTGAGTGGACATCTAAGCCTGTGGGGTAAACTCATTATAGATAGGGTAACTAATTACCCTAGAATGAGTGGAATCTTTCTTGAAAGTGCACGTGTTAAAAATTTAAGAAAGAAAATGGTTTAAAATCTTAAATGAATTTTAAAATTTTAAGGTGTCCCTCCTTAGTAAAATTCTTTTGATTTGGTTCTCTCAATTAACTCAGCTTCTAATAAATTTTCTTGCCCATCCCTTCTTTTCAGGATGACTAATCCTAGCTCTAGAGGAAAAGGTAGGGGAAATGTTCCCAATGAAGTTTTGCTCCCGTTTGTTGTCCCAGAAGTGAGATTTACCACTCTTTATAAAGAGTATATACAGCTTGGAGGAAAGAAGTTCACAAGCGCCAAGGGCGTTATTGAAGCACAGCAATGGCTTAAAACTACCGAAAGGATTTTCGTTGGGCTTGGCATCATTGACACTCGGAAGCGTCAGTTAGCAGCTTGGCAGCTTCAGGATGCCGCTCTCAATTGGTGGGTTGCTTTTACGGCCCATATCCTAGAGGAAGGTGTTTCTTAGGCCCAGTTTAGGTGAGATTTATCTAAATGAGAATTATACATTCTTATGATTATCTCATGGAAGTTTAGTTTAGCCTTGTATTCTCCAAATGTACATGGAAGCTTTTATTACCCAATAGATGCCAGAAGCTGGGAGGATGGATTTTTATAATCAATATATGGAGCTTAAGCAAGGTGAGATGACAGTCGTAGAGTATGAAAGGAAATTCAATGAGCTATCGAAGTTTAGCCCTCATCTGATTGAGATTCCCCTTAATAAGAATGAAAAATTCATTGCTCGCACGTGTAGAGAGTATAGAGAGCAGGCTACTGGTCATATCCATAAGTCATTTTCTGATATCATTGATTTAGCGATCCATTTTGAGAATTTGAAGCTAAATAGGATTTCAGAAGTTTCAGACACCCCAGCCCAGTCTAGCTCCAATAGCCTTCGCAAGAGAAAGGAAAATTTTAGTAGCCAGAAGAAGAAGTGGAAAAGCCGTCAAGGAGTTGGATTGCCTCAGAAGAAGACTATGGACTTGTCACACATCACTTGTGTAACGTCCTGCCTTTTCGCACGCTTTAAATCAACACACGTGCCAATTCAAACTATACGGAAGGGCGGATTGTTATGGGGTAAATAAGAAAAGTAGGGAAAGAGAAAAAAACAAATCAGAATCTTGCAACGGAACAATAAAATATAATAGTCAATATACAGTTCATAAAACTGTTTTACAAAACATTTGATTTTTCTTTATAGAATAAATATCAGAGTTCACATACCATAGAATATAAATAATGCAGCGGAATACAAAAGTGAAGTGGAATAATATAGCAGATAGTAGTACTACTAATCATCGCCTTCTTCCTCCAGAAAAATGCTTCAAATCCTGAAATGCTTGGGCTGACCCAAGCGAATTGAAAAGACAAAACACTCGAGTCAAAACTAAAAGATCTTATGTAAGTTAAATCAACTGAAATAAATATGAGTGCAGTAACTCAAGGGATGCTCGGGATTTACATCTCTTAAGGATCCGTTAAACTATTTACTATGTAGTATATTTCGCTATTATAATAGTGTCTAATTGTAAAATAAACTTACTTTTAAATAGTGTTAAGGGGTTACCCATATAGCCCTTAGCACAAATAATGCCAATAGTCTATACTGTACCGTAATACCTCCTAATTGGGAGGCTACCAGAGGAACTCCATAGGTACGACATAAATAGAAACTCGTATAAGGCACGATAGGGTAGGTGACATGACACAACTAGGAAATGCCAGGGTAGATATACCAATTATGCTTCCGGGTTGGTGGTAACGCGTAGCTGCTATTACCGCCCACCTCGAACAACACCACCAAATCAAAGAAATCAAAATTAGCCACCGAATCAATCCAAAGGTAAAAGTATAATATCAAAGGGATGCGTCCGATCAAAGGTGATACCTCAATTACCCCATCAATCGCTCCTGTTTTAGCCACCTTATGCCAACTCAAGGGAGTTGGGTCTACGTATTTAGCATAAAGGAAACGCCGCCACCATCCTACTTCATTCTGGAATCTCCACCGCGTACATGGTTGTTAAAGTGGTTTTCGAAGTTGGAAGAGAGTATGACAACTTCCGATCCCGGTCTCTTCAACAACCAAACATTATTATAACACCACGGTCTTTGTTTTTTCAAAATAGTTTATACTTTAAAACTAGGATATAATATCCCTTTTCAAAATCGTATAAATATGATATCATTTTCACTTTTTTTTAAACCAAATCAATATGATATCATTTCAAATATATCCTTCTTCTAAAACCATATCACTTTAAAATTTATAATATCTCGAAACCATACATTTGAATTATAACTCTTTAAAACATAATACTTGGAAATCCATAGCTTAAAACCATAAATTTGAACTTAAATGGTTCGGATATTCAACAGTATATAAAATAAAATGGTTTGAATTTAAAATTACTTTATAAAGTAAATAATTTCTATGACTTTAGAATTTTATTCTCTTTAAATTAAGTCTAAATCCATAAATTTTAAATTCACTTTCAGTTTCAATAAACCACTTCAGTTTCAATTCAAACTTTGAGTATTAAACAATTAGAAACTAAGGTTGGACATTTCCATTCAACCATTAAAAGTCCTATCATTTAGTTTGAAATATTTGCGTAATAAAGCCATAATTATTTAAATAAAACTCAAATTACCTATAACTAAATATTTCCTCCAATTTATTTGTACTAGAAATATTCATTTAATTCATCTCGAATAAAAATTCAGTTATAAATATCATACCTTTTAACATTTCAAGTTAACAAATTCATCATCAACTTATGGAGTTTAATTCTTAAAAACTCAATTCCAAATAGATTTCCAATTTAACTTCCGATCTTAATTGATTTAAATCATTAAAACTCTATATATACATATTCAATATCTTAACATGTACTTAACCATATAATATGAAATAATCATACTCCATTATTCAACTTATTTATTTTATTTAAAAAAAATTATATGGCTTAAATTCAAAAATTTAATTACATATGTATATATAAAATAATATTTATATAAATAAAAATTTGATATTTATTTAACCGTATCATATCCAAACCGTAGAAATCATTTTCAAAATATTTATATATATAGACCGACGGTGTCTGTATAAAATTTTCTATCCTATGGTCAAGTGATACGAATATTTATAATTTTAATCCGCAATTTAAAAATAAAATTTTACGGTTATATACCATTTCAAACCGCAATCCCGAATGAAATGAAAATGCATAATAACTTGCAGTTTATAACAATATAAAATACAGCATCCATTCATCTAATATCAACCATCAACCATTTATCAAAATCATCATCCAAATTCAAACAATACATTAATATATAATAGGTAATAAATGACAGGTATTAACTAACAATTTATACTCAATAATAAATTTAATAACCGTTTAACTGGGAGTTTATATGCAATAAATGAATTAATCACAATTTTTACTGGCAGTTTATGTGCAATGAATAATTAAATAAAATTTAATTAAATAAATGCGATTTAACCGAGATGATGAATAAAAGTATGCCAAATAGTCATAAATAAATTTCTATTCATATCATAAATCAATTTAACAAACATAGGAAATTTTAGAAGTTGTGAGTGGGTTAAAACACTCACCTTTTGGATTTAAATTGAATTTAAATCCAATTTAAACCAAAAATTTGACCATCTTTGAATTCGTCCAAACCAGCGTCATCAAGTACAGAATTTCAATATGATCCTAACAAAAGAAACCGTGCGTGAATTGGATATCGTATGTGGAAGATATAGTGATTTGTGTGTTTGAATTTCAATATTTAATTAAAACAAACAAAACAAAGCTCACCCTTTCATCAACTAGCCACGTCATCGTTTCTTCCTGCTCACGCGCAAACACCAAGATCCCAAACAACGCACGCACAACCGAGATACAAACCATAATTGCGCACAGAAATTCGACACATCACCATCCTATGATCGCGCCCGGGTTCGGTCGACCCTGCCTCGACACGCCGACCCCCTATGACGTCGCGCTCACCCAAACCACCCTCGGCCGCCACAAGACTTCGAACCCTAATTCAAAATTTTCCGACAATCCAACCGTTAAATTCACGAACGAACGGCACAGATCAACTTCCCTCGGTCCTCTCTACAAAACCCAGAAAGGGTTTGTCGATCCGGCAACTTTCACCGACGTGTGATGGACGGCATAGACTTCTTTGATTTTTACCAGTCAAACGACAAACTGAATCAAAAAATGAACACCACCAGTGAATCACGCTAGTCAAGAGCTTCATCATATATTTTTTTTAGATTTTTCTAAGGGCTTTGAATTTTATGCTTTGGATTTGATTTGCAATTGTATCTGGATCTAGAGTTTGTTTGTCTGCCATTGTGGAGGAGAGAGTTGAGATGTACGTACAAACAATGAGAATTAGGGCGGCTAGGGTTTATAGCAGGATATTTATAGGCAGAATTGAAAATAGAATAGATGGATAAAACAGATATACGCGCTAATGCCAAAGTGGCCCAAAAAGCCCGTTTCGACTCCGGAACGAAATTGTGTCAACCCATATATCAAAATAGATGTTTGAAACTATTTTAAACGCAATGGAACAAGTTTCTAGTCCAAACTCCATCGTATCAAGAAGTTATGCTAAAATCAATATTTTTCAAATTGATTTCAATTGATTTCAATTAAATCGATTTCAAGGCATTTCGCGTTCGTACGATCAAACGAGAAGTCCGATTGCTACGAAACTTGAAACCCTAAAATAATTCACCGTTACGGATCTGATGAAACTGGTTACGTCGAAATCTGATTCAGTGGTCAAAATGGCTATTTTTATATTAATTAAATAAATTTATAAGTAATTGATAAAAATCCAATTTAAAATTTTAATTTCTAAAATTGACAATTTTATCACCTTTATATTTCTCAAACATTTACAGTGATTTAAACAAATCTAAATGTCAATTTAGAGAAGATTTATTTATAAATTTCAATATTAATTCTCAATTTCATTAAATTTAACATTATAAATTTAATCTCAAATATATCTATTAAATTCACTTCCATTTTTTATTCAATTTATTGATGTCAATTAGATGAAATTAACATTGGCTCCATACCTATAACATTAAAAATCTCCAATTTAAACTAAATTTTCAATTAACGTAATAATTGAATATTTAATTTCATTCATTTGCAATTAATCTGACTATTATCAATTAAATAATTTAAACCACTATTTAAATTCAAATTCTATAATTCATAAATTTTATCATCTTGTATTACTTAAGAAATTTAGAAATCCTTTAAAACCAATTTCCATATCAATTTAAAGTAAATAAATTCACCAATTATAGTATTTAACATTCAATTTAATAAATCCAGTTATTTAAAATTACTTACAATACATTTCTTTAAACCTGATTTCAATCCTTCCATTAATTACATTAATAATCACAAAAGTAACGTTTATTATCAACCTTAAATATTAAAATTTTACTTAATGGCCATTGATTGTATAATTTTACAATTTATTACATATTCTTTATCAGTTACCATAATTTTGAATTCCTTTCCCAATTTACTTATTTCAATCAATCCTAACTCTACCTTCTGTTTCAATTAATAGGGTGTGCACAAATTTAGTTAATGCGTTAATTTTATAAATATAACATTAAGGCTCATTTAGTTCCAATTGATTCACATTTTAATTATTAAACCAAATAAACGGGTAACTTATAACGTGTGTTACCATGACTTTAATTACGCCTATGAATTCCCTATTATTAAACATATGTTACAATTCTTAAATACTTCTGCTTTCATATAATTACCATTAAGTATATTATTATTTTTCCATTAATGAATTTCAATAATTCCCCAGACCTTCCCTCTCTATTTATTCTTTTATTAAGTTTACATTAATAAATCTTTTCTTCCATTTCTTTAATTCAACAACTTGTTCTATTATGAATACCGTTAACATTATTTCCAAATATCCCTTAATTAACATTAACGTAAACTTTTATTTATTGTTATTGCAATTTATACAAGATTCAATTTATACAAATTCAGCTTTGACTAACTTTATTGCCTAAATTTACATGCAGTTACTTTGAATAAATAAATTATTGCATTGGTTAATCCAACAGTTACTTTTATTTTCTCATTTTATATTTTATAACCAAATGTAACAACTTACACTATTCATAAATGGGATTTACCTTCAATTGTCAAAATTATTTTTTTTATAACCATTGCTAAATTACATCCTTAACATTTACTTCAATATAGGTTATAATTTTTTTTATTTCTTCCTAATTTAATTGCGAAATATCATTAATTTACAAATTTTATTTACCAAAATTTGCGGGTCGTTACAACTTGCTTCAAATGCGATAAAAAGGGACATTATGCCTAAGATTTTCCACTAGCATCCTTAGCAACCGTTCATCCAGTCCAGCTAACTATGCATGATTTATGCTATATCTGCTTACAGTTGGCCCATTTCAAGAAAGCTTGCCCCCACTCAGAAGAAGCGCCAACCATCGAGCATCTTTGGAGTCACTACTTCCACCCCTCCAGTTGAGGAGACCGATCCCATACTTCAAAGTACGCTTTCTTTTAATGTTGCACCTGTCCATGTTTTATTTGATACTGGAGCATCTCACGGTTTTATATCTGTTGATTTATGTGAAAAATTTGAGCACGATTAAAAACCCAAACCTGCTCCTAAATCTTTATGTGTCTCTAATCCGATTGGCGGCCCCGCAAACTTAGGAATGATTCGTAAGGGCGTTTATCTCTTTAAAGACGGACACCATTTAACCGGAGACTTTTATGTTTCAGGATTTAGTGGATTTGATTTATCGTTAGGCATGGATTGGCCATCCAAGTTCAAAGCTGTTATTTTTAGTGGTGCTCGGACCATTTCCTTGGTTGACAATAAAGGTTCCTAGCTAGTTATCCAATGCAAAATGCCTTATGATCTTGTCAAGAGTTTTGTTTTCTCCCTTGCATTCTAGTGATCTTGACATTGTTCCAGTTGTTCGACTTTTTCTTGATGTCTTTGGTGAGGTTAATTGTTTACCACCTCATTGAGAAATTGATTTTCAAATTGATCTTATTCTCGAAGCCAGGCCAGTCGTATTTCCACCTTGAAGGATGTCTCCAAAGGAAATAGTTGAGGTTAGAACACAAGCTGATGATCTTTTGGCTAGAGGCTTGATTAGGAGAAGTTTTTCTAAATGGGGTGCAGCCGTAGGTTTTGTCACTAAGTCTGACGGTTCCTTGTGAATGTGTGTGGACTACAGAGAGTTGAATAAGCTCACACATAAGAACTGGTATCCTATGCCTCATATTAATGATATGTTCGATCAGCTTTATGGAGCACAGGTGTTTTCTCAGCATGACCTTGCTTCAGGTTTCCATCAGTTGAGGATTTTTGAGGATAGCATTCATATGACCGCTTTCCGTACTGAAGATAGATTTTATGAATGGCTTGTTATGCCTTTCGGGTTAACAAATGCCCCAACATACTTTGTAGATCACATGAATAGAGTATTCAGGGACGTTCTTAAAAAATTTGTGCTTGTTTTTATCGATGTTGTTTTGGTTTTCTCTAAAACTAGAGAAGAGTATGGGCAAAATTTGAAGTATGTGCATGAAATTTGGAGAAGCCATCAATTGAAGGCAAAATTTTCCAAATGTCATTTTTGGCAGGAGGAAGTTCGATTTCTTGGCCATGGGGTTACGAAAAATGGAGTTTCGGTCGATCCCACTAAGATCGCCGTAGTAAATGTAAGTTCCTAATCCTTACTTTCAATTCGATTATCGAAATCTTTGATTAGTGCCTTATAACTAATTACAGGATTGGGAATTCCTAAGACACCCACAGATGTTAGGAGTTTCTTAGACCTAGCAGGTTACTATAGGAGGTTCATCGAGGATTTCTCTTGCATTGCTGCTCCTCTTACAACTTTAACTCGAAAGAACGTCAAGTTAAATTGGGATGAAAAGTGTCAAAAGGCATTGGATGAACTAAAACAATAATTGGCCTCCGCTCTTGTTCTTACGGTTCTAAATGGTAATGAAGGCCTTATAGTTTATATTGATGCACGTAGAAATGGGCTTGGTGCTATTTCAATGCAGCGTGGCAAAGTTATTCCTAGTAGACGATTGCGACCCGATGAAGTTATGTATGCAACTCATGATTTGGAATTGTTGGCTATGGTTTTTGCTTTGAAGTTGTGGTGGCATCATCTCTTGGGTACCAAATTCAAGCTTTTTACCAATCACAAATCCCTGAAATATATTTTATCTCAAAGTATTGGAACCTAAGGCAAGCGAGATGGCTAGAATTTTTGACTGCATACGACCTTAGCTGTAACATCCCGCCTTTTTGTACGCTTTAAATCAACGATAACCCACACATGTCAGACTTAAACCATACAAAAGGGTGAACTGTTATTGGGGTATATAAGAAAAACAGAGAAAGAAATGAAACAAAACAGAATCTCACAGTGGAATGGTAAAATATAATAATCAAATAATAGTTCATGAAGTAGTTTTACAAAAACATTTGATTATACTATACAACACATATCAGAGTTCACATACCAGAAAATAATAAATAATGCAGCGGAACAGTATGAATGTAGTGGAATAACATGATAAATAACAGTAATAAAATCTCCGTCCTCCAGAAATAAAGTCTTCGAATCTTGAAATGCTCAGACTGACCCAAGCGAATTGAAAAGACAAAACACTCGAGTTAGAACTAAAAGATCTTATGTAAGTTAAATCAACTGTAAATAATATGAGTGGAACGGCGTCAAAGATGTTTACGGGATTTGACATCTCCTATCCAGTGTCTAACGTGAGTGCATTAACTTAAGAGATGCTCGGGATTCACATCTCCTAAAGATCTGTTAAACTATCTACTATGTAGTAATATTTTTCTATTATAATAATGCCTACAGTAAAATAAACTTAATTTTAACTAGCGTTAAGGGGTTACCCATATAGCCACTACCACGTAATAGTCCCAGTAGTCCATCCAGTATCATGGTTCCTCCTGATCGGAAAGCCACCAGAGGATATCACACGGGCTACGGGAGAAAACCAAACTCATACAAGGCGTCCAAGGGTAGGTAACACGGCACAACTAGGCAATGTCATGTTAGATGTACCAATTACACTTTCGGACCGGTGGTAACTCGTAGCTGCTACTACCGCCCACCTCGAGCTACACTCCCAAAATCAAAAGGGTCCAAAACAATCACAATGTAATAGAATGGCACCGAAGGAGGGTGTCCGATAAAAGGTGCTACCTTCTTAGCGCGTCAATCACTCCTGTTTTAGCCACCTTATGCCAACTCACGGGAGTCGGGTCCACGTATTTACCTCAAAGGAAACATCGCCGCCATCCTACTTCATTCTGGAATATCCACTGCATACAGTGTTGTTAAAGTGGTTTTCAGAGTTGGCATAGAGCACGACAACTTCCGATCCCGGTCTCTTTAACAACCAAACGTTATTATAACACCACGGTCATTTCAAAATAATGATGCTTCAAAACTAGAATATAATATCCATTTCAAAACCATATAAATACGATATCATTTCCATTTTAAGACTCAAATCAATATGATATAATTTTTTTTTAAATTCTTTTCTAAAAATCATAGCACTTTTGAAGTTATAACACTTCGAAATCAAACACTTAAAGTATAACGCTTTCAAATCATAATACTTTGAAACTCATAACTTAGAAACATAATTACACCACTTAAATGGCTTAAATATTAAGTTACTTTATACAATAAAATAGCTTTTTCAATTTCATATATCAATTCCAAATACAGATTCTAACCCCCAAAGAAACCATTTCAATTTCCATATATTCCAAAGCTTTAAATATTCCACCATTTCAAAATTAATTCTTCGATAATTCCATATATATCAAATTCAATTACTATTATTTAGATTTGAAATGTTTACTTAATAAATCGATTGTTATTTAAGTAAACTTTTAAAATTCAAATAACTAGATATTCTTTCAATTGATTTAACTTGATTTATTCATTTAAATCAATTTGATATTCATTTAAATCACTCTAAACCAAAATCAAGTAATAAAAATCATACCCTTTAAAATCTCAATTTTATTTAAATTTCAAATCAAATTTATTCGAGTATAATTCTTATATAATTTAATTCAAATCACTTCATATTTATCTTCCAACCTTAATTTTATTTACGTCATTATAAACTCTATATACAATATAATTTTAACAGATACTTAACCATATTATATAAAAACAATCAAACTTTATTATTTGGCTTATTTTATATTTCAGAACAAATTTACACATAGCTAAAAATCAATAATAAAATAAAATTTATATAACATTTGAAATCAATATTTTTATAACCCATATATTTCTTTACAAAACCATAGAAATCACTTCAAAATATTTTTATATATAGACCGCAGTGTTTGTATATATAAAATTCTATCCTACAGTCAAGTGATACGGATATTTATCATTTCAATCCGTAAATTAAAACATAAATGCGTTTATATATCATTTCAAACCGCAATATCAAATAAAATAAAATCCATAACAACTTGCAGTTTATAACAATATAAAATACAACATCCATTCATCCAATATCAACCATCAAATATTTATCACGATCATCATCCAATTCAATCAATAACATCAATATATAACAGAATATAAATAATAGGTACTTACTGGCAGTTTATATTCAGTAATAAATTAAATAATTGTTTAACTGGTAGTTTATATGCAATAATAAATTAAGTAACAATTTAATTCAATAAATTCAATTTAACTGAGATGATGATTAAAAATATGCCAAACAGTCATAAATAAATTTCTAATTACATCACATATCAATTTAACAAACACAAGAAATTTTAGAAGTTGTGAGTAGGTTAAAGCACTCACCTTTCGAATTTAAATTGAATTTAAATCCAATTTAAACCAAAAATTTGCACAGCCTTAGAATTCGTCCAAACCAGGGTCACAATGTCCGGAATTTTACTAGGATCGCAGCGGAGAAAACCGCGCGTGAAATGGACCTCGTATGTGAAAGTTATATTGGTTAGAACATGTTGGAATTAAATTAAAATAAAATAAAGAAAAAAAAACAAAAACCCACCACACGTAGGCTGCCATGTCGCACATCTTCCTCCAGCAAACCCTAACCGCAACCTAGAGAAACGCATGTGAAAAACAGCTATAGGCCGCAACGAACCCCACTTCGTCGTCGTCGCAACAACCAGGCACAACCACAAGAGTGGCGCGCCATGACGCCAACATCCTCCCCAATCACCGCGGCACCACCTACGCCGATCAACACCCCCTAAAACCCACCGGCCACCGTCGATTTACATAAACCTAATTTAATTGTTGCACTCTATCTGACCGCCGAACTACCAGACAAACCACATAGATGGAATGCGCGTTCGACTCTCCACACAACCCCTTTGTCGATTCACCGATCAGACGATGTTCATCGTCGAGCGATGAACGGCCGAGACTTAATCACCGGTTTCTGGACAAAAAGTGGTTCATTTTGAAAAATGAATTACAGATCTGAGGTGCGCTCATCGAGTGCTTCAAATCGATATAAAATTTGATATTATTTCAGGAGTTTGAATTTTTGTTGTCGGATTTGAATTGGGATTGAATTGGAACATTAAGGGTTTACAGCCATTGAGGAAGAGGAGCAATAGAAGTTTGTGTACATGTGAAAATTAGAAATAGTAAGGCTGCTAGGGTTTATGATTGGATATATATAGGTAGGGTTGAAAATAAAAAGAACGGATACGATTGGTTTGGATCGTTGAACGATAAATGGCCCAAAAACCCCGTTCTGACTTTGGAACGAAATTGGGTCAACCCATATATCAAAATAGATGTTTTTAAATATTTTAAATGTAATGGAACCGGTTTCAAGTCCAAATTCCATCATATGAAGAAGTTATGCTAAAATCATGTTATTTCAAATTGATTTCAATTAATTTCAATTTCAATTAATTTCAATTTCATTGATTTCTAGGCGTTTCGAGCTCATACGATCAAATGACAGGCCCGATCGCTATGAAACTTGAAATCCTGAAATAATTCACCGTTACGGATCCTATGAAACTAGTTTCGTCGAAATCCGAGTCAGTAGCCAAAATGGCTATTTTCCAACTATTAAATTAAATTAATAATTAATTAATTAAATCACCTTTTTAGTTTAAATTTCATTATTCACCATTTCTATCATTTTTTATTCCTTAATCGTTTACAGTAACTTAAACAATTTTAGATGTCGAATTTAAAGTTGATTAACTCATCAATTTCAGTGTTATTTTCCAATTTCGTTAAAGACGGAAATTGTAAATTAAAACTCCAAAATCCATTTGTTAAATTTTTAAACCTTGTTATTCGAGTATGTATTACAATTTATTACGTATTATTTCATCAATTAATGTAACTTTGGATTTATTTTCCAATTTACTAATTACAATCGATTATAACCTTACCATTGGTTTCAATTAATTGGGATTGCACAAAATTAATTATTTATTAACTCGCATCAACATTATTACCTTATTTTACATTCAATTACTGTTAACAATGTGTTATTTGATTAATTTATTCAATACTTACTTTTAATTTCTCATGTTTAATTTATAACCAGGTATAACACTTTCACTACTTCATTTATTAGAATTTTATTCAAATTGTTAATAATTAGTTTTAATTATCATTGCTGCATTTCACTTCTAACATTCGCTTCATTATAAATTATTAATTTTTTTATTTCATTCTAAATTTAATGACAAAAATATTATTAATTTAACCAATTTTAATTATCGAAATTTATGGGTCGTTACACTCTCCCCCACTCAAAAGTTTTCGTCCCCGAAAAGGAAAAAGGAGGAAAAAGAAAGAATTGAGTAAGTAATACGTCTTATTCAAAAATATTAACTTTATAAACAAATAAATTTACAAAGTCAATTAATTTAAATAAAATATACCACTTTATAACCATGAAATCATTTTATACTCAAATTAATAAAGTTTGTAAAACATTTTTCAAAATTTTTCTAATTCCAAAATTTAAGGAAAAATTTCGACAGAGTCTCCTTTGTATGGAGAGGCTCGGGAGAAAATACAGTATCAAATATAATAATATATAACATATATTTTCCAAAATAATATATCTCAACATGGGAAAATAATATAATAACGCTAGAAAACCGTAATACGAGAACGTACCTATTTGCCGGGCAAACAAACGCTTAATTATGAAAACAAAAGCAGTAGCAATTGCTTCCATAACCTGTATTTCACTTATATAATCCAAAAGGAGTTAATAATTATATAAAATGAAATATTTAAAGTTGTTTCAGTCAATAGCAAAAAAATCAATATAAACAACAATCACTTGCAACAAAGGATACAACCATCACATAATATCAAAACAAATAATTCATTCATTCATTAGTTGTTTATTTTTATCTATTTCTATTCATTACTTACAAATTCATTTTCATCTATCTATATATTGCCAAATTTTCTTTATTGCATTACATTCATTTTTTGATATTATTCATATTCAATCAAATTTCTTAGCATGTCAATTCATTAACTTAAGTTTATAGTCATTTATTTATAGTACTCATCTTTACTACATATTTTATTTAGAAATAACTTCAACATATTTACTTAAGTTTATAATTATTTACTTACAATACCCACTTTCTATTATATTATATTAGCAGCATTTCAATTATACTTAAGTTTATAACACTACAACATCGAATTTTTATTTATGATTCATCAAACACTTTTATTATATAAGTTTTTCTTGTACGATTTTCCATTACATTTTCTTATTAAACATTACTACTTATAATATTTGGTAAGTTATATATATGCCTTTAAGAATGTCATTAAAAGTTATACAAGTTTTCTCATTTCTTTTAGATTAATTTAATGTTCAAAATCATATCTTTTGTTTTATAGGTTACACACTTCAACGTTCTTGTTATTTTCATTTATAACCTAGCATTTAATCTCTTATTTTAATTAAAGGTTCTGATTATTAACTAGTCACATTCCATTTCACTACAATAATTCAAACTATTAATTAACGGAAGCTTAAGAATTAAATACCGGGTTAAATTTCAAATCATTTAAAATAATAGATAAATTTATATACTTATAGCTTATATATCCAATTATATTTAAAACAATTTGAAATTTATATTTGTTTATCAAAATAAATCTGCTGTAAAACTACTACAGTGGCCTTCCTACTTCGAAACTCGAAAATGAATATCGATGATGCGTGCACTAATCATCGAAATTATTTTCCAACGACACAGGGGGAGTACAAAACTTATTTCTTTCCAAATTTCTCTAAAACAATTCTTTCAAATCATTTTAAAATATTTATATTAGAAAATACTTCCAATATTATTATTATTATATCCCAAAATTATTCGAAAGAAATTTTCAAAAACCCCGGAACTTAAGTTTTAAAATTTCCCATTTTCATTTATTTTATTTTAAATCTTAATTTCAACCAATATTTATAAATTTCACTACCTAACACCCGATATTTTACAACCAAATATAACCTTTATAAAAAAATTACTTTATATACTGAAAATATAATAGGAAAAATTATTTCGTTTACCTATATTCAAAACAAATATTGTGTCGGTCTGTCCTATTAAGTGTTTAGAAATCTCTATTGGTGTCATAGCGTCCTATGCACCAACCAGATTTATAAATAAAAAACAAAACAAATTAACACAATATCAAACCTTTTTATAACACTAAAAAATACGCTCCCTCGTATATATACACTCAGCGACTCATCATATGGTATTACTACCCTATTAATAAAGAGTCAGACCCCACAAAGCTAAGGATTATAGCTAAACCAAAGCTCGGATACCTGATTGTAACATCCCGCCTTTTTGTACACTTTAAATCGATGATAAACTACACATGTCAAACTTAAACCATACAAAAGGGAGAACTGTTATTAGGGTATATAAGAAAACAGAAAAAGAAATAAAACAAAACATAATCTTACAGCGGAATGGCAAAATATAATAATCAAATAACAGTTCATGAAGTTGTTTTACAAAAATATTTGATTACACTTATACAGCACATATCAGAGTTACAAATACTAGGAAATAATAAATAATGCAGCGGAACAGTATGAATGTTGTGGAACAACATGATAAATATTAGTAATAAAATCTCTGTCTTCGTCCTCCAGAAATAAAGTCTTCGAATCCTGAAATGCTCAGACTGACCCGAGCAAATTGAAAAGACAAAACACTCGAGTCAGAACTAAAAGATCTTATGTAAGTTAAATCAACTGTAAATAATATGAGTGGAATGGTGTCAGAGATGTTTATGGGATTTCACATCTTCAATCCAGTGTCCAACGTGAGTGTAGTAATGTGACAACCCAGTATTTTGTGATTATTTTAATTGTTTATTTTAATTATTTAAATTGAAACTCCTAATTTAAAAAATTTATTTTATTTATTCAAATGAATAAAAAAAATTATTTTAAAAGTATATTTTAATTTTGTGTGAATTATAATTTCAAACCTAAATAAATAGAATATTTTCCAAAAAAGTGGATTTTTGGTCTATCTGGTCAAACTTTGACTTTTAAATTTGAAATTTAAATATTTGAATTTTTGAATTTCATCCTTTATTATTAAATTATATTAAATTTCAAGAATACTACTTTTCGTTTCGTTAAAATCCGATTTATATTGTGAAAGTTATGCTTTTTACAATATTGTATGTAAATTAATTTATTTAATAAATTTGTCTATTTTAATTTATACAAATAATATTTTTATTTTTCATATCATGTTCTAATATGTGTAATATGACATATTAGGTATATATTTTAGTTTTAAACATTTTAAAGTGATGTTATAATTTTTCAAAGTTTGTTGTATTTTATTTTCAATTTTAAATACCTAGTTTCTATTTTTAAGCTATTTTCTTAATTAATTTTTATTTACCTAAAATTTATTTATTTATTTTTATTCATACATTAATTTTTTTTGTTTTTATTTTATTTACTTACATTTTATGTGTTTAAAAATGAATGAAGAAAATTAGAAATATGAAGAGTTTTATAACCTTTCACATGCCTTTGACTTTTCACCTTCTTTTTACCTTTTCATTTGCAAATCAATACTTGCATTCCATTTAGCTGACCATATTCTTTCTTCAGCCCATCACCTTTGTTTTTCACGAAAAAATAAGTCTCTCAAACCCTAAAAACATTCGGCTGTCAACTGAAGTAAAATTTTGGTAAAATCTCATTCTTTTTCTACACTTTTCGACTTGTTTTGTATTGATTTTTGCACTTGCATCAACTCTATGTGTTCGGCCCTCCCTACTCCAGCACCATGGCCGCCTCCACCACCACCACAACTAGCCACCATCTCCTCCTTCCCACTGACCATCCATAGTCGTGGCCTATTAGTTGATGATTCACAAAAGAAAATGAAGAAAAATCCTTGAAATCATCCTAGCCGAACTACACTTTGTTCCACCACTCCAACCACCACCTTGGCCGACTTGTGCACCACCACCACCAGCCAAACCTGAGCCTAAGACCTCTTCCACACCTGTATATGAACTCTCCAGATAAGGCCTTGCTCATCCATGCTTGGCCGAGACCATTTAGGGCCTTAAATTCCACTTTTATGCCTTGCGTTTGTGTGTACATGCGCATATATCTCTCTACTCCTTCATATATTGTTATGGTCGACCTTTGTTGCCTTAACCTGATCCAAATCCATCCCATAACAGTGCTTATCCAATCTATGGCTGAATCATAAGTTGTTGAATGCAAGTGCAAAAGCTTTAGCTTTGAGTTGTGCATTTATTCCTAGCATTGTTTATAAATATTTTGGTTTGAAATTCATATTGTGCATTGTTTTTTTGCTATGTGACAAGCAATTAGCTTTGGCTCTCCCACTCTCAAATCGTTGTCGTGTTATCATACCTTTGAAGATCTTTGTTTGTGTATTTGGTTGTCATCTCCAGCTTATACAAGTGAGTAAGTCTCACCAGACAAATTTATACTTATATGATCACTAAACTGATCGCAATTGAATATGTAAACCCATATCATTATGTTATATCTGCTATGCTATGATCATATGATGTTCACCCGTTCTTATACATCTATTATATCATATATTACCATTATATTATGCTATTTTGTTTATTTATATCAGTTTATCACACTGCAAGTTCCCTGTAGATTAGAATCACTATGGGTTGAAATGATACATACCCGAACGGACTTCAGAATAGGGAAAACTCGTTATGGGCTGAAATGATGGGCCTGAACGATTTTTATTTATTTCATTTTTACTTGGGATTGTGGGTTTGAAATGATAGAACCCGGGTTTTCTTTGCAAATTACGGATTGAAATGATATATTATCTGTATCACTTTACCTAGGCTAGAAAATGATATACAGATCCGTGGTTAAAATATATTTTTCTAAATTTTTTTAAATATTTTAGAAATGTAAATATTAAAATATTTTGATTTAAACTTAATTAAAATGATTTTATAAAGTATTATTGATTTTCTAAAAATTTATAAGTGAAATAAATAAATGGTAAAGTTAGAAATTTGAAATATAAGTTATTTTGGAAATTATGATTTGGTTATAAATGGAATTTAAATGAAGTAGAAAATATGAAAATAGCTTTAAAATTTGATTTAAAATGAATTTAAATGATTTTTGTAAAGTGTTAATGATTTTTGAATAAGTTAAAAGTGAAATAAATGAATATTTAAGTTGAATTTTGAAATATAACTTAAATTGAAAATTTGTGAATTTTGTTTAAAAGTGAATTTTAAGTTAAGTAAATAAGATGAAAAATAAGTTATATTTCAAAATTTAAACTTAAGTGTTACGTTAAAAATTTAATTATAAAGAATTGAAATTAAATGTAGAATTATATAAGTAAATTATTATTAAATTGATTTTTGAATGAAAATTTAACTTTATAAAATCATGAACATAAGGGTATGTAAATGATTGTTTTAAAAGTAAAAATATATGATTTTATAAGTGTGACGACCCGATATTTTCACGCATTTAAAATCGGAATATTTAATTGATTTTAAATATTCAATAGAGTAATTTGAACTTAAATTACGAATATCATGATTTATTTGACAATTAAATTGTAGAATTAAATAATTTGAATTGGATAAAATATGAAACCTGAGATTTATGCCTGTTATAAATAATTTGAAGGCTTATAAAATTTATATCGATAATACTGAGGACAACAGAAGTTTTAAAATTGAATTTAACACTGATTTGTTCAGTTTTAAAATTTTTATGTCGTTTAAATTGAATTTAAAAATAACATTTCTAGGCACAGTCTCGAAATTTAACGAAATCAGTACCATTGGATCCGTGATATTGTATTATTATTAGATTCCCAATTTTTTAGCGTCTAGAATTGTTGTGTGAGCGTACGATTTTTAAACGCGCTTAAGTCCATATCGAAAATTTAATAAGTGACTGAATTCATAAAGCAAATTCTTTCCTTCTGGTGCTTCTGGAAAACACTCGTTTCCTTTTGCATACACCCGAATCCCCTCTTACCTTTTATTTTCTAGGCCCTAATTCTAAAATCAGGGATCGATTCATAAAATAAATAAATAAAAAAAGCTCTCATGGTATCCACCGATAATCATCCTACCCTTCGATTTCATCTCGAGATCGCGAGTTTGCGTCGGCCGATAATCGTCAATTTCCTCTCTTCTCCAAGCCAACCGACAATTTCGACTTCGATTTCAATCTTGAGTTGCACGTCGTTGGTTCTTCTGTGCGACGCTCGCGTGGCGTCGAGTCATGATGGCGAGGCGCGGTCGGTTTTGTGGGTTTGGGCGGCGTCTTCGTGAGCAGAGGACGAGTGCTTGGGTCGCGATTTCTAGGGCAAGGGAAATCGATCGAGGGAGGCTCGGCAGCGAGCGACGTCGCGATAATGGTAGCATGTTTGAGTTGCGGCGGCTGATGGGATTGATGGTGAGGTCGATTTGGATTTTGGGAAGAGCGGCAACGTGTTCTGGTTCGGGTTTGTGATCTGGTATTCATGTCGAGAGCTAGGGTTCGTTCGAAGTTTGGCCAATAAGGTATTGTGACGCCCCACCTCTTTACCCACGCTAGCCAAGTACATTACGGTGTAATGCAGTCAACTAGCGCAAAGAATAAGGCTGTTGAGGAGCGACCATCCGTGTAATTGCTTTGTGCGAGCATCGATATGCCAGATAGTATTACATGCAAATCCGGCATGCCGACACAAACTCAAAGCTACTACACAGTGGCTGTAATATCTTCGAAAACAAATATAGAAATAAACATAACATAAATCAGTCACAGACAATTCATATCACAAAGGCGGAAGAAGATATGAATATATAACTAACGCATGAAAGTGTATATCAGAGTAGTGATCAAAAAGATCCACAATAATACAAAAGAATAGCAACACGTGCTATACAAAAGAATAAGTATACTATGAGTCCATATCTCAAGTGTATACAAAAAAATAAACTACTAATCTAAGTAGTTAACCAAAAGTCAGAGAAATCAATCCCAAGTGAGAAGTCAAGCTGAAGCACCTGTAACATCTCGGTCTGACCCAAGTATTATTTAATAAGAAAATAATAAACGGATCGGTCTAACTATAAATATCAGATGAAACGATATAGATTAAGAGATATGACTAAACACATAATAATCACAATGCCAAGCTGTGATATATATAAGTAATTGAAAATCAACAAGAGATTAATCAATATCACAAAATCTACACAAGAATCAAAAAAATGTCATACTCCTTATTTCGTTCACCAAACCATAAATATTGACGATTATATCAATGCCAATCACAAAAAACAATGACACACAAATTCACCAATGCACAAATATTGATAGAACCTATCAATGAAAATCACAAAAATTGGTGAAGCACAAATTCTAGAAATCATCAATAGAAATCCAGAAATCACAAAAGTCAATGACACACAAATTCACCAATGCACAATTATTGATAGAACTTATCAATAGAAATCACGAAAATTGGTGAAACACAAATTCTAGAAATCATCTCAAGAAATCCAGAAATCACAAAAAGGGGGAAGGCCTATCACAAACGGGAGCATAAAGCTCACCAACACGTGTATCACAAACGGAACGCTAATTCCATGGTTGCTAACCATCACAAATTGAGCCGAAGCTCCACAAACGGCCCGAAGACCATGGGGTGCTACCCCACCAATTTGAGTCGAAATTCCACAAAACGGGGTTTAGTCTCCCTCGTAGACAAAGAGACATCGCACAATGCTAGTCTAAAACACAAAGATGATCGTCATGATCAACGAGAAGTGTCAATTACACTAAGCTAGTAAATATTTGAGTTTAGCTTCATGTCCCATAACCACTGTCTTAACTTAAATATTTACGAACAAACTGTAGATCTCCACTAGAAAATTGTCACAAGAGATTCAATCGAACAATTCCAAGAATTAACCGACGAAGTAAACGCAAGCGTTTCATACCACTCGTTTTACTAGGTCGTTTAATTAGATTTCTCATACGAGTGAGGTAAAGGCTTATATATACTAATAGATTGGAAAACTGTTTAAGAAACGAGCTTTGTAATAAAATAAATGTTGAAATCATTTTGATGAAGGAATTTTGATATTTACTACTAGTATAGAAAACCTGTATATTTTTAAAGTGACAAATCACAAAGAAGATTGTAGGAACAATCAATCACTAAAATTCACATACGAAGATGTGAATAAAATCCAAAGAAATCGATACCGAATCCATCAAAATGGATATTCCCAAAAATCACGATGAAAATGTCATCAAAGTCCATAATAAATGATAACAACAAAAAGGGAATCAACACGAATCGATTAAAGTTGGAAGTATACTCGAAAATATAAGCAAATAGGCACTATGCACTATTCTAGGCGTCTGGAGGTCCAATCCAGATGTCTGAAAACCAATCAGACGTCTGGTTTAGAATCCAGACGTCTGGATTTGTTCTCTGGGAATAATCCAGAGAACACACAGGCGTCTGAAACTTTAAGCCAGACGTCTGATCCTAAATTTCAGACGTCTGGAATTAGTCTCTGCCTTTTTTTTATATTCTGTGTGGTTATATTTTTTTCTCTCCAGGTCCAAACCAGACGTTTGGACTTGGTCACCAGACGTCTGATCACCTGGTATGGGCAACAATTTGCCTAGGCCAAAGTAGCCAAAACGTATCGGGAGTGATCAGACGAGCAACGACGACTAAGGGTTTATGCCTAGCGACAACCCAGCCTTAACGGCTCCTTAATACACCCCGAATATCATTGTCCAAATATTCATAATAGGATTTTCAAAAACCTGGACCAAAACACCCAATTTAGGAAAATTCACCAAATCAATTCAAATCAAAAGCAAATGAATATGCACAAATGTTAGGAACTCATACCTAACCACAAAGATAGATATAGAAAAAGATGTGAGATAAAAATCTCGCCTTTGAACCCAAACGATTGAAGAAGAAGCTCGAAAGCAAAGGAGAATCAACCACTCTACAAATCCAACTCAAGAAGCTTGATTCTAAGCTTTAAAAGAAGAACATTCCCAAAGTTAGGTTTAGGAATTTCTGAAATTGATAAGAGAATGAGTTGGAGAAGAAGAGGAGAAGCTTACCAATGGGTTCTTCTATTAGTTTAGAGCTAGAGTTTGATTTGCAAAAGAAAACTAGGGTTTTGGAGTTTCAATTTCCCATCTCTTCCACCATTGATGCTTTAGAACTAAAAAGAGGAGAAAGTGAGAGTGAATGGGGAGGAGTGGTTCGGATTTGAGTATAAGTTAAACGTAGGGCTGAACCCAAACCCAAACCCAAAGAGAAAATGGTCAAATTTTTGACTAGCTCCAAATATATCAAAGTTTATACTCAAAAAGGTTGCAAACGTCATTTTGAACTCAATGGAAGTGCTCCCGAGTCCTAATTCGACCGTATGCAAAAAGTAACTTTTCGGACTAAATTCCGAGTATCGATAAAATATTTAAATAAAATATTTAAATATAAAAAAATCGATAAATATGTGGGTTGTTACAGACTCCCCTCCTTAAAGAAATTGCGTCCTCGCAATATTTAAGAAGAAAATATAAAGTAACAACCATAAAAGCATATTCAACACAAAAGAAATTTGAAATAAAAGGTTCACCTTAAAGAGCACGGGAAAACAAGTCCGGATGTGATCGCTCGATGAACACACTAGATTCCCAAGAACAATCCTTAGGATTTGAAGACCATTGAACTTTCACAAGCGGAACATCCTTATTTCGAAGTCGTTTGACTTCCGAAGCAATGATACGAATAGGATGTTGCTCATAAGTTAAATTAGGCGAAACTTCAATCTCTTCCTCAACACCGGGCTCAAGAATAGAATCTGAATCTCGAAGGCATTTCCGTAATTGAGAAACGTGAAACATGTCAGGGATAGCAGAAAATTGAGCCGGTAATAAAAGGCGATAAGCCATGGAACCAATACGTTCAGTGATAGGAAATGGCCCAATATATCGAGGCGCTAACTTTCCCGATCGACTGAAACGCACAACACCCTTCATAGGTGAAACACGAATAAAAACAAGATCTCCAACAGAAAATTCTAATCTCCTTCTTCGATTATTGGCATAGGATTTTTGTCTACTCTGGGCTTCTTTCATCCTATGATGAATAAAATCAATCTTCTCTGTGGAATCCCGAACAAAATCTGGACCTAAAACCAGCTTCTCACCGGCCTCAAGCCAACACGAAGGAGATCGGCATGGCCTTCCATAGAGTGCCTCGAAAGGTGCCATACCAATACTAGATTGGAAGCTATTATTATAGGAAAATTGAACAAGAGGAATATGATCTTCCCAGCTTCCACCGAAATCAAGCACACAAGCATGAAGAAGATCTTCAAGAGTTTGATTCACACGCTCGGTTTGTCCATCGGACTGGAGGTGATAAGCGGTGCAAAAATTAAGCTTCGTTCCCAAAGCTTTTTGAAGATTCTTCCAAAATCCACTAGTAAACAATTCATCACGGTCACTAACAATAGAAGTAGGAACTCCATGTAATTTAACAATCTCTTTAATAAAGAGTTTGGCCAAAAGAGGAACGGTTCGATTAGATCGAACGGGAATAAAATGGGCGGATTTAGTAAGTCTATCAACAATCACCCATAAGCTATCATGGCCCGAACGAGAACGGGAAAGACCGTCTATAAAATCCATGGAAATTTGATCCCACTTCCAAATTGGAATTTCTAAAGGTTGCAATAACCCACCGGGCCTTTGATGCTTGGCCTTAACGAGTTGGCAAGTCATGCAATGCTTAACGAAGTTAGCGATATCAAGTTTCATTCCCTCCCAATAATAAAGTCGCTTCATATCCGCGTACATTTTGCTACTACCGGGATGAATGGTGAATTTAGAACGATGGGAATCTTCTAAAATATCTTTGTGAAGATCACCAATATTTGGCACGATAAGTCTACCAAATTTTCGAATGCCGCCACGAGAATCGATATCAAAGTCTTTTAAACTTTCAATATCAATCTTATCCTTAATATTTTGGCCAAGAAGAGCCAATTCAGGATCTAGCCCTTGAGCTTCAAGAATGCGGTCTAAAAGAGAAGGATGAGCCTTAAGGCTACACAAAACAAGTGATGAGCATAAATCGGATACGCGCTCTCGAATCTCACAAGTGGAGGATAAAATCTCAAGATCGTTCCATTCGGGTATCATCATAGAAACAACAGCTTGTTGTTTACGGCTAAGAGCATCGGCGACACGATTACCCTTACCGGGGGTATAAAGAATATCAAGATCATAAGGAGCAAGGAACTCGAGCCAACGTTGTTGACGCAAATTAAGTTCCTTTTGAGAGAATAAATACTTCAAGGACTTATGATCGGTATAAAGAATAAATTTCTCTCCCAAAAGATAATGACGTCAAATTCGAAGGGCGAAAACAATAGCCGCGAGTTCTAAATCATGTGTGGCATATCTAGTCTCGGCAGGCTTTAATTGCCTAGAAGCATGAGCAATAACACGTTCTCTTTGCATAAGAACAGCACCCAAACCAACGCGACTGGCATCGGTATAAACAACGAAATCTTGATTCCCCTCCGGAATAACAAGAATAGGAGCATCAGAAAGGAGTTCTTTTAATTTCTGAAAAGAAGTTTCACATTTATCCGACCAAATGTATTTGACACCTTTCTTCGTTAAGCCAGTAAGAGGCACGGCAATTTTAGAAAAGTCTTTGATAAAACGGCGGTAATAACTCGCCAATCCAAGAAAACTACGAATCTCCGTCACACTCTCCGGTCTCTTCCAATCTTGAATCGCTTCAATCTTTGAAGGATCCACGGAAATTCCTGATTCGGAAATAATATGACCGAGAAACTTCACACGAGATTGCCAAAAGTGGCATTTAGAAAACTTTGCTTTTAATTGATTTCTCCTAAGAGTTTCCAATACAATCCGAAGATGCTTTTCATGCTCCTCCTCGGTTTATGAACACACAAGAATATCGTCAATAAAGCTGAGAACAAACCGGTCGAGGAAGTCTTTGAAAACTCTAATCATAAGGTGAACGAAATAAGCTGGGGCATTCGTCAACCCAAATGGCAAAACAAGCCATTCATAAGATCCATAACGAGTACGGAACGATGTCAAAGGAATACTATCCTCAGCAATACGAAGCTGATGAAAACCGGTAGCCAAGTACAACTGTGAAAAGACTTTAGCACCACTAAGCTGATCGAATAGATCATCAATCCGAGGTAAAGGATATTTATTTTTGATAGTAAGATCATTAAGCTTGCGGTAGTCAACGCAAAGCCTAAGTGTACCATCGGATTTCTTCACAAAAATAGCTGAAGCTCCCCAAGGCGAGGTACTAGAGCGAATAAATTGCTTCGTCTCCAATTCGGATAATTGTTTACGCATCTCCTCGTTTTCTTTATTGTACATACGATAAGGAGGACGAGTGATAGGTTGAGCTCCAGGAATGAGATTAATTCTGAACTCAATTGCTCGCTTAGGTGGTAATCCTAAAACGGGCTCAAATATGTCGGAAGATTCACGAACAACGTGAATAAGAGAAATAATATCTTCCTCATCATCATTATCGTCATCATGAGGATATAAAGAATATAAAGATGCAACCAAGCTGGAATCCGAATCTTTAAGATTAATAGAAATCTTCTTAATAGATTGAGGCTGTCGAAGAGGAATAGTCCGCTCAGGACATAGGATATGAGCTTCATAACGGTTAAGCCAATCCATTCCCAAAATCATTCCAAAGCCTAAATAACGCATGACATGCAAATCGGCTCGGAAAGAAAAATCACCCAAAATAATCTCGACATCATTACACAATAAACAGATTGTTGTGGATCCACCAACCGGATTCGCAATTCTCAAAGAAGTCATTAAACACAAAACATCCAAAGAAAAAGTATCAACAAGTTCTTTTGATATAAAAGAATGGGACGCACCCGTATCAAAAAGAACTCGAATAGGATGATCACGAAATAAAATAATGCCATCAAGGATAGAATGAGAAATACCTTGGCCACGAGATGTGTTGCCAGGGGTTTGAGAAACATTTAACTTTCCCTCCTTCCTGCCTTGAAGCTTGGGGCATGAAGATATAACATGACCGGGAACTTTGCAGTAGCGACAAGAGAGAGACTTTGGGCACTTGTTCGCATAATGGTCCTTCGAACCACAATTATAGCATTCCCCACGACCAAAGGAAGAAGTCTTTGCCACTGGGGTTGCTTGCTTCCCTTTCTTATTGGGATAAGGGCCTTTGAATTTACTGGGCCTTTTCTTGTTGTTGTTGAAGCCTGGTTTGGAACCCACAACCTCAACATCATTTTCCCTATCCGCCTCTTCAAGACGAAGAGCGATCTCAATGAGTTGGTCGAAAGAAACTTCTAATTTTAGAAGTAATGGCTTCTTGAGATTTTTGTTTAAGCCATAGACGAATCTCTGATTTTTCTTCAGTGGGGTGTTGATGTATTCAACCCCATATTTGGATAGAGATTCAAAAGCCGCGACATAATCTGCCACAGAAGATTCGCCTTGAACAAGGTCTGTAAAACGGCGAGCCAAAGTCACCTTCTCAGCTTCTGATATGAATTTTAACTTGAAGCGCTCTCGGAATTTCTCCCAGGTGAGATCCGCTTCATTAATCTCAGAAATAAGAAGTTCGTACCAGTCCAATGCTCTTTCTTGGAGCATACTAGAAGCCACCTGAACTCGGTGAAGATCAATGAGGTTCATGCGAGAAAAGATTCGATCGCATGTCCTTAACCAAGCCTTGACTTCAACAATAGTCTCAGAACCTCTAAATGGCTTCCCGCCCAGGTAGGTGTAATCATTGCACAAACGTGCAAACCCAGATTTAGGGTGAGTAGGTTCCGGATTAGAACCAGCTGCTTGAGCATTCGTGACAAGGTCAAGAAGTTGCTGGGTAGTCATAAAAACTCAATCTTGGGGAGTAGCACTAGATTGACCGGCGCTGGGACGGCCAGGTCTAACCATTTCTCTTCCTTTAGAAAGAAATAAAGAAGAAGAAAAAGGTTATTCACAAAAGGAATATCAAGCAATCTTGATAGACGAAACAAGGAATCGTAAAGAAAATAGGATGAATCCGTAGGAAGACTCGAATTAAATCCTAAGGCACGACTCCTAAGAAAGACTTAGGACGATGATCCTTGTTAAATTATTCTACATTGTTCCGAAGTTTGGCTCTGATACCAATCTGTGACGCCCCACCTCTATACCCACGCTAGCCAAGGACATTACGGTGTAATGCTATCAACTAGCGCGGAGAATAAGGCTGTTGAGGAGCGACCTTCCGTGTAATTGCTTTGTGCGAGCATCAATATGCCAGATAGTATTACATGCAAATCCGGCATGCCGACACAAACTCAAAGCTACTACACAGTGGTTATAATATCTTCGGAAACAAATATAGAAATAAACATAACATAAATCAGTCAAAGACAATTCATATCACAAAGGCGGAAGAAGATATGAATATATAACTAACACATGAAAGTGTATATCAGAGTAGTGATAAAAAAGATCCACAATAATACAAAAGAATAGCAACACGTGCTATACAAAAGAATAAGTATACTATGAGTCCATATCTCAAGTGTATACAACAAAATAAACTACTAATCTAAGTAGTTAACCAAAAGTCAGAGAAATCAATCCTAAGTGAGAAGTCAAGCTGAAGCACCTGTAACATCTCGGTCTGACCCGAGTATTATTTAATAAGAAAATAATAAACGGATCAGTCTAACTATAAATATCAGATGAAATGATATAGAATAAGAGATATGACTAAACACATAATAATCACAATGTCAAGCTGTGATATATATATAAGTTATTGAAAATGGACAAGAGATTAATCAATATCACAAAATCTACACAAGAATCAAAAAAATGTCATACTCCTTATTTCGTTCACCAAACCATAAATATTGACGATTATATCAATGCCAATCACAAAAGTCAATGACACACAAATTCACCAATGCACAAATATTGATAGAACCTATCAATGAAAATCACAAAAATTGGTGAAGCACAAATTCTAGAAATCATCAATAGAAATCCAGAAATCACAAAAGTCAATGACACACAAATTCACCAATGCACAATTATTGATAGAACTTATCAATAGAAATCACGAAAATTGGTGAATCACAAATTCTAGAAATCATTTCAAGAAATCCAGAAATCACAAAAAGGGGGAAGGCCTACCACAAACGGGAGCATAAAGCTCACCAACACGTGTATCACAAACGGAACGCTAATTCCATGGTTGCTAACCATCACAAATTGAGCCGAAGCTCCACAAACGGCCCGAAGACCATGGGTTGTTACCCTACAAATTTGAGTCGAAACTCCACAAAACGGGGTTTAGTCTCCCTCGCAGACAAAGAGACATCGCACATTGCTAGTCTAAATCACAAAGATGATCGTCACGATCAACGAGAAGTGTCAATTACACTAAGCTAGTAAATATTTGAGTTTAGCTTCATGTCCCATAACCACTTGCTTAACTTAAATATTTACGAACAAACTGTAGATCTCCACTAGAAAATTGTCACAAGAGATTCAATCGAACAAGTCTAAGAATTAACCAACGAAGTAAACGCAAGCATTTCATACCACTCGTTTTACTAGGTCGTTTAATTAGATTACTCATACGAGTGAGGTAAAGGCTTATATATACTAATAGATTGGAAAATGGTTTAAGAAACTAGCTTTGTAATAAAATAAATGTTGAAATCGTTTTGATGAAGGAATTTTGATATTTACTACTAGTATAGAAAATCTTTATATTTTTAAAGTGACAAATCACAAAGAAGATTGTAGAAACAATCAATCACTAAAATTCACATACGAAGACGTGAATAAAATCCAAAGAAATCGATACCGAATCCATCAAAATGGATATTTCCAAAAATCACGATGAAAATGTCATCAAAGTCCATAATAAATGATAACAACAAAAAGGGAATCAACACGATTCGATTAAAGTTGGAAATGTACTCGAAAATATAAGCAAATAGGCACTATGCACAATTCTAGGCGTCTGGAGGTCCAATCCAGACGTCTGAAAACTAATCAGACGTCTGGTTTAGAATCCAGACGTCTGGATTTGTTCTCTGGGAATAATCCAGAGAACACCCAAGCGTCTGAAACTTCAAGTCAGACGTCTTAGACCTATCCAGACGTCCGATCCTAAATTTCAGACGTCTGGAATTAGTCTCTGCCTTTTTTTTATATTCTGCGTGGTTATATTTTTTTTCTCCCCAGGTCCAAACCAGACGTCTAGACTTGGTCACCAGACGTCTGATCGCCTGGTCTAGGCAACAATTTGCCTAGGCCAAAGTGGCCAAAACGTATCGGGAGCGATCGGACGAGCAACGACGACTAAAAATTTATGCCTAGCGACAACCCAGCCTTAACGGCTCCTCAATACACCCCGAATATCATTGTCCAAATACTCATAATAGGATTTTCATAAACTTGGACCAAAACACCCAATTTAGGAAAATTCACCAAATCAATTCAACTCAAAAGCAAATGAATATGCACAAATGTTAGGAACTCATACCTAACCACAAAGATAGATATAGAAAAAGATGTGAGATAAAAAATCTCACCTTTGAACCCAAACGATTGAAGAAGAAGCTCGAAAGCAAAGGAGAATCAACCACTCCACAAATCCAACTCAAGAAGCTTGATTCTAAGCTTTAAAAGAAGAACATTCCCAATGTTAGGTTTAGGAATTTCTGAAATTGATAAGAGAATGAGTTGGAGAAGAAGAAGAAGAGAAGCTTACCAATGGGTTCTTCAATTAGTTTGGAGCTAGAGTTTGAAGCAAAAGAAAACCAGGGTTTTGGAGTTTTAATTTCCCATCTCTCCCACCATTGATGCTTTAGAACTGAAAAGAGGAGAAAGTGAGAGTGAATGGGGAGGAGTGGTTCAGATTTGAGTATAAGTTAAACATAGGGCTGAACCCAAACCCAAACCCAAAGTGAAATTGGTCAAATTTTTGACTAGCTCCAAATATATCATAGTTTATACTCAAAAAGGTTGCAAACGTCATTTTGAACTCAATGGAAGTGGTCCCGAGTCCTAATTCGACCGTATGCAAAAAGTAACTTTTCGGACTAAATTCCGAGTATCGATAAAATATTTAAATATAAAAAAATCGATAAATATGCGGGTTGTTACAGGTATCCACGATTCTTTCCTTTTTGATAAAATTTTATTTAACAAACATTAACAGTAAGGTACAGTTCTACCCTAATTTGATTAAATTTAACATGTGTGTATATATATAGGCATGCTGTAACTTACTGGTCATTCTAAATAAATATATTCGTAACTACTTTTATAGATTTAACGGTAAATTAAACTATTTTAATTACAGACAGAATGAAGATATATTGGATCAGTAATTTATTTAAAATCGGTTAATTAAAATTTATTTAGTGGTAAAGATAGGTTATTTGATTATTTCAAATTTTTATAAAAGCCATTCTGTTTTGAAATAATATAAATAGAAAATGGGAATTTTGAACTATTTGGAAGTTTATATAAAAGTGTACATATAAGTATATGTAGTTTCAAAATATATATTCATTTGCCCATTCTAATTTACTGTTTAATTTTAAAATGATATATTATGGTGATTAACTCAACTAATAAAAGCTTATTTAATTTTTCATTTGTCAATACTAATTATTAAAGGAAATTTTTTTTAAAAATAAATTGTTAATTTATTTAATGGTAATTAATTGTTCGATCAATTAAAATATTAATAAATCATATTAATGCTCACAAGGTCGAAAATAATGAAGAACAAGCTGGTTTGGATTGGATCGCAAACAAAGAAAAAGGTGAGTTAATCTCACTCAGTTAATCTAATTTTTAAATTTAAATGATTAAATTTAAATAATTGTTTGAAATGGTTGAATTGATTTAGGTGCTGTAGTGTGGTATATATTTGGAATTTTCATTTTATATTGTGCTAACATCTGTGGATGCTGGGAAAATAGGTTGGAGGGATCCAACTAGACCCCTCAACTTTATTTAATTATTTAATATTCTCTGTGCGGAATATTTGATATTCTGTAATGAATTATGTGGAAATATTGAATGCTATAGCTTGATTGATATAATCGGGCAATAATGAATTACCAAATATATAATTTGAGTTTGGGAAGAAAATAAAAGAAGTGAAGTTGTAAGTAAAATAATTATAGAAAAGTTGAATAAATTTATGAATGAACTGGAAAGGAAATAAAGTGAGTTTAAAATTTTAATAAATAAATCTTGAGTATGGGAAGGAAAATTTAAATAAACAGAAAGTTAACAAAACTTAAACTTCAATGTTATTTTTTAAAAGAACAAAACATTTATTTTAAATTCAGGATTTAAATTATTGAAGAAGAATAAAGAAGAAATTTGGAATAACCTGAAATGTGTATATTTCAGCTAAAGGATTTAAAAATCAAACTGGAAATAATAATAAAGTCAATAATTAATGAATTTTGAAATGAAGTGATAAGTAATGAAATTTATTTCAAATGGAATAAATTGGGAATCAATTTGGAAAATTGATTTAAGTGATTGAGATTGGAAATTTCTCTCTGAATAACCAAGTACGTTTTCAAAGTAAATTTTTAAATATAAATTAAAAGTTTAAAGTTGTTTTAAGAAGTATGTTTTTAAAAAAATTACTATTTCTAAATATTTAAATTCTAAAGTAATTATTTCCTTTTAATCTATTATAGCAATAATTATTTAAAGAGTGACTTAGTATTTTATTTTTAAAAGTGAAAATCTAATTTTATGTTTTATTAAGTAACCTTATTTTCAAATATTTATATGTTATGTATTTTTTTTAACAAATCATTGAAGTAGTTTTAAAATAAATGTTTTAAAGTATATTTCAAAGTAAAGTGTTTTAAATTATTTTGAAAAATCTAGTTTTGTGCTTGGTGATTTCAAAAGAGATAGGAAATATTTAGGAAAGTTTATTCTGAAAAGAAAGATGGTTTTGAAGCTGTTTTCAAAGGATTGAAAATAGAAATATATCTTGTGAAGATATTTAGAGGTTAATAAATAATTTGGGAAATTATTTATTGTTGGATGGATGTTTGTGAATATTAATTGATAGTTAAATCATCGACTATCAATATTGGACACAAATACGCTGATCGTTTCGAAGAGGCCGGGATCGAGATTAATTTCTCGAAAACCACTTCGATCCGGTTTGTACGTTTCGTGAAAATGATTTTGGATTTGAAGATGGAGCAGTAAAGTGCAAGGGCTAGTCGCTACTAATCCTGAGGATATTTCCCAAATGGATGTAGTAGGAATAGTGCCTTCGGTTCCGTTCGAACCCGGGATGGAATTGTATGGATGAATGCTTGCGAAACATCGTCAGGTGGACGATGGGCATTCTAAGGGATATGTTCTAAATAGGTAAGACTTAGCCTCAACCCTCATCAAATGGGAATGACTGAAAATCAGGGGTTATGCAGCACACCCAAGCAGGGTGAGGTCATCCCTGTCTAGATGTCCCTTTTTATTTCGGCTTAGTGGGCGGTTGCTGATCCCAACCGTGGGGTGATATCACTCGGGATTTCCCAGTGGGGTAGTCCCGGCCTTGTGTTGCATGGATCGGGCGTGGTCCTCGGTACAGTGATCTAGGCCCCGTACTGTGACAGGTGGTACCCCAGTTCCTAGTCATTAGTTGGAAATCCATTCACCCTACGAGCCTTGTACGAGTTTTGTTTGTATTACCCACTTTGTGGCTAGTAGCTGGAATTTAATAGATGTAATAATTTCAGCTATTTTATAAGTATTTGTATATAGACCCTTTTATAATATCAGAGGATTTCTATAAAAATTTGTTTTAGCTATCGTAAGGTAAAAACCCGACATGTTTATTTGTGGCGTGGTCTTGCGAGTTGCTTTTGTTTTCAAAGGATATTTGAAACTTTAATAATCAACTGAGTGTGATTTTCTCACGCTGGTAATCCAGACTGACTCGGGTGTTATTTAACTGTAATGCTCGGGTCAGACCGAGTATTATAGGATACAGGATATGATGCTGTGGAGCTCAGGAGACGAGCTAGATGACGATATGTATTTTCGTATTATATATATATATATATTCCGCTGTGTTGAGTTGCTGTGTATCCATTTGTATGTTGTTGTTGTTGAACTGTGATTGATGTACTCTGATGATGATGTAATATGTAAACAGAAATAATTAATGTTGAGTAAAGATTATTTATTATTTATTATCTATTATATTTTATTCCGCTGCGATGGTTAGATTCTGTTGTTGTTTTCTATTTTCTTCTTCTACCTCTTCTTCTTTAACCAAAATGGTTCGTATTTTTGTACAACTTGAGTGATTTAGGTAGAATGGTGTTAACTCAAGGGGTACGGATTTGCGGGCTGTTACACTTGGTATCAGAGCTTAGGTTGGTGATAACCTTGGCTCTGGTGGGAATTACTCATAAAATAGAGTCTATAGTACTCTAAAATGAGTTTGAGCGTATTAATAAATATGAGCGCTTATTTGTTAGTGAATATAAATTTTTTTAATATTGTGTTAATTGGTTTATTGAGTGGCATATGAACTTTCGTGGGCACAGTCTGCGCAGCTGTATCGAAGGGGTTTCTAAACACTTGAATAGAACAATTGACACGGTATTGTTTTAAATGTGGGTGAATGAAATAATTTTACCCAAAAATATATTTTGATATAAAGAAAGTTTTTGTAAACTACTTAGCTAATATATGGTTGCTTGGATGTCAGAAACGATAATATTAAAGTATTATCATTGTTAAGTGAAAATTTAACTAGAAATTGAAAATATAACCAAAGTTTAAGGGAATAAATTCATTATAAAATGAAATTTATAAATATGAATTATAAATGTAAATTATAAATTGAAATATAATTAAATGAGAATTTGAATGAGCATAAACTATACAAATGCATTATAGTTAAAATTTGAATTAAAACAGAATTTGAAACTTTAAAACCCTGGAGTTTAGGAATTATTTTAAAGACAGATAATAAAATTATTGTTTTAAAAAGTATTTCTGAAAGGAATATAGCATTGAACTCACTTTAGTCGCTGGAATATAACTTCGGTGATGACTGCAGCATCATTGATATTCATTTTCGTGTTTCTAAGTGATGAATTGCTGCCAAATTATTTGTTCAGGAAAACATGTTTGTTTTTTTGAAATTTCAAAGGAAATTTTTTGGGAATAAAACCAGGGATTGTTTAATTTTTGAGAATTTTGATTTTGAGATGTTGGATATTTCAAAATGATTGGAAACCAAAAGCCGGGAGCTAAAAAATTCCTGATGAGATAGTTGTAAACTTATAAATTGAGATAATTTTTAAATCAGGAAGGGAATATAAGATTTGAATGTCGGAAATTTAAATTTAAAGTGGAAAGTTAAAAATGAAAGTATCTTGGATTGTGAAATAAAATTTAACTGGATTGAAGTAATTGAGTAGGTTGGAAATAATATCCAGTTGTATTCAAATTAGGTTGAAATCGAATTGAGATTAAATAAATCTGAGTTTAAAATTAAATTGAATTGGAATAAGAATTCAATTGAATTAATGAATGGAATTATATTCTTACCTGAATAAATGGAAAATGAATTGAATAAGGATTGGAATTGAAGTAAATAAATTAGAATAACTTATAAAAGAATCAGAATTAAATTCCATAAAATAAAATATGTTTGGGTTATAAATAAGCATAAGGCTTGAGTTAAAATAAAAGAAGAATATATTCAAGCCTATAATGACGGGAATAGTGTAAATAATAAGTTGTGACTTATAAAATTTGATAAGTGGGATAGAAAACCCGAAATAAATATTTTGATGAATTGGGAAATAAAATAAAAATCCATGCCTGAATTATAAAATAAATTGAACTTAAGAAAATTGAATGAAGTGATATTTGAAATTAAAATTCAATTACTGAATTATAAATTAAGGAAAAACTAAGTAGATAATAAATTTGATAACGAAATATATAATGATAATCGATGTAGATAAATAAAAGTTGAATTGTGAGTTAATAAAATTGATGGTAAGTTAAAGGTGAATTGTGGAATCAGAACTTGAGTTATTAATTAAAATTCGACTTGAAATGTTAACAAATTAAATATAATTGGAAAGGTATCAAATAAAAAAAATGAAATTGAATTAAAATAATAATGGTTTGTATTGAGAATAAAATCCAAACATGTGGAAATAAATTGGATATGGCCTTGGAATCAATTGAGTTAAGTTGAGTAATAAAAGAGAAAAATTTGTTTGTAAAATGAAAATGAGCCTATGTATAAAATTTGGAATAAATTGAAGTAAATTGACTTAAGCTGAATAGATGGAAGAGAGTTGAATTGAATTCAACTTAAACTAAGTTTAATGATATTGGGTTGGATTTAAATCAAGTGAAAATAAATTTGAATCAAAATAGAATTTGGTGGGTTATAAATAATATTTAAGGAAATGAAAATTCAAAATGGATTGAGTGGATTAACTAATTATATTGAATAAATAATTGGATGGGATAAATAAGAATCAAATGGAAGTGAACTTAAGTTTGAAGTGAAATAAATTGAGTAAATTAACTTAAGTTTAGAATAATTAAAAGCTCGACTACGAGTAAAATTGGATGACCATTAAATTAAAGCTTAGTTTAAATTAATTCGGGAATGGGTAGTAATGTGCAAGCTTGGAATGGGTTGAGCTAAATAAATGGTCCTGAATGAATTGAAATAAAAAGGAAATTTAATTGGTAATGAAGATGAACCTAAGTTGTTAATGGTTTTGAATGAAATAGTTTGGTTAATAAAATGAAATGCAAGTGAATGAATTCAAAATTAAAATGCGATGAAAATGAGAATATATGGATTGTCAATAAGTTTTAAAAAAATGGAATAAAATTACATATAAATTGAGTTGATATCAATTTAAATTGGTTATAAAACATAAATACTTGTTTATTCACATGGATCTCGTCCAATTGCATAGAATAAATTATCACTGGATGTAAATGAAAGTAATTAAAGTTCTATAAATTGATAGAAGTAAAATAAATTGATTTTGAGATAAATTGAACTAAATAAGAGTTTAGTTTGCTTAAAAATAAATTAATGTAAGCGATTGACTTTTAAACCATTCAAATTGAATGAAAATGGATATGAATAAGTTGAAACAGTTGAATTAGCATGAAAATTGTATCAGTTGCTTACGGAGAAATGTTTGGTGTGAATTTCTTTTAGAATTCATATGTTTTAACCATTGCAACTAAGTGAAATATAGTTAAACTGCATATATTTGGCACTTACATGTTTAAATTGAGTAAGTACATGTACCGGGAAGCCGTGTGGCTGGATTTTGGGCATGCTAACTACTAAATTAATAAGCTGTTTACTTAAAATGCTAAATAAGGTACGCCTACGCAATAAGAATAGGAAATATGAATTGTTTTTGGTTTTTCCGATCGGGTGGGTCGATGTATATATATTTATCTCTTTTGTCAAATTGCAAAAGCTCCTCCGTACAAAGGAGACTCTGCCAAAAAATTTCAGAAATTTTAGGAGTTAGAAGATTTTTGGAAAATTGTATTAACGACAAAACGGTTTAAAACTGGAAAGTTGAAATAAGTTAGCAAATGAAACTAATTAAAGTAATGACATGAATTAGTAATAAATGACAAATAAAATTTGTATATGCAGAATTAAAGATAAATTGAATTCATTTGGAAATGAAAGAATCGATTTGAATAGAAATAGATATAAACTAGAATAGTGAGGTGAAAATAAATATATGAGCATATAAAATGCTTATACTAACTTAAGAAGGGGTTGGTGAATTCTTGATTGGAAATTGATACTACAAATATAATTTAAGTTAATATTTGAATGAATAAATATTGACATTTTGTAAGGAAGTCGATAAAATGTTTTGGGATATTGTGATTGGATATTGGTGCTAAACAAGATATGCAGTATTATAAAGGGAAAGGGAATTGGTTTTTGATTTCAAGAAGATAAAATTTTGAAATGCTCGACAAAAAAGGTATGTATTTAAATTTGGTGTGAATTTGATTGGGTTTTTGGATTGAGCCACTTGGTGTTTTGTTTTCTTTTAGGATTTGGGAGGCCGTAGAGCCATTTTGTAGTTGTACTGAGCTAGCCACGCAAAGGAGACGCTGGAGAAATTTTTCGGAAATTTCGAGAGTTAGAAATTTTTGAGAAAATTTTGATAATTCAAAATTTAGTTTTGAATTATAATTTGAATGATTATATAAATAAGTTGTTTGAGAACTATGGAAAAGTTTGGGAAGCTGATAAGAATTGTAACAACCCGCATATTTGTCGATTTTTTTATTTAAATATTTTATCGTTAGTCGGATTTTAGTCCGAAAAGCTACTTTTTGTATACGGTCGAATTAGGGCTCGGGACCACTCCCATTGAGTTTAAAATGTCGTTTGCGACCTTTTTGAGTATAAGCTTCGTTATGTTTGGAGAAAGTTGATTTCTGCTACTTTTTACTTTGGGTTTGGTTATGTTAACTTATGCTCAAATCTGAGCCACTCTTCCCTACTCACTCTCAGTCTCTTCTCATTTCAGTTTTCTTAGCTTTAATGGTGGGAGAGATTGGAAATTAAAACTCCAAAACCCTAGCTTCTCTTGCAAATCAAATTCCTTGCTCCAAACTCAAGAAGAACCCATTGGTAAGTTTCTCTTCTTCTTCTCCAACTTATTCTCTTACCAATTTCAGAAATTCCTAAACCTAATTTTGGGAATGTTCTTGTTTTTGAGCTTAGATTCAAGCTCATTTGGGTTGTGTTGAAGAGAGGTTGATTCTCCATTTGCTTTCAAGCTTCTTCTTGTTTGATTTTGAGAAAATGTGAGATTTTTATCTCACATCAATGACTATTATTATCTTTGGTTGTTGGGTGTAAATTCCTAACACTTCTTCATGTGCATTTGCTCTTGATTTGGATTGGTTTTGTGAATATTCCAATTTTTGAGCTTTTAAGTCAAATTTGTGTGAAATCCTTTTATGGATGTTTGATCATGCTTTTGGTGATGCATCGAGGAGCATATAGGGCCGGGTTGCCGATTGGCATAAACCTTTAGAGCCAATGTTCGTCCGGTTGCATTTTGGAAGAGTTTGCTCTTCATTTGTATAAGGCTGAAAAACCGCCCAGGCATGATTCAGTCGACTGAAATCTCTGTTCAGTCGACTGAACCTGAAACCCAAGAGTTTCCAGGCATGATTCAGTCGACTAAAAAACTCTGCACAGTCGACTGAAACTGGAAACAGAAAGATTCCTGAACCTGGAAAATTTCCAGGTACAGGGTCAGTCGACTGAAAACTCTGTTCAGTCGACTGAACCTGCTGTTTGAGTCCAATTTGCCTTATTGGATTGAAATTCCAATTTAAATCGATTCATGATAATCCTATTTGTTGTTATCATCTATTATGACTTTGATGACTCTTTTTTTAGGGATTTTTGAATATCCATTTCGATGGATCCTTTATCGATTTCGTTGGATCTTATTCACGTCTTCGTATGTGAATTTTTGTGATTGATTGTTCTTACAATCTTCTTCGTGATTTGTCACTTTAAAAATATAAAGGTTTTCTATACTAGAAGTAAATATCAAAACTCTTTCCTCAAACGACTTCAATACTATTTTAATACCAAATTCGTTTATAAAACCGTTTTCCAATCTATTAGTATATACAAACCTTTACCTCACTCGTATGAGAAATCTAATTAAACGGCTTAGTAAAACAAGTGGTATGAAACGCTTGCGTTTACTTTGTCGGTTAATTCTTGGACTTGTTCGATTGAACCTCTTGTGACAATTTTCTAGTGGAGATTTACAGTTTGTTCGTAAATATTTAAGTTAAGCAAGTGGTTATGGGACATGAGGCTAAACTCATATATTTACTAGCTTAGTGTAATCGACACTTCACGCTGATCATGACGATCATCTTTGTGATTTAGACTAGCAATGTGCGATGTCTCTTTGTCTGCGAGGGAGACTAAACCCCGTTTTGTGGAGTTTCGACTCAATTTGTGATGGGGTAGCAACCCATGGCCTTCGGGCCGTTTGTGGAGCTTCGGCTCAATTTGTGATGGTTAGCGACCATGGAATTAGCGTTCCGTTTGTGATACACGTGTTGGTAGGCTTTATGCTCCCGTTTGTGATAGGCCTTCCCCCCTTTGTGATTTCTGGATTTCTTGTGTAGATTCCTAGAATTTGTGTTTCACCAATTTTCGTGATTTCCATTGATAAGTTTTATCAATATTTTGTGCATTGGTGAATTCGTGTGTCATTGACTTTTGTGATTTCTGGATTTCTTGCGTAGTCTTCTGGAATTTGTGTGTCATTGACTTTTGTGATTGACATTGATATTATCGTCAATATTTATGGTATGGTGAACGAAATAAGGAGTATGACGTTTCTTTGATTCTTGTGTAGATTTGGTGACGTTGATTAATCTTTTGATGATTATCAACTAAGTATATATATATATATGTATATGTATATATATATATATATATATATCACAGCTTGGCATTGTGATTATTATGTGTTTAGTCATATCTCTTATTCTATATCGTTTCATCTGATATTTATAGTTAGACTGATCCGTTTATTATTTTCTTATTAAATAATACTCGGGTCAGACCGAGATGTTACAGGTGCTTCTGCTTGACTTCTCATCCGGGATTAACTCCTTGACTTTTGGGTTAACTACTTAGATTAGTAGTTATTTTGTTGTATACATTTGAGATATAGACTTCTTAATGTATACTTATACTTTTGTGTAGTTCGTGTAACTATTCTTTTGTGATATTGTGGATCTTTTTAGACCACTACTCTGATGTACACTTTCTAGTGTAATATTCATATCTTATTCCGCCTTTGTGATATGAATTGTCTGTGACTGATTTGTGTTATGCTTATTTCTATATTTGTTTTCCGAAGGATTATATAGCCACCGTGTAGTAGCTTTGAGTTTGTGTCGGAATGTCGGATTTCCTCTTGAAATCGAATGCATGTTATATTATCTGACATATCGGTGCTCGCTCAAAGAAATTACATGGATGGTCGCACCTCAACAGCCTTATTCTCCGTGCTAGTCGACAGCATTACACCGTAGTTTTCTTGTCTAGCGTGGGTATAGAGGTGGGGCGTCACAGCTTGGTATCAGAGCCAAACTTCGGAACAATATGGAATATTATAACAAGGATCATCGTCCTAAGTTCATCTTAGGAGTCGTGCTTTAGGATTTTTATTCGGGTCTACGTACCGTTCTATCCTATTTTCTTTTATGATTCCTTGTTTTGTCTATCAAGATTGCTTGATATTCAATTTGGTGAATGACCTTTTTATTCCTCTTCTTTCTTTCTAAAGGAAGAGAAATGTCTAGACCTGGCCGCCCCAGAGTCGTGCCATCTAGCACTCCGCCCCAGGATGGAGTTTTTATGACTGCTCAACAGCTTCTTGATTTAGTGACAAATGCTCAAGCAGCTGGAGCTAACCCGGAACCTACTCACCCAAAGTCGGGATTTGCACGCTTGTGTAGCGATTACACTAATTTGGGTGGGGAGTCATTCAAAGGTTCCGAAACTGTTATTGAAGTACAGGCTTGGCTAAGAACATGCGATCGCATCTTTTCGCGCATGAATCTTATTGACCTTCACCGAGTTCAGGTGGCCTCTAGTATGCTCCGAGAAAGAGCATTGGACTGGTACGAGCTTCTTATTTCTGAAACTAATGAAGAGGATCTCACTTGGGAAAAATTCCGAGAACGCTTCGAGTTGAAATTCGTACCGAAAGCTGAGAAAGTGACATTGGCTCGACGATTTATAGACCTTGTTCAAGGTGAGTCCTCCGTGACTGATTACGTCGCCTCCTTCGAGTCGCTTTCCAAATATGGGGTTGAATACATCAACACCCCTCTGAAGAAGAATCAGAGATTTGTTTATGGCTTAAACAAAAGTCTTAAGAAGCCATTACTTCTAAAGTTAGAAGTTTCTTTCGACCAACTCGTTGATATCACTCTTCGTCTTGAAGAGGCGGATAGAGAGAATGATGTTGAAGTGGTGGGTTCCAAACCAAACTTCAACAATAACAAGAAGAGGCCAAACAAATTTAAAGGCCCTTATCCCAATAAGAAAGGGAAGCAAGCAACCTCCGTGGCAAAGACTTCTTCCTTTGGTCGTGGGGAATGCTATAATTGTGGTTCGAAGGACCATTATGCGAACAACTGTCCAAAGTCTCTTTCTTGTCGCCACTGCAAAGTTCCCGGTCATGTTATATCTTCATGCCCCAAGCTTCAGGGCAAGCAAGAGGGAAAGTTAAATGTTGCTCAAGCCCCTGGCAACACATCTCGTGGCCAAGGTATCTCTCATTCTATTCTAGATGGAATTATTTTGTTTCGTGATCATCCTATTCGAGTTCTTATTGATACGGGTGCGTCCCATTCTTTTATATCAAAAGAACTTGTTGATACTTTTTCTTTGGATGTTTTGTGTTTAATGACTTCTTTGAGAATTGCGAATCCGGTTGGTGGATCCGCAACAATCAGTTTATTGTGTAAAGATGTCGAAATTATTTTGTGTGATTTTCCTTTCCTAGCCGATTTGCATGTCATGCGTTATTAGGCTTTGGAATGATTTTGGGAATGGATTGGCTTAACCGTTATGAAGCTCATATCCTATGTCCTGAGCGGACTATTCATCTTCGACATCCTCAATCTGTTAATCAGGTTTCTGTTATTCTTAAAGATTCAGATTCTGCTTTGGTTGCATCTTTATATTCTTTAAATCCTCGTGATGACGATGATGATGATGAGGGTGATATTATTTCTCTTATTCATGTCGTTTGTGAATTTTCCGACATATTCGAGCCCGTTTTAGGATTACCACCTAAGCGAGCAATTGAGTTCAGAATTAATCTTATTCCGGGAGCTCAACCTATCACTCGTCCTCCTTATCGTATGTCCAATAAAGAAAACGAGGAGATGCGTAAACAATTATCTGAATTGGAAACGAAGCAATTTATTCGCTCTAGTTCCTCGCCTTGGGGTGCTTCAGCTATTTTTGTGAAGAAATCCGATGGTACACTTAGGCTTTGCGTTGACTACCGCAAGCTTAATGATCTTACTATCAAAAATAAATATCCTTTACCTCGGATTGATGATCTACTCGATCAACTTAGTGGTGCTAGAGTCTTTTCACAATTGGACTTGGCTACCGGTTTTCATCAGCTTCGTATCGCAGAGGATAACATTCCTTTGACATCGTTCCGTACTTGGTATGGATCTTATGAATGGCTTGTTATGCCATTTGGGTTAACTAATTCCCCGGCTTATTTCGTTGACTTAATGAATTGAGTTTTTAAAGACTTTCTCGACCGGTTTGTTCTCATCTTTATCGATGATATTATTGTTTATTCTAAAACCGAGGAGGAGCATGAAAGACATCTTCGGATTGTGTTGGAAACTCTTAGGAGTAATCAATTAAAGGCAAAGTTTTCTAAGTGCCACTTTTGGCAATCTCGTGAGAAGTTTCTCGGTCAAATTATTTCTGAATCCGGAATTTCCGTGGATCCTTCAAAGATTGAAGCGATTCAAGATTGGAAGAGACCGGAGAGTGTGACAGAGATTCGTATTTCCCTGGATTGGCGGGCTATTACCGTCGTTTTATTAAAGACTTTTCTAAAATTTTCGTGCCTCTCACTAGCTTGACGAAGAAAAGTGTTAAATACATTTGGTCGGACAAATGTGAAGCTTCTTTTCAGAAATTAAAAGAACTTCTTTCTGATGCTCCTATTCTTGTTCTTCCCGATGGGAATCAAGATTTTGTTGTTTATATTGATGCTAGTCGCATTGGTTTGGGTGCCGTTCTTATGCAAAAGGAACGCGTTATCGCTTATGCTTCTAGGCAATTAAAGCCTGTTGAGACTAGATATGCCACTCATGATTTAGAGCTCGCAGCTATTGTTTTTTCTCTTCGGATTTGGCGTCAATATCTCTTAGGAGAGAGATTTGTTCTTTACACAGATCATAAGTCTTTGAAATATTTATTCTCTCAAAAGGAACTTAATTTGCGTCAACAGCGTTGGCTCGAATTTCTTGCACCATATGATCTTGATATTCTTTATACTCCCGGTAAGGGTAATCGTGTCGCCGATGCTCTTAGCCGTAAACAACAAGCTGTTGTTTCCATGATGATATCCGAATGGAACGATCTCGAGATTTTATCCACTTGCGAAATTCGAGACCGTGTTTCCGATTTATGCTCATCATTTGTTTTGTGTAGCCTTGAGGCTCATCCATCTCTTTTAGACCGCATTCTTGAAGCTCAAAGGCTAGATACTGAATTGGTTCTTTTTGGCCAAAATATTAAGGATAAAATTGATATTGAAGGTTTGAAAGACTTTAATATCGATTCTCGTGGCGGCATTCGGAAATTTGGTAGACTTATCGTGCCAAATGTTAGGGATCTTCGTAAAGATATTTTAGAAGATTCTCATCACTCTAAATTTACCATTCATCCCGGTAGTAGTAAAATGTACGCGGACATGAAGCGACTTTATTATTGGGAGGGAATGAAACTTGACATCGCTAACTTCGTTAAACGTTGCATGACTTGCCAACTCGTTAAGGCCGAACATCAAAGGCCCCGAGGGTTATTGCAACCTTTACAAATTCCAGTTTGGAAGTGGGATCAGATTTCCATGGATTTTATAGATGGCCTTCCCTATTCTCGATCGGGTTATGATAGCTTATGGGTAATTGTTGATAGACTTACTAAATCCGCCCATTTTATTCCCGTTCGGTCTAACCGAACCGTTCCTCTTTTGGCCAAAATATTTGTCAAAGAAATTGTTAAATTGCATGGAGTTCCTACTTCTATTGTTAGTGATCGTGATCCATTGTTTACTAGTGGATTTTGGAAGAGTCTTCAAAAAGCTTTAGGAACGAGGCTTAATTTTAGCACCGCTTATCACCCCCAGTCCGATGGACAAACTGAGCGTGTGAATCAAACTCTTGAAGATCTTCTTCGTGCTTGTGTTCTTGATTTTGGTGGAAGTTGGGAAGATCATATTTCACTTGTTGAATTTTCCTATATTAATAGCTTCCAATCTAGTATTAGTATGGCACCTTTCGAGGCACTCTACGGAAGGCCATGCCGATCTCCTTCTTGTTGGCTTGAGGCCGGTGAGAAGCTGGTTTTAGGTCCAGATTTTATTCGGGATTCTACAGAAAAGATTGATCTTATTCGTCATAGGATGAAAGAAGCCCAGAGTAGACAAAAATCCTATGCCGATAACCGGAGAAGGAAGTTAGAATTTTCTGTGGGAGATCTTGTGTTTATTTGTGTTTCACCAATGAAAGGTGTTGTACGTTTCAGTCGATCGGGAAAGTTAGCGCCTCGATATATTGGGCCATTTCCTATCACTGAACATATTGGTTCCATGGCTTATCGCCTTTTATTACCGGCTCAGTTTTCTGCTATGCATGACGTGTTTCACGTTTCTCAACTTCGAAAATGTCTTCGAGATTCCGATTCTATTCTTGAGCCCGGTGTTGTGGAAGAGATTGAAGTTTCGCCTAATTTAACTTATGAGCAACATCCTATTCGTATCATTGCTTCGGAAGTCAAACGACTTCGAAATAAAGATGTTCCGCTTGTTAAAGTTCAATGGTCTTCTAATCCTAAGGATTGTTCTTGGGAATCTAGAGAGTACATCGAGCGTACACATCTGGACTTACTTTCTCATGCTCCTTGAGGTGAACTTCTTATTTCAAACTTCTTTTGTGTTGAATATGCTTTTATGGTTGTTACTATATATCTTCTTCTTGTAATATTGCGAGGACGCAATTTCTTTAAGGAGGGGAGTCTATAACAACCCGCATATTTGTCGATTTTTTTATTTAAATATTTTATTTAAATATTTTATCGTTAGTCGGATTTTAGTCCGAAAAGCTACTTTTTGTATACGGTCGAATTAGGGCTCGGGACCACTCCCATTGAGTTTAAAATGTCGTTTGCGACCTTTTTGAGTATAAGCTTCGTTATGTTTGGAGAAAGTTGATTTCTGCTACTTTTTACTTTGGGTTTGGTTTTTGGGCTCAACCCTATGTTAACTTATGCTCAAATCTGAGCCACTCTTCCCCACTCACTCTCATTCTCTTCTCATTTCAGTTTTCTTAGCTTTAATGGTGGGAGAAATTGGAAATTAAAACTCCAAAACCCTAGCTTCTCTTGCAAATCAAATTCCTTGCTCCAAACTCAAGAAGAACCCATTGGTAAGCTTCTCTTCTTCTTCTCCAACTTATTCTCTTACCAATTTCAGAAATTCCTAAACCTAATTTTGGGAATGTTCTTGTTTTTGAGCTTAGATTCAAGCTCATTTGGGTTGTGTTGAAGAGAGGTTGATTCTCCATTTGCTTTCAAGCTTCTTCTTGTTTGATTTTGAGAAAAGGTGAGATTTTTATCTCACATCTATGACTATTATTATCTTTGGTTGTTTGGTGTAAATTCCTAACACTTCTTCATGTGCATTTGCTCTTGATTTGGATTGGTTTTGTGAATATTCCAATTTTTGAGCTTTTAAGTCAAATTTGTGTGAAATCCTTTTATGGATGTTTGATCATGCTTTTGGTGATGCATCGAGGAGCATATAGGGCCGGGTTGCCGATTGGCATAAACCCTTAGAGCCAATGTTCGTCCGGTTGCATTTTGGAAGAGTTTGCTCTTCATTTGTATAAGGCTGAAAAACCGCCCAGGCATGATTCAGTCGACTTAAATCTCTGTTCAGTCGACTGAACCTGAAACCCGAGAGTTTCCAGGCATGATTCAGTCGACTGAAAAACTCTGCACAGTCGACTGAAAATGGAAACAAAAAGTTTCCTGAACCTGGAAAATTTCCAGGTACAGGGTCAGTCGACTGAAAACTCTGTTCAGTCGACTGAACGTGCTGTTTGAGTCCAATTTGCCTTATTGGATTGAAATTCCAATTTAAATCGATTCGTGATAATCCTATTTGTTGTTATCATCTATTATGACTTTGATGACTCTTTTTTTAGGGATTTTTGAATATCCATTTCGATGGATCCTTTATCGATTTCGTTGGATCTTATTCACGTCTTCGTATGTGAATTTTTGTGATTGATTGTTCTTACAATCTTCTTCGTGATTTGTCACTTTAAAAATATAAAGGTTTTCTATACTAGAAGTAAATATCAAAACTCTTTCCTCAAACGACTTCAATACTATTTTAATACCAAATTCGTTTATAAAACCGTTTTCCAATCTATTAGTATATACAAACCTTTACCTCACTCGTATGAGAAATCTAATTAAACGGCTTAGTAAAACAAGTGGTATGAAACGCTTGCGTTTACTTTGTCGGTTAATTCTTGGACTTGTTCGATTGAACCTCTTGTGACAATTTTCAAGTGGAGATTTACAGTTTGTTCGTAAATATTTAAGTTAAGCAAGTGGTTATGGGACATGAGGCTAAACTCATATATTTACTAGCTTAGTGTAATCGACACTTCTCGCTGATCATGACGATCATCTTTGTGATTTAGACTAGCAATGTGCGATGTCTCTTTGTCTGCGAGGGAGACTAAACCCTGTTTTGTGGAGTTTCGACTCAATTTGTGATGGGGTAGCAACCCATGGCCTTCGGGCCGTTTGTGGAGCTTCGGCTCAATTTGTGATGGTTAGCGACCATGGAATTAGCGTTCCGTTTGTGATACACGTGTTGGTGGGCTTTATGCTCCCGTTTGTGATAGGCCTTCCCCCCCCCCTTTGTGATTTCTGGATTTCTTGTGTAGATTCCTAGAATTTGTGTTTCACCAATTTTCGTGATTTCCATTGATAAGTTTTATCAATATTTTGTGCGTTGGTGAATTCGTGTGTCATTGACTTTTGTGATTTCTGGATTTCTTGCGTAGTCTTCTGGAATTTGTGTGTCATTGACTTTTGTGATTGACATTGATATTATCGTCAATATTTATGGTATGGTGAACGAAATAAGGAGTAAGACGTTTCTTTGATTCTTGTGTAGATTTGGTGACGTTGATTAATCTTTTGATGATTATCAACTAAGTATATATATATATATATATATATATATATATATATATATATATATATATATATATGTGTGTATGTATATATATATATGTATATATCACAGCATGCCATTGTGATTATTATGTGTTTAGTCATATCTCTTATTCTATATCGTTTCATCTGATATTTATAGTTAGACTGATCCGTTTATTATTTTCTTATTAAATAATACTCGGGTCAGACCGAGATGTTACAGGTGCTTCTGCTTGACTTCTCATCCGGGATTAACTCCTTGACTTTTGGGTTAACTACTTAGATTAGTAGTTATTTTGTTGTATACATTTGAGATATAGACTTCTGAATGTATACTTATTCTTTCGTGTAGTTCGTGTAACTATTCTTTTGTGATATTGTGGATCTTTTTAGACCACTACTCTGATGTACACTTTCTAGTGTAATATTCATATCTTATTCCGCCTTTGTGATATGAATTGTCTGTGACTGATTTGTGTTTTGCTTATTTCTATATTTGTTTTCCGAAGGATTATATAGCCACCGTGTAGTAGCTTTGAGTTTGTGTCGGAATGTCGGATTTCCTCTTGAAATCGAATGCATGTTATATTATCTGACATATCGGTGCTCGCGCAAAGAAATTACATGGATGGTCGCACCTCAACAGCCTTATTCTCCGTGCTAGTCGACAGCATTACACCGTAGTGTTCTTGTCTAGCGTGGGTATAGAGGTGGGGCGTCACAAGAATAATAATGGGTCTTTATAAGAAGATAGTGGATAAGATGTTGAATTGTTAGAAACCATTTGGTTTCAGGGAAAATAATAAACGGGTATTGGACCATTCTTCCTAATTTGCAATTTCGGGAACGAAATTCTTTTAAGGGGGGAGGAATGTGACGACACGATTTTCATGCATTTAAAATCAGAATATTTAATTGATCTTAAATATCCAATAGAGTAATTTCAACTTAAATTACGAATATCATGATTTATTTGACAATTAAATTGTAGAATTAAATAATTTGAATTGGATAAAATATGAAACCTGAGATTTTAAGCCTGTTATAAATAATTTGAAGGCTTATAAAATTTATATTGATAATACTGAGGACAACAGAAGTTTTAAAATTGAATTTAACACTGATTTGTTCAGTTTTAAAATTTTTATATCGTTTAAATTGAATTTAAAAATCACATTTCTTGGCACAGTCTCGAAATTTAACGAAATCAGTACCATTGGATCCGTGATATTGTATTATTATTTGATTCCAAATATTGTAGCTTCAGGAATTGTTGTGTGAGCGTACGATTTTTAAATGCGCTTAAATCCATATCGGAAATTTAATAAGTGACTGAATTCATAAAGCTAATTCTTTCCTTCTGGTGCTTCTGGAAAACACTCGTTTCCTTTTGCGTAGACCCGATTCCCTTCTTACCTTTTATTTTCTACGCCTTAATTCTAAAATCAGGGAACGATTCATAAAATAAATATAAAAAAAAGCTCTCATGGTATCCACCGATAATCATCCTACCCTTCGATTTCGTCTCGAGATTGCGAGTTTGCGTCGGCCGATAATCGTCAATTTCCTCTCATCTCCAAGCCAACCGACAATTTCGACTTCGATTTCAATCTTGATTTGCTCGTCGTTGGTTCTTCTATGCGACGCTCGTGTGGCGTCGAGTCATGATGGCGAGGCGCGCTCGGTTTTGTTGGTTTGGGCGGCGTCTTCGTGAGCAGAGGACGAGTGCTTGGGTTGCGATTTCTAGGGCAAGGGAAATCGATCGAGGGAGGCTCGGCAGCGAGCGATGTCGCGATAATGGTAGCATGTTTGATTGCGGCGGCTGATGGGATTGATGGCGAGGTCGATTTGGATTTAGGGAAGAGCGGCAACGTGTTCTGGTTTGGGTTTGTGATCTGGTATTCAAGTCGAAAGCTAGGGTTCGTTCGAAGTTTGGCCAGTAAGGTATTCACGATTCTTTCCTTTTTGATAAAATTTTATTTAACAAACATTAACAGTAAGGTACAGTTCTACCCTAATTTGATTTAATTTAACATGTGTGTATATATATAGGCATGTTGTAACTTAATGGTCATTCTAAATAAATATATTCGTAACTACTTTTATAGATTTAACGGTAAATTAAACTATTTTAATTACAGACTGAATGAAGATATATTGGATCAGTAATTTATTTAAAATTGGTTAATTAAAATTTATTTAGTGGTAAAGATAGGTTATTTGATTATTTCAAATTTTTATAAAAGCCATTCTGTTTTGAAATAATATAAATAGAAAATGGGAATTCTAAACTATTTGGAAGTTTATATAAAAGTGTATATATAAGTATATGTAGTTTCAAAATATATATTCATTTGCCCATTCTAATTTACTGTTTAATTTTAAAATGATATATTATGGTGATTAACTCAACTAATAAAAGCTTATTTAATTTTTCATTTGTCAAGACTAATTATTAAAGGAAAATTAGATCAAAATAAATTGTTAATTTATTTAATGGTAATTAATTGTTCGATCAATTAAAATATTAATAAATCATATTAATGCTTACAAGGTCGAAAATAATGAAGAACAAGCTGGTTTGGATTGGATCGCAAACAAAGAAAAAGGTGAGTTAATCTCACTCAGTTAATCTAATTTTTAAATTTAAATGATTAAATTTAAATAATTGTTTGAAATTGTTGAATTGATTTAGGTGCTGTAGTGTGGTATATATTTGGAATTTGCATTTTATATTGTGCTAACATCTGTGGATGCAAGGAAAACAGGTTGGAGGGATCCAACTGGACCTCTCAACTTTATTTAATTATTTAATATTCTCTGTTCGGAATATTTGATATTCTATAATGAATTATGTGGAAATATTGAATGCTATAGCTTGATTGTTATAATCGGGCAATAATGAATTACCAAATATATAATTTGAGTTTGGGAATGAAAATAAAAGAAGTGAAGTTGTAAGTAAAATAATTATAGAAAAGTTGAATAAATTTATGAATGAACTGGAAAGGAAATAAAGTGACTTTAAAATTTTAATAAATAAATCTTGAGTATGGGAAGGAAAATTTAAATAAACAGAAAGTTAACAAAACTTTAACTTTAATGTTATTGTTTAAAAGAACAAAACATTTATTTTAAATTTAGGATTTAAATTATTGAAGAAGAATAAAGAAGAAATTGGGAATAACCTGAAATGTGTATATTTGAGCTAAAGGATTTAAAAATCAAACTGAAAATAATAATAAAGTCCATAATTAATGAATTTTGAAATGAACTGATAAGTAAAGAAATTTATTTCAAATGGAATAAATTGGGAATCAATTTGGAAAATTGATTTAAGTGATTAAGATTGGAAATTTCTCTCTAATTAACCAAGTATGTTTTCAAAGTAAATTTTTAAATATAAATTAAAAGTTTAAAGTTGTTTTAAGAAGTATATTTTAAAAAAAATTACTATTTCTAAATATTTAAATTCTAAAGTAAGTATTTCCTTTTAATCTATTATAGCAATAATTATTTAAAGAGTGACTTAGTATTTTATTTTTAAAAGTGAAAATCTAATTTTATATTTTATTAAGTAACCTTTTTTTCAAATATTCATATGTTATGTTTTTTTTTAACAAATCATTGAAGTTGTTTTAAAATAAATGTTTTAAATTTTATTGCAAAGTAAAGTGTTTTAAATTATTTTAAAAATCTAGTTTTGTGCTTGGTGATTTCAAAAGATATAGAAAATATTTCGGAAAGTTTATTCTGAAAAGAAAGATGGTTTTGAAACTGTTTTCAAAGGATTGAAATTAGAAATATATCTTGTGAAGATATTTCGAGGTTAATAAATAATTTGTGAAATTATTTATTGTTGGATGGATGTTTGTGAATATTAATTGATAGTTAAATCGTCGACTATCAATATTGGACACAGATACGCTGATCGTTTTGAAGAGGCCGGGATCGAGATTAATTTCTCGAAAACCACTTCGATCCGGTTTGTACGTTTCGTGAAAACGATTTTGGATTTGAAGATGGAGCAGTAAAGTGCAAGGGCTACTCGCTACTAATCTTGAGGATATTTCCAAAATGGATGTAGTAGGAATAGTGCCTTCGGTTCCGTTCGAACCCGGGACGGACTTGTATGGATGAACGCTTGCGAAACATCGTCAGGTGGACGATGGGCATTCTAAGGGATATGTTCTAAAAAGGTAACGCTTAGCCTCAAGCCTCATCAAATGGGAATGACTGAAAATCAGGGGTTATGCAGCAAGGCTAGGTGGGTAGCACCCAAGCAGGCTGAGGTCATCCCTGTCTAGATGTCCCTTTTTATTTCGTCTTAGTGGGCAGTTGCTGATCCAAACCGCGGGGTGATCTCACTCGGGATTACTCAGTAAGGGGTGGTCCCGGCCTTGTGTTGCAGGGGATCGGGCGTGGTCCTCGGTACGGTGATCTAGGCCCCGTACTGTGACAGGTGGTACCCCAGTGCCTAATCATTAGTTGGAAATCCATTCACCCTACGAGCCTTGTACGAGTTTTGTTTGTATTACCCACTTTGTGGCTAGTAGCTGGAATTTAATAGATGTAACAATTTCGGCTATTTTATAAGTATTTTTATATAAACCCTATTATAATATCAGAGGATTTCTATAAAATTTGTATTAGCTATCGTAAGGTAAAAACCCGACATGTTTATTTGTGGCGTGGTGTTACGAGATGATTTTGTTTTCAAAGGATTTTTGAAACTTTAATAATCAATTGAGTGTGATTTTCTCGCGCTGGTAATCCAGACTGACTCGGGTGTTATTTAACTGTAATGCTCGGGTCAGACCGAGTATTATAGGATATAGGATATGATGCTGTGGAGCTCATGAGATGAGCTGGATGACGATACGTATTTTCGTATTTTATATATATATATATATATATACATATATATATATATATATATATATTCCGCTGTGTTGAGTTGCTGTGTATCCATTTGTATGTTGTTGTTGTTGTTGAACTGTGATTGATGTACTCTGATGATGATGTAATATGTAAACAGAAATAATTAATGTTGAGTAAAGATTATTTACTATTTATTATCTATTATATTTTATTCCGCTGCGATATTTAGATTCTATTGTTGTTTTCTATTTTCTTCTTCTACCTCTTCTTCTTTAACCCAAATGGTTCGTATTTTGGTACAACTTGAGTTGATTTAGGTAGAATAGTGTTAACTCAAGGGGTACGGATTTGCTGGCTGCTACAATAAGTTTAAATGATTTAAATAAAAAATTAATTATTTGTGAAATTGTATTGAATATTTGGAATTTAATTAACAACATTTTTGAAATGTTATTATTTCTAATGTAAAGTATATTACCTCATTGGTAAATGCTGTAGTTGATATAAATGAACTAAATGGCTAAATTGAATTAAGGGCTATAATAGCACTTTGTAATTGCTGTAGTTACTGAAATTAACTAAGGCTTTATTTGAAGTAAAGTAACCCTTTTACAGCATTTTTAAATGCTGTCTTTTGTTAAATTGAATTGTTTTAAAAGTAACTTTCCGTAGCATTTTCTAAATGCTGCGAAAGTTGAATTTTCATTGTCTTAATAAATTTAAATGAATAAATGAACTTTGAAAGATTAAAATTTTGGAAATTTAACAATTTAATTATTAAATATAATAACTTCATTTTAATGATTTAAAATGAAGTAATTAGTTTTGAAATATAAACTATTTTGAAATGTGTGTTGAAATAGTATTTTAAATAAAACTGAATATAGTTTTGAAAAGATATGTTATTTGATATTTTGAAATGGATTTTTGAATGATATTGAATTTTGAAATGATATTTGATTTCGAAGTATAAATTACTATTTAGAAATTTTAACCATAGACGTATTTAATTTATGGTTTAACTGATCCTTAGAGGATGGGCGATCACAAGCATCCTTTAAGTTATTGTACATTACTACTACATTTCACTTGAGTTGGTTTACATTATATAATTATATATGTCCTGACTCGAGTTTTTTGTGTTTTACTTTACGCTCGGGTCATCCTAAGTATTTACAGCTTAGCTTTGGATTTCTTTTTCTAGAGATAGGAATCATTGGAGATTTTTCTTGTTTAGTTATCTGTTCCCTTTCAGTTTCAGTTGTTCTATTTCAGTTCTAGTATTTATAAACTTCTATGTATTTGGACTTCTATTGTATATGTTTTAGACTGATATTATGTATTATGTTTTTGAGAGTTTGTTATAGTAGCATCATGAACTACTATGGTGTTTTAATTTCCGCTGTGAGCTATTCTGATATTCTGTGTCTTTGATTCTGTGATTGTATTTCATTTGTGTAACGATTGAGATTTTGCCCGCTCGAAAATCGACATCCATACTTCATATCGTATTCGAATGCCGTAGATTCGATCGTTCAAATCCAAGTCGTCGGAGCTTATAACAACATTAAGTAAACAACACAGCGGAAAAAAAATAGAATAATATATAGATATACAGCTTTGATACAATATTTGATACAACATATGATCCAATACATATCAATATACATCAGAGATTTAATACAAGAAATAGCAGCGGAAAAGAAAATAAACAACACCAGCAGTGGATAATTTTCAAGATAATCTCCATAAGAGAACTCCAACAGAAGCAGCTCGATTCAGCATCACAATGCACAAAAATAAGCAAGTCCGGTGTGATCCAGAGACTGAACTAGCTCCAGATAATCTACTGAACCTAACTATCTGAAAAATAAACTCTAGACTGCCCGTGTGGAAAATTGTGGGCACCTAGAGTTTAGGAAGGAACAATAAACTCCAGGTCAGTCGTGGGACTGGTATGAGCAAACAAAAACATTTGATCTTTTAAAAACAGTCAAAGATTTAAATTTCTAAATCGCAATGCTTTTTGAAAGATGAGACTACCATAAGGCCTCCCCACACACACACCATGCAAACGCAGAATCGGAGGAGATTTCTCCTTATGATAGTCAAACATGCTTACTACGCAAAATCAAATCATTTGATTATTATTATTAGTGCGTAGTGCAGAAAATATTTCGAAAGTAGAATATAAATCTTAGCCAACATACAACCATTATCGTATGCCAACTATAGCTATCATGTTCAATAGCGGGTTACCGCCACATTCCATGGCAGGTTATACAACTAAAACCGTACAAGGCGCGTATTGTTTCTTTGTATTTTTCCAACAAATGGTCAGGCCAAGGAAGTTTCTATTGCCACATGGGAACGCCTCTGGCGGGACGCCCCGAGAACCAAACCGTTCTCTGCCAAACAAGGCCGGGAACCCCTTTTTCCAAGGGATATTATAAACCCTCAGATATGCCACCCCCGGTCCTTTGGGACCTTTAAACGAGGTACCTCTAATCCAACATCACACATAAATAAATATAGTGTGTCCACATGAGTAAGTATCTGGGCTCCATACCATGATACTACCCTTTTCCAGAAGGAATGGTCATACCCTAGGGGAGCTACCCCTGAAACCTTGCCGCACGATTCCTGTTTTGACCATTGTCGATTTGTGAGGCTCGACGAAGTCTCGTCCACAAAGCTACGCTTTGTTACAAAGCCATGCTTTGGGTCAACAAATGATCAAAGTAATGATCACAAAGATAAATGATCAAACAAATGATCCTATCACAAATGATCAAACAATGATCATTACACAGCAACACTAAGCATGTCACATTACCAAATTAGGAATATATCGCTGATAACCTTCAACTACATAACCTCTGAGCTCGTATGTCTCAGCGAAGGGTGTTAAGCTAAAAAAATAAATTCTCTGCCACCACAGAAATGTATTTGAAAAAAATCTGCTTTATATCCCAAAATGTAATGTCAGACACACAATCCATACAAGTCTGTTCCGGGTTCGAACAGAACCGAAGGCACTTCCAAAGAAGCCCTTGCAATCCGGGTATCCACAATCCCAATCGGACTTCCCATCACTTAGGAAATCTCTATACCGGAGCAACTCAGTGCAGAGACAATCGATAGGTCGTCTTATCGTTCTCGCAAATACCCGGTCTTCACCACCGGTCTTCAAATGCTATCCATAACAACGTATCACATATTCGGAATGAGATATATGACACAAAGGTCCTCTCCCGGCTAAACCGAATAGTGAGCGCGACATTTAAAACATATGGACAAGGGATTTCAATTAAGTCACAACTTAATAATTCAAAACTTTCTTTCGAATGGTTTAAACCAATTACCATTTCCAATCTTTTAAACAAAAAGATTTACTTCACAAAGTTCATTCAGTTTCACAAAGATTCATTCTCGGATTTCAAAACAATTTCCGTTTCAATTAGATTAACTCAATTAAATCTTAAAATCAAGATTTAACTTATAGCTTTCAAAACTCGTTTCCAAAGCTTCGTTCATAACTTGTAAAAATCATTTTTAATTCAAACTTGAAATCCTTTTAATATAAATTGGCAATTCATTACTCATATGAAAGCTTTTTATCACTTAGAAACAATAGTTTTATTTCGGAAAAACCCCGATTCCATTTATACAAGTTACAATCTTTGGTTTAATTCAAATTTCCAAATCAACGCTTAAAAACAGTTTAAAACCCATATAACTTGTAAAGCCCTTTTTAAATTATAAGTATTGAATATAAAATTCAATTTCATATATTTGAATTTCAATTTGAATCCGATTATTCAATTTTCAAATCTTTATTAAGTTATTCAAAATAACTTTTATTTTTTTAAAACACCTTTTCAAAAGCTTCCCATATTAGACTTAATTTATTTCCAAAACTATTTGAATTTAAAATTCAAATTCAAAACTATTTAAAAATCTGTGACTTAACCGATTTCCATGTGAAATCCATATTTGTGTGTGTATAGTGTGGCCCAGGGATTTAACACAATAGTGCAATCTCAACAGTCACATATTCGAATACAACAATATATACGATAAGCCATATAAACTATAACACTTATCTTCTATATAGATTCACGAATAAATAATATAATTTCATCACAGATAAATTACATTCATATCAGCTTGAATTAAAGCAATTCATATCACGAGGCATCACACATTAGAGATATAAACAACTCACAACAGTTCATTCAATTCAAACATCCATAAATAAGGTTAATTGGTCATCTGATTAATTGAAACTAGATTAATCACTAATCTGGTTAATTAACATTAATTAGTTACAATTTAATTAATTATCTAATCGCTAATTAATAATCTTTCTTTTCATTAATTACTTAACCTTTAAGTTAATTACATAATTAATTATCCCTTAATTCATCCTTAAGTAATTAGAAATTAATCCACCTTTAATTATTAATTGATTTATTACTTAGATTAATTGTCATTTAATTGTTTAAGTAATTATCCCTTAATTACTTATTTTTATTACTCAATTTTCAATTATATTAAGGCAATTAACTTTTAAAAAATCACATTTAGAAATGATCCTTTAATTTATAAATCAAAATAAATCATTACATTTCTTAATTACTATTTAAAACTTTTATTACTTAAACCTTTATAATAAATCACCACTTACAAATAAACAACTTAAGTTCCTTAAGTTAATCTAAATTTGAAAGCATTTCATTTTAACTTAATAAATTAAGGTTATACAAACTTTTAAAATACTTAAACATTTATCTAATAATAGTTTTAAAAGCTAGATTCACACTTGAAATTAAAACTTGCTTTTAAAACGTTAATTTTAAATTCTTGATTTACTTAATAAATTAATGAATATGTGATTATTGAATTCCAAAACAATCTTCAAATATTCTTAACTTTCAGTTTAAATCTAAAAAAAATCTTACTTAAAACTTGTTTACACTTTTATTTTGAAAACTTGAGTTACAAAAACTGTTGAAGCCTAACTACTTTGAACCTTATCACTAAGAAGACGGGCCGAAGCCCAAACCAAAGAAACGAAGCCCATGCCATTCATTTCTTCCCCGCGTTCTCCTTTTCTTTCAGTTTTTTTTATCTTCCCCTTTTTTTCCTTCTTCCTCTCCCAGACACTTCATTACCACCGTGCACGCGGTGCACGTGTACCATCAGATGCCGAAGCTCCGGCCTCCAAAGCCACCGTCGACCAGTCGCCTTCGATTGCCCCAAGCCATCCAAGCACCCATAAACTCGAATCAACTTTGGAAACGAGATCGAGTCATCTCGACCAAATAAACCCAACGTGACATCCTCAGGAGATTGCCCAGCGCCATCACCTCAGGCCATCGTCGATCACGCGAATACACACGAACCTTCCACCATGTTCGACGCCTCGTTTGGCATGGGTGCGGTGGCACTCGATCCATCCACCACCACGCAGCACTCACGAGAACCCCACCCGTTACAACCTGACATAAAACCCTACCCTGCCAAAATCCCATCTCCTCAGCCAATAGAAAATATTTTTAGCATTTTTCCCACCATCTATGATCGTCCAGCGAGCTTCAAATTCAATCACGAGATTAATCGACAACGCGATTCCCAGAATTTGATAAAAACCCCAAAACTGTTCAACTTTGCATTTCTCAACAAATAAGATATTAAAAATCCTGATTTTAGTTTTAAAATTCACGTTTTCGAATGTTGTTTCAGACTCTAACCCTGAAACATTAAATCATGATATTTAAATTTTCTCTATTTTGAAGTTTGATCACCTGTTAATGACTTCCAGAGATAATGCAAAACTATTTTAACTTAAGTAAAATTTAAAACTAAAGATTGTGATGGGACAACCCAGTTTGCTTTGAATATTAAATTTAAATCATGAAAATAAATAAATCAAAAAGGGTTTGAATTTAAGTCCAGATTCAAAACTATTTTTTTTACATTCCAGGTTCTACTCACTGTTATTACAAGGTAGAGAGCATGTTTATATATATATATATATATATATATATATATATATATATTCTCACATACACACAGGCAAGCGGGCATTTTAACAACAGAACAACATTTATCATTGCATATATCATAGATTTGGGTAGGTTTGCTCACCTGTTTTCGAACAGAGCACAGCTAGTTTTTCTTTTGAAAAGCAGTTCGAACTTTTAACAAAACTGGAAATGGCATTGCTTTTGATCTTTAATCTTCTTGCCTTGTTGAGGTATAAAGCTTCAGTTTTATAAAAATGGAAATGCTACTTTATTGCTCTCAGGTTTGCTATGTGATGAACGAATGAAGATACAAGGAGACATGTATATAAAAAGGTGTTTGTACAGGGTGTGTCTTTCTGGCTAAGCAACTTCAGGTACACCATTTTATTTTTTTATTTTATTATATTTGAATGGACATGTTTGGTACCTGCATTAAATGAGTAAGTACTTCATGTTTCATAGATATTTACATCTTCTTTGTTTATACTTACTTTAGCTTGCATTTCTTTAACTCAGCCTGCATAATTTATCTACAGGTTTTACTCCTTTATTTATTTTTTCTTCTGTCTTGTACTGAGAGATTTTTTTTTGTGTGCTAAAGATTTCGTTTCATTTTTTTTATACTTTATTTGTTTTACTTTTTGGCTGATGGATGATTTCAAGACATGCTTGCTTTGTTTGTGTCTAAGTATTTTGTTTTACTCTCTTTTGTTACCTCCCTGGTTTACATAATTTATATGCAACCTATATGTATTCCATTATGGTTTATTTTATAACCACATAATAAACTCTGATTTTTTTTATTTGCTTGCTTGATTTAATTTCCAGGCTCTTATCTTATTGCTTCACAATATTAATGAATTCAATGTTGTTATTTTTATCTATGTAAACTTTAAATTTTTCAAACATTAAATGTATAACGTATATTTTATTTTATTTATATTTTACACTTATCACTTATATTCAATATTGATACTTATTTTTATTTTATTTTAAACACTTTATTTATAATTCAATTCAACTGGAAATATTCATTTTTGAGTTTCAAATCAAATCCTAAAACCAATAAGTATACTTTTCTTATTAAATTTGAAAATTTCAAATAAATCCATAATTTAATCTAAAATTCAATTAAATTATAAATTTGAATTCGTCTTTAAAACCAGGATCGTTACAGACTTCCCCCCTAAAAGGAATTTCGTCCTCGAAATTCGCGGGCACGAAAACAACAAAGATAGATGAAAGATAGAGAAATATCTTTCCAGATCAAACTGGATATCAATTCTGCATTTGGCTTACCAAATCAGAATTATCAACAATAGATATAAGAACAACTCAATTAACTACGAAACAATTGGGTTATTTGATCTACGAAGTATACAGGGGTATTGGTTAGTCCGAAGGGATAACTAACCGTTCGTAGATTATATCAGAACCCAGTGAAATACACCGATATGGATAAAATTTCAAAACTTTCTTTTGTTTAAAACTAAAGTATACTTATCAACCATAACAACCAAAGCAACTAATTCATCCAAACAAACAATTCTAGCTAAATTGGAGTTTATGTCCCATATTAATATATCGAATTTCCTTCCTGGATCTACCAGGATCTATCAAAGAATTGAGAAGAGACGCTGAACAAAAGAGATTGATAGAGATAAGATTGTTTCCACTGCTGTAAGAAATTGACCATTTATAGTCTTATTCCCCTATCCCCTATCTCATTCACTTCTTGCACTCATACTTACTATTGGTGGATAGTAAGAGAATTTACTGAGGCATTCGAATGGATATCTTAGGGATACTCATTCTAGGGTTTGCTTCACCCTATCTCTAATGAGCTACTTAATGTGTTATACTCCTGAGCTAAAGTTTCACCTTAGCTTTGATACCACTTGTAACGATTGAGATTTTGCCCGCTCGAAAATCGACATCCATACTTCATACCGTATTCGAATGCCGTAGATTCGATCATTCAAATCCAAGTCGCCGGAGCTTATAACAACATTAAATAAACAACACATCGGAAAAAAATAGAATAATATATAGATATACAGCTTTGATACAATATTTGATACAACAGATGATCCAATACATATTAATATACATCAGAGATTTAATACAAGAAATAGTTGCGGAAAAGAACATAAACAACACCAGCAGCGGATAATCTTCAAGATAATCTCCATAAGAGAACTCCAACAGAAGCAGCTCGATCCAGCATCACAATGCACAAAAATAAGCAAGTAGGTGTGATCCAGAGACTGAACTAGCTCCAGATAATCTACTGAACCTAACTATCTGAAAAATAAACTCTAGACTGCCCGTGTGGAAAATTGTGGGCACCTAGAGTTTAGGAAGGAACAATAAACTCCAGGTCAGTCGTGGGACTGGTATGAGCAAACAAAAACATTTGATCTTTTAAAAACAATCAAAGATTTAAATTTCTAAATCGCAATGCTTTTTGAAAGATGAGACTACCATAAGACCTCCCCACACACACACCATGCAAACGCAGAATCGGAGGAGATTTCTCCTTATGATAGTCAAACATGCTTACTGCGCAAAATCAAATCATTTGATTATTATTATTAGTGCATAGTGCAGAAAATATTTCGAAAGTAGAATATAAATCTTAGCCAACATACGACCATTATCGTATGCCTACTATAGCTACCATGTTCAATAGCGGGTTACCGCCACATTCCATGGCAGGTTATACAACTAAAACCGTACAAGGCGCGTATTGTTTCTTTGGATTTTTCCAACAAATGGTCAGGCCAAGGAACTTCCTATTGCCACATGGGAACGCCTCTGGCGGGACGCCCCGAGAACCAAACCGTTCTCTGCCAAACAAGGCCGGGAACCCCTTTTCCCAAGGGATATTATAAACCCTCAGATATGCCACCCCCGGTCCTTTGGGACCTTTAAACGAGGTACCTCTAATCCAACATCACACATAAATAAATATAGTGTGTCCACGTGAGTAAGTATCTGGGCTCCATACCATGACACTACCCTTTTCCAGAAGGAATGGTCATACCCTAGGGGAGCTACCCCTGAAACCTTGCCGCACGATTCCTGTTTCGACCATTACCGATTTGTGAGGCTCGACGAAGTCTCGTCCACAAAGCTACGCTTCGGTACAAAGCCATGCTTTGGGTCAACAAATGATCAAAGTAATGATCACAAAGATAAATGATCAAACAAATGATCCTATCACAAATGATCAAACAATGATCATTACACAGCAACACTTAGCATGTCACATTACCAAATTGGGAATATATCGCCGATAACCTTCAACTACATAACCTCTGAGCTCATATGTCTCAGAGAAGGGTGTTAAGCTAAAAGAATAAATTCTCTGCCACCACAGAAATGTATTTGAAAGAAATCTGCTTTATATCCCAAAATGTAATGTCAGACACACAATCCATACAAGTCTGTTCCGGGTTCGAACAGAACCGAAGGCACTTCCAAAGAAGCCCTTGCAATCCGGGTATTCACAATCCCGATCGGACTTCCCATCACTTAGGAAATCTCTATACCGGAGCAACTCAGTGCAGAGACAATCGATAGGTCGTCCTATCGTTCTCGCAAATACCCGGTCTTCACCACCGGTCTTCAAATGCTATCCATAACGACGTATCACATATTCGGAATGGGATATATGACACAAAGGTCCTCTCCCGGCTAAACCGAATAGTGAGCGCGACATTTAAAACATATGGACAAGGGATTTCAATTAAGTCACAACTTAATAATTCAAAACTTTCTTTCAAATGGTTTAAACCAATTACCATTTCAAATCTTTTAAACAAAAAGATTTACATCACAAAGTTCATTCAGTTTCACAAAGATTCATTCCCGGATTTCAAAACAATTTCCGTTTCAATTAGATTAACTCAATTAAATCTTAAAATCAAGATTTAACTTATAGCTTTCAAAACTCGTTTCCAAAGCTTCGTCCATAACTTGTAAAAATCATTTTTAATTCAAACTTGAAATCCTTTTAATATAAATTGGCAATTCATTACTCATACGAAAGCTTTTTATCACTTAGAAACAATAGTTTTATTTCGGAAAAACCCCGATTCCATTTATACAAGTTACAATCTTTGGTTTAATTCAAATTTCCAAATCAACGCTTAAAAACAGTTTAAAACCCATATAAGTTGTAAAGCCCTTTTTAAATTATAAGTATTGAATATAAAATTCAATTCAGATATTTGAATTTCAATTCGAATCCGATTATTCAATTTTCAAATCTTTATTAAGTTATTCAAAATAACTTTTATTTTTTTAAAACACCTTTTCAAAAGCTTCCCATATTAGACTTAATTTATTTCCAAAACTATTTGAATTTAAAATTCAAATTCAAAACTATTTAAAAATCTGTGACTTAACCGATTTCCATGTGAAATCCATGTTTGTGTGTGTATAGTGTGGCCCAGGGATTTAACACAACAGTGCAACCTCAACAGTCACATATTCGAATACAACAATATATACGATAAGCCATATAAACTATAACGCTTATCTTCTATATAGATTCACGAATAAATAATATAATTTCATCACAGATAAATTACATTCATATCAGCTTGAATTAAAGCAATTCATATCACGAGGCATCACACATTAGAGATATAAACAACTCACAACAGTTCATTCAATTCAAACATCCATAAATAAGGTTAATTGGTCATCTAATTAATTGAAACCAGATTAATCACTAATCTGGTTAATTAACATTAATTAGTTACAATTTAATTAATTATTTAATTGCTAATTAATAATCTTTCTTTTCATTAATTACTTAACCTTTAAGTTAATTACATAATTAATTATCCCTTAATTCATCCTTAAGTAATTAGAAATTAATCCACCTTTAATTATTAATTGATTTATTACTTAGATTAGTTGTCATTTAATTGTTTAAGTAATTATCCCTTAATTACTTATTTTTATTACTCAATTTTCAATTATATTAAGGCAATTAACTTTTAAAAAATCACATTTAGAAATGATCCTTTAATTTATAAATCAAAATAAATCATTACATTTCTTAATTACTATTTAAAACTTTTATTACTTAAACCTTTATAATAAATCACCACTTACAAATAAACAACTTAAGTTCCTTAAGTTAATCTAAATTTGAAAGCATTTCATTTTAACTTAATAAATTAAGGTTATACAAACTTTTAAAATACTTAAACATTTATCTAATAATAGTTTTAAAAGCTAGATTCACACTTGAAATTAAAACTTGCTTTTAAAACGTTAATTTTAAATTCTTGATTTACTTAATAAATTAATGAGTATGTGATTATTGAATTCTAAGACAATCTTGAAAATATTCTTAACTTTCAATTTAAATCTAAAAAAAATCTTACTTAAAACTTGTTTACACTTTTATTTTGAAAACTTGAGTTACAAAAACTGTTGAAGCCTAACTACTTTGAACCTTATCACTAAGAAGACGGGCCGAAGCCCAAACCAAAGAAACGAAGCCCATGCCATTCATTTCTTCCCCGCGTTCTCCTTTTCTTTTAGTTTTTTTTTATCTTCCCCTTTTTTTCCTTCTTCCTCTCCCAGACACATCATTACCACCGTGCACGCGGTGCACGTGTACCATCAGATGCCGAAGCTCCGGCCTCCAAAGCCACCGCCGACCAGTCGCCTTCGATTGCCCCAAGCCATCCAAGCACCCATAAACTCGAATCAACTTTGGAAACGAGATCGAGTCATCTCGACCAAATAAACCCAACGTGGCATCCTCAGGAGATTGCCCAGCGCCATCACCTCAGGCCATCGTCGATCACGCGAATACACACGAACCTTCCACCATGTTCGACGCCTCGTTTGGCATGGGTGCGGTGGCACTCGATCCATCCACCACCACGCAGCACGCACGAGAACCCCACCCGTTACAACCTGACATAAAACCCTACCCTGCCAAAATCCCATCTTCTCAGCCAATAGAAAATATTTTTAGAATTTTTCCCACCATCTATGATCGTCCAGCGAGCTTCAAATTCAATCACGAGGTTAATCGACAACGCGATTCCCAGAATTTGATAAAAACCCCAAAACTGTTCAACTTTGCATTTCTCAAAAAATAAGATATTAAAAATCTTGATTTTAGTTTTAAAATTCACGTTTTCGAATGTTGTTTCAGACCCTAACCCTGAAACATTAAATCATGATATTTAAATTTTCTCTATTTTGAAGTTTGATCAGCTGTTAATGACTTCCAGAGATAATGCAAAACGATTTTAACTTAAGTAAAATTTAAAACTAAAGATTGTGATGGGACAACCCAGTTTGCTTTGAATATTAAATTTAAATCATGAAAATAAATAAATCAAAAAGGGTTTGAATTTAAGTCCAGATTCAAAACTTTTTTTTTTTACATTCCAGGTTCTACTCACTGTTATTACAAGGTAGAGAGCAGGTTTATATATATATATATATATATATATATATATATATATATATATATATATTCTCACATACACACAGGAAAGCAGGCATTTTAACAACAGAACAACATTTATCATTGCATATATCATAGATATGGGTAGGTTTGCTCACCTGTTTTCGAACAGAGCACAGCTAGTTTTTCTTTTGAAAAGCAGTTTGAACTTTTAACAAAACTGGAAATGGCATTGCTTTTGATCTTTAATCTTCTTGCCTTGTTGAGGTATAAAGCTTCAGTTTTATAAAAATGGAAATGCTACTTTATTGCTCTCAGGTTTGCTATGTGATGAACGAATGAAGATACAAGGAGACATGTATATAAAAAGGTGTTTGTACAGGGGGTGTCTTTCTGGCTAAGCAACGTCAGGTACACCATTTTTTTATTATTATATTTGAATGGACATGTTTGCTGCCTGCATTAAATGAGTAAGTACTTCATGTTTCATAGATATTTACATCTTCTTTGTTTATACTTACTTTAGCTTGCATTTCTTTAACTCAGGCTGCATAATTTATCTACAGGTTTTACTCCTTTATTTTTTTTTCTTCTGTCTTGTACTGAGAGATTTTTTTTGTGTGCTAAAGATTTCGTTTCATTTTTTTTATATACTTTATTTGTTTTACTTTTTGGCTGATGGATGATTTCAAGACATGCTTGCTTTGTTTGTGTCTAAGTATTTTGTTTTACTCTCTTTTGTTACCTCCCTGGTTTACATAATTTATATGCAACCTATATGTATTCCATTATGGTTTATTTTATAACCACATAATAAACATAAACTCTGATTTTTTTATTTGCTTGCTTGATTTAATTTCCAGGCTCTTATCTTATTGCTTCACAATATTAATGAATTCAATGTTGTTATTTTTATCTATCTAAACTTTAAATTTTTCAAACATTAAATGTATAACGTATATTTTATTTTATTTATATTTTACACTAATCACTTATATTCAATATTGATACGTATTTTTATTTTATTTTAAACACTTTATTTATAATTCAATTCAACTGGAAATATTCATTTTTGAGTTTCAAATCAAATCCAAAAACCAATAAGTATACTTTTCTTATTAAATTTGAAAATTTCAAATAAATCCATAATTTAATCTAAAATTCAATTAAATTATAAATTTAAATTCGTCTTTAAAATCAGGATCGCTACAATTTGCTCCAAATTTATTTACAATGCGGTATTTTGAGCAATTCAAGTCCGGCATGTGTGGATGAGAATGGCTGAAAATATCGGGTTGTTACAGTTGGTATCAGCGCTTTTGTTTTAGGCAAACCTTAGCCTTCGGAGCAAAAACTCATTAGAGATGGGATAGAAATACCCTAGAATGAGTGAAATCAATCTCAGAATCATTTCCTTGTGAGAGAGCGTATTTTCAAAGTATAAAATAATTTCCAAATGATGTTTAAAGGATTTTCAAAGATTATTTTGGTACAAAAATTTTCTTATTTTGAAACCAAGATTTTCTAAACTTCCTTCCTTCTATGTCCACCTTGTTAGAAATCTCTTGGTTAGGATTCTTATCGATTAGGATTCCTTGAACTTTGGAACGCTCCTACTTGTTTTGAAATCCAGTCTTGTCTTCCCTATTTTACCCTTTTGATTTTGGGGCATTCCATAACTCCACTTTGGAATGGCCTCTATAAAGATCTGTGATTCCGCCAATCTTTGAATGATTTGTAAAAGGGTGAAACTCCTTTACAATCGGCATTAATTAACCGGAGATTTCTATATCCTCGGTTTACGATGCTATCTATCTCCTGCTCTATCTGGATTTTATCTCTGGCGATCGAATGTCAATTTGCCTTAGAAATTTTTTCGCATTGATTATATTCCCGAAGTAACGGTTGACAAGTTAAGGCCGCTGGCGATTTATATGGGCTTATCCATCTTCTATTTGGTAACAAAATATTATTATCTTCGTTCGAGCTTATCTTCGAACCAGAATTCTATTTGATTAGATTTCCTCTAAATTCGAATCTTCGTATTGTTTGAAATCTAACCTTGAATCATTCTGTGGAAATTTTTGTTTGATTGTATTTTGAATTTGTGCATACATCGAAATTATTATTTTGACAAGGATGACCCTATTTCGTATATAAAAGTGAAATGTTTTCAATAAGGATTTAATAGCTTTTGAAAATGAGAATTTGAAGCTTTGAAAGAATTTGAAATTTTAAAATTTATAAGAATTTGATTTATATAAAAACGATTTATAACTAAAAGGTTTTTGAATTTGAATTTCGAGGAATCGAACTCCGTTGTTTTGAAATCGGTTTTAAGATTTTGGAAAATATATAATATTAGTATGATTTAAAGATATTTTTTCGAATAAGAAATGTTTCAAATGTATTCAAATGAATTCAAATGATTGCGAAGAGATTCAAAAGAAGTTTCAAGAAAATAAAAGACTAGAACCCACTTATGTCGTTGGAAATAATTTCGGTGATGAATGCATGCATCATCGACATAGATTTTTGAGTTTCTGAGTGGGCTTGAGGCCACTCTAGTAGCTTTGCTATGCGGGTGATTTTGTGAAAGCAAATTTTGATTTCAGATTTTGAAGTATGGTTTGATATTTGAAAGATATATGTATATGTATATATATATTTGAAATAATTTAAAGTGAGCTGGTGTTCAGTCCTCGAGACTCAGATCTGTTTTGCTATAACCTTATGTTTTGGAATTGGTTTACCGATTTGTTGGTGATTTCCAACTCTTGGATTGAAAATATGATTTCTTCGACTATTTTAAAGATTCGAGCACTTCCAAATCAAGGTTAACTTTTCAAGGCTAAGAAATGTTGAAAGGTATTGGGTATTTGATAAAGAATACAAGTTTAGTTTGGTACGATTAAAGTATAAAGTAATATAATTTATATAAGTTGAAACTATTTGTTGAGTGAAATAAATAAGAATATTTTGAATTATTCTGGTATGTAATATAGATTTGAAATGTTTTGAATAAAGTATATATATAGAATAATAATCTTTCCAATGGTAAATTGGATTTCATATAAAAATAAAAAGTTTGAAGGTTTTAACAAAAAGAGATGGTTTTAGACTTAGTAACCATTTTAGATATTTTGATGATTGAAATGGTTTGGAAATGATTTAATCTTTATTTTAATAAAGAATGTGAATTTGAAATGATAATTGATTTTGATAAATGAATATTTGAAGTTTATATTAGTATGAAAGGATATTTGGTTTACTTGTAATTTGAGTTTATTTAAAAATGATGGATTTATGAAATGAATATTTCAGAACTAAGTAATAATGAAGTAAAATTTGAGATATATGAAATTATAAAATTTAGTTTTCGAATATGGTATATTTAAGCTTTGGAATATATTAAAGATTTAATACTTTACTTTATGGATAAAATCTTTATTTGAAATTTGATAATATTTGAAATGGTTTTGTTGAAAAACTAAATTGAATTGAAACTGATGGTTTAAATTGAATTAAAATTGAAAATTTTAGATTTCGGTTTAATTGAATAAATTTGTGAAATGTAAAGAATTAAAGGAATGTTTTATGATTTCAAATGTATGATGTCGAAATGCTATGATTTTCAAAGTGTAATGATTTCACGTATTTTCGTTTTGAAAGATTTATAACTTTGGAAGTATTATGATTTTTTGAAAATGAATATATGTTTGAAATGGAAATAATTTGTTTGACCTAAATTTTTGTTGATTTGGGAATTTGGATTATTTTCTAAATCTATTTTTTTAAGAAACTTTGAAACTGAATATATGAAATTAGGAAAAAATGATCTAGCGAAATCATATATGGTTTTGAAACTGAATTGATATTGAAATGGTTTGAAATTGAGAACCTTTTTTATTTAAATACTTTGATTTGGGAGTTATCAAACTTATATAAATGGATTTGTATAAGTATGAAATTGATTTGTATAAGTATGAACTGATTTGAAACTGTTGATTTGAAAGGGTACTCAATTTGTAAAGAGAAATCTTATATAATCGAAGTCTACATATGAATGATTTAATATACTATTGATTTGGAAAGTATTTGATTTGAAATGAAATCTTATATATAATGGACTTTATATAAGTATGATATTTGGAAGTGATTTTGAAAGGTACTATATGGTACATATTTTCGAAGTAAAGATACGGATAGTGCCTTCTGCTTGATATCCGCTTTGTGGCCACACTGTGGATTCATTCTATCGATATTATTCTCTCTGATTTAGGTTTTTCGGATATGATACTCGAGTGTCCATAGAATCCCATGGCGATCTCCATGGTCTTATGATCGCGACTGCATAGCGTAATTTACAGGGGCTGCGAGAGCATAAGGGTATGGATGTTTCCTTGTGTAATATCCCGGAAATTTGGACAATATAAATTTAATAATCTGTGTTTAAATTTATATTGAATTGATAATTTTGGTCAATAAATTGGATTTGATTCTATAATCTTCTTTATTGAAATATTTAATTTGTGAACTTATTTTTTTTAAGTTAATAAATTGTTTTCTATTTAATAATGTATATGTATTTGTATATATTTTAAATAGATAAATTTTTCTTAGTTAAATTAGCGTAGCATAATTTTAATGTTTTAAAAATGGAAATTTTGATTTTTTTTGATTTAAGCTTTTCAAAAATATTTAATAAAATACTATATGATTTCAATATGTAAGATAAATATTTTATTAGTTTAAAATTCATTTTTACTTAAGTTTGAACATTTAAATATGTTACCAAAATATTTGTGTTATTCTTTTTAAAATAATGATTTATAAAATGAGATTTGTTAATTTAATTTGAAATTTAAAATACAATTTAAACATGAAACATGTATTCATATAAGTTATAACATCTTTCATAAATTTATTTTAATTGTTTAAAGGGTATAAGAACTAATTAACTAAGTTTAATTTTCTTGAACACTTAATTAAATAACAAAACCATTCAAAAGACATATGTAAGCTTAATTTACATATGTAAGTAATTTAAGATTTAAGTTGACAAGTGTTAACAACACAAGCCATGTGTCATTTGTTTAAAATTGTTTTTCTTTAATTTTAATTCATCATAATCTAACTATATAAGCTTGCATATACACATTTCTTCTCCTCTTTCTCATTTTTCCATTCTAAAACAAAGAAATCTGAAAATCCTGCACAACAATTTCCTGCAAATCATTCCCTGTATAATATTTTCCAAATACAAAGCTTTTTCTTCAAGCTATGAATAACCCCTCAAACCTGCAAATTCAAATGCCTAGCAAACAAATTTGCATTCAACTCCTAAAAAAAATATATAAAAGTCTGCATCTTCCAAAATACATTTCTTCTGAAACGTGCAAGACTACTGCAATTTCAAGTTTGAAGGCCTGCATGCAACAGACTTTAACATGCATTCATGAATCTTCAAAATCTCGAAGCATGAATAAATCAAGGTTTAAAAGCAAGAAGGGGTCTGCATTTCAAAGCATTAGAAGCCTGCATTTCATAAATTTTCAAATCTGGAATGGTACCCTGCAAATTGAATCAATGCTCTACATTTTCGCATACAAGTGAGTAACTCCTCTTTTCTAAAATTAAGTAGGTTGATTGCATGTTTAAATCTGAAATAAGATGAAATTTGCAGTGAATATTTATATGTGTGCATGTTATAAAGTATAAATGAATATTTATGCAATTACCTGCACATATATGTCTGTAAACAAGAAGATGATTGTGCATATGTGTTCTTCAAATTTCAAATTTATGTTTGATTCTTGAATATTTCCTTTAACTAGTTTGCTGAATAGGACTTAAATTCTTGAAAATGTCATGTTTGTTTTGGAATGGTGTAAGTTCTAAGTGTATATAAATTAAATATGATATCTGTAACCAAAAAAAAAAACTATACAAAACCAATTTGACTAGAGTGATAATTTAAACTATATGATTTAATATTCCAGGTTTATTAATAAAATCATTGAGTAAATTCAAGAATATTAAAAAAAAAAATTTCAATTTATTGTGATTGAAATATGGTGCAGTTTCAAGAACACTGTATTTTACAGTTTAGTCAAATTCAATTGAAGCTTACATTTAATTTGGTTGAAATTGTTTCTGGTGATAGTTTATCTATCAATGATCATGGGAAAATTATTTAATTGAGTTGAAATTTGGCTTTGGTGTTGAAATTTGGGATTTAAGGTGTAGAACCCTAGTTTACTGGGTTTAAGATGTTTTGGGTGCTGCAGCTTCAAAGGTGCATCGAGTTCAAAGCTGTTTTGGGAATTGGTAGATGGTGTAGTGATGAAGTTATTGCCGGAGTTTGGTTGATGATGGTGACCGGAGATGGGAGATAATGGTGATGACAGGTTTGAAGTGGTGGGGGTTTGGTCTGTTCCAGGTGGGGTTGATGTTTGGTTTGCAGAGATTTTTGTCTCGGGATAGTCTTGGGATTTTCGAGGGGAAACTCGAAGTAAAGGGGTTACCGACTCGAAGTAGATATGGATTTGCTCGGGTATACTTTTTGTTTCAGGTTTAACAAAGCAGTACCTGTTCTGTTTTAGGAAATTTTAAAAAGTAAAATTTAAAGTTAAATTTGGAAATTGGGCTTAGGATTAAACTTGAAACTAAAAATGAATTCAACAGTACGAATTCTTATTTTGGAATAATTTAAATGCAGAAATTCAAGTTTGTTTGAAAAAAAAATATGAAAGAAAAAGAACAGGAAAACCTGTTTCCAGTTTTATGAAGTTTGAAAGAAATGAAAACTAAAATTTGTACTTAGGATTTTAAAACTGAATTCAAATATGAATTAAAATAAAATTGAATTCTGATTTCTTTGAAGTAATTTAAATTCAAAAATTTCAAAATTTGGTTTTTAAATAAAAAAGAGAACAGTTTTCTGTTTTTATATGTAAAGGTAAATATGAATTTTGCAGGAGAAATTTAAAACTGAGTTTTCGTCTGAAATTTGAAGGCGAATTCAAATTTGATTTTCTGAGATTTGAAATCATTCATGTTTTTAAATATGAATTTGGTTTTCAAACTCACAAGTGTAAATGCATATGTGATTTGCATTAGAATTGGAAGGTTAAATATTTAAATTTGGAATTCAAAGTGAATTCAAATCTGAGTTTTTAAATCTGGAATTTAAATTTAAACTTCAGTTTTTTTTAAAATAAAGGTTTAAATTTAAATTACTTTTAAATGAATAAATGATATGCATTTGGATTGAAGTTGTCGATTGTAGAAAGAATTTTAAAGAGTTAAAACTAAAATGAGTTTGGAAGTTGCATTTCAATTTTTAAAATTTAGGTAATTTTTAAATTGATTTGAATTTAAATTGTTTTAACTTATTGATAAGGTAGATGTTCTAACATATAAGATTAACTTTTGAATTGTTTAAGATAAATTTGAGTCTTAAGTTTAAAAGGAAGATAAATAGAATTTAAAGTAAATTTAAAAATATTTTTTTTTAAATGTATAATTAAATGAGGAATGTTTATCTAAAAGATAAATGAAAATTTAATGATTGGAATCATTTAATAATTAAGGTAATTAAGATGAATATTAGTTATTTGATTAATTATTAATGTGGATGATTAATTAAGTAATTAATAATTTTTAAGTTAATTAATTTAATTTGAGATTAATTAATTAAGTTAATTAATCTATAATTAAGGGTGATTAATTAAACTTTAATTTATGATTAAAAAAAATTCATTAATCAAGTGATTAGTGATAATTTAGTTTTTAATTAACACTTAATTAATTAATAATTAGAGACTAATTAAATGATAATTAAATATTAATTAATTGATAATTAATAATGATTAATTTAAGTTAATTCTTAATTAAGTAATTAAGAAATGTTAATGAAGGTCATTAACTTAAGATTATTTAACAATTAATTAACGTGATTAATTTTGATAATTAATTAGATTAATTAATTAATAATAATCAATTGTTTAAGTTTTAATTACTTAATGAAAGTAATTAATGAATTAATTACTTAGTGTAATTAATTTAATGAATGTGATTAGTTTAGATTAATTAAGTTAAATTAATTTAAACATTTGTTGATTGTTTGATAATTACTTTATGTAATTTATGAATTTGTAATTACTTAAGGAAGTAATTAAATAATAATTACAGGATGTAATTAAGATATTTGATTTAGAAGTAATTGGATTTAAATTACTTTGAAATTAATCAAGGGGATTAATTTAGATAATTAATTAAGAATAATTAATTATGGGATGAGTAATTAAAGTAGTAATTACTGAATGGTTATTAATCGTGGGTGATTAATATTTATATGTGGATTAATTTCAGATTAATTACTTATGTAATTAATTTATAATTTATTAAGTGTAATTAGAATCATTAATTAATTAGTTAATGATGTAATTTGAAATTGATTAATTAAGATATAATTAATGATGAATAAATAATTAATGTAATTAATTTTAGTTAATCAATTAATTTAGTAATTACAAGTTGATTGTTTGCAAAGGGTTTAGGTAATTAACTTGTGAATAACTTATAAGCTAATTACTTATTGTAATTAGAGATAGTTAATCAATATTTAGATGATGATTTATAAATTGATTTGAAATCAATTGATGGTTAAGTTAAGCAGAATTTTAATGATGAAGTAATTAATTTAATTCATTTTAAATTAATCAGAGATTGAGTAATTAATTTAATTCATTTTAAATTAATTATAAATTGTGTGATCATTAGATCATTGCTTATGTTTGATGAATGGTATTAATTGCTTGGTATGGTTTGTAATCTCAGTTATGAGATGAATAATGTATGAGATATGGATGCATTTGTTGCTTTTGGATAATAATATGGATTATCTGATTATGATATGAATTATCTGTTGATAATGATAAGGTTGATTATCTACTGTGTTGTGAATTATCTGTCTGTGTACATTTAGATAATGATTTGAATTGTTTTAAACTTAAAACAACTTGGACCTAAAAGACACGCTTTGGTTTTCAATGAGACCGGGATCGGATTTCCATATTTGGACATCCGAAAACCACATCGATTCCAATTTAACGTTAGGTCATTTATCCAAGTGGAGCGAGTGAAGACTCGAGATGTAAGGGCTATACGTCAGTATAACTCTGTGGGTGATTCCGTAATGAGTTGACGGAATAATGCTTATAGATTCGAGATGATGATTCAGAGTGCAAGGGTTATTGTCGTTAACTCTGAGGGTGGTTCCAAAATGAGTGTAACGAGATAATGCCTTCGGTTTCGTTCGAACCCGGAACGAACTTGTATGGATTGAATGCTTTCAGAACATCGTTAGGTGGATGATGAGCATTCTAAGTGATATGTTCTATAAAGGTAATCGTAGCCTCAAGCCTCATCAACCGGGAATGGCTAAAACAGGGGAGGTGCAGCAAAGCTTCGTGGGTCACACCCACTGGAGAGTAAGATTTACCCCTGTCTAGAGGTCCCTTTATATTTCGGCTGTGTGGACGGTTGATCATGACAATCGTCGGGGTTGTCTTATTCGGAACTATTCAGTAAGGAACGGGTCCGGCTTTGTGTTGCAGGGGATGAAGGGAGTAATCCTCGGTACGGTGATCTAGGCCACGTACTGTGACGGGCGGTACCCTAGTAGCCCAGCCATTGTATGGAATCCAAAATCCAATAAGTGCCAACGGTTTTGATTGTATTACCCACTTTTGTGGCTAGTAGCTGGAATTTAATCATGTAACAATTTCGGCTATTTCTTATTTATTTGAAAACCCTAGACCCTATTATAATATCATCAGATTTCCTATCAAATGTTTTGGTTAGCGTAAGGTAAAAACTTTTCCATGTTTATGTGTGGGAAGTCTTACGTGATACCTTTTCTTTCCAAAGGTTTTGAAAATTAAGCAACTTTAACCTGTTACTCACACCAGACCCATGTCTGACCCGGAGTTATTTCTTTTTTTCTATAACTCTTGGGTACTCAAATTTTTATGAGTAGTCAAGAGAATTCAGGTTAAGATTCGGGTTAGCTATGACGAATTGTAGAGGAGCATATGGAGCAGGAGGCTTCTGCGTATAATTATATAGTTCCGCTGTGTTGGTATCTCTGAGTGTTTCTGTATTGTGATTGATTTGTAATAACTAGACAGGTGTTTAAAACTGTCTAGTATGTGTTGTATATGTCTGTGTACTCTGATATTGATGTATACTATGTTATACTTATGTTATTAATATAATTTATTCGTTCCACTGTTGAGATTCTAGTGTTGTTTCTTCTTTCTCTTCTTTCTTTCTCTTTTCTATCCCTTTCTTTCTTAATTCATGATGCGATTTTCTGGGAGTAGAAAGTCGAGTCGTGACAATTGGTATCAGAGCATTAGTTTGAGTGAATACCTAGGCTCTGTAGTGGTGTCTATCTTGAGAGAGCGTATTTGTATTTTTAATATATATATATAATTGGTTCTACCTATTTGTTGGATTACCCATTCAGGTTTTTCCAATATAAGTTATAAAGGTAGATAAGGTAGAAGTGTGTTTTACACGACTACCATTGGTTGGAGTTTGATGTATGAGGCTGGAAGTGTATATGTCGAGACTGTAGACCTAATACCATCTCGAGGGAGTTCTGTAGTGATGAAAGACTTCATCGATCTCTGAAGGTAACCTGTTAAGGTTCGGAGTTCATCTTTGAAGTATAGAATTGGGTTTTGATCTGTCGGTTGGACAGAAGCAAGCAGGTGAAGATATCTTGATATCTCAAGAATTAGCAGTTGCGTGATGAGATGCAGTGACTATGGATATTTCCGAAGATGTGTCTTTGGAACAAGAGTAAGGAGTGAGTATGCCAGGTGATGTGGCTGAGTTTAGCTAAGTATTCTGAGTTGATAGGGAGTCTTCTGGCTGAGTAGTTTTTCTGAAGTGGAGTTCAGAAGCAGTAGAGTAGATCCGTTTCTCTGGTAAGTTGGCTAGGCCAGCATAAGCTGTTCTGTTTGGTTAAGAGAGAGCAGTTTCTTTGGATTTAGGCTGAGTTGATCGCAAAAGTAACTTGCGATAGTTTGTTCTCTTGTGTTTGTTGGAGATTTTTCGGATTTCTTCCAGGAAGTCAGAGTTTGTCTGCATCTGGAGATCGAGTTTTCTTTCCAGGATTGGTACTGGTGGTTCAGTTAGTAGATGGATGGTTCCTTGAGATAGAAGTTGGTGAAGCAACTCAGGTTTCGGAGAAACATATGAGTTTTCTTATGGATCTATGGAACCATATTTCTGTGTTGGGTTGTTTAGTCTGTGCTTGTGCTCTTCGTCAGCATTTTCTTCTGTTTCGGATCAAAGTTGTGCAGCGGAAGCAGTTTGGGGTGTTTCTGTTTTGTCTTTTCCGGATAAGGAGAAGTTTGTTCTGTCTTCTGTTGTTGAGAAGCGGGGTTTGTGTTCTTGATTTTTGAGTGATCTTGAGGAGATCATTGGATTGTTTTTGATCCAGTCTGTTTCTTATGGAATCAGCAAGAGTTGAGCTGATCAGGATGGATGTTGGTAGCCCAGAATCGTCCGAAGAGTTTTTATGGAGAAGAGACAGAGAAATTTGGATTCTGGAATCGGAGATTGGATTTTGGTTAAGTTATTCTCTGTTCCAAGAAGCTATAAGTTTGGAAAGCTAGCTCCGAAGTGTTTTGGTTTCTTCTGTGTTGTGGTTAGACCAGTGTTTGGTTTTCTAGAGTTGAATTACTAGTATGGATAACTGGGATTCAGGATGTTTCACGTATCTCTAAGGGAGTACGTGTTTGATATTTCTGATTTTAGAACCAGCAGTTTCGGTTGGTTTGTTTGTGAGTCAGACTCGTCCGTAGTCTGATATTCTGTATAGAATTGTTGTTAGGAGCTCTATAAGTTATTAGTATTGATTGATTGGATTTTATAGAGTGAGTATCCCGATATATATATACCGGGGAAACTCGTAAAGTTTTATCCAAAATTCTTTTGGATAATTAGATTTGTTCTGATTGTGTGAATTGGTTGCTTTGGTTGTTAGCATATGATTAGCATATGCTGTGTTTTAAAATAAAATCTGTAAATAGATTATTAAATTGCCTTTGTTTTAAATTTCGGGGACGAAATTCTTTTAAAGGGGAAGGATTGTAATATCCCGGAAATTTGGACAATATAAATTTAATAATCTGTGTTTAAATTTATATTGAATTGATAATTTTGGTTAATAAATTGGATTTGATTCTATAATCTTCTTTATTGAAATATTTAATTTGTGAATTTATTTATTTTAAGTTAATAAATTGTTTTCTATTTAATAATGTATATGTATTTGTATATATTTTAAATAGATAAGTTGTTCTTAGTTAAATTAGTATAGCATAATTTTAATGTTTTAAAAATGGAAATTTTGATTTGTTTTTTATTTAAGCTTTTCAAAAATATTTAATAAAATACTATATGATTTTAATATGTAAGATAAATATTTTATTAGTTTAAAATTCATTTTTACTTAAGTTTGAACATTTAAATATGTTACCAAAATATTTATGTTATTCTTTTTAAAATAATGATTTATAAAATGAGATTTGTTAATTTAATTTGAAATTTAAAGTACAATTTAAACATGAAACGTGTATTCATATAAGTTATAACATCTTTCATAAATTTATTTTAATTGTTTAAAGGGTATAAGAACTAATTAACTAAGTTTAATTTTCTTTAACACTTAATTAAATTACAAAACCATTCAAAAGACATATGTAAGCTTAATTTACATATGTAAGTAATTTAAGATTTAAGTTGACAAGTGTTAACAACACAAGCCATGTGTCATTTGTTTAAATTTGTTTTTCTTTAATTTTAATTCATCATAATCTAACTATATAAGCTTGCATATACACATTTCTTCTCCTCTTTCTCATTTTTCCATTCTAAAACGAAGAAATCTGATAATCCTGCACAACAATTTCCTGCAAATCATTCCCTGTATAATATTTTCCAAATACAAAGCTTTTTCTTCAATCTGTGAATAACTCCTCAAACCTGCAAATTCAAATGCCAAGCAAACAAATTTGCATTCAACTCCTAAAAAAAAAATATACAAGTCTGCATCTTCCAAAATACAGTTCTTCTGAAACATGCAAGACTACTGCAATTTCAAGTTTGAAGGCCTGCATGCAACAGACTTTAACATGCATTAATGAATCTTCAAAATCTAGAAGCATGAATAAATCAAGGTTTAAAAGCAAGAAGGGGTCTGCATTTCAAAGCATTAGAAGCCTGCATTTCATAAATTTTCAAATCTGGAATGGTACCCTGCAAATTGAATCAATGCTCTGCATTTTGGCATACAAGTGAGTAGCTCCTCTTTTCTAAAATTAAGTAGGTTGATTGCATGTTTAAATCTGAAATAAGATGAAATTTGCAGTGAATATTTATATGTGTGATTATATGTGTTCATGTTATAAAGTATAAATGAATATTTATGCAATTACCTGCACATATATGTCTGTAAACAAGAAGATGACTGTGCATATGTGTTCTTCAAATTTCAAATTTATGTTTGATTCTTGAATATTTCCTTTAACTTGTTTGCTGAATAGGACTTAAATTCTTGAAAATGTCATGTTTGTTTTGGAATGTTGTAAGTTCTAAGTGTATATAAATTAAATATGATATCTGTAACAAAAAAAAAACAAACTATACAGAACCAATTTGACTAGAGTGATAATTTAAACTATATGATTTAATATTCCAGGTTTATTAATAAAATCATTGAGTAAATTCAAGAATTTTAAAACAAAAATTTCAATTTATTGTGATTGAAATATGGTGCAGTTTCAAGAACACTGTATTTTACAGTTTAGTCAAATTCAATCGAAGCTTACATTTGATTTGGTTGAAATTGTTTCTGGTGATAGTTTATCTATCAATGATCATGGGAAAATTATTTAATTGAGTTGAAATTTGGTTTTGGTGTTGAAATTTGGGATTAAGGTGTAGAACCCTAGTTTATTGGGTTTAAGATGTTTTGGGTGCTGCGGCTTCAAAGGTGCATCGAGTTCAAAGCTGTTTTGGGAATTGGTAGATGGTGTAGTGATGAAGTTATTGCCGGAGTTTGGTCGATGATGGAGACCGGAGATGGGAGATAATGGTGATGACAGGTTTGAAGTGGTGGGGGTTTGGTCTGTTCCAGGTGGGGTTGATGTTTGGTTTGCAGAGATTTTTGTCTCGGGATAGTCTCGGGATTTTCGAAGGGAAACTCGAAGTAAAGGGGTTACTAACTCGAAGTGATATGGGTTTGCTCGGGTATACTTTTTGTTTCAGGTTTAACAAAGCAGTACCTGTTCTGTTTTAGGAAATTTTAAAAAGTAAAGTTTAAAGTTAAATTTGGAAATTGGACTTAGGATTAAACTTGAAACTAAAAATGAATTCAACACTATGAATTCTTATTTTGGAATAATTTAAATGCAAAAATTCAAGTTCGTTTGAAAAAAAAAATATAAAAGAAAAAGAACAGGAAAACCTGTTTCCAGTTTTATGAAGTTTGAAAGAAATGAAAACTAAAATTTGTACTTAGGATTTTAAAACTGAATTCAAATATGAATTCAAATAAGATTGAATTCTGATTTCTTTGAAATAATTTAAATTCAAAAATTTCAAAGTTTGGTTTTTAAATAAAACAGAGAATAGTTTTCTATTTTTATATGTAAAGGTAAATTTAAATTTTGCAGGAGAAATTTAAAACTGAGTTTTTGTCTGAAATTTGAAGGTGTATTCAAATTTGATTTTCTGAGATTTGAAATCATTCATGTTTTTAAATTTAAATTTGGTTTTCAAACTCACAAGTGTAAATGCATATGTGATTTGCATTAGAATTGGAAGGTTAAATTTTTAAATTTGGAATTCAAAGTGAATTCAAATCTGAGTTTTTAAATCTGGAATTTAAATTTAAACTTCAGTGTTTTTTAAAATAAAGGTTTAAACTTAAATTACTTTTAAATGAATAAATGATATGCATTTGAATTGAAGTTGTAGATTGTAGAAAGAATTTTAAAGAGTTAAAACTTAAATGAGTTTGGAAGTTGCATTTCAATTTTTAAAATTTAAGTAATTTTTAAATTGATTTGAATTTAAATTGTTTTAACTTATTGATAAGGTAGATGTTCTAACATATAAGATTAAGTTTTGAATTGTTTAAGATAAATTTGAGTCTTAAGTTTAAAAGGAAGATAAATAGAATTTAAAGTAAATTTAAAAATATTTTGTTTTTAAATGTATAATTAAATAAGGAATGTTTATCTAAAAGATAAATGAAAATTTAATGATTGGAATCATTTAATGATTAAGGTAATTCAGATGAATATTAATTATTTGATTAATTATTAATGTGGATGATTAATTAAGTAATTAATAATTTTTGAGTTAATTAATTTAATTTGAGATTAATTAATTTAATTTGAGATTAATTAATTAAGTTAATTAATCTATAATTAAGGGTGATTAATTAAACTTTAATTTATGATAAAAAAATTCATTAATCAAGTGATTAGTGATAATTTAGTTTTTAATTAACACTTAATTAATTAATAATTAGAGACTAATTAAATGATAATTAAATATTAATTAATTGATAATTAATAATGATTAATTTAAGTTAATTCTTAATTAAGTAATTAAGAAATGTTAATGAAGGTCATTAACTAAAGATTATTTAACAATTAATTAATGTGATTAATTTTGATAATTAATTAGATTAATTAATTAATAATAATCAATTGTTTAAGTTTTAATTACTTAATGAAAGTAATTAATTAATTAATTACTTAGTGTAATTAATTTAATGAATGTGATTAGTTTAGATTAATTAAGTTAAATTAATTTAAACATTTGTTGATTGTTTGATAATTACTTTATGTAATTTATGAATTTGTAATTACTTAAGGAAGTAATTAAATAATAATTACAGGATGTAATTAAGATATTTGATTTAGAAGTAATTGGATTTAAATTACTTTGAAATTAATCAAGGGGATTAATTTAGATAATTAATTAAGAATAATTAATTATGGGATGAGTAATTAAAGTAGTAATTACTGAATGGTTATTAATCGTGGGTGATTAATATTTATATGTGGATTAATTTCAGATTAATTACTTATGTAATTAATTTATAATTTATTAAGTGTAATTAGAATCATTAATTAATTAGTTAATGATGTAATTTGAAATTGATTAATTAAGATATAATTAATGATGAATAAATAATTAATGTAATTAATTTTAGTTAATCAATTAATTTAGTAATTACAAGTTGATTGTTTGCAAAGGGTTTAGGTAATTAACTTGTGAATAACTTATAAGCTAACTACTTATTGTAATTAGAGATAGTTAATCAATATTTAGATGATGATTTATAAATTGATTTGAAATCAATTGATGGTTAAGTTAAGCAGAATTTTAATGATGAAGTAATTAATTTAATTCATTTTAAATTAATTATAAATTTTGTGATCATTAGATCATTGCTTATGTTTGATGAATGGTATTAATTGCTTGGTATGGTTTGTAATCCCAGTTATGAGATGAATAATGTATGAGATATGGATGCATTGGTTGCTTTTGGATAATAATATGCATTATCTGATTGTGATATGAATTATCTGTTGATAATGATAAGGTTGATTATCTATTGTGTTGTGAATTATCTGTCTGTGTACATTTAGATAATGATTTGAATTGTTTTAAACTTAAAACAACTTGGACCTAAAAGACACGCTTTGGTTTTCGATGAGACCGGGATCGGGCTTCCATATTTGGACATCCGAAAACCACATCGATTCCAATTTAACGTTAGGTCGTTTATCCAAGTGGAGCGAGTGAAGACTCGAGGTGTAAGGGCTATACGTCAGTATAGCTCTGTGGGTGATTCCGTAATGAGTTGACGGAGTAGTGCTTATAGATTCGAGATGATGATTCAGAGTGCAAGGGTTATTGTCGTTAACTCTGAGGGTGATTCCAAAATGAGTGTAACGAGATAATGCCTTCGGTTTCGTTCGAACCCGAAACGAACTTGTATGGATTGAATGCTTTCAGAACATCGTCAGGTGGACGACGAGCATTCTAAGTGATATGTCCTATAAAGGTAATCGTAGCCTCAAGCCTCATCAACTGGGAATGGCTAAAACAGGGGAGGTTCAGCAAAGCTTCGTGGGTCGCACTCACTGGAGAGTAAGATTTACCCCTGTCTAGAGGTCCCTTTATATTTCGGCTGTGTGGACAGTTGATCATGACAATCGTCGGGGTTGTCTTATTCGGAACTGTTCATTAAGGAACGGGTCCGGCTTTGTGTTGCATGGGATAAAGGGAGTAATCCTCGGTACGGTGATCTAGGCCACGTACTATGACGGGCGGTACCCCAGTAGTCCAGCCATTGTATGGAATCCAAAATCCAATAAGTGCCAACGGTTTTGATTGTATTACCCACTTTTGTAGCTAGTAGCTGGAATTTAATCATGTAACAATTTCGGCTATTTCTTATTTATTTGAAAACCCTAGACCCTATTATAATATCATCAGATTTCCTATCAAATGTTTTGGTTAGCGTAAGGTAAAAACTTTTCATGTTTATGTGTGGGAAGTCTTACGTGATACCTTTTCTTTCCAAAGGTTTTGAAAATTAAGCAACTTTAACCTGTTACTCACACCAGACCCATGTCTGACCCGGAGTTATTTCTGTTTTTCTATAACTCTTGGGTACTCAAATTTTTATGAGTAGTCAAGAGAATTCAGGTTAGGATTCGGGTTAGCTTTGACGAATTGTGGAGGAGCATATGGAGCAGGAGGCTTCTGCATATAATTATATAGTTCCGCTGTGTTGGTATCTCTGAGTGTTTCTGTATTGTAATTGAGTTGTAATAACTAGATAGGTGTTTATAACTGTCTAGTATGTGTTGTATATGTCTGTGTACTCTGATGTTGATGTATACTATGTTATACTTATATTATTAATATAATTTATTCGTTCCGCTGTTGAGATTCTAGTGTTGTTTCTTCTTTCTCTTCTTTCTTTATCTTTTCTATCCCTTTCTTTCTTAATTCATGATGCGATTTTCTGGGAGTAGAAAGTCGGGTCGTGACACGTTGGGGATCCAGGCATAACCATTGTGTATCTATGATCTATTGGGTCGCTTGGTAGCGTAATCTGCAGGTGCTGCGAGAGCCTAAGGGTACGGATGTTTCCTGGGGGATCCAGGCGTAACCATTGTGTATTTGCGGTACTACCAGTCTTCATGGCGTAATCGCGGTGATGCAGTAGTCAGCCTATGGGTACGGATGTTTCTTGGGGGATCCAGGTGTAACCATTGTGTATCCGCGATCCATGATCGACATGTTTGGTTTGGCTGATTCTTTTGGATTGTACTTTCCATATCTTTTGTTTTTAAAAGGTTTTCCGGTATTTTCACTAGATGTTGAAACAAGTCTATTAAGTACCTGAAGAATTCTAGCTTTGCGCTTGATCAACGCATGGCCAGAGTCTACAGGAACGAAAGTAAACTTGTTAAGACATCGAGTTGTAAAAGTATTTTGACAAAATATATTATATAAAGGATATTTCGATCATTTATTTTACATTTCTAAATGATTTAAATTTTTTTTAAATATTGTTTACTTCGAACTAACAAATTTGAACCACATGACTATTTATCATATTATAAAATGTTTAAAATGTTGTAAATATAAAACTATTAATTGAAATGTACATGGTTTTAAAATAATGGTCCATCCTTGTCTTTCAACCTATTATTTTCTTCTAGCTATTCCTACCTTTTTCCTCTTCGAGGGTTCTTTCTACATTATGGGAAGAGTTGGTTCTTTGGCTTATCGTTTGGATTTGCCCAAGAAGCATTCTGGAGTGCATGATGTATTCCACGTCTCACATCTTCTCCGGTATCTTCTTGGTCTATCTCTTTTGTTCAGCCTTCTGCTCTTGATGGTTGGGATATTGAGCCTAATTTGACTGTCGAAAGTAAGCCACTTCGTATTGTCGACAGAGTACGTAGCAGTTAAGAAGAAATCTGCTAGTTTGATCGAAGTACGATGGGGTACTGATGATCGAGATTGTACCCGAGAAACGGACGAGAGCATTTGTGCTTCAAATTTGAAATTGTTTTTCCAGGTACTATTTGTTGTCTATCGTGTTTTTCCTTATTTTCCTTGTTCGTTCTTTTCGAGGACGAAAAGATTTGAGTGGGGGAGAGTGTACAACCCAGTATTTTGTGATTATTTTAATTGTTTATTTTAATTATTTAAATTGAAACTCCTGATTTAAAATCTTTATTTTATTTATTAAAATGCATAAATTTTGTTATTTTAAAAGTATATTTCGATTTTGTGTGAATTATAATTTCAAACCTGAATAAACATAATATTTTCTAGAAAAGTGGATTTATGGTCAATCTGGTCAAACTTTGACTTTTAAATTTAAATTTAAATATTTAAATTTTTGAATTTTATCCTTCATTATGAAAATATATTAAATTTCAAAAATACTGCTTTTTGTTTCGTTGAAATCCGATTTATATTGTGAAAGTTATGCTTTTTACAATACTGTATGCAAATTAATTTATTTAATAAAATTGTCTATTTTAATTTATAAAAATAATATTTTTATTTTTCATATCATGTTATAGTATGTGTAATATGACATGTTAGGTATATATTTTATTTTTAAAACATTTTAAAATGATGTTATAGTTTTCCAAAGCTTACTGTATTTTATTTTCAATTTTTAAAACATAGTTTCTATTTTTAAGCTATTTTCATAATTAATTTATATTTATCTAAAATTTATATATTTATTTTTATTCATACATTATTTTGTTTTGTTTTTATTTTATTTACTTACATTTTTCATATGTTTAAAAATGAATAAAGAAAATTAGAAACATGAAGAGTTTTATAATCTTTCACATGCCTTTGACTTTTCACATTCATTTTTACCTTTTCATTTGCAAATCAGCACTTGCGTTCAATTTGGCTGACCATATCATTTCTTTAGCCCATCACCTTCATTTTTCATGAAAAAATAAGTCTCCCAACCCCTAAAAACATTCGGCTATCAACTGAAGTAAAATTTTGGTAAAATCTCATTCTTTTTCTAAACTTTTCTACTTGTTTTGTATTGATTTTTGAACTTGCATCAACTCTATGTGTTCGGCCCTCCCTACTCCAGCACCATGGCCGCCTCCACCACCACCACAACCAGCCACCATCTCCTCCTTTCCATTAACCTTCTATAGCCATGGCCTATTAGTTGATGATTCACCAAAGAAAATGAAGAAAACTCCCAGAAATCATCATAGTTGAACTCCACTTTGTTCCACCACTCCAACCACCACCTTAGCCGACTTGTGCACCACCACCACCAGCCAAACCTAAGCTTATGACCTCTGCCACACATGTACATGAACTATCCAGATCAGGCCTTGCTCATCCATGCTTGGCCGAGACCATTCATGGCCTTGAATTCCACTTTTGTGCTCTTTATTTGTGTGTACATGCACATATATCTCTCTACTCCTTCATATATTGTTATGACCGACCTTTGTACTGTTAACCTGATCCAAATCCATCCCATAACAGTGCTTTTCCTACCTATGACTGAAGCATAAGTTGTTGAATGCAAGTGCAAAATCTTTAGCTTTGAGTTGTGCATTTATTCCTATCATTGTTTATAAATATTTTGGTTTGAAATTCATATTGTGCATTGTTTTTTCTACCATGTGACAAGGCAATTAGCTTTGGCTCTCCCACTCTCAAATCTTTGTCATGTTATCATACCTTTTAAGATCTTTGTTTGTGTATTTGGTTGTCATCTCCAGCTTATACAAGTGAGTAAGTCTCACCAGAAAAATTTATACTTATATGATCAGTAAACTGATCACAATTGAATTTGTAAACCCATATCATTATGTTATATCTGCTATGCTATGATCATATGATGTTCACCCATGCTTATACACCTATTATATCATATATTACTATTATATTATGCTATTTTGTTTATTTATATCAGTTTATCACACTGCAAGTTCCCTGTAGATTAGAATCCCTATGGGTTGAAATGATACATACCCGAACGGACTTTAGAATAGGGAAAAATCGTTATGGGCTGAAATGATAGGCCTGAATAATTTTTATTCATTTCACTTTTACTTGGGATTGCGGGTTTGACATGATAGAACCAGGGTTTTCTTTGCAAATTACGGATTGAAATGATATATTATCTGTATCACTTTACCTAGACTAGAAAATGATATACCGACCCGTGGTTAAAATTTATTGTTCTAAAATTTTTAAAATACTTTATAAATGAAAATATTAAAATATTTTTATTTAAACTTAATTAAAAATGATTTTATAAAGTATTATTGATTTTCTAAAAATTTATAAGTGAAATAATAAATGGTAAAGTTAGAAATTTGAAATATGAGTTATTTTGGAAATTATGATTTGGCTATAAATGGAATTTAAATTAAGTAGGAAATATGAAAATAGATTTAAAATTTGATTTAAAATGAATTTAAATGATTTTTTTAAAGTGTTAATGATTTTTGAATAAGTTAAAAGTGAAATAAATGAATATTTAAGTTGAATTTTGAAATGTAACTTAAATTGGAAATTTGTGAATTTTGTTTAAAAGTGAATTTTAAGTTAAGTAAATAAGATGAAAAATAAGTTATATTTGAAAATTTAAACTTAAATGTTAAGTTAAAAATTTAATTGTAAAGAATTGAAATTGAATGTTGAATTATATAAGTAAATTATTATTAAATTGATTTTTGAATGAAAATTTAACTTTATAAAGTCATGAATATAAGGGTATGTAAATGATTGTTTTAAAAGTAAAAATATATGATTTTATAAGTTTAAACGATTTAAATAAAAAATTAATTATTTGTGAAATTATATTGAATATTTGGAATTTAATTAACAACATTTTTGAAATGTTATTATTTCTAATGTAAAGTATATTGCTTCATTGGTAAATGATGTAGTTGATAGAAATGAACTAAATGGCTAAATTGAATTAAGGGCTATTTAAGTACTTTATAAGTGCTATAGTTGCTGAAATTAACTAAGGCTTTATTTGAACTAAAGTAACCCTTTTATAGCATTTTTAAATGCTTTCTTTTATTAAATTGAATTGTTTTAAAAGTAACTTTCCGTAGCATTTTCTAAATGCTGCGAAAGTTGAATTTTCATTGTCTTAATAAATTTAAATGAATAAATGAACTTTGAAAGATTAAAATTTTGGAAATTTAATAATTTAATTATTAAATATAATACCTACATTTTAATGATTTAAAATGAAGTAATTTTTTTTGAAATATAAACTATTTTGAAATGTGTGTTGAAATGGTATTTTAAATAAAAATGAATATGGTTTTGAAAAGATATGTTATTTTGGTATTTTGAAATGGATTTTTGAATGCTATTGAATTTTGAAATGATATTGGATTTAGAAGTATAAATTACTATTTTGAAATTTTAACCACAGACGTATTTAATTTATGGTTTAACTGATCCTTATAGAATGGGCGATCTGAGGCATCCTTTAAGTTATTGTACATTACTACTACATTTCACTTGAGTTGGTTTACATTATATAGGTATATATGTCCTGACTTGAGTGTTTTGTGTTTTACTTTATGCTCGGGTCAGCCTGAGTATTTACAGCTTAGCTTTGGATTTCTTTTTCTAGAGCTAGGAATTGCTGGAGATTCTGCTTGTCTAGTTATCTATTCCCTTTCAGTTTCAGTTGTTCTATTTCAGTTCTGGTATTTATAAACTTCTATGTATTTGTATTTCTATTGTATATGTTTCAGACTGATATTATGTATTATGTTTTTTAGAGCTTTTTATAGTCGCTTCATGAACTACTATGCTATTTTAATTTCCACTGCGAGCTATTTTGATATTTCTGTGTCTGTGATTCTGTGATTGTATTTCATTTGCTCCAAATTTATTTACAATGCGGTATTTTAAGCAATTCAAGTCCGGCATGTGTGGATGCGAATGGCTTAAAATATCGGTTGTTACAAGTAACTCAAGAGATGCTCGGGGTTCACATCTCCTAAGAATCCGTTAAACTATCTACTATGTAGTAATATTTCGCTACTATAATAATGTTTATAGTAAAATAAACTTACTTTTAAATAGCGTTAAGGGGTTACCCATATAGCCCTTACCATGTAATAGTCCCAGTTGTCCATCCAGTATCATGGTTCCCCCTGATCGGGAAGCCACCAGAGGATACCACACGGACTATGGGAGAAAACCAAACTCGTATAAGGCGCGCTAGGTTAGGTGACACATCACAACTAGGCAATGCCAGGGTAGATATACCAATTACGCTTCTGGATCGGTGGTAACGCGTAGCAGCTACTATAGCCCACCTCGAGCCACACCCTTAAAATCAAAAGAGCCCAAATCAATCACAAATTAATAGAATGGTATCGAAGGAGTGTGTTCGATGAAAGGTGCTACCTTCTTAGCCCGTCAATCGCTCCTGTTTTAGCCACCTTATGCCAACTCACGGGAGTTGGGTCCACGTATTTACCTCAAATGAAATGCCACCACCATCCTACTTCATTCTGGAATCTCCACCACGTACACGGTTGCTAAAGTGGTTTTTGGAGTTGGTAGAGAGTTTGACAACTTCCGATCTCGGTCTCGTTAATAACCAAATATTATTATAACACCGTGGTCATTTCGAAATAATTATGCTTCAAAACCAGAATATAATATCCATTTCAAAACCATATAAATACGATATCATTTCCATTTTAAAACCCAAATCAATATGATATCATTTTTTTCAAATGTATCTTTTTCTAAAATCATAGCACTTTTGAAGTTATAACACTTCGAAATCAAACAATTAAAGTATAACGCTTTCAAATCATAATATTTGAAACTCATAACTTTGAAACATAACTACACCACTTAAATGGCTTAAATATTAAACTACTTTATACAATAAAATAGCTTCTTCAATTTCACAAATCAATTCCAAATACAGATTTGAACCCCCAAATAAACCATTTCAATTTCCATATATTCCAAAGCTTTAAATATTCCACCATTTCAAAACTAATTATTTGATAATTCCATATATATCAAATTCAATTACTATTATTTAGATTTGAAATATTTACTTAATAAATCCAATGTCATTTAAGTAAAACTTTTAAACTTCAAATAACTGGATATTCTTTCAATTTATGTAACTTGATTTATTTATTTAAATCAATTTGATATTCATTTAAATCACTCTAAACCAAAATCAAGTTATAAAAATCATACCCTTTAAAATCTCAATTTTATTTAAATTGCAAATCAAATTTATTCGAGTATAATTCTTAAATAATTTAATTCATATCACTTCATATTTATCTTCAAACCTTAATTTTATTTACATCATTATAAACTCTATATATAATATAATTTAAACAGATACTTAACTATATTATATTAAAAAATCAAACTTTATTATTTGGCTTATTTTATATTTCAAAACAAATTTACACATAGCTAAAAATCAATAATAAAATAACATTCATATAACATCTGAATCAATATTTATATAACCCATATATTTCTTTACAAAACCATAGAAATCATTTCAAAATATTTTTATATGTAGACCGCGGTGTCTGTATATATAAATTTCTATCCTATGGTCAAGTGATATGGATATTTATCATTTCAATCCGTAATTTAAAACATAAATATGGTTATATATCATTTCAAACCGCAATCTCGAATGAAATAAAATCGATAACAACATGCAGTTTATAACAATACAAAATACAACATCCATTCATCCAATATCAATCATCAAGCATTTATCACAATCATCATCCAATTCAATCAATAACATCAATACATAACAGATAATAAATAACAGGTATTTACTGGCAGTTTATATTCAATAATAAATTAAATAACTGTTTAACCGGCAATTTATGTGCAATAATAAATTAAGTAACGATTTAATTCAATAAATTCAATTTAACTGAGATGATGATTAAAAATATGCCAAACAGTCATAAATAAAATTCTAATTACATCATAAATCAATTTGACAAACATAAGAAATTTTAGAAGTTGTGAGTGGGTTAAAACATTCACCTTTCGAATTTAAATTGAATTTAAGTCCAATTTAAACCAAAAAATTGCATAGCCTCAGAATACGTCCAAACCAGTGTCAAAATGTCCGGAATTTTACTAGGACCGCAGTGGAGAAAACCGCGTGTGAAATGGACCTCGTATGTGAAAGTTATATTGGTTAGAACGTGTTGGAAATAAATTAAAATAAAATAAAGAAAAAAAACCCCACCACACACAGGCTGCCACATCGCACATCTTCCTCCGTTAAACCCTAACCGCAACCCAGAGTAACGCACGTGAAAAACCGCTATAGGCCGCCATGAACCCCACTTTGTCGTCATCGCAACAACCAGGCGCAGCCACCCAGAGCGAAGCGCCACAACGCCAACATCCTCCCTAGTCACCACGGCACCACCTACACCGATCGACGCCCCCTAAAACCCACCGACCGCCGCTGATTTACATAACCTTAATTTAATTGTTGCACCCAATCTGATCGTCGAACCACTAGACAAACCATATAGATGCAATGCGCGTTCGACTCTCCACACAACCCTTTGTCGATTCACCAATCAGACAATGTTCATCGTCGAGCGATGAACGACCGAGACTAAATCATCAGTTTCTGGACAAACAGTGGTTCATTTTGGAAAATGAATTGCAGATCTGAGATGCGCTCATCAAGAGCTTCAAATCGATATAAAATTTGATATTATTTGAGGAGTTTGAATTTTTGTTAATGGATTTGAATTTGGATTGAATTGTAACATTTAGGGTTTACAGCCGTTGTGAAAGAGGAGCAACAGAAGTTTGTGTACGTGTAGAAATGAGAAATAGAAAGGCTGCTAAGCTTTATGATTGGATATATATAGGTAGGGTTGAAAATAAAAAGAATGGATACGATTGGTTTGGATCGTTGAACGATAAATGGCCCAAAAAGCCTATTCTGACTCCGGAACGAAAATGTGTCAACCGATATATTAGAATAGATGTTTTTAAATATTTTTAACACAATGGAGCAGGTTTCAAGTCCAAATCCCATCGTATGAAGAAGTTATGCTAAAATCAAGTTATTTCAAATTGATTTTAGTTAATTTCAATTTCATTGATTTCTAGGCGTTTCGAGGTTGTACGATCAAATGAAAGGTTCAATCGCTACGAAACATGAAATATACAATAATTCACCTTTACATATCCGATGAAACTGGTTTCGTTGAAATCCAAGTCAGTGGCCAAAATGGCTATTTTCTAGCTATTAAATTAAATTAATAATTAATTAATTAAATGACCTTTTCAGTTTAAATTTTATTATATACCATTTCTATCATTTTTGATTCCTTATTCGTTTACAATAACTTAAACAATTTTAGATGTCAAATTTAAAGTTGATGAACTCATCAATTTCAGTGTTATTTTCCAATTTCATTAAATTCGAAAATTTTAAATTAAAACTTCTAAATCCATTTATTAAATTTTTAAACCTTGTTATTTGAGTCTTTATTACAATTTATTATGTATTATTTTATCAATTAATATAACTTTGGATTTATTTTCCAATTTACTAATTACAATCAATTATAACCTTACCATTGGTTTCAATTAATTAGGATTGCAATAAATTAATTATTTATTAACTCGCATTAACATTATTACCTTATTTTACATTTAATTAGTGTTAACAATGTGTTTTTTAATTAATTTATTCAATACTTACTTTTAATTTCTCATGTTCAATTTATAACTAGGTATAACACTTTCACTACTTTATTTATTAGAATTTTATTCAAATTGTTAATAATTAGTTTTAATTATCATTGCTACATTTTACTTCTAACATTCGCTTCATTATAAATTATAAAGTTTTTATTTCTTTCCAAATTTAATTGCAAAAATTCTATTAATTTAACCAATTTTTAATTTTCGAAATTTACGGGTCGTTACATTGGCATCAATTATACCCCGGGTAAAGCACATGCTGTAACGACCCGATATTTTCAACCATCTGCATCCATTATAAGTGTATAGGTAGACACTCATGTCGGAATTGAATTGCTCAAAATACCGCGTTGCAAATAAAAATTTGGCAAACCTCAAAATATACAGTAAATAAAAATCACAGATCACAGACACAGAGTTATAATAATGCAGCGGAAGTAAAAGAGATAGTAGTTCATGAAGCTACTATATAAATATATCAGAGTTACATAAGATACAACAGAAGAAATAAAGTACAAGAGAAGTCTCAATACATAGAAATCTACTAATACAATAGCTGGAAAGGACCAACAGGCTGAAAAGATAAAGCTTGACAAGTAGATAATCTCCAGCGATTCCAATCTCCAGAAAGTGGAAATCCAAATCTGTAAATAACTCAGGCTGACCCGAGCGTAAATAAAAGTACAAACACTCGAGTCAGGACATACATACTTATACAATGTAAACCAACTCAAGTGAACTGTAGTAAAGGTACAAGTAACTTAGAAGATGCTTGGGACCGCCCATCTCTAAGAATCAGTTAAACTATTTACTATGTAGTAATATACACTATATACAGTAGTGTCTAATCAGTAAAGTATAATCATATAAAAAATAGCTTTAAGGGGATGGTGAACCTTAACGCGGTCAGATCTTTAAAACCAAAATCGTAGTGGGCTCGATATAAGGATATGACACGGCAAGCGAGGCAATGCCAGGGTGGATACACCGTTTGCACTCCCAGACCGGTGGTGACGGCAAGCCAACAGCTTCCGCCCACCTCGAACAATACCCCCGAATCAAAGTGGCGCCACATATCGAATCACAAAAGTAATAGAATGGTTTCCAATGGAGCATGCTCGATGAAAGGGTGCGACCCTTTGCGTAGCCCGGTATAGCTCCTGTTTTAGTCATTTATGCCAACTCACGGGAGTTGGTCCACGTAATATACCTCGAGAACGTCGCCACCATCCTACTTTATTCTGGAATCTCCACCGCGTACACAGTTGTTAAAGTGGTTTTGGTATTGGCCGGCTATAAGACAATATCCGATCCCGGTCTCTTTAACAACCAATCGTTATTATAACCCATAGTTATAACTTTCAAAAAAAATATTTTATACTTCAAAATAAAATATCATTTCAACCCAAATCTTTATCAAAATAAAGATTAAATTATTTCCAAACCATTTCAATATATCATCATACCATATCTTTCGATTCAAATATTTATCAAAATAAATATCAAATCATTTCTAACCATTTCAATATATAAAATTATCATATCCTTTCAAAACTTCCTTTCAAATCATTTTAATATATCAAAATATCATAACCTTTCAAAACATCGTTCAAAATATCTTATCTTTCAGCACTTCCTTTCAAATTATTTTAATATCAAAATGTCATATCTTTCGAAACTCCATTTTCAAATCCTTTTAATATATCAAAATATCATATCTTTTCAAACCACATTTCAATCATTTAATATATCAAAATATCAAAACTACATTCATTTCAAATCATTATTCATTTTATTCAATTTAAAATACCATTTCAATTCACATTTCAAAACAGTTTATATTCAAAAAAAATCATTTTTAATCATTAAAATGAAGTTATTATGTTCAATAATTAAATTATTAAATTTCCAAAATTTTCAACTTCCAAAGTTCATTTATTCACTTAAGTTTATCAAAACAGTGAAAATTCACTTTTCGTGGCATTTAGAAAACGCTACGGAAAGATACATTCAAAATAGTTCAATTTAACAAAAGACAGCATTTTAAAATATTGTAATAGGGTTTACTTAAATTTCAAATAACTTAGTTAAATTCAAAAATTATAGCACTTACAAAAATTGCTATAATAGCTTTTAATTCAATTTAGCTTTTTAGTTCATTATCATCAACAACAGCATTTGCAAATGCTGTAATATAATTTACATTGTAACTAATAGCATTTCAAAAATGCAGTCAATTAACTTCAAATATTCAATATAATTTCTCAACCAATTATATTTTTTTACTTAAAAACATTTTTAACTCATAAAATCATACATTTTCACATTTATAAACATCATTTAATTTTCCTCAAGTTCATGATTTTATAAAGTTAAATTTCCATTCAAAAATCAAGATTTAATAATAATTCACTTATTAAATTGCAATGTTCAATTTTAAATTCATTGCATTAAATTTCAACTTAACATTTAAGTTCAATTTCTCAAATATAACTTAGTTTTATTTTTATTTACTTAACTAAAAGTTCACTTTTAAGTCAATTTCATAAATTTCCAATTTAGTTATATTTCAAAATTTCAACTTAAAGTATTCATTCATTTCACATTTCAACTTTATTAAAAATCATTAATATAATACAAAATCACTTTGAATTTGTTTAAATTCAAATTATCATAAATTTATCATAATTTCATATTTAGTTTAATTTCCAATTATAATTAAATCAAATTTTCCAAAATAACTTACATTCAAAATTTTCTAACTTTTCATTAATTCATTTTACTTACAATTATTCAGAAAATCAATAATATTTTACAAAAATCCTTTTTAATTAGATTTAAATCAAAATATTTTAATATTTACATTTCTAAAATAGTTTTAAAATTTTTAGAAAACATATATTAACTACGGGTCTGTATATAATTTTCTATGCTAGGTAAAGTGATACGGGTAATATATCATTTCAACCCGTAATTTACAAAGAAAATCCGGGTTTTATCATTTCAAACCCGCAGTCCCAAGTAAATGAAATAAATTGAAAATCATTCAGGCCTATCATTTCAGCCCATAATAATTTTCACTTATTCTAAAGTCCGTTCGGGTATGTAACATTTTTGGTGTTGTCTCTTGCTAAGGTGGGTTCGGCCTGGTCATGGTGATGGACTAGAGGGGTGGTTGATCAGAGAAGGAGGAGGTGGAGGTCAGCCTAGATCTGGTTGAGGAGGAGTGGAGCCATGAAGTAGAGAACAAGTTGCAAAATCACATAGAAAAACTAGAAAACAAGAGAAGAGAAGAAGATTTTACCAAATTTTTGCAAGATGGAGGCCATGATTTTTTTTTAGGGTTGAGAAGCTTTGAAAATACGTGAAAAAGATGAGAGAATGCAGCTGAGAAGAATAGAGAAAAGTACGGCCAAAATAAATGGTGTATTGATTGAAAAAGAAACGGTAAAAGAAACGGTGAAACGACTTTACGTTTCTTAGCTTTTAAAACCTTCCATACTTCCTTTTATTTTAAATCAAGTAAAACAAAATAAAATTCAGCAAGTACATCTAAAACCAAAACAAAGTGAAAAAAAAATAAAAATATATAATTAAATCTAAAGAAAATATAAAAAGAATTAAGGAAATTGCTCAAAAATTGAAAACAGGGTTCAAAAATTACAATTAAAACATCAATGGCTTTGGAAAAATATCTACTTCATTTTAAAAATATTTTAAAGAAAAATTTTGAAATAAATAAATTATTTATCATTTATAAAATAAAATAAATAATTAAATTGGAGAAAAATAGAAAAGAACTAAAGAAAACGTTTAAAAATTGAAAACAGGGCATGGAAATTACAAGAAAAATACAACTAGCTCTAGAAAAATTCCTACCTCACTTCAAAAATATTAAAAGACAAAAACATGCATAAAATAACATATCAATACATATTACAAAACAATATGACAAAGAAAAAAAATGAAATTTATACTATTTAAAATAACAAAATTGCAGAATAAACAAATTGCACTCAATATTGAAATATACATAACTTTCACAATTTAAATCCGTTTCCAACGAAACAAAAAGCAGTGTTCTTAAAATTTTATGTACTTTCATAATAAAAGATAAAATTTAAATTTTCAAACTTTCAAAATTTTAAATTAAAAGTCAAAATTTGACTATTTTGACCAAAAATTCACTTTTTGAAAAATATTCCTTTTAGTCATGCTTTGGAATGATAATTCATATCAAAACTAAAGTTTATATTTAAAAGAACAAAATTAATCATTCAAAATAAATAAAATAAGTTTTTAAATCAAAATTCAATTAAAAAATTATAATATACAATTAAAATAAATCACAAAATACAGGGTTGTTACAAATGTAGTGTCGATGCCTTGAGTAGGAAAAGGCTATGCTTTGTCAGTTTGTCGCTTCATCCTCTCTTAAAGATCGTATAGTTGCTAAGAAAAGTGAAGACCAAAGTTTAAGAGCTATTCGAGAGGAATTTTTGAAGAGAGAGACAGAATCAAGGAGATGGTATGATGCACTAGTTGATGAGGATGGTATTCTGAGAATAAATGGTAGGGTTTGTTTTCCAAATGTAGATGGATTAAGGGACGAAGTGCTTAGAGAGAATCACAAATCCAAATTTTCTATTCATCCGGTAGTGACAAAGATGTTTTAGAATACGAAGAGACTATATTGGTGGGAAGGAATGAAAAGGGACATTTCAAGATATGTGAGTAGGCATAGTACTTGTCAGTAGATTAAGGCTGATCATTAAAAGTTGGCAGGTTTATTATAGCCACTTGAGATTCTGAAATGGAAGTGGGATCATATTTCTATGGATTTTGTGGACAGTTTACCTAGAATGTGAAGGGGAAATGAGAGCATTTGGGTGATTGTTGATCGTTTAACGAAGACAGCTCATTTTATTCAGGTGAAATCAACTCGAACTACCTCAAGTTTAGTTGAGATCTATTTGAAAGAGGTTGTCTGACTCCACAAAATTCCTTCTAGTATCATTTATGATCGTGACCTATTTCACACGTAACTTTTGGAGAGCCCTTCTAGGTTCGTTGGGTACACATTTGAATTTGGGTACGGCCTATCACCCATTGATATATGGCCGAACCGAATGGATTAATAAAATTTTGGAAAACCCTCTTCGTGCATGAATTCTAAATTTCGTTGGTTCTTGGGAAGACCATCTTCATTTTGTCGAACTCACCTATAATAATAGATATCATGTAGAACTTTGTTAAATAAATTTGAATTAAATATATATGTAGATAAACCTTTCCATAATTCGAATCTTTAGTATAGACTAGTACCGACATGGAACTGTTCGAAGCTCTTTACGGACGTCCATGTAAATCTCCATCTTGTTGGATTGAAACTGGTGACAGACTTGTTCTTGAACCTGAGATTATTTTGGAGGCTTCTTAGAAGGTTGAGGAGATTAAGTGAAAGATGAAAACTGCGATGGATAGGAAGAAGAAATATGTTGATTAAAGGCGAAATGAGTTAGAACTCATAGTTGGAGACCTTGTGTATCTCAATATTTCACCATTGAGAAATGTAATTCGGTTTGGGAAGAAAGGAAAGCTGGCCCCAAGGTTTATTTCCTTTCCGTATATCTGAAAGGATTGGTACCCTAGCTTGTAGAGTTGAATTGCCTGAAAAACTATCCGGTGTTCATGTTGTATTCCACGTCTCCAACCTTTGGAAGTATATTCATGTCAGCGATAGTCCTTTCCACGCAGCTTGAGGAATTAGAGATTCGGCCTGATCTTACTGTTGAAAGGAAGCCCATTCGTATTTTGGGTAGAAGTACGAGGAAGTTGAGGAGTAAATTGGTCAATCTTGTCAAAGTTCAGTGGAGCGATGATGATCGAGATTGCACTAAAGAGACTAAGGATAGTATCCATGCTTCCAATACTGAATTATTTCGATTCGGATATGCTTTGTAATCTTAATATGTCTTTTGATTTTTGCAGTTCGCCCTTTTTTAGGGGCGAAAAGTTTTTAGTGGGGGCGAATGTAACGATTCTGAATTTTACAGTTGTTTGAATAATTAGTCGGTTAACTTTAATTTATTTAAGTTAAGGAATTTAGAAATTTGAATTTAAATTTACGTTACGTACGATTGGTTAAAATGAATAAAGTATGAATTAAATTATAAAATATAAATTTTGAACGATTTGAAATTTAACGTAAAATCAGTTGTTATTAAAACAGTAAAAAAATTTGTTTTATAAATGTAAATATTTTATATGGAAATATTGTAGAAAAATTTATAATAAAAACGTCGACGTTCATTTCGTCGAACTTCGATTTTTCCAGCTTCGTTTAAATCAGTTTATACAATCGACTTACATTAGTGACAACTGATATGACGTAAATATAGTTTTCACTCAAGCATTAAGCGACTAATTTTCGGTGTATTAACGTGTTCCTATCGTTGCGCCGAAGACATTGATGTTTCGTTTCGCGCGTTTGGACCCTTGGTTTATCCGGTGCATTGTTTTTGGTCCGAGTTAACGGTAGTTGCTATTATATATATACAGGGTATTATATGCTAATGAAATTATAATACAAGTTTAAAAGAAACAGCCGTAGAGAAAAAAAAGAAGGATAAATATATATAATACAGACGTTAGAACTTTTGAAATAGTAAGCATATAAGTAGGTACACGTGGATATTGAGGGTAATATAAGGTAGGTAAAAAAGAAGAAGAAGAGAGATTGAATTGGTAGGATAACACGTTTTGTTTGAACTAGTTGAACTAATAATCGTTCAACCCTATCCTATGCATGCGTAGCAGGCCTCCCTCTTCTCTCTTTTACATTCTTCTGCTACATTTTTTATGTATAAAACAGCAAGCACAGAAGAAGAAAATACTAAGCTGCTTCTTCTCCATCGTCGAAACTGAGCCTCCTCCATCAACGCTTACCGCAGAACCTCCCACGCCTTACCATCCTACTGTCGCACCATCTCCTGACACTGTGCCGACCTCTAACCTTACCGTCTAGCAACCACCACCTCCTCCTTATAAAAAACAAAGTATCGCCTACACCTAACCCTCCACCGCCACCGCCCTATCGCCTGCACCTAGCCCGCTTTCTACCCAACCGTCGCCGCATCCTTCAACTCCGGCCAGAGCCTCCTTCCAGTCGCCTAAATAAAGTCCACAGTGCTACAGTGACTTCCTCCCTCACCACCATTTCCACCGCCTGCACCACCAACTGACCCCGTCTAGTCGCCACACACCTAGCCTTGTCTGCCCAAGATTGTCCTACTTCCTCTTGTGGTTCCAGTGCTTAAAAAAACAAAGTATATATAAAGGAAGTAGATGCTGCGGTTTGCTGTTTGGATTGGAAATAGAACGAGTACGAGTTGAAGAGTCACCGTCGAGTTCATTTGTATCGTATTTTGTAGGCGTTTGTGATCATATCGGATTAGCGTAGTTCAAGATGAGTGTTTTACATTCACACTTAACTGACATCATGATGCAAGTTAATAAATTTATAATCATCACCTTTATATGTTGTGATTGAATTGGATTGATATATAGTAATTGTATAAATTATTGGATGATATGTGCATATGTTGATATGTTATACATGTCATATGTTTGTACATCAGTGTAGAAATTTAATTTGGACATGCCACATTTCATCTGTTATTATTGTTCATGATTCTGTGATTCACTGAAATTTCCCGTGGATATCTGAATATGATATATGTTGAAATTAAGATATTGAAAAGAGTTGAAATTGTAACAACACTGGCTTTGGAGATTACCTGTTTATACTAAATTATAACGGTAGTTATAATTTAATATTTTAAATTAAAATATAATTGAAAATTTTAAATTGTTTATTTGGAATAAACAATGAATTTTGTAAATAAAATGGGAAAAATAAAGTTGAAAATTTATTTTGTTTATTCGGGTATAAATATAGGATTAAATATTGATTGGATAAGTATTTTGCTTAAATAATTTTAAATATTGGGTAATTATTAGTTTGGAGCCAATAAATTAAATAAGTGATGTATTTCAACAGTCAATTGTTGAAATAAATTTAAATTGATGTAAATAAAGTTTTAAAAACTTCATTTTCAGAATTTGAGTAGAGAATAATCAATTTATAATTTTATTTAGGTAAACATAATAATAATGGAAAATAATGTCAATATTAATCTTTTATGGATTTGAAAAGGAGAAATAATGGAAAATATTGGGCATAACCTTTTCATTTCTTACCTAAATTCGATGATTTTAGATGTTCTGGAAATCTTAGATTATGAGCTACAAGTTTCGTGTTCTGAGTTTTCCAAAATTTTAATGTTTGGTTGCTTAAAATTGTACTTGTTTGTTGCTGTCCCAAGAGCAAATTGATAGCAACAACAATCATAGGCTTGAGAAGTATTTAAACCATAAGTTACTCGTTTCTTCTTCGATTTAGATCAATTATTTTTTGCTGGAAACTAGATTCAATAAGGAACAATTTCTATTCAGGTTAAATTTTGATATTTTATCATTTGGTTGACCCGAAACAGATTTCAAAATAAAAGTATAGTTTTGTCTTTGACAGAATTTCCTGAGTTTTAATTTGATATTGTTTGAGCTATATCTTTCTCGTTTTTGATCAGAATTTGATAATTTTGGATGTTTCGGAAAAATTATGTACTACAACTTTCATGCATTGAGTTTTCTATATTTTTGGGGTTAGCTATACCAAAATTGAAATTTTCTACTGCTAACCCGAGAGCAAAATCAATATATGCTCTTGTTTGAAGCTGAAACAAAATTAGCCATAACATTCTCGATTTTGACCGGAATTTGACAATTTGGGATGTTCCGAAAAGAAAAAATCATGTGTTTCATGTTTTGAGTTTTATTAAATATTGAGATTAGTTTGGTCAAAAACGTGTTTGATTGTTGCTATTCAGAGACCAAAACGACAAAGGTATTGCAATTAAGACCCCTGAACTATTTTGTGATAACCTTTTCATTTCTTATCCAAATTTAATAATCTTAGATGTTCCGAAAAGCGTAAACATTGTACTAAAAGTTTCATGTTTTGTGTTTCTTGTAATTTTGACGTTTGCTTGGTCAAAACTGTGTTTGTTTGTCGCTCTTCCGGGAGCAAAATGACAGCAATAACAATTATTGATCTGAGGAGTGTATTAGCTTATTTTCGATTCTCATTCAATTTTGATGATTGTTTTCGAAATGTTTTAAGAGCTATGATGCCTATCAATAGGCTATCTATATTTGGAGAATTTGAAATTCAAATCTGAATAGAATTTGAATTGATTTTTGGTTAAATTGGAATTGAATTCGTATTGAACTCAAGTTATCGGTCTTGAGTTACCTTTCTTGTTTGTCATTGTTTTCGAGCACGGTTTTCTCTAAACCATTTTTGAAGTGATTTTTTGAAATAAATGGAAATTGCAAATTATTATTATATAGTATTTTAAAATTGTTTTTCTAGTATAAAATCTATTTATTTCCTATAATAAAGGAATTTCAAATATTGGTTTTATTAATGTTTTTGGGAAAAAGTTATAGAAGCTTGTTTTCTTTAGTAAACTATTATATATATAAAACATACACATATACACTATTCAAACGTATGAGAAAGAGAATTAAACGATTTAGTAAAACATGTGGTATGAGACATGTGCGGTTAATATTTTGGTTAATTCCGGACTTGTACGATCGAAGCTATTTGAGATTAATGATTCTGAGATGTTTTAACATTTTATGGCATAATTTGAGTTTTAATTCCTACTTATTGGAATTATTTAAGATGGCCAAGATTTGGCAAGTAGTATGGTTTGAGATCTCCTATGTAGGAGTATGGTCGATGAGAACCATCACGATGTTTTATTTACTTGCAAATGATATAAGGTAAGTCTTGAGTATACGATTTCAAATTTTGAGATTTATGGTTTGTAAGGAACCATCATGATGTTTTCATTTATCGAGGAGACGAGACAAGTTACGATGCCATTTAATACTTGTAGATGAGTTGAGACGAGTATGGTGTCTCTTTATCACTTGCCAATAAGACGAGGCGAGAAATGATTTTTTTTTGAGTTTTATTATGTTCCTAGTGTGGCATCGACTAGCGGCTAGTAAACCACTAAGTGCGAACGTGTGGTATGGGACACACGTTAAAACTTTTCGGGTTCCTATCAGTGAGTTTGTGACGCTCGCGATGTTTACCTAGCAGAATTGCTTTGAGAGCTGTTAGCGACCTTGTCATGAGGACGAACTGGTTTGGGAGGTGTTAGCGACCATGTTAGGGCTGACAAAATGGCTTGGAAAGGTGTCAGCGACCTTATCGTGAGGACGAACTACTTTGGGAGGTGTTAGCGACCATGTCTAAGACTTCGGCCGTATGAGTTTAGCACGTTCACCATTTCTTCGACATTGTAATCGGGGTTTTGGCCAATCCGGGTTTTCTGAGTTTTGAGTTTGCCATTTTTGGTGCATTAGTGTTAAGATTTTCTGAGTTTTGAACATGCATCGAATTCTTTATTGACTTTGAGATTTTATTAGTTTGAATTCGTATCGAGTTCCATGAGCTTTAAAGATTGAGATTTATGTGTGAGATTTAGCCGTCTAGGCTTACTTATGAGTTTAAGATCTCACATTCTTATGGAGTTATCTTTTGTTGCTTTCATGACTTCTATTTGTGATTAAGATGAGTTTTCTCCTTTTAGAGTAATGGTTCGTCGAACCATTTGAGTTTTCCTCAATTTTTATATGAGTTGATTTGAGCTCATTATGGGTTATCATCGATGATATGAGGCACTTGTGTTTTATTTGAGTATTGAGTTTAAGTTACCTCTTTTGAGGTATTTAGCCACTTAGGTAGCGGTTGTTGCTTAAGTATTGAGCTATGAGTTATCTAATCCTTCTCCTCATTCAAAAAGAAGTATCACTATATCCTTTCTGCTTCATATTATCGATATTAACTGATTTGTGTAGCTAGACCGACCCATGTATTTATACTTGGGTCAGACCGAGTTGTTTCAGGTATCATTTATTGGGCTTAGCTTGAAGTTGATGTTGGACATTAGCTTATCTATCACTTGAGTAGTTTTTTTCTTCCGCATACTCTGATGTATTTACATTTGATTCGATGTATATGGTATGGTCGAGTACCACCTTTATTATATTCATATTGTATTGTACTAAACATGTATCAGTGTATATGTATATATATGATGTTAATTACTATTCTGTGATGTGCTTTACATTTAGTTATCGTATTTTGTTCCGACCGTTAGCCACCTATAGTTTTGGATTAAGCATTTACTGGGTATGTCGATCCACTTTAGTTGAAAAGAAAATTTATATTGCATTTATCGACGTATACGGTAGATGTTTAAGACAAAATTACAGATGGTCGCCGTTAACTTGCCCTATTCTTCACTTTAGTAGACAAAATTACTTGTTAATTCTCTTTGCTAAGGTGGGTCTCAGGGTGGGGCGTTATAGCTTGGTATCAGAGCTGTGGTTAGAACAAAGTAGAATAAAGACAGAATAGTACGTATATCATGATATGTCAAAGTACAATACGAGTGAATCATTGTCCATTATTCGAGCTTGTTTTCAAATCGTGCTTTGATTCTTTTTCGACTTTTGGGATATGTTGAAATGGATTATGTCTAGGAATATAAATTGTACTCCGTAGTATTCCTTAATTGGGTTTGATGTTATCTTATCTTATGAATAATCTTATTTGGGATTATTCTATTCTTATTTTTGTCGATGCAAGTGAGTTCATATCGAAGAAGCTTATTGATTCCTTTCAGTATTCTTGTTGTGTTCTCTGAGAGTTGTGAATCATATTGAGGGGATCCAAAACGATTGGCTCGTTGTAAGCATTCTGAGATTTTTATTTGATGTTGCTTTTGTGAGTGTTTGTGTGATGTCCCAGAAATTTAGGCAATGTTTATTTAATAATTTCCATTAATAATCATTTTGAAATATGTAATATTGATTTAATAATCTAATTTAAATAGGATTTATCTTTATTAAACCTATAATTTTTTAATTTAACAAATGTTATCTTTTCAAAATTTATAATAATGATAATAATTTAATTTGGAAATTTTATTCTTTTCAAATTATTAATATATTTAATTGATAAAATTTATCTTTTCAAGCTAATTAAAAAGATATTCTATTTATAATGTATATATGTGTGTATACATTGTAAGTAGGGAGTTTGATTTTAATTTAAATTTAAATTTAATAAGAATGTTTTCAAATTTATAATATATATATATATATATATGAATATATATATCGTGAATTGGAAAATTTGATTGAATTTAATATAGAAACTTTTTAATAGCTTAATTAAAAATTGATCTTATATTTTCAAAAGTAATTAAACTAAATATTTATTTTGTATAAAAAATAATAGCCTTAAATTGTACATTATAATAAAAGTTTATTTTGTTTTCTTTTAAAGATTGGTCTTTGAAATAAATTTAGTATACACATTGAAGTACAATGTTTTTAGTTGAAAACTTTGAAAATAAGGTTTAATTCAATATTCTTTTCTTTTTGAATATTCTTGCTTTAAAATTTAGCTTTGAAAATTTTATTTTACAAAGATACAAATAAACATTAAAGAATGTAAATTTTAAAGGTAATTTATATATATAAACATTAAATGCTAAATTAATATAAACATTAAAACATGATAACATAAATAAGAAATGAATTTAAAAACATTTATAAAATTAAGAAATTATTTTAATATTGAAATGTAACATGTGTAAGGCATTTAACTCTTAAGAAAGACACTTGTAAAATAATCTACATCTTAAAGCAACAAGTGGCATTTGTTTTATTTATTTTTGAAAACATTTTATTAAAAATGTACTAAGTAAAAACTTGGCAATTCATTTTAGTTCAAACATTCTCTTCAAAAGAAAACTAAAATCAGATTTTAAGAAGAAATTCAAAACCAAATAAACTTCTGTTCAAAATTCACTAGCCTGAGTCTTGAAAGCAATAGAAAAATAAAGAATCAACATCAAATACAAACCAAATTTTGAAAACAGCATCTCTGCAAGAATTCAACAATAATGATCAATAGCAAACTCAACAAATCTGGAGTTCAAGAATCTATAAAGTAAGTAAATTCAGCTACTGTAATCAAAATTTGCAAGAAAACTCAACAACATTCAAAGTACCAGAGGAAAACTATTCCAGGAAACAAATCATGTTCTCTTCTTCTTCATATGGTGAGTAAACCTTTTTTTTAAATAGTTTACAAACCTATGATGAAATATGTCGCATGTGTAGGAATATAGTTTATAATGCTTGCGTGATTTTAATTGTCTGTTATGTTCATTTGTGCTCTATGTTAGTGACAGGTCCACTTTCATCAACTAAAAATTCATATCTCACTGGATAATCAGAATTTGACTTTGATTACTAAAAGGAAAAATGTTAATAACATTATATTCTTGTTTTTAAAAATAATTTCAAGTGAATAAATTTAGATAATACTCCGTAAAATCAAGAATACAGTGGAAGTCATAAAAATGGGTAAATTTCAAACATGGTGATTCTCAAAATCACCAATATAGTTTTATTTGTCATCAAAAGCTAGGAATTTCAAAAGCTAAATCATAATTTTAAAGTTAGAATCGAAGGAGATATTTGGGTTTGTTAAGAAAGGGGTTTTTGAGCCTTTTCTGATGATCGATGAGATCAGAAGGGTCGGGTTTGTTACTGAAGGTGGCGAAGGAGTAGAGGAGCAAGGGAAAAATGCCCGATGAATTTTTCAATCGACGTGATGATGGCGAATTGATGGAGTAGGGTTTTGGACCTACTGTATGTCACTTTCGTTCTCGAGGCTTTTGCGGCATCACCAGAACTGCGGAGATCATCGGAGTTGTGGGAAAGGGTTCAGGGAAGGTCAATGAACGTTTGGCCGTGGTTACACTTCGTCAGGTGGTCGGTGCCAATGGTTTGGAATGATTTATCCGATGGGTCGCGTTTCTAGTTTTGGTCTTTGCAGCTCGTTTTCGTGTCTCTGGGGTTTTGGCGATTCTGGATGGTCAGGGTGGAAGTTGAGATCGCCATTGACTTGCGAGCGTGGTCGGTAAGGTGGACATGTGGGTCTGACCACCGTGCACGTGCATAGTGCACGTTAATCTCTGAGTGGTTCGAAGTTTGGGGAAGACAGTTTCAGGCTAGGGTTTGATTTCGAGTTGGTGTCGTTGATGACTCGAAGGAGATGGCTCGATGTTTGCGTTTGTTTGAGTTTGCCTGTTTGGTTCGAGTTTCCTCTTACTCTTGTTAATCTGTTTTGACCAGATTATAATTAGTAAAACAAGGTGATTTTACTTAAATGATTTTATTATTGGGTTTTAAAAACAAATAATAAACATATTTTGAAGGTATGTAAAATGAATATGTTCAAAAACATAATATAGGTATAAGTATAAAACCAATTTTTTTTAAGCAAAGTTTTAAACAAGTTTAAAATGTGTCAAATGTTTTAAGTTAAAAGATGAAGTTTTAAACAAATTTAAGTTTCAAAGGTATGTTTTTAAAGTTTTAAATCTTGTTTTAAAAGTAGTTTTGATAAATATTACTTTAGAATTAATTTGTAATTAGCTTTTAAATGTTTCAACTTAAATAAAATTGTTGAAATATAATTATGATTTAAGTAAAAAGGTATTTAACTTTAATAAAGGGTGATGATTTTTTTAATAAATCATATTCAAGATTTTAAATTTAATCTATTTTAAATTGGAAGTTAAGAGTCAATGTAATAAATGATTTATTTTAACTTAATCCTGTTTTATTAACTAAAGTAATTAAAAGTATAATTACTTAATTTACTAAAATGATTAATTTAAGTAATTAAATTAAGATAAATTAATTTGTGAAATTAATTAAGTGTAATTAATTACTTAATTAATATTAGATTAACCAAGGTTCATCAATTAAGAAACAATAAGTAATTATGAGGTTAATTACTAAATGCTAAGAAGATTTTTAAAGATAATTACTTCATAAAGTAATTAAAGAAATTAATTACTTGACGTAATTATTTAAGTTAATGTGATTAATTTTAATTAATTAATTAAGTTTAATTAATTAAGTTTAATAATTAAAGAGGATTACTTAATGATGGAATTAAGTGTATTACTTAATGTAATTAAGGGAGAATAATTACTTAGTGAAGTAATTAATGAATAATTACTGGATGTAATTAACTGAAAGGGAAATTACATGATGGATACTAATTAAAGGATAATTACTTAAGGGAAGTGAGATGACCCACTTTCTTCAACTTAAAAAAAAAAAATTGTGACGCCCCACCTCTATACCCACGCTAGCCAAGAACATTACGGTGAATGTTGTCAACTAGCACGGAGAATAAGGCTGTTGAGGAGCGACCATCCGTGTAATTGCTTTGTGCGAGCATCGATATGTCAGATAGTATAGCATGCAATTCTTTTCAAGTAGAAATCCGACATACCGACACAAACTCAAAGCTACTACACATTGGCTATAAAGGTCTTCGGAAACAAATATAGAAATAAACATAACACAAATCAGTCACAGACAATTCATATCACAAAGGTGGAAATAGATATGAATATAACACATGAAAGTGTACATCAGAGTAGTGGTCAAACAAGATCCACAATATCAAAAAGAATAGATACAAGTGCTAGACAAAAGAATAAGTATACATCATAGAGTCTGTATCTCAAATGTATACAACAAAAACTACTAATCTAAGTAGTTAGCCAAAAGTCAGATGATGGTCCGATAAGGAGTCAAGCAGAAGCACCTGTAAAATCTCAGTCTGACCCGAGTATTATTTAAGAAGAAAATAATAAACGGGTCAGTCTAGCTATAAATATCAGATGAAGTGATATATAATAAGAGATATGACATAAACATATAATAATCACAATGCCAAGCTGTGATAAATAAGTAATTGAAAATCAACAAGAGATTAATCAATAACACAATAATCTACTCAAAATAAAAAGGAATGTCATACTCCTAATTTCATTCACCAAGCCACAATAAATGACATATATGTCAATGCCAATCGTAAAAGTTGGTGAAACATAAATTCCAGAAATCAACACAAGAAATCCAGAAATCACAATAAAAGGATGGCCAATCCCAGAAAAATTAGCCGGAGCTCCTCCAGACAGGGTATAGTCCCCCATTGCGGACTTTGAGCCGAAGCTCCTCTTGGTGAGTCAAAAACTCCTCCTGACAGGGTATAGTCCCCCATTGCGGACTTTGAGTCGAAGCTCCTCCTGGTGAGCCGAAGCTCCTCGTGACAGGGTATAGTCCCCCATTGCGGACTTTGAGCCGAAGCTCCTCCTGGTGAGCCGAAGCTCCTCGTGACAGGGTATAGTCCCCCATTACGGACTTTGATCCTAAGCTCCTCCTGCTGAGCCGAAGCTCCTCGTGACAGGGTATAGTCCCCCATTGCGGACTTTGAGCCGAAGCTCCTCCTGGTGAGTCAAAAACTCCTCCTGACAGGGTATAGTCCCCCCAGTGCGGACTTTGAGCCGAAGCTCCTCCTGGTGAGCCGAAGCTCGGTAAAAACGACGTATAGTCCTCCACGTGGACAAAGAGACATCGCTCAATGCTAGTCTAAACCATAAAATGATCGTCATGATCAAAGAGAAGTGTCGATTACAGTAAGCTAGTAAATATATGAGCTTAGCTTCATGTCCCATAACCACTAGCTTAACTTAAATATTTACGAACAAATTGTAGATCTCCACTAGAAAATTGTCACAAGAGATTCAATCGAACAAGTCCAAGAATTAACCGACGAAGTAAACGCAAGCGTTTCATACCACTTGTTTTACTAAGTCGTTTAATTAGATTTCACATACGAGTGAGGTAATGGTTTGTATATACTAATAGATTGGAAATCGGTTTGAGAAAACGAGCTTTGTTATAAAATAGTTTTGAAATCATTTGAAGAAAGAGTTTTGATATTTACTACTAGTATAGGAAACCTTTATATTTTTAAAGTGACAAATCACAAAGAAGATTGTAGAAACAATCGGGCATTAAAATTCACATTCGAAGACGTGAATAAAATCCAAAGAAATCGATATAAAATCCATCAAAGTGGATATATCTAAAATTCCCAAAGAAAAGGTCATCAAAGTCGATAATAAATGACAACAACAAAAGGGAGACAACACGAATCGATTAAAGTTGGATATTCAAACGAATTAGCAATATAGGCTAATCTGGCAAATAGTAGCAGGTCGGTCGACCGGACTCCCTGAGTCGGTCAATCGAACCAAAGGTTGGAAGTGCTCGGGGCACCAGGTCGGTCGACCGGCCCAGTGGACTCGGTCGGCCAAAGCCTGTAACCAGCACTTCCAAATAGAGGCAGGAAGTGCCTGGACTACAGGTCGGTCGGCCGGCCAGGGGGCTCGGTCGGCCGAACCTGTATACTTGCACTTCCTACCCTATTTCAAAGGAGGTGCAAATCCCGACCAAATTGCAATCGCACGAGCAACGGCGCAAAGGGTTTATGCCAATCGACTACCCGGCCCTATATGCTCCTCGATGCATCACCAAAAAATGTTCAAACATCAAAGTTAGGATTTTTAACGAATTGAACTCAAAACACTAAAAATTGGAATATTCACAAAAGCAATCCAAATCAAAATCAAATGCACATGAATAGGTGATAGGAATTCATACCTAACAATAGAAGAGAATTATAAGCATAGATGTGAGATTAAAAATCTTACCTTTGAACCCGAATCAACGAAGGAGAAGCTTTAAAAACAAGCTAAGATCAATTCCTCTTCAATAACAACTCAAGAAGCTTCAATCTAAGCTTAAAAGAGAAACATTTCCTAAATTAGGTTTAGGAATTTTCTGAAATCAAGGAGAGAAAGAGTTGGAGAAGAAGAAGGAGTTGCTTACCAATGGGTTCTCTTGAGTTTGGAGCTAGAAGATGGATTTGCTAATGGAAACTAGGGCTTAGGATTTCCTAATTCTTTTTCTCTTCCACCATTGTTGAAAGCTTGAAGAGTTAGGAATTAGAAATGAAGTAATGAAGAGTTGGAGTGGGTTGGGACTGAATACATAAGTGGGCTCAGCCCAAACCAAAACTGTAACGGCTCGAATTTTTCGCGTTCGAAAATCGACATCCATACTTCACATTGTACTCGAATGTCGCAGATTCGATCGTTCAAATTCGAGTCGCCGGAGCTTATAACACATTAAGTAAATAACACAGCGGAAGAAATGAATAATATATATCAATGTACAACATTTGATACAATATCTGATACAACAGAATGATACAATGAACATATATACATCAGAGTTACAAAGAATAGCAGCGGAAATAAAAGATAACACTAGCAGCGGAACAAAATCTCCAAAATAGTCTTCAAGAAAGAACTCCAGCATCAGCAATCTACATCTCCAAAGCACCAATCCAGAAATAGCTTGTACTCCCAATCAAAATGAACAGAAGCAACTCTAGAGAGCCAAATCCTAAGGCTGAAAGCTATCGAATCTACACCTACTATAGATTATCTGAAAATCCCAACTCTAGACTGCCCGTGTGGGAAAATAGTGGGCACCCAGAGTTTAGGAAAGGAACAATAAACTCCAGGTCAGTCATGGGACTGGTATGAGCAAACAAAAACATTTGGTCTTTTAAAACAACAAAAGAATTTTAAATTTGAAATCCGCAATGCTTTTTGGAAAATGAAACTACCATAAGGCCTCCCGCCACACACACAATGCAAACGCAGAACTGGAGGAGATTTCTCCTTATGATAGTCAAATATGCTTAATACGAGAAAATTTCTTTGATATTATTACTATAAGTGCAAAGTGTGGAAAACCATTTCGAAAATATAATATAAATCCTAGCCAGCATACGACATTTCGTCGTATGCCTACTATAGCTACCATGTTCAATAGCAGGTTACCGCCACATTCCATGGCAGGTTATACAACTAAAACCGTACAGGGCGCGTATTGTTTTGATTGGATTTCCAACAAATGGTCAGGCTAAGGAACTTCCTACTGTCTATGGGATCGCCTCTGGCGGGACGTCCCGAGAAACTAACGTTACGGTTAGATCTCTGCCAACACAAGGCCGGGTTACCTCTGTAACTAGGTAACTACTACACGAATATGTCATTCCCCGGTCCTTTGGGACCTTTATCCGAGGCGCCTCAAAGCAACAACCACACAGTAAATGAGATTGGAGCAACCACATAGGTTAAATACCAGGGCTCCATACCTGATACCACCCTTTACCAGAAGGGAATGACACACCCTAAAGGGAGCGACCCTCATAACCTTGCCGCATCTTTCCTGTTTCGACCATTTCCGGGGAGTGAGGTCCTGATGCAGTCTCGTCCACAAAGCTACGCTTTGGCACAAAGCCATGCTTTGGGTCAACAGATGACCAAAGCAATGATCACAAAGATAAATGATCAAACAAATGATCATATCACAAATGATCAACCAATGATCATCACACAGCAGCACTCAGCATGCCACATTACCAAATTGGGAATATCACTGATAAATATCAACTACATAACCTCTGAGCTCGTACGTCTCAGAGAAGGGTGTTAAGCTGAGAGAATAAATTCTCCGCCACCAGGCAGAAATGTATTTGATAGAAATCAGTTAACATCTCAAAGTGTAATGTCGGACATACAACCATACAAGTCTGTTCCGGGTTCGAACAGAACCGAAGGCACTTCCGAAGAAGCCCTTGCAAATCCGGATAATCCCTAATCACGTCCGGACTTCCCATCACATATGAAGATCTCTATACCGGGGATCAGCCAGTGCAGAGACAATCGATGAGTTACCCTTTTGTTTTCGGAAATATCCGGTCTTCACCACCGGTCTTCAATTGCTATCCCTAACGTCGTATCACTATTCGGAATGGGCTATATGACACTAGGTCCTCTCCCGGCTAAACCGAATAATGAGCGCCATATTTTAAAACATATGGATATGGGATTTTAGTTAAGTCACAACTTATAAAATCCAAAACTTTTCTTTCAAATGGTTAAGCAAATTACCATTTTAAATCTTTAAACAAAAAGATTTATTTCACAAAGTTTCACCTAGTTTCACAAAGATCTATTCATAGATTTCAAAACAACTTCCATTTCAATTGGATTAACTCAATAAATCTTTAAATTAAAGATTTAATTTATAGCTTTCAAAACACGTTCCAAAGATTTATTTATAACTTGGAATACCATTTTCATTTCAAAACTTGAATTCCTTTTAACATACATTGGAAATCCATTTCTTATATGAAAGCTTCTATTATTTGAAAACAACAGTTTTCGTTTCAGAAAAGTCCGATTTATACAAGTTGGAATCTTGGGTTAAATTTTAAATTTCAAAACATCACTTTTAAATTGGTTTAAAAACCCCATATAAACCCATTTATAAGTTGAATAACTTTTTAAAACCCTAGTTTCCAAATCATAGAATTCAATTCAATTATTGAATTCAAATTTAACTCAAATTATTTAAATTTCAAAACTCCATTAAGTTATTCACATAACTTTTATTTTTTGAAATTCATTTTTTTTTCAAAAACCTCAATTCTAATTCCAAAACTATTTTGGATTCAAAAATTCAAATTTCTAAAACAATTTCAAAATCTGTGACTTAACTCATTTCCACGTGCAATCCATATTTGTGTGTGTATAAGTGTGGTCTAGGGGTTCAACACAATAGTGCACAACATCATCATCACAGATTCAATCATAAAGATAAGCGGTATAACCCATAACGCTTATCTATATTCATAGATTCATAGATAAGGTAAATTATCAATCACAAAAATTCACTAATATGATTCGATGTGGGTTTCGGATAACCAACTGGAATCCGACTCCCTGTCGCATCGAAACTCAAATGTCATTTTACGGGTCAAAGGGTTTTCATATTCATACAACAGTATATTCATCACAAATATAGCCATCACATAGCATCACATCACATATCAAATATATCAATCCATCACACAACATTCAATAACAATCAGCATCTACAATTAAGATGAATAAACTGGGTGGTTTTAAATTTATTACCTACATGATTACTTTCATTTATTATTCCCTATTAATTAACTATCCATATTTATTCAATTAATAAATCTTCAATTATTAATTTAAAATCTAATATCATTCAATTAATGATTTCTTAATTACAGATTAATTATTCTAAGAAAAATTAATCTTAAACTTAAATTAATCAAATTAAAACCCTTAATTACTTTAACTAATTTTCCATTTCTTAATTAATTTATTTATATTAATTATCCATTTGTACTACCTTCATAATTAAATGAATTACAAATCATTATACTTTTCTTTTTTAGATAAACATTCCTTATTTAAATTATGCACTTAAAAACAAAATGTTTTTAAATTTACATTAAATTCCATTTAACATTCTCTTTTTAAACTTAAGATCCAAATTTATTTAAAATAAGATTTTAAACAATACAACTTAATCTTATATGTTTAAAAGAAACATATACTTTATAAATGAGTTTTAAAAAGAATTTAAATTTCAATTCAAATCAATTTAAAAATTACTTAAAAATTTCCAAATTGAAATATAACTTCCATTTCATTTTAGTTTTAAATTCTTTAAAACTCTTTCTATAATTTACACCTACAATTCAAATGCAAATCATTTGATCATTAAAAACAATTTAATTTAAACCTTTATTTAAAACTGAAGTTTAAATTTTAAATCCAGATTTTAAAAACTCAGATTGAATTCATTTTGAATTTTTTTAAATTAAATACTTAACCTTCCATTCCAAATGCAAATCACATATGCATTTCCACAAAGAGTTTGAAAATCAAATTTAAATTTTAAAAACCATCAATGATTTCAAATTCCAGATAAATCAAATTTGAATTCATATTCAAATTCAACTTAAACTCAGTTTTAAACCTATACCTGCAAAATTTAATTTTACCTTAATATTTAAAACAGAAAACAGTTTTCTGTTTATTTAAAAAAAAACAAACTTTGAATTTTCCTGAAATTATTTCAACAGAATTCATACTTATTTGAATTCATATTCAAATTCAGGTTCTTAAAGCCTAAGTCCAAATTAAGTTTACATTTTAAACTTTCACTTTCAATTTTAAAAACTGCAAACAGTTTTCCTGTTTCTTTATTTTTTTTAAGAAAAACCAATTTAAAATTTCTGCATTTAAATTATTACAAAATAAGAATCCAAACAATTTGAATTCATCCTTATATTCAAGATAAATCCTAAGTTAATTTCCATACTTAAACTAAAACTTTATTTTTTTAAAATTCTAAAAACAGAACAGAACAGTTTCTGTTGAATTTTGAACCTCTTACATTCTTTAATTTAAAATGTTTTCAAATTTCAGATTTTGAATTATTTAAATCTATAACTAAATTCAGGTTCCAACTGATTTCAAATTTTAAGTTTATATTCCTATTATTACTTCAACTTAATTCTTTTAAAAACCTGGAAACAATTCTGTTTCCAATATTCAAACCTGTAACAAAAGGTATACTCGAGTCACCATAAAATTTACTTTGAGACAAAATCTACCCCGCTTCGAGTTTCTTCTCAAAAATCCCGAGGCCATCCCGAGCAAAAATTCCTGCAACCCAAACACCAACCTCCTGCATAACAGACCAAACCCCCACCCTTCAAACCTGTCATCACCAATCTCTCCACCTCTCGACCACCATCAACATCCAAACTCCGGTGGTAGCTTCATCACTACACCATCCATCAGTACCCTAAACATCTTTGACCTCAATGTATCCTTGAAGTCACAGCATTCAAAATATTTATAACCCAGTAAACTAGGGTTTTTGACAGGAATTTCCAAATTACAACTAAATTTTGAATTGTAAATCAATTCAATGATTTACTTATGATCTAAGATAGATGACCACTTCCAGAAACAATTTTACTCAATTCAAATACAAGGATCAAAGGATCTTGATCAAAAAGTAAAATACAGTAAACATGAAACTGTATTTTCTCTTTTCACTGTAAATTTAAATTTTAGTTTTAAAATTCTTGAATTTACTCACTGATTGAATTAATAAACCTGGAACATTACATCATAAATCTTTAAATTTATCACTCCAGTCAAATTTGTTTTGTGTAATTTGGTTTTCAGATTCCAGATATCATATGTAGTTTATATACAATTAGAACTCACACATTCTAAACAAACTTGATTTGTTCAAGCATTTAAGTTAAATTCAGTAAAAAAAGTCAAAGAAATTTTAGAAATCAAGACATAAGTTTTGAAATTTGAAAAGCACACATGCACAGCCACCAACTTGTTTACAGTCACAACTTGCAAGTACTTCCATATATGTTTATTTAAAATTTATAAACATGCATAATTTACCTAAAAAAAACTGTTTTATAAAGAAGAGTTACTCACATTTTTGTAAAATTGCAGAGCACAATAAATTGCAGGGCCCAGAGTTTTGAAATGCAGGCTTGTATGCTTGTTTCAGATCCAAATTATCTCGAAAACATGAATGCAGACCTCTGCCTTTAAAAATGATGCTAGCTTGATAATTTCAGATGCAGTTTTCCCAAGGTTCTACATGCAGGCTCTACTTGATGCATGCAGGCCTCTTGCTTGTAAATGAAATGCAGAGCTTCAACTTGTTTTTACCAGATTTTGAAGATTTCATAAATGCATGATTAAGTCTGTTGCATGCAGGCCTCTGAAATGCAGGTTCTATGATTGAATTTGCAGATGCAAAGAAATGCAGGGTCCCCTTGCATTTCCAGATTATGAAAATATGAAATGCAGCCCCTTTTTGTTTCCAGAGTTTGATTGTTTGATGAGGTTCCTTGATTCATAATGATGCATGCAGATTTGAATTTTGGAAAAGAGGAGTTTTGAATACATGAATGTATGCTGCAGGTTTTGAATATGGTTGTGAATGAGATTTGTTTTGAAAAAGAGGGGGAGTTTGTTTGATTTCAAGGTTGCAGATTAGTATATGGTTTGAGAATGTGATTTGGTTTTCTTTTTGATATCTATGTTTTAAAAAGCTTTGATATTGAGATGTGTGATGCAAAATCTGTTTTTCAGATTTTGCTGAGATATGCTAAGATATGTTATATGATGGCATATGGGAAGATGTGAAGCTTCTTGTATTTATTTTTTAAAAAAAATTTCATTATTTTAAATAAAAGTAATGATGCTATTTGTATGTATACATATATGTAAGATCTAAAGGTATGTATTTGTTTATACTTTGTAAATAAATGTATTTGTTTATTCATTTGTATGTAATATGTACATGTTCAATGTTAAAAGAATTTAATCAATATTTATGTATGTATATATATACATATATTGTATCTTAACAAATTTTTAAATGCTACTCATTTTTTTTAAAACACTCATTTTAAACTTGAGAACTAACATATGTATTTATTTTACTTTTACAAATTTTAAAAAGAAAGGAATTTAAAACAATTTGTACACTCACAAACAAATCACACACATATATATACATTTCTTAGTTTATTTTATTTTTGAATTAAGACTAGTATACCATTTAAATAAATAATTATCTATGTTTATATTATTTCAGATTTTTATTTCTTATTTTATAACCATTTTGTCCATTATTCCTACTTATTCTAATTTAAAGAAAGGAAATGAATTTTAAACTAATTATGTTTTTAATAAATAAACCCATATAAAATAGTATTTAGTTTTAAACAATTGTTTTGAAAATCATTTGTATCCAATTCAAAATACAACTTTTAAATCCAACTAATTTGATAAAAATATAAATTATTGAATTTTCAATTAAAAGTTCCATTTTAAAAATACCTAAATTTCACCTTAATGATTTTAAAGGCCAAATGTTTATTTTAAAAACATTTATCTCAAATGTAGGTTCAAATCCCCAATTTACTTGAATTAAATTTATTTATATCTATTTATATACATATATTCATACATTTTCCTTTTATTTATTTATTTATTCATTCTAGAAAATTTTCTAATTAAATCACAATTTATTTCAAAAAAATAATTTAATGGCCAATTTAAACTTAATGAATTTCAGGAATGTTACAGATTTCCCCCCTTAAAAGAATTTCGTCCTCGAAATTGCAAGGACGAGAAAGAAAAGACAATAGACAAAGAAATTATTGATCGCATTAGATCGAAATATTTATTCTGCATTTGGTTTACCAAATCAGAATATCGACAATAGATATGAGAACAATCTCATATAATATTACACAAGATATTTGGGTCCATCGGTCTACGAATATGCAAGAGCATTGACTAGTTCGAAGAGATAACTAATCGTTCGTAGAATATATCGGATCCCAGAGAATAGATAGATGGATCAAATCTTCATATTAGTTAACCAATTTACTAAATTAAAATTTCCAATTTATTTAATATTTTCAACTTCAAATTCATTAGAATTTAGATCGAAAAGCTGATAAGAAACCGATGAAGATACGAAGTAAGAATTTCCTACAACAATACGTATGGCCATCATCACACCGAAACTTCTTTCTGGAGCAGTCACGAAGCAATCAAAAGAATTCGAAATCGAATCAAAGGAGATTGATAGAGAAAAGATATTCCCACTGTTGCAGGGTATTGACCATTTATAGTGGTACTCCCCTGTCCCCTATCTCGTTCTCTTCTCGCACTCATACTCACTATCAGTGGATAGTAAGAGAATTTACTGAGGCATTCGAACGGATATCTCAGGGATATACTCATTCTAGGGTTTACTTCACCCTATCTCTAATGAGTTACTTAATGTGTTATACTCCTGAGCTAAAGTTTTAACCTTCAGCTCTGATACCAAATGTAACGATTCGAATTTTTCGCGTTCGAAAATCGACATCCATACTTCACATTGTACTCGAATGTCGCAGATTCGATCGTTCAAATTCGAGTCGCCGGAGCTTATAACACATTAAGTAAATAACACAGCGGAAGAAATGAATAATATATATCAATGTACAACATTTGATACAATATCTGATACAACAGAATGATACAATGAACATCAATATACATCAGAGTTACAAAGAATAGCAGCGGAAATAAAAGATAACACTAGCAGCGGAACAAAATCTCCAAAATAGTCTTCAAGAAAGAACTCCAGCATCAGCAATCTACATCTCCAAAGCACCAATCCAGAAATAGCTTGTACTCCCAATCAAAATGAACAGAAGCAACTCTAGAGAGCCAAATCCTAAGGCTGAAAGCTATCGAATCTACACCTACTATAGATTATCTGAAAATCCCAACTCTAGACTGCCCGTGTGGGAAAATAGTGGGCACCCAGAGTTTAGGAAAGGAACAATAAACTCCAGGTCAGTCATGGGACTGGTATGAGCAAACAAAAACATTTGGTCTTTTAAAACAACAAAAGAATTTTAAATTTGAAATCCGCAATGCTTTTTGGAAAATGAAACTACCATAAGGCCTCCCGCCACACACACAATGCAAACGCAGAACTGGAGGAGATTTCTCCTTATGATAGTCAAATATGCTTAATACGAGAAAATTTCTTTGATATTATTACTATAAGTGCAAAGTGTGGAAAACCATTTCGAAAATATAATATAAATCCTAGCCAGCATACGACATTTCGTCGTATGCCTACTATAGCTACCATGTTCAATAGCAGGTTACCGCCACATTCCATGGCAGGTTTTACAACTAAAACCGTACAGGGCGCGTATTGTTTTGATTGGATTTCCAACAAATGGTCAGGCTAAGGAACTTCCTACTGTCTATGGGATCGCCTCTGGCGGGACGTCCCGAGAAACTAACGTTACGGTTAGATCTCTGCCAACACAAGGCCGGGTTACCTCTGTAACTAGGTAACTACTACACGAATATGTCATTCCCCGGTCCTTTGGGACCTTTATCCGAGGCGCCTCAAAGCAACAACCACACAGTAAATGAGATTGGAGCAACCACATAGGTTAAATACCAGGGCTCCATACCTGATACCACCCTTTACCAGAAGGGAATGACACACCCTAAAGGGAGCGACCCTCATAACCTTGCCGCATCTTTCCTGTTTCGACCATTTCCGGGGAGTGAGGTCCTGATGCAGTCTCGTCCACAAAGCTACGCTTTGGCACAAAGCCATGCTTTGGGTCAACAGATGACCAAAGCAATGATCACAAAGATAAATGATCAAACAAATGATCATATCACAAATGATCAACCAATGATCATCACACAGCAGCACTCAGCATGCCACATTACCAAATTGGGAATATCACTGATAAATATCAACTACATAACCTCTGAGCTCGTACGTCTCAGAGAAGGGTGTTAAGCTGAGAGAATAAATTCTCCGCCACCAGGCAGAAATGTATTTGATAGAAATCAGTTAACATCTCAAAGTGTAATGTCGGACATACAACCATACAAGTCTGTTCCGGGTTCGAACAGAACCGAAGGCACTTCCGAAGAAGCCCTTGCAAATCCGGATAATCCCTAATCACGTCCGGACTTCCCATCACATATGAAGATCTCTATACCGGGGATCAGCCAGTGCAGAGACAATCGATGAGTTACCCTTTTGTTTTCGGAAATATCCGGTCTTCACCACCGGTCTTCAATTGCTATCCCTAACGTCGTATCACTATTCGGAATGGGCTATATGACACTAGGTCCTCTCCCGGCTAAACCGAATAATGAGCGCCATATTTTAAAACATATGGATATGGGATTTTAGTTAAGTCACAACTTATAAAATCCAAAACTTTTCTTTCAAATGGTTAAGCAAATTACCATTTTAAATCTTTAAACAAAAAGATTTATTTCACAAAGTTTCACCTAGTTTCACAAAGATCTATTCATAGATTTCAAAACAACTTCCATTTCAATTGGATTAACTCAATAAATCTTTAAATTAAAGATTTAATTTATAGCTTTCAAAACACGTTCCAAAGATTTATTTATAACTTGGAATACCATTTTCATTTCAAAACTTGAATTCCTTTTAACATACATTGGAAATCCATTTCTTATATGAAAGCTTCTATTATTTGAAAACAACAGTTTTCGTTTCAGAAAAGTCCGATTTATACAAGTTGGAATCTTGGGTTAAATTTTAAATTTCAAAACATCACTTTTAAATTGGTTTAAAAACCCCATATAAACCCATTTATAAGTTGAATAACTTTTTAAAACCCTAGTTTCCAAATCATAGAATTCAATTCAATTATTGAATTCAAATTTAACTCAAATTATTTAAATTTCAAAACTCCATTAAGTTATTCACATAACTTTTATTTTTTGAAATTCATTTTTTTTTCAAAAACCTCAATTCTAATTCCAAAACTATTTTGGATTCAAAAATTCAAATTTCTAAAACAATTTCAAAATCTGTGACTTAACTCATTTCCACGTGCAATCCATATTTGTGTGTGTATAAGTGTGGTCTAGGGGTTCAACACAATAGTGCACAACATCATCATCACAGATTCAATCATAAAGATAAGCGGTATAACCCATAACGCTTATCTATATTCATAGATTCATAGATAAGGTAAATTATCAATCACAAAAATTCACTAATATGATTCGATGTGGGTTTCGGATAACCAACTGGAATCCGACTCCCTGTCGCATCGAAACTCAAATGTCATTTTACGGGTCAAAGGGTTTTCATATTCATACAACAGTATATTCATCACAAATATAGCCATCACATAGCATCACATCACATATCAAATATATCAATCCATCACACAACATTCAATAACAATCAGCATCTACAATTAAGATGAATAAACTGGGTGGTTTTAAATTTATTACCTACATGATTACTTTCATTTATTATTCCCTATTAATTAACTATCCATATTTATTCAATTAATAAATCTTCAATTATTAATTTAAAATCTAATATCATTCAATTAATGATTTCTTAATTACAGATTAATTATTCTAAGAAAAATTAATCTTAAACTTAAATTAATCAAATTAAAACCCTTAATTACTTTAACTAATTTTCCATTTCTTAATTAATTTATTTATATTAATTATCCATTTGTACTACCTTCATAATTAAATGAATTACAAATCATTATACTTTTCTTTTTTAGATAAACATTCCTTATTTAAATTATGCACTTAAAAACAAAATGTTTTTAAATTTACATTAAATTCCATTTAACATTCTCTTTTTAAACTTAAGATCCAAATTTATTTAAAATAAGATTTTAAACAATACAACTTAATCTTATATGTTTAAAAGAAACATATACTTTATAAATGAGTTTTAAAAAGAATTTAAATTTCAATTCAAATCAATTTAAAAATTACTTAAAAATTTCCAAATTGAAATACAACTTCCATTTCATTTTAGTTTTAAATTCTTTAAAACTCTTTCTATAATTTACACCTACAATTCAAATGCAAATCATTTGATCATTAAAAACAATTTAATTTAAACCTTTATTTAAAACTGAAGTTTAAATTTTAAATCCAGATTTTAAAAACTCAGATTGAATTCATTTTGAATTTTTTTAAATTAAATACTTAACCTTCCATTCCAAATGCAAATCACATATGCATTTCCACAAAGAGTTTGAAAATCAAATTTAAATTTTAAAAACCATCAATGATTTCAAATTCCAGATAAATCAAATTTGAATTCATATTCAAATTCAACTTAAACTCAGTTTTAAACCTATACCTGCAAAATTTAATTTTACCTTAATATTTAAAACAGAAAACAGTTTTCTGTTTATTTAAAAAAAAAAAACTTTGAATTTTCCTGAAATTATTTCAACAGAATTCATACTTATTTGAATTCATATTCAAATTCAGGTTCTTAAAGCCTAAGTCCAAATTAAGTTTACATTTTAAACTTTCACTTTCAATTTTAAAAACTGCAAACAGTTTTCCTGTTTCTTTATTTTTTTTAAGAAAAACCAATTTAAAATTTCTGCATTTAAATTATTACAAAATAAGAATCCAAACAATTTGAATTCATCCTTATATTCAAGATAAATCCTAAGTTAATTTCCATACTTAAACTAAAACTTTATTTTTTTAAAATTCTAAAAACAGAACAGAACAGTTTCTGTTGAATTTTGAACCTCTTACATTCTTTAATTTAAAATGTTTTCAAATTTCAGATTTTGAATTATTTAAATCTATAACTAAATTCAGGTTCCAACTGATTTCAAATTTTAAGTTTATATTCCTATTATTACTTCAACTTAATTCTTTTAAAAACCTGGAAACAATTCTGTTTCCAATATTCAAACCTGTAACAAAAGGTATACTCGAGTCACCATAAAATTTACTTTGAGACAAAATCTACCCCGCTTCGAGTTTCTTCTCAAAAATCCCGAGGCCATCCCGAGCAAAAATTCCTGCAACCCAAACACCAACCTCCTGCATAACAGACCAAACCCCCACCCTTCAAACCTGTCATCACCAATCTCTCCACCTCTCGACCACCATCAACATCCAAACTCCGGTGGTAGCTTCATCACTACACCATCCATCAGTACCCTAAACATCTTTGACCTCAATGTATCCTTGAAGTCACAGCATTCAAAATATTTATAACCCAGTAAACTAGGGTTTTTGACAGGAATTTCCAAATTACAACTAAATTTTGAATTGTAAATCAATTCAATGATTTACTTATGATCTAAGATAGATGACCACTTCCAGAAACAATTTTACTCAATTCAAATACAAGGATCAAAGGATCTTGATCAAAAAGTAAAATACAGTAAACATGAAACTGTATTTTCTCTTTTCACTGTAAATTTAAATTTTAGTTTTAAAATTCTTGAATTTACTCACTGATTGAATTAATAAACCTGGAACATTACATCATAAATCTTTAAATTTATCACTCCAGTCAAATTTGTTTTGTGTAATTTGGTTTTCAGATTCCAGATATCATATGTAGTTTATATACAATTAGAACTCACACATTCTAAACAAACTTGATTTGTTCAAGCATTTAAGTTAAATTCAGTAAAAAAAAGTCAAAGAAATTTTAGAAATCAAGACATAAGTTTTGAAATTTGAAAAGCACACATGCACAGCCACCAACTTGTTTACAGTCACAACTTGCAAGTACTTCCATATATGTTTATTTAAAATTTATAAACATGCATAATTTACCTAAAAAAAACTGTTTTATAAAGAAGAGTTACTCACATTTTTGTAAAATTGCAGAGCACAATAAATTGCAGGGCCCAGAGTTTTGAAATGCAGGCTTGTATGCTTGTTTCAGATCCAAATTATCTCGAAAACATGAATGCAGACCTCTGCCTTTAAAAATGATGCTAGCTTGATAATTTCAGATGCAGTTTTCCCAAGGTTCTACATGCAGGCTCTACTTGATGCATGCAGGCCTCTTGCTTGTAAATGAAATGCAGAGCTTCAACTTGTTTTTACCAGATTTTGAAGATTTCATAAATGCATGATTAAGTCTGTTGCATGCAGGCCTCTGAAATGCAGGTTCTATGATTGAATTTGCAGATGCAAAGAAATGCAGGGTCCCCTTGCATTTCCAGATTATGAAAATATGAAGTGCAGCCCCTTTTTGTTTCCAGAGTTTGATTGTTTGATGAGGTTCCTTGATTCATAATGATGCATGCAGATTTGAATTTTGGAAAAGAGGAGTTTTGAATACATGAATGTATGCTGCAGGTTTTGAATATGGTTGTGAATGAGATTTGTTTTGAAAAAGAGGGGGAGTTTGTTTGATTTCAAGGTTGCAGATTAGTATATGGTTTGAGAATGTGATTTGGTTTTCTTTTTGATATCTATGTTTTAAAAAGCTTTGATATTGAGATGTGTGATGCAAAATCTGTTTTTCAGATTTTGCTGAGATATGCTAAGATATGTTATATGATGGCATATGGGAAGATGTGAAGCTTCTTGTATTTATTTTTTAAAAAAAAATTCATTATTTTAAATAAAAGTAATGATGCTATTTGTATGTATACATATATGTAAGATCTAAAGGTATGTATTTGTTTATACTTTGTAAATAAATGTATTTGTTTATTCATTTGTATGTAATATGTACATGTTCAATGTTAAAAGAATTTAATCAATATTTATGTATGTATATATATACATATATTGTATCTTAACAAATTTTTAAATGCTACTCATTTTTTTTAAAACACTCATTTTAAACTTGAGATACTAACATATGTATTTATTTTACTTTTACAAATTTTAAAAAGAAAGGAATTTAAAACAATTTGTACACTCACAAACAAATCACACATATATATATACATTTCTTAGTTTATTTTATTTTTGAATTAAGACTAGTATACCATTTAAATAAATAATTATCTATGTTTATATTATTTCAGATTTTTATTTCTTATTTTATAACCATTTTGTCCATTATTCCTACTTATTCTAATTTAAAGAAAGGAAATGAATTTTAAACTAATTATGTTTTTAATAAATAAACCCATATAAAATAGTATTTAGTTTTAAACAATTGTTTTGAAAATCATTTGTATCCAATTCAAAATACAACTTTTAAATCCAACTAATTTGATAAAAATATAAATTATTGAATTTTCAATTAAAAGTTCCATTTTAAAAATACCTAAATTTCACCTTAATGATTTTAAAGGCCAAATGTTTATTTTAAAAACATTTATCTCAAATGTAGGTTCAAATCCCCAATTTACTTGAATTAAATTTATTTATATCTATTTATATACATATATTCATACATTTTCCTTTTATTTATTTATTTATTCATTCTAGAAAATTTTCTAATTAAATCACAATTTATTTCAAAAAAATAATTTAATGGCCAATTTAAACTTAATGAATTTCAGCAATGTTACAAAAACCCTAAGTGAAAAGTAGCAAAATTCAACTTTCTCGAAACATATCGAAGTTTATACTCAAAAAGGTCGCAAACGTCATTTTGAACTCAATGGGGGTGGTCTCGAGTCCCAATTCGACTGTTTGCAAAAAGTAGCTTTTCGGACCAAAATCTGACGAACGATAAAATATTTAAATATAAAATCGATAAATATACGGGTTGTTACAGACTCCCCTCCTTAAAGAAATTGCGTCCTCGCAATACTTAAGAGGAAAACAAGAAGTAACAACCATGGAAGCATATCAGCACAAAAGAAAATTGAAATAAGAAGTTCACCATAAAGAGCACGAAAGAGTTAGCATGAACGGGATCGCTCGATGAATTCTCTGGATTCCCAAGAGCAATCCATAGGATTTGAGAACCATTGAACTATCACAAGAAGAACATCTTTATTCCGAAGGCTCTCAACCTCCGAAGTAATGATGCGAATAGAATGTTGCTCAAAAGTCAAATTTGGTGAAACTTCAATCCCCTCAATAAACCGGGCTCAAGAATAAAAACTGGAAACATAAAAGCATTTCCATAGTTAAAAGACGTGGAAAACGTCAAGAATAGCAGAAAATCGAGCTGGTGCAACGACGTAGTATAATAACAGTACGCCCGAGAAACGAGGAACTCGAATAATTTGGAACAATGGCGTAGTACAAAAACGGTACGTCCAATGAACCGATAAACCGGAACAACGATGTAGTATAATAATGGTACACCCATTGATCCAGATAAGACGGAACATCGATGTAGTATAATAAAAGTACATCCGATGAACCGAACACCGTAAAAGAACATCGGACACTAGTCCATAAAAGGAATGAGATAAAACTCAATAAAACGAAGTGTACCAAAACGTCCGATGAACTTGATGAAAAGATAATTCCATTCAGACAACATCAAAGAATCAACCACTTGTTGCTTACGACATAGCGCATTGGCAACACGATTTCCCTTCCAGGAATAAAAAGAATATCAAGATCATAAGATGTCAGGAACTCGAGTCAACACAGAGTTCCATATGAGAAAATAATTATTCCAAAGATTTATGATCGGGGTAGAGAACAGATTTCTTTCCCAAATATGATGATGCCAAATTTTAAAAGTAAAAACAATAGCCGCGAGCACTAGATCATGAGTGGCATATCTAGTCTCGATAAGCTATAATGATTTAGAAGCACAAGTGATAGCACGTTCTCCTTTGCAAGAGAATGACATCCAAACCATTACGACTAGTATCAGTACAAATAGCAAAATCTTGGTTCCCCTTCAGGAATCACAAGAACAAGAGTATCGAAAAGAAAGAATTTCTTTTAAATAATCTTCTTTCCCGAAAAGTTAAAACTTTCAAAATTACACTTATCATTATGTAATTATCTTTCTAGAAAAATTTACTATTTTCAAGTTAATATACTTTGTCTGACTGTCTCATCAAAGCGTTTAGGAGATTCTTATCGATAACGTTGATCAAGCACATCGACCAAAATTCTTAAAGCACTCAACGGGCAATATAATCACAAAATCATCTTTTATAGGATAAATAAATCTCTCAAAAAGTTTTAAGAATATTCTTTGTTCGTTTCAAGAACAAAATCCAGTTTTACTTATAAATAAATCTTATGAAAAAGATTTGCAAAATTTTAAATTACTATTTTCATCCAAAATCAGTAAATACAAGAATAGTCTCATCGAAATATTTATAGAATATTCGATTTATAAAATGGATGAAATAAGCTGGATAAACCGAATGACATAATAAGTTATTCATGAGAATCATAACGAGTGCGGAATGCGGTAAGTGGAATGCTAATTTCCGCAACTCGTAGCAAACGAAAACCGGTGGTAAAGTCAAACTGAAAAGACCTTAACACCACACAAAAGATTTCTTAGGTGATAATCCTAAGACAAACTCAAAAATACCGGAAAATTTCTCAAACTACATGAATGAGAGAAATAACACATTCCTTATAAGTGGGCTTAAGGAATAAAATGATGCCATCAAGTAGGAATTAAAATCATAAAGGAAAAATAGAAATCTGCTTAACAGATTGAAAATGTCGAAGATGAATGGTCCTCTCGAGAAAATAGGATAAATCGGTACGAATACTCGAATAAAATCCTAAAGCACGACTCCTAAGAAAGACTTAGGACGATGATCCTTGTTATAATATTCCATATTGTTTCGAAGTTTGGCTTTGATACCAAGCTGTGACGCCCCACCTCTATACCCACGCTAGCCAAGAACATTACGGTGAATGCTGTTAACTAGCACGGAGAATAAGGCCGTTGAGGAGCGACCATCCGTGTAATTGCTTTGTGCGAGCATCGATATGTCAGATAGTATAGCATGCAATTCTTTTCAAGTGGAAATCCGACATACCGACACAAACTCAAAGCTACTACACGGTGGCTGTAAAGGTCTTCGGAAACAAATATAGAAATAAACATAACACAAATCAGTCACAGACAATTCATATCACAAAGGCGGAAATAGATATGAATATAACACATGAAAGTGTACATCAGAGTAGTGGTCAAACAAGATCCACAATATCAAAAAGAATAGATACAAGTGCTAGATAAAAGAATAAGTATACATCATAGAGTCTGTATCTCAAATGTATGCAACAAAAACTACTAATCTAAGTAGTTATCCAAAAGTCAGATGATGGTCCGATAAGGAGTCAAGCAGAAGCACCTGTAAAATCTCAGTCTGACCCAAGTATTATTTAAGAAGAAAATAATAAACGGATCACTCTAGCTATAAATATCAGATGAAGTGATATATAATAAGAGATATGACATAAACATATAATAATCACAATGCCAAGCTGTGATAAATAAGTAATTGAAAATCAACAAGAGATTAACCAATATCACAATAATCTACTCAAGATAAAAAGGAATGTCATACTCCTAATTTCATTCACCAAGCCACAATAAATGACATATATATCAATGCCAATCGTAAAAGTTGGTGAAACATAAATTCCAGAAATCAACACAAGAAATCCAGAAATCACAATAAAAGGATGGCCAATCCCAGAAAAATGAGCCGGAGCTCCTCCAGACAGGGTATAGTCCCCCATTGCGGACTTTGAGCCGAAGCTCCTCCTGGTGAGTCAAAAACCGCTCCTGACAGGGTATAGTCCGCCATTGCGGACTTTGAGCCGAAGCTCCTCCTAGTGAGCCGAAGCTCCTCGTGACAGGGTATAGTCCCCCATTGCGGACTTTGAGCCGAAGCTCCTCCTAGTGAGCCAAAGCTCCTCGTGACAGGGTATAGTCCCCCATTGCGGACTTTGAGCCGAAGCTCCTCCTGGTGAGCCGAAGCTCCTCGTGACAGGGTATAGTCCCCCATTGCGGACTTTGAGCCGAAGCTCCTCCTGGTGAGTCAAAAACTCCTCCTAACAGGGTATAGTCCCCCCATTGCGGACTTTGAGCCGAAGCTCCTCCTGGTGAGCCGAAGCTCAGTAAAAACGACGTATAGTCCTCCACGTGGACAAAGAGACATCGCTCAATGCTAGTCTAAACCATAAAATGATCGTCATGATCAAAGAGAAGTGTCGATTACAGTAAGCTAGTAAATATATGAGCTTAGCTTCATGTCCCATAACCACTAGCTTAACTTAAATATTTACGAACAAATCGTAGATCTCCACTAGAAAATTGTCACAAGAGATTCAATCGAACAAGTCCAAGAATTAACCGACGAAGTAAACGCAAGCGTTTCATACCACTTGTTTTACTAAGTCGTTTAATTAGATTTCTCATACGAGTGAGGTAAAGGTTTGTATATACTAATAGATTAGAAATCGGTTTGAGAAAATGAGCTTTGTTATAAAATAGTGTTGAAATCATTTGAAGAAAGAGTTTTGATATTTACTACTAGTATAGGAAACCTTTATATTTTTAAAGTGACAAATCACAAAGAAGATTGTAGAAACAATCGGGCATAAAAATTCCCATTCGAAGACGTGAATAAAATCCAAAGAAATCGATATAAAATCCATCAAAGTGGATATATCTAAAATTCCCAAAGAAAAGGTCATCAAAGTCGATAATAAATGACAACAACAAAAGGGAGACAACACGAATCGATTAAAGTTGGATATTCAAACGAATTAGCAATATAGGCTAATCTGGCAAATAGTAGCAGGTCGGTCGACCGGACTCCCTGAGTCGGTCGACCGAAACAGAGGTTGGAAGTGCTCGGGGCACCAGGTCGGTCGACCGGCCCAGGGGGCTCGGTCGGCCGAAGCCTGTAGCCAGCACTTCCAAATAGAGGCAGGAAGTGCCTGGACTACAGGTCGGTCGGCCGGCCCAGGGGGCTCGGTCGGCCGAACCTGTATACTTGCACTTCCTACCCTATTTCAAAGGAGGTGCAAATCCCGACCAAATTGCAATCGCACGAGCAACGGCGCTAAGGGTTTATGCCAATCGACTACCCGGCCCTATATGCTCCTCGATGCATCACCAAAAACATGTTCAAACATCAAAGTTAGGATTTTTAACGAATTGAACTCAAAACACTAAAAATTGGAATATTCACAAAAGCAATCCAAATCAAAATCAAATGCACATGAATAAGTGTTAGGAATTCATACCTAACAATAGAAGAGAATTATAAGCATAAATGTGAGATTAAAAATCTCACCTTTGAACCCAAATCAATGAAGGAGAAGCTTTAAAAACAAGCTAAGATCAATTCCTCTTCAATAACAACTCAAGAAGCTTCAATCTAAGCTTAAAAGAGAAACATTTCCTAAATTAGGTTTAGGAATTTTCTGAAATCAAGGAGAGAAAGAGTTGGAGAAGAAGAAGGAGTTGCTTACCAATGGGTTCTCTTGAGTTTGGAGCTAGAAGATGGATTTGCAAATGGAAACTAGGGCTTAGGATTTCCTAATTCTTTTTCTCTTCCACCATTGTTGAAAGCTTGAAGAGTTAGGAATTAGAAATGAAGTAATGAAGAGTTGGAGTGGGTTGGGACTGAATACATAAGTGGGCTCAGCCCAAACCAAAACCCTAAGTGAAAAGTAGCAAAATTCAACTTTCTCCAAACATATCGAAGTTTATACTCAAAAAGGTCGCAAACGTCATTTTGAACTCAATGGAGGTGGTCTCGAGTCCCAATTCGACTGTTTGCAAAAAGTAGCTTTTCGGACCAAAATCCGACGAACGATAAAATATTTAAATAAAATATTTGAATATAAAATCGATAAATATGCGGGTTGTTACAAAATTTCTTTTTTTTTGCATATGTAAAGCAGTCATCTAAAATGAGAAAATAATAATCTCTCTTATTTTTCTCCTTTCCAGGATCTTTCTGCCAATAAATATTGGTTTGTTTTAAATCATCTTAAACTTACATATATGAAGATATATAAGTTACTTTCTACTTAAATCAGAGTATAAAAATTTATAAGTAGAAATCTGTCTGGAAATTGTTAATAATAATAATTTCCCACATAGCAATATGATTTCTAGAAATCAGATTTCTATTTCTAGGCATACTTATTTCTACAAAACCATTGATTTTATGCCTTCTAGACTTAGCATTTGTTTATATTTCTCATAATTTCATTTCTGTATGGACTGTGCCTTTAAATTTGTATATGTATGTGCATGTACCTGTGTATGTTTATTCACTGGGAAGACTTTTGAGTGCTTGAATTCTTTTCAAATAATTGTTAACTTAAAATGATGAGACCTACCCTATATATTTGAGTTATTAAGCTTTACTGCAAACTGGGTTTAAAACAATTGAAAAATGGTTGAACCCAGGCTTAGTAAAATGGTCAGGTTAGCCTTTCATCTTGCATTTATTCTTAAACAAAGTGCATGTTATTCTGGGTTCTTCCTAGGGTAATTCAAAACTTGTATATGCCATATTTTTTTTTACTTCATCTTTAAACCTGAATTCCTCATATCAACTACTGGATCATTTATTCATTTCATACATACTTTCCATCTCGGATTTTCTATTGCTATAAATATGATCATTTTAAAAAGCTAAAAGAAGAAACTACATTACTCAGTTAAAAACATTTTCAAGAGCAACTCACAAGTTTCAATTGAATTACACTTTTAAGTTCAATACTTACAAAACAAAAAATGACATTACATTAGTTTCTTTCTAAGCAACTTGAACAACATAGCATAACATAGATTTGACTTAAACTTCTATTCTTAATTTCAGAAAATCTGTAACTATTGCATCCAAATTCTTAAGCAGCCAACTCATCCAAAGCTTGATTAATGAAGTGCATATTTACCTGCACAATCACCATGGACTGCCTCATAAAAATATGAGACACCCAATAGTGCAACAACACACATGGGTCAGACTAATGTCTGGTATGAGTAATCTACCTGAAAGTACGATTTTATATGACTTTATTTATATGCAAATACTTTAAATGAATTAAGAAACTCAGTATCATTTTTGTACATGTTTTTTTGTAAGGCATGTGAATTCTCATCAGAGCAAATTAACTTTTATATAACCCAAATGGTTTAGTTCAGAGAAAAACAATCATAAGATTCACCAAATAAACATTATAAACTAACCAATGCAATCCTCGATTCAATCGTCCAGCCCCCTTTTTCAAATTTACTGGCCATCAGGGACTTTACCCAAGCCTCAACCTATTTCTATTATCTACAATCAAGTATATATATTATGGTCTTTAGCTACTTTCTCCTGTTAAATCACACACTGCCTGGGACAAATCTCTGTTAACCCAGCACACTCAAGCCCCTGGGTATAAACATACCATGTGTGAGCTTGCAATGTTCACCTTGCCAAGCCATATTTTGTAGCCCTAAGATTCAAAGTCCTTAGTTAAATTACTAAGTGTTATTTTCCCTTTTCTTAACTGTGCCAATCTCTTCTGCAGGTCACACTTCAATCAGAGGAAAATAAACAATTCATCCAATCATGTATTCTTTCAGAGATGCATAAATCATATGCTAAGAAGCAACTGTTTAATCATGCAAATAGATATGATTACTTTGCATATTATTTTGCCTATGGATTCTAATAGATCAAGTCATAAACATATGGTCATAAATGATTTTTCTGGTTACTTCCTTTTTACCTCTGGTTCAATCAGATCCTTTTTAATTTAGATCTGGTTAAACCATAAGTTTAAACTTTGATTTGGATAGTTTATAAAATCATAGAAGCTCAGCACATGTATAACATTGCACTTCTATTTTTTTCTCAGTTTAATATGAGACATAAGCAACAACACAATGTTACTGCCCCATATTTATTTCCATTTTAGACCATTTATTTACCACATAAATCCTGGAATTTAAATAAGTATTTAAATGAAGAAAACCCATGAAAAGAAACCACTTCATCTCAAAGTTAATCCATAATCAGATAGACATTTTAAAACATGAAATACATGACTCTTTTATACTGGATAAATCACTATGCAGAATTTCATACTTAAACAAATCATTCACATACCAGAAGCATCAAGTCATAAAATGAACACAGTTTGCAAAAATGAAATATAAAATCAATTAGGCTGCCTCAATATTCAAGACTTAATGCCAAATTCTCAGTGAGATTACTCACCTACTTACCCCCATTTTCCCTTAGTTTTTCGTTTTCTTTTAATCTTCTGCCCTCTTCCTACTCTAATGGCTGGTTCTCCACATTTTCCTCTAACTTCTGTTTTGTATATTTATTTTTCTTTTATGAGGCAGGGCAATGTAAAAAACCTCACTGCACCAGGCCTTCTTATATAAGCCCTGGCTGCTACTAGGGTTTAAGGAAATTACCCAATGTCCTTTTTGCCATATCAACTATGATCTGCCTCTCATTTTATTTTGCTAGAGAAAATGGGTAAGTGGTCCTTGCTTTTATTTTCAGAAAATATGCCTTATTACCCCGGTCATGTTATTTGCATGATTTCTGTTTTCTAAAGCAAAGGGAATTGCTAAAAATGGATAAAGTGTTTGTTCAAAAGTTCATACCATTTCCATGCAATTTTAATTTTATTTCAGCAAGCATTTGTTTGGTGTACATGTATAATACATGTGTGCCTATTCTTGCCTATGTCTTTATTTTTATTTTATTTTTAATTTTTTTAATTTTAAGTATTTACTATCTTCTGCATATATTTATTATGGCCTACCTATATTTATTTTCTTTATGCTAAACTTGTTTTAAAGACATTATCATGTCTGCAACAATCATGTCTGCATGCCTATGTATTTGTAATTTATTTATTCTAACTTACAAATTAATTTCTGCCTATTTTATCTTGCAGAAAAATGTGTGCATGCATGTGCACTATCTTGTGCACCTGTACATGTTTTAACCATCCATTGGCAACAGGTTTCTGTTCCTATTTTTTTTCAATACAATTTTTAAACAATCATAAGCTAATTTAAATCATAAAATTGCTCATCAAATCAGGGTTATCACATATACCCCTCCTTTCAAGAATTTTGCCCCACAATTCTTTCATATTTAGCTCAATTATCATTAATCCAGAAAATCAATCATTTTCAAACCAATCACTTAATTAAACTCTATGCATATCAAAACAAAAATTCACAATGCATATTCAATCAAAACATCCATCGGTATTTATATATTATACCTTTCATTCAATCAAACAGTTGTGGATAATCATTTCTGATTTTATCTTCCACTTCCTATGTGCAATCATTTGAGTCAAGACTCCATTTTATTTTTACTAATTTAATTTTTTTGTTTCTTAATTTCTTGATTTCTCTAGCAACTATGCCTACGTGCTCCTTCTCATAAATCATCCTGGAATCTATCTGACATCCTTAGGGGATTTAAAGATTGTCTCTTTGTCATGAACCCATCTTCTTAACTGAGATACATGAAAAACATCATGCATTGCTCTTATTTCTTTTGGAAACTCTAACTTGTAAGCCACAGTTCCTATTCTTTCTAAAAATTTATATGGCCCCATATATCTAGGAATCAACTTTCCTTGTTTCCCAAACCTTAGAACCCTCTTCATGGGTGATATTTTGATAAATACATAATCTCCAGTATCATATTACACTGCCTTCCTTCTTTGATCTGCATATTTCTTTTGCCTATCTTGAGAAGAAGTAATTCTTCTTCTAATTAAAGATATTTTCTCTGAAGTCTCCTTCACACTTTCTGGCCCTAAAACCACTCTTTCCCCAGATTCAAGCCAATTTGAGGGTGACAAACATGGTCTCCCATAGAGAGCTTCAAAGGGTGCCATGCCTATGCTACTGTGATGGCTATTATTGTATGCAAATTCAGCTAAAAAGATATGATCCTCCCAACTTCCTCCCCAATCCAATACACAAGCTCTCAACATGTCTTCAAGCAATTTATTCACAATTTCCGTTTGACCATCAGATTGAGGATGGTATGCTGTGCTTAAGCATAAATCAGTCCCCCATTGCCTTGTGAAAACTTTGCCAAAATTTTGAAGTGAAGAAGGTATCTCTATCACTTACTATAGTCTTTGGTATCCCATGCAATCTGACTACTTCCTTAATAAATAACTGAGTTAGTGTACATGCATTTCTTTCTGACTTCACTGATATAAAGTGGGCTGATTTGGTTAGCCTATCAACCACTACCCAAATACTATCATTTCCTCTCCAGGTTCTAGGCAAACCATCAATAAAATCCATGGATATGTCTTTCCATTTCCACTGTGGTATCTGCAAAGGTTGAAGCATCCCTGAGGGTTTTTGATATTCAGCCTTCACCTGTTGACAAACCATACACCTAGATACATAAGTTGCCACTGCACTCTTCATACCAGTCCACCAATAATCTCTCTTGAGGTTGTGGTATATCCTTGTGCTTCCTGGATGTATGGTATATTTGCTTTTGTGGTAAGCATCCAAGATTTCTTGCTTCAACTCATCAACTGCTGGAACACATATTCTTTTTCCTTTCTTCAAATGGCCTTGTTCATTCAACTGAAAACCTTCCACTTCCTCACCATTTAATATCTGAGTTTTCTTTTCAAATAAAAATGGATCTTGGTCTTGTAGCTTTACAACTTTATTCTTCAATTCTGACCTCAGAGTGATAAAACTTAATTTTCCCACTTCTACATTCTCACTGCATATGCTCATGCTTTCTACACTCTCACTTCCTACCTCTGAGTCAATCTGCAGTGATAAAGTGTTAAATTCTTCTATCATTAATCTAGCTACATGATCATGTTGTCTACTCAAGGCATTTTCTACTTTATTAGCCTTACCAGGTGTGTACAATATTTCAAAGTCATATGAGGCTAGGAGTTCAATCCACCTTTGCTGCCTCATATTCAATTCTTTTTTTGAAAACAAATATTTAAGTGACTTATGGTCTGTGTAAACTTCAAATCTTGCCCATAACAAGTAGTGTCTCCATAACTTAAGAGCGTACACTATAGCATCCAATTCAAGGTCATGTGTAGCATATCTTACCTCACTGGGTTTCAACTACCTAGAGGCATAAGCTATCACTTGATGTTGTTGCATCAATACTGCCCTGAGCCCCTGTCCACTTGCAACAGTATACACCACCAAGTTCTCATTCCGTTCAGCTACTTTAAGTATTAGAGCTTGTATTAGTGCTTCCTTTAACTTCCCAAAGGCTTTCTCACACTCTTCTTTCCAAGAAAATAGTTGATTTTTCTTAGTCAATCTGGTTAATGGGATTGAAATTTTTGCAAAGTCTTTTATAGATCTCCTGTAGTAGCCAGCCATTCCCATGAATGATCTGAACTCAGTAACATTGGTAGGCCTTTTCCAAGATTGCACTACAATAACTTTACTTGGATCTACAGATATTCCTTTTTCAGATATAATGTGACCTAGAAAATTTACTTCTTTTTGCCAAAAAGTGCATTTTGAAAATTTTTCTTTCAAATTTTCTTGCCTCAGTCTCTGGAGTACTATATGCAAATGATTCTCATGCTCTCTAACTGACATAGAATAAATTAGTATATCATCAATAAATACCAATACAAATTTATCCAAGTTTTCTCTAAAAATCCTATTCATCAAATCAACAAAATAGGAAGCAGCATTTGTCAAGCCAAATGGGATTACTAAAAATTCATAAAGTCCATATCTAGTGTTAAAGGCTGTATAATTTATGCTTTCCTCTTCTACTTTCATCTGATAAAATCCTGAAGCTAAATCAAGTCTAGAAAATATTTTTGCACCGCTCAATTGATCAAATAGATCATCAATTCTTGGTAAGGGGTATTTATTTTTAATTGTGATCTTATTTAATTCCCTATAATCAATACATAATCTGAGGGATCCATCTTGTTTCCTAACAAAGACTTATGGTGCTCCCCATGATGAGCTACTAGGTCTAATAAAGCCTTTTTCATCAAGTTCAACCAATTGCTTTTTCAGTTCTATCAATTGCTTAGTCCCCATTCTAGTTGGTCTTTTAACTACTAGGTTAACTCCTGGAATTAATTTAATTGAAAACTCAACTGGTCTATGGTTTGGAACTCCCCTAACTTCACCAAACACATCGGCATATTGATTCACTATGGGGATTTCTTCTAGTGCAAGCATGTGTTTCTCACTAGACAGTGTAAAAAGGTTAGCTATATTTCTATTCTTGTTTGCCTCACAAAGAATAACTACCGTTTTTCCTTTAGGAATTTTCAGTGATATGGTAGATGTTTCCATATTTATAATAGCCTTATATTTTCTTAACCAATCAAGTCCTAGAATAATCCTTATGCCTGGATATTGCAACACATATAGGTCTGAACTAAACACATGTCCCCCAATATTTAATTCCAGTTGCATACACATCATACCCAGAACACATGAACTACATGTAGGACTTCTAATAAGCAGTGAATTATCAATAATCATACAATTCAATTTTAATTGTTGTGCAATATCATGAGAAATCAATGAATGTGTAGCCCCAGTATCATACACTACTGCAAAAGGTATTGAGTGAATAAGCAAAGTACCTTCAACTTGGCCATGATTCTCAACATTCGTTCCCTCGGTTGCTTTGCCTTTCCCTTCCAAAGTTCCTATTTTTCCTTGCTTAAAATCTGGAAAATTCCTCTTTATGTGACCTTCCTTCCCACAATGGTAACATTTGAAGGATGCTGGCCTAACATTTGTGCACCTATTCTTCATATTCCCCTCTTGACCATAGTTATAACAAGTAATCTTTTTCTTAATTTCAGTAGCCTTGACTTCTTCTGGTTTCTTGGTGGAAGATGTGTCTATTTTCTTTTTATCATAAGGGTGAAACTTACCCTTTCCTTTCTTGTTTTGGTTATTCTTGAATGCCCTGAAATTTTCTCTGGCCTTATCATGTTGTTCAATGCTCAAAGTCAGATCCAAAACTTGATCAAATGTCCTGTCCTTATATGGCAACATAGCTCTACTAAGGCTTGGGTTCAGTCCTTGAATATATCTGCCATTTTTAGCTTCCCTAGTTGTGATAAGCACTGCACCATACTTTGCTAATGATTCAGACTTCTATGTGTACTCAATGACACTCATAGTCCCCTGCCTTAATTTAATGAATTCCTCTAGCAAAGATTCCTTAGCTGATGCAGGTACAAACCTCCCTTCCAACATTTCTTTAAATTGATTCCATGTCACCTTTCCTTCAGGTCTTCCAGCTATGATAACCTCCCACTAATCCAAAGCTTCTCCTCTCAATTGTCTATATGCTATTTGCCTCATTCTTTGGTCATCAACTTGCATATCTGCAAAGATTCTATCCAAAATTCTAAGCCAATTTTGAACTCCCATGATCCCTTCTGTACCATCAAAAGTTTTGCCTCCAAGATTGGTAAAGGTCTTGAGTGGTTTGGAAAGCTCCTCATGTGGATTTTCTTGCCCGTTGCCTACTACATCCCTTATGGCTCTCATGAATTCTTGCATATTCACCATAGGTTGTTCACTTGGTCCTACATTTGGATGTCTGGGTCCTACCATAGCTCAATGGATATGACACTTGAGTTAGTCCATTTTGTCTAATATTCTATAAATTAACTCATTTTAATCTATCACTATTTAGTCATAATAGATATTGCTAGTGTAAGCATTAACAAAGCAAAGCATCCAAGGCAGTCGGCACTTCCATACATTCAATGCAAACAAGTTCATCCAAAATTTTGCTATGTTATTTAACAACATAGCTCTGATACCAAATGAGATGACCCACTTTCTTCAACTTAAAAATTTTTTCTTTTTTTTTCATATGTAAAGTGGTCATCTAAAATAAGAAAATAATAATCTCTCTTATTTTTCTCCTTTCCAGGATCTTTCTGCCAATAAATATTGGTTTGTTTTAAATCATCTTAAACTTACATATACGAAGCTATATAAGTTACTTTCTACTTAAATCAGAGTATAAAAATTTATATGTAGAAATCTGTCTGGAAATTGTTAATAATAATAATTTCCCACATAGCAACATGATTTCTAGAAATCAGATTTTTATTTCTAGGCATACTTATTTCTACATAACCATTGATTTTATGCCTTCTAGACTTAGCATTTGTTTATATTTCTCATAATTTCATTTCTGTATGGACTGTGCCTTTAAATTTGTATATGTGTGTGCATGTTCCTGTGTATGCTTATTCACTGGGAAGACTTTTGAGTGCTTAAATTCTTTTCAAATAATTGTTAACTTAAAATGATGAGACCTACCCTATATATTTGAGTTATTAAGCTTTACTGCAAACTGGGTTTAAAACAATTGAAAAATGGTTGAACCCAAGCTTGGTAAAATGGTCAGGTTAGCCTTACATCTTGCATTTATTCTTAAACAAAGTGCATGTTATTCTGGGTTCTTCCTAGGGTAATTCAAAACTTGTATATGCCAGATTTTTTTTAACTTCATCTTTAAACCTGAATTCCTCATATCAACTACTGGATCATTTATTCAGTTCATACATGCTTGCCATCTCAGAATTTCTATTGCTATAAATATGATCATTTTAAAAAGCTAAAAGAAGAAACTACATTACCCAGTTAAAAACATTTTCAAGAGCAACTCACAAGTTTCAACTGAATTACACTTTTAAGTTCAATACTTACAATACAGAAAATGACATTACATTAGTTTCTTTCTAAGCAACTTGAACAATATAGCATAACATAGATTTAACTTAAACTTATATTCTTAATTTCAGAAAATCTGTATCTATTGCATCCAAATTCTTAAGCAACCAACTCATCCAAAGCTTGATCAATGAAGTGCCTATTTACCTGCACAATCACCATGGACTGCCCCATAAAAATATGAGACACCCAATAGTGCATCAACACACATGGGTCAAACTAATGTCTGGTATGAGTAATCTACCTGAAAATATGATTTTATATGACTTTATTTATATGCAAATACTTTAAATGAATTAAGAAACTCGGTATCATTTTTGTACATGTTTTTTTGTAAGGCATGTGCATTCTCATCAGAGCAAATTAACTTTTATATAACCCAAATGGTTTAGTTCAGAGAAAAACAATCATAAGATTCACCAAATAAACATTATAAACTAACCAATGCAATCCTCGATTCAATCGTCCAGCCCCTTTTTTCAAATTTACTGGCCATCAGGGACTTTACCCAAGCCTCAACCTAATCCTATTGTCTACAATCAAGTATATATATTATGGTCTTTAGCTACTTTCTCCTGTTAAATCACACAATGCCTGGGACAAATCTCTGTTAACCCAGCACACTCAGGCCCCTGGGTATAAACATACCATGTGTGAGCTTGCAATGTTTGCCTTGCCAAGCCATATTTTGTAGCCCTAAGATCCAAAGTCCTTAGTTAAATTACTAAATGTCATTTTCCCTTTTCTTAATTATGCTAATCTCTGCTGCAGGTCAAACTTCAATCAGAGGAAAATAAACAATTCATCCAATCATGTATTCTTTCAGAGATGCATAAATCATATGCTCAGAAGCAACTGTTTAATCATGCAAATAGATATGATTACTTTGCATATTATTTTGCCTATGGGTTCTAATAGATCAAGTCATAAACATATGATCATTAATGATTTTTCTGGTTACTTCCTTCTTACCTCTGGTTCAATCAGATCCTTATTAATTTAGATCTGGTTAAACCATAAGTTTAAGCTTTGATTTGGATAGTTTATAAAATCATAGAAGCTCAGCACATGTATAACATTGCACTTCTATTTTTTTCTCAGTTTAATATGAGACATAAGCAACAACACAATGTTACTGCCTTATATTTCTTTCCATTTTAGAATATTTATTTACCACATAAATCCTGGAATTTAAATAAGTATTTAAATGAAAAAACCCATAAAAAGAAACCACTTCATCTCAAAGTTAATCCATAATCAGATAGACATTTTGAAACATGAAATACATGACTCTTTTATACTGGATAAATCACTATGAAGATTTCATACATAAACATATCATTTACATACCAGAAGCATCAAGTCATAAAATGAACACAGTTTGCAAAAATGAAATATAAAATCAATTAGGCTGTCTCATTATTCAGGACTTGATGCCAAATTCTCAGTTAGATTACTCACCTTAATCCCCCCTTTTTCCCTAAGTTTTTCTTTTTCTTTTGATCTTTTGCCCTCTTCCTACTCTAATGGCTGGTGCTCCACATTTTCCTCTAACTTCTGTTTTGTATTTTTTTTCCTTTTATGAGGCAGAGCAATGTAAAAAACCTCACTGCACCAGGCCTTCTTATATAAACCCTGGCTGCTACTTGGGTTTAAGGAAATTACCCAATGTCCTTTTTGCCCTATCAACTATGATCTGCCTCTCTTTTTATTTTTCTAGAGAAAATGGGTAAGTGGTCCTTGCTTTTATTTTTAGAAAATATGCCTTATTACCCCGATCATGTCATTTGCATGATTTCTGTTTTCTAAAGCAAAGGGAATTGCTAAAAATGGATAAAGTGTTTGTTCAAAAGTTCATACCATTTCCATGCAATTTTAATCTTATTTCAGCAAGCATTTGTTTGGTGTACATGTATAATACATGTGTGCCTATTCTTGCCTATGTCTTTATTTATTTTTTATATTTTATTTTAATTTTAAGTATTTACTATCTTCTGCATATATTTATTCCAGCCTACATATACTTATTTTCTTTATGCTAAACTTTTTTTAAAGACATTATCATGTCTGCAACAATCATGTCTGTATGCCTATGTATTTGTAATTTATTTATTCTTACTTACAAATTAATTTCTTCCTATTTTATCTTGCAGAAAAATTTGTGCATGTGTGTGCACTACCTTATGCACCTGTACATGTTTTAACCATCCATTGCAACAGGTTTCTATTCCTATTTTTTTTCAATACAATTTTTAAACAATCATAAGCTAATTTAAATCATAAAATTGCTCATCAAATCAGGGTTATCATAGGAAGTAATTAAGTGATAATTACTCAGTGTAATTAAAGGATTAATTAATATAATTAATCAACGAGTTGGTTCAATTGATGAAGTAATTAAGGAAAGTTAATTGCTAATGTGATTAATCAAGTTTGATTAATAAATGTAATTAAGTTAAAGATTAATTAAAAGAATAATTAATTAATGATAGTAATTAGAAGATCGTTAATTAATATAATTAATGATAATAAGTAAAGGTTTAATTGATTAATAATGGTGATTAAGTATAGGATAATCAATCAATGAAGTGATTAAGATATAATTAATTAATTAATGTAATTAATTAAGGATTAATGTAATTAATTAAGGATTAAGGTAATAATTATAATTAATTAATTATGGGAAGTAATTAAGGCTAATTATAAAGTGATTAAAGCATAATTAATTTGTGTAATTAATTTAAAGGTTAATTACTTAAATGTAATTAAGTAATAATTAATCAAGGGTGATTAATTTAGAAGATAATTCAAGAATAATTAAATCTATAATTGAAGGTTAATTAATGGGTTTATAAAGTGATTAAAGGTGGATTAATTAATTAAATGGTTTGTAAGTTAATTAATTAATGATTGTTTAAGCAGGATTATGTGATTAATTCTCAATTAATTAATTTAATTTAAGATGATTAAATTAATTATAATTTGGATTAACAGTTCCTGTTTGTGGATGATTGATTGAATGGAATGTTTGGATTTGGTTGATGCTTATAGTTTGAATAATCTGTGACATGCTATGATGTGATATTGATTATAGCTGTTATAAATGTGTGATATTTATCTGTGATTAATGCTGTGTGGATTCAATGTTTTAAATTGAATTAAATTGTTCAAACTAAAATCACTTGGACATTAAGATGGCATTTTGGATTTCGATGAGACCGGGATTGGGTTTCCAAATTTGGAATTCCGAAAACCACATCGATCCAAATTAAATGTTAGGTCGCGAATCACAAGTGAAGAGTGAAGACTCGAGGTGTAAGGACTATACGTCGTTAATACTCTGAGGGTGATTCCAATACGAGTTTAACGGGGCAGTACTTTCAGGTTCGAGATGAAGATTCAAAGTGCAAGGGATATTGTCCTTAACTCTAAGGGTGATTCCAAAATTAGTATAGCGAGATAGTGACTTCGGTTTCGTTCGAACCTGGAACGAACTTGTATGGATTGAATGTTTTCAGAACATCGTCAGGTGGGTGATGACCATTCTAAGATAGATGTGTCCTATAAAGGTAATCATAGCCTCAAGCCTTATCAACAAGGAATGGCTAAAACAGGGGAGGTGCACCAAGGCTAAGTGGGTACCACCCAAGTAGGACGAGATTTACCCCTGTCTAGAGGTTTCTTTTTATTCGGCTGTGTGGACAGTTGGCGACGGCCATTTACGGGGTTGTCTTGTTCGGGACTGTCCAGTAAGGGATGGTTCCAGATTTGTATTGCAAGGGATTGGGAGTAATCCTCGGTATAGTGATCTAGGCCCCGTACTGTGACGGACGGTACCCCAGTAGCCCTGCCATTGATGGAAACCCATTCTTCTACGTGCCCTTTACAGTTTTGATTGTATACATATGTAGCCGGAATTTAATAAATGTAACAATTTCAGCTATTTTCTATTTACTTGAAAACCCTGGACCCTATTATAATATAACTAGATTTCCTATCAAATGTTTTGGTTAGCGTAAGATAAAAACTTACCCATGTTTATTTGTGGGAAGTCTTACGTCATACCTTTTGTTTTCAAAAGGATTTCAAAGTTAAACAAATTTAACCCGTTTACTCACATCAGACCCTTGTCCGACCCAAGTGTTTAGTTTTTGATTTATTAAACTCTTGGGTACTCATATTACATATGAGTAGTCAAGGGATTCAGGATTGCTTTGACGAGTTCTGAAGGAGATATGGAGCAGGAGGCTTCAGCATGTAGATATATAGTAGTTCTGCTGTGCTAGTATTGTATCTATTTTCAGTGTTGTACTTGAGTAGTAATTACTAGACATCTATTTATAACCATCTAGTTTTTGTTGTATTAGCTGTATAACTCTGATGTATATGATACTATGTTATAACTTATGTGATATAATATTCGTTCCGCTGTGAGATTCTGATGATGTTGTTTCTTTCTTTTCTACTTTTTTCTCTTTTCTATCCCTTTCTTTCTTCTTAATGATGCGTCTTTCAATGGAATGAAAGGTGGATCGTTACAATTTTGGTATCAGAGCGCTAAGTTGAGTGAATACCTAGGCTTTGGAGTGATTTCTTTCTTGAGAGAGCGTACTTGTATTTATATATACACACACACACGCGCGCACGCACACACACCTACCTTTTTGATTGGGTTACCTGTTCGGGTTTTCCAACATAAGTTCTAGAGGTAGGAGAGGTAGTGGTGTGTATAGCACGATTACCACTAATGGAAGAAGTCTGAGTGTTGAGGTTGGTAGTGTACCTATCGAGACTGTAGACTCAATACCATCTCGAGTGAGCTTTGCAGTCTGGTGTAAGGATTTCACCAATCTTTGAAAGAAATCTGTTAAGGTTCGGAGTCCTTCTTTGAGTGTAAGCTTGGTTTCTCTTATGCGAGCGGATTTTCTGGAGTCTGGATCAGTCGAAGTGCTGGTATCTGGGCAACCTTAGGAAGGAGTCTTGTTTGTATGGAGTTTGAGGCTCAGTTCAGCAAGGTGTTTGTGCCTGGTTTGAAGCCGAGTTTCTTGAGAGATATTTGTCTATCTTGAAGACACTTTTATGGAGTTGGCTGATATAGCTTTGTGGTTCGAGGAGCTTTTGATAAGGATGTCTTTGGCAGCAGCAGCAGCTCGGAGGTGTTGTGTGTGCTAGCAGGAAAAGCCTCTTGGCTTAGCAGTATCCTGGAGGTGCAGTCCGGAAGCAGTAGAATGGTTTATTTCTTCGATGGTTGTAACAACCCTGTATTTTGTAATTATTTTAATTGTATATTTTAATTACTTTAATTTTAATTTTCTGATTTAATAACTTTATTTTATGCATTAAAATGGATAAATTTTATTATTTTAAAGATAAAATTTGATTTTGATATGAATTAGAATTCCAAACATGACTAAATAGAATATTTTCCAAAAAGGTGAATTTTGGTCAATATGGTCAACTTTGACTTTTAATTTAAAAATTTAAAAGTTTTAAAATTTGAATTTTATCTTTCATAATGAAAGTAAATAAAATTTTAAGAATATTGCATTTCGTTTCATTGAAATCCGACTTATATTGTGAAAGTTATGCCTTTTTAAATATTGTGTGTAATTTGCTGTATTTAACAAAATTACTTATTTTAAATTGTATAAATAATATTTTATTTGGTCATGTAATGTTCTAATTTATATTTACATAGGTAAGATAACATGTTATGTATATATTTTGTTTTAAACATTTTAGTAGTGTAATTGACATTTTCTAGTGTCAGTTGTATTTTTGTTTACAATTTCTAATTTCCAACTTCAATTAATTAAAGGAATTCTTTATTTATTTTTCTATTTTCTCAAGATCTTATTTTATTATCATTCCCACTTTATTTTTTTCCTTATTTATTTTATTTATTTGACTTTTATTTGTTTTAAAGTAAAGTAGGAATTTTTCGAGAGCCAATGGTATTTTATTTGTAATTTTCATGTCGTGTTTCCAATTTTTAAACAATTTCTTTAGTTCTTTTTCTATTTTCTCTAATTTAAATTATTTATTTCATTTTATAAATGATAAATGAAGTATTTTATTTCAAAAATTTTCTTTAGAATATTTTTAAAATGAAGTAGATATTTTTCCAAAGCCAATGAGGATTTAATTGTAATTTCTAGACCCTGTTTTCAATTTTAAGCAATTTCTTTTATTCTTTTTCTATTTTCTTTAAATTTATTATTTCACTATGTTTCGGTTTTTAAATGTATTTTCTTATTTTTTTTTATTTGAATTAAAAACGATGCAAATATGAAGAGACAAAGGATTTAAACCTAAGACTTTTCGTTTGCCAAAACCTTTTTATTTTCCGTAACTTTTCATTTACTTTGCTTGGCCGTACACTACCTGATCTTTAGCCATGAGTTTTTAATTGTAATTCACGTGAGAAACCATTATTTCTCATTTCCATTCACGGCTCAAACATTTTGGTAATATCTTCCTCCTTGTTTTCTTCCTTTTTCTTCTTATTTTTCCAATATTTTGCCTTGTCTTCTCATACTTGTTTGCTCAGCCACCACTTCATAGCCACGGCCACCACCTCCTACATCTCTTCCCTGACATCATCACCACCTTCTCCTCAGTTCTGAACCATGGCCGCACCATCTATGAAGAGAAACTCCACAAAAACTATGTTCATTCCCTTAAAACGATGCTAGTTTGAGCCACCTGGCTTCACCACTTCATTATTCACCACCACCACCTCTAGCCGCCGCCACCATCTTTCTACTACCACTATACATCACCATCTTCTCTGTCCAGACCTGTAGCAAGTCATGGCCGAGCCTAGGACCTTGTAGACAGAGCCAAAGATGAACCAAACTCCACCATATTGCATAAAACTCTTCATATCCCTATATTGTAACCTCCTCTTCATGTCTAGCCTTCATGCCGTACATTTCCTTTGTTCAAACTTGAGCCAAAGTACGTCCAACCCTGAACCAAAACATCCCTAGGCCGTGTAAGCAAATGTAGAAAGCAAGGCAAAAAGTTGTGTACTCAAATTGTTTTTCATTTCAAAGTTATTTCATTTCATAGTGTATTGAATTTATAATTTGTTTTGATTTTTGTTTTAGGTTGTAACACAAGATTTATAGCATTGGATCTCACTCTCCACTCAAATCCGTAGTCTTGTCATTGTGCTTTGATTCTGTTGTGTCATTTGTATTGCAATCTCCAGCTTGTAGAGGTGAGTATTTCTCACCAGACATTCCGTACTTATATAAGTAGTAAATTGACATCCTGTGAATCTGTAGTTTATATTATTATGTTATAACAGCCTGTGATATTATTTATATGACGTTTACCCCTGTTTATACACCTGCAATATCATCTACTACTGTTATATAATGTTATTCTGTTTATTTATATCAGTTTATCACACTGCAAATTCCCTATAGAAAATAATCACTATGGGTTAAAATGATACATGCCCGAACGGACTTTAGAATAGGGAAAAATCGTTATGGGATGAAATGATAGGCCTGAATGATTTTATTTTTATTTCATTTAACTTGGGATTGCAGGTTTGAAATGATAGAAACCGGATTTTTCTTTGTAAATTTCGGACTGAAATGATATATTATCCGTATAATTTGACTTATGTTAGAAATTTTATATACAGACCTATGGTTATATATATTTTCTAAAAAAAATTTCTAATATTATAAAATGTAAATATTATGATATTTTGATTTAGATTTAATTAAAAATGATTTTTATGAAATATTAGTGATTTTCTACAAGTTAAATAAGTGAAATAAATAAATGGTAAAGTAGAATGTGAAATATAAGTTAATTTTGGAATTTATAATTTTGTTTATAAATGAAGTTTAAATCAAGTATGAAAGTATGATAATATTATTTAAATTTAAATTTGAAATGATTTTACAAAGTGTTATTGATTTTCTATAAATTAAAAATAGTTAAATAAATAAATGTTTAAAAACCTGAAATTTGAAGTATAACTTAACTTGGAAAATGTGAGTGTTTTAAAAATAAAAGTTAAGTTAAGAAAAATAAAACGGAATTTAAATAAAATTATGAAATGGTAAACTTAATTAAAATGTTAAGTAAATGAAATGTTATAAAATTTTACATTTATTTTATAAGTGAATTGTTAAAGATTTGATAATTATTTGTGAAAATTTCACCTTGTAAAATCATAAATTAAGGGATATCTAAATGATTGTTTTAAAGTGAAAAAATATGATTTTATAAGTTAAAATGGATTTAGATAAATTTTAATTGTTTATGAAATTGTAGTGAAAGTTTGGAATTTAAATTGACAGAATTCCTGAAGTGCTATCATTTCTAAAGTTAAAGATATTACAGCATTTTGTAAATGCTGTAATTGACATAAATGAACTAAATGGCTAAAATGAACTTAGGGCTATTACAGCACTTTGTAAGTGTTGTAGTTGCTGAATTTAACTAAAGTTTTATTTGAAATCTAAAACCTATTACGGCATTTTACATGCTATCTTTTGCTAATTGAATTGTTTTTAAACATAACTTTCCGTAGCATTTTCTAAGTGCTGCGAAAGTTGAATTTTCACTATTTTAATAAATTTAAGTGAATAAATGAATTATGAAAATGGTAATATTTTGAGAATTGAATATTTGATCATTAAATATTATAAATTCATTTTTTAAATGATTTAAATGGAATATTTTAGTTTGAAATATTTTGATATTTTGAAATGGATTTTTGAATGATATTGAATTTTGAAATGATATTTGATTTCTAAGTATAAATTACCATTTTGTAATTTTAACCACGGGATGTATTTAATTTATGGTTTAACTGATCCTTAGAGGATGAGTGATCCCAAGCATCCTTTAAGTTATTGTGCATTGCTATAGTTCACTTGAGTTGGTTGATATTATATAAGCATGTATGTCCTGACTCTAGTGTTTTGTGTTTTACTATACGCTCGGGCCAGGCTGAGTATTTACAGCTTCGCTTTGGATTTCCTTTCTGCAGCTAGGAATCGTTGGAGATTCTGCTTATCCAGTTATCTATTTCCTTTCAGTTTCATTTTTTTTATTCAGCTCTGGTATTTGTAAACTTCTACGTATATGAGATTTCTATTGTATATGTTTTTTTTCAAACTGATGTTATGTAATTATTTTGAGAGTTTGTTACAGTAGCTTCATGAACTACTATAGTATTTTAATTTCCGCTGCGATTTATTTTGATATTTCTGTGTCTGTGATTCTGTGATTGTATTTCATTTGCTCCAAATTTATTTACAATGAGGTATTTTGAGCTATTCAAGTCCGGTATGTGTGGATATGAATGGCTAAAAATATCGGGTTGTTACAGTTGGTATCAAAGCTTTGGTTTTTAGGTAAACCATAGCCTGCGGAGTAAAAACTCATTAGAAATAGGGTAGAAATACCCTAGAATGAGTGAAATCAATCTCAGAATCATTTCTTTGTGAGAGAACCTATTTTCGAAGTATAAATGATTTCCAAATTATTTTATAGGATTTTTAAAGATTATTTTGGTATAAAAATTTTCTTATTTTGAAATCAAGATTTTTCTAAACTTCATCCCTTTTGAATCCACCTTGTTTGTAATCTCTTGGTTAGGTTTCCTATCGATTAGGATTCCTTTGAACTTTGTAACACTCCCACTTGTTCTGAAATCCAATCTTATCTTCCATATTTAATCCTTTTGATTTTTGGGGCATTCCATAACCACACTTTGGAATGACCTCTCTAAAGATCGGTGATTCCGCCAATCTTTGAATGATTTGTAAAGGGGTGAAACTTCTTTCCAATTGGCATTGATTCATTAGAGATTTCTATATCCTCGGTTTACAATACTATCTATCTCCTGCCCTACCTGGGTTCTATCTCTAGCGATCGAATGTCAATTTGCCTTAGATTTCCAAATTGATTATATTCATGAAGTCACGGTTGACCGGTTAAGGTCGCCCGCGATTTATATAGGCTTGTCCATCTTCTATTTGGTAATAAAATTATCTCATCTTTGTTCGAGCTTATCTTCGAACCAGAATTCTGTTTCATTAGAGTTTCTCTAAATTCGAATCTCTATTTGTATAAAATCTATCCATGAATCATCCTTTAGGAATTTGTGTTTGGTTGTATTTTGGGATTTGTGCATACATTGAAATTATTATTTTGATAAGGATGACCTTATTTTGTATACAAAAGTAAATGTTTTCGATAAAGATTTTATATCTTTTAAAAATGGAAATTTGAAGTTTTGAAAGGATTTGAAATTTTGAAAATTTATAAGAAATTTGATTTAAACAAAAAAATGATTTATAACTGAAGGGTTTTGAATTTGAACTTCGAGGAATCGAACTCCGGTGTTTTGAAATATGTTTTAGGATTTTCGAAAATATATAATAATAATAATAATATGATTTAAAGATATTTTTCCGAATAAGAAATGTTTCAAATGTATTCGAACGAATTCCAATGATTTCGAAGAGATTTCAAAGAAGTTTCAAGAAAATAAAAGTCCAGAACCCACTTATGTCGTTGGAAAATAATTTCGGTGATGAATGCATGCATCATCGACATTGATTTTCGAGTTTCTGAGTGGAGGAGAGGCCACTCAGTAGCTTTGCTATGCGAGTGATTTTGTGAAACCAAATTTTGATTTCAGATTTTGAAGTATGGTTTATATTCGAAAGATATATGTATATTTGAAATGATTTAAAGTAAGCCGGTGTTCAGTCCTCGAGACTCAGATTTGTTTTGATATAAACTAATCTATTAGAATTGGTTTACTGATTTGTTGGTGATTTCCAACTCTTGGATTGAAAATATGATTTCTTCGACTATTTTTAAGGTTCGAGCACTTCCAAATCAAGGTTAGCTTTTCAAGGCTAAGTAATTTTGAGAGGTATAGGGTATTTGATAAAGAATATAAGTCTAGTTTGGTATGATTAAGGTATAAGTAATATGATTTATATAAGTTTGAAACTGTTTGTTGAGAAAAATAAACAAGACTATTTTGAATTATACTGGTATGAAACATAGATTTGAAATGTTTTGAATAAAGTATATATATGGAATAATGATCTTTCCAACGGTAAATTGGATTTTTCATATAGAAATAAATAGTTTGAGGGTTTTAAAAAGGGATGGTTTTAAACTTGGTAACCTTTTTAGATATTTTGATGATTGAAATGGTTTGGAAATGATTTAATCTTTATTTTAATAAAGAATGTGAATTTGAAATGATAATTGATTTTGATAAATGAATATTTGAAGGTCAGATTAGTATGAATGGATATTTGGTTTACTTGAAATTTGAGTTTATTTAAAAATGATGAATTTATGAAATGAATATTTCAAAACTAAGTAATAATAAAGTAAAATTTGAGATATATGAAATTATGAAATTTAGTTTTGGAATATGGTACTTTTAAGCTCTGAAATATATTAAAGAATGAATATTTTATTTTATGGATTAAATCTTTATTTGAAATTAGGTAATATTTGAAATGGTTTTGTTGGAAAAGCAAATTGAATTGTACTAAAATTTTAAATTTTAGATTTGGGTTTAATTGAAAAAATTTGTGAAAAGTAAAGAACTAAAGGAATGTTTTATGATTTCAAATGTATGATTTCGAAATGTTATGATTTTTCAAAGTGTAATGATTTCAAGTATTTTGGTTTCGAAAGATTTATAACTTTGAAAGTATTATGATTTTTGAAAGTGAATATATGTTTGACATGGAAATGAATTTGTTTGACCTAAATTTCGTTGATCTGGGAATTTGGATTATTTTCTAAATCTATTGTTTTAAGAAACTTTGAAACTTAATATATGTAATTTGGAAGAAATGATTGGTGAAATCATATATGATTTTGAAACTGAATTGATATTAAATGGTTTGAAATTTAGAACCTTGATTTACCAAATACTTGATTTGGGACTTATCGAACTTATATAAAATGATTTTTATAAGTATGAAATCTATTTGAAACTGTTGATTCGAAATGGTACTCAATTTGTAATGTGAAGTCTTATATAATCGAAGTCTCTATAAGTGTGATTTGACATACTATTCATTTTGGAAAGTATTCGATTTGAAATGAAATCTTATATATAATGGACTTTATATAAGTACGACATTTGAAAGTGATTTTGAAAGGTACCATACAATACATATTTTCCAAGTAAAGATATGGAAAGTGTCTTCTGCTGGATATCTGCTTTATGGCCACACTATGAATTCATTCTATCGATATTATTCTCTCTTTGATTTGGGTTTTCCAGATATGATGCTCGAGTGTCCATCGACTTCCACGGTGATCTCCGTGGTCTTACGAGCGCGACTGCATAGCGCAACTGCCTGGCTGAGCTGGCCTAGGGGTACGGATTGTTTCCTGGGGGATCCAGGCGTAACCATTGTGTATCCTGCACTCTATGTAGGTCGCATTATGTAAAATCCGCCTTTTCGCACGATTTAAACAGACACACGTGCCGATTCAAACCATACGTAAGGGCGGATTGTTATGGGATAAATAAGAATACAGAGAAAGAAAAAACTAAACAGAATCTCAGAGCGGAAGGATAAAATATAATAATAAATATACAGTTCATAAATCTGTTTACAAAACCTTAGATTTTATTTATACCATACATATCACAGAACACATACCCTATAATAATGCAGCGGAACAATATGTGTGTGGTATAATAATATAAATAATAGTATTACGAATCTTCGTCTTCGTCCTCCAGAGCTAAAACTTCAATCCTGAAATGCTCGGACTGACCTGAGCGAATTGAAAAGACAAAACACTCGAGTCAGAACTAAAAGATCTTATGTGAGTTAAATTTTTAGAAATAAATATGAGTGCAGTAACTCAAGAGATGCTCGGGATTTGCATCTCCTAAGGATCCGTTAAACTATTTACTATGTAGTATATTTCGCTATTATAATAGTGCCTAATTGTAAAATAAACTTACTTTTAAATAGCGTTAAGGCTTTACATTTTCCACCTTAACACGTAAAATGCCAATAGTCTATACAGTACCGTAATACCCCCTGATCGGGAGGCTACCAGAGGATACTCCATAGGTACGACACAAATAGAAACTCGTAGTAAAGGCTCGGTATGGTAGGTGACACGGCACAACTAGGCAATGCCAGGGTAGATATACCAATTGCTATCCGGGTTGATGGAAACGTGCAGCGCGCAACTACCGCCCACCTCGAACAAACTCCCCCAAAATAAAAAAAATAAAGTGGCCACAGAATCAATCCAAAGTCAAAGTATAGTATCGAAGAGGAGTGTCCGATCAGAGGTATGACCTCATTGGCCCGAGAATCACTCCTGTTTTAGCCAACTTATGCCAACTCACGGGAGTCGGGTTGTAACGACCCGTATTTTACGTGTCGATGGATCGTAGAATTTACAGGTCGTTAGTGTTGTTTGTGGTGTTCCTAGCCTGAGTCGTATTGGGAGATAACTCGTGTGTTAAGTGATGAGTCGTGACCGACTCATAGTTAGGTCGTGTTCGAGTTACGACTTAGGAGGGTGCTCGGGTTAGCATGTTGCCGTGTTAGCTTAGGTCGTGAGGTAGTTTTGGTCGCTGGAGCGACCTAAGAGAGTGACCGACCTAAGAAAGTTGACCGACTCATGAAATAGAGGGCTTCCGAGTTAGGGAGGTTGCCGAGTTAACGACTTAAGGGGATAAGTCGTATACGAGTTAAGGCGATGAGTCGTATGGTTGTTAGGTCGGAAGGGTTTTGGAGCGACCTAAGGAAGTTAGGTCGTGGACGACCTAGCAGATAGGATGATGCTAGTGGCGACCGATCTAGTGTAGATCGACCTAGAGGTGTCCGACCTATAGTAGTAAACGACTTAACTTAGAAGGTGTAAGCTGTTAGGTCGTGTAAGTTTTGGGTCGTGGGAGTAGTTAGGTCGCGTGAGTACTGTTTAGACTTAGGTCGTAAACGACCTAAGTTAGGTCGGAGATATTAGGTCGGCCATAAGGCTAAGCTGTTAAGTCGTGTCCCGTATGGCCTTGGTCTATGTGTTTAGGACTTAGGTCGGCAGGGTCTTAGGTCGTAGGTCGGCATGCTAGTTAAGTCGTCAGGCGACCTAGGACTTAGGAAATGCGGCAGTGTGTTGAGTCGTGTGACAGTTGGGTCGGCAGTGCGTTGAGTCGTTAGGTCGGCCTGTGTTTTAGGTCGCGTCTGGGTTAAGTCGTAAGTCGGCCTTGGTTGTATGTTGTGTTGGTTAGGTCGTAGGTCGTAGGGGCTGATGAGTCGGCAACGACTCATAGTTAGGTCGGGGACGACCTAAGGGGCGACGACCTAAGGAGTTTCCAGCCTATAAATAGAGGGGTTCGGCTCACTTTTTGGCACCGGTTTTTGAAGCAACGAAGTGCTGCCATTTTGAAGACTCGACTACAACATTTCTTCATCTTCTTTTCTCCATTCCAATCAAGTGTTAGCATCCATCCAAGATCGAAGATCGGGATCGAAGATTCAAGTGTCCAAGTTGAAGATCTTCATCCGTTCGGGCTAGATTTCATCGATTGAAGCGAGATCTTGCCGGATCAAGCCTTGTTCTTCGCTGTCCAGATCTGAAGTGTGTGGTTTTTGAGGTGTTTGGGTGATTTGGTGAGTGGTAGTTATCTCTCACGCGGACCCAAAGGAGTGTAGTGGATTGGTAGCTAGTTTATGTGTTTGAAATAGCATTTTCTCGCATTGTCCTTAAGTCTGCATGTAGATCCATCATTTTTGAAGATGTTTACCTATGCATATTTGTTTAACAAGTATTAGAGACAAAACCCATGTTTTATATTTGATAGATCTATGCTAAAAACCTATGAATCATGCATGTTGGACTTATGCTCATTTATTTATGATATTGCCATTTTTGTTGATATTGCTTATTAAATCTTGTTTGAATGCTTGATTGTTTGTATTGATGAATGATTTGGATTGTTTCAAGTTAGCTAGTGGTTGATTTGGAACAAGATGGTTCGAGATGATTCAAAAGCTAGGTGGAAAAGCTCTTGAATGTGGAAGCTGCCTGTAGCATATGAAGCGGATGTGGAAGCTCATATGGATGGATTCGAGGATGTGGGATCTTGCCATGATACGAGAAGGCAAAGCATGATTGAGATGGGACTTTGCTATGATGCGATAAAGCAAGGTGTGATGTTGTGATGGGACGGGTCACGATGACGTCCCAAGCACGGGCTGCGACGACGTGCAAAGTTATGTTGATTACTCGGTGATGCGATCCGAGTTGGTGATAATGGTTAGCTTGAGAGGCGCTTGAGCTAGTATGGAAATAGTCGTCGAGGAGGATGACTAGGAGGCTGAGATCTTATCGTTGTTGAAGGTTCTAGCATGCTCAAAGCAAGGGTACGTTGGAACGGGCTGCGACGACGTTCCAGGCACGGGCTGCGACGACGTGCTAGTACTCTGGGTAGTTGCGAAAATTCCTAGGCACGGGCTGCGACGACGTGCGGAGTTATGGCTAGAACCGGGGTTACCATTAGCCCTTGACAGGTGGTCATTCAACTAACGGTGATATCAAGGCAATGATACAGTGATAGCCAGAGTCATGGATGTTTAGTTGTACTATCATTCGGTCTCAAGTGCGGTGTTTTCTGGGTGCTTATCTGATCTTGGTTTAGGCCTTGGGGGTTTGTATTTGGAAAACATCGTCCTTGACTCGAGTGATTATTGCTTTATTTTAATTACCTGCTATGCTATGATTGCTTCTCCTTAGTGTGTGTCTGGGGGCTATCACTGTGAGAAGAGGTGGAGTGGGATGGTTTAGTTCCTATTCCTTTTATTCCTTATGCTCTTTTGGTATGTTTGATAGTTAATTTACTGCTCACTAAGACTTTGTCTGACTCAAGGTTTTATGTCTCCCCTTATTACCTTGGGCTGTTCATCCATGTTGGGATGGGCAGACTAGGTAGCAGGTGACAGGTGCTGTGCTAGGAGTTCTACGATGAAGATGACGAAGACGAGCAGGAGGCTTTGCATATTAGTTTTCTTACTATATGTACTGGGTATCCGCTGCTGTATTTGGTTGAGTGATTTGTAGTGAGGCTTTCATGTATGGATTTGAGTAGATGATTGTATAAAACTACTGTGATGCTTATATGATGATGTTCTGTTCTATGGAGCTTCACTATATTATATTTCTCTATTGTATTTTATCCATGCGCTGTGAGTTGTACGATAGAGATTCTTTTGTTTTGTTTTACCCTTGACGGTCACCCATGGCTGCCTTGCACGCCTTTTAGCGCATTATTACCTTGTTTTGGTGCGGGAGTCATGGGCGGTCGTCACATTTGGTATCAGAGCTTTGGTTAATCGATTTTAGCCAACGCTCGCTGATGTAACTACGTAAGAGAGACGTAATTGTAATTTGATGGATGATTACTATATATAATATAGTAGCCTAGAAGGATTTGAACTCCTTATGCAGTTGTTTCTTAAGGTGTTCTAATCACTCTTATTACAGATATTAAGGATGAGTCGAAGAGGGAGACCAGCTGCAAGGGAAAGCCGTGCTGATGAAGGAGCTGTTGATTATGGAACTATGTTCGAAGCGATGATGACTTCGATCATGAGAAGGATACCAGCTTCAGGATCATCAGTGGATGTGGGAGTTCAAGTCCAAGCTCCGAGACCGGTGGATTTTGCCAAGCTTTGCAAGGATTATACTTCTCTTGGAGGAAAAGCTTTCTTGGGGACAGAGTCGACTATTGAAGTACAGAGATGGATTGATGCTTGTCGAAGGATCTTTGGTGACTTAGGGATTGAGGATGCAACCAAGAGAAAGCTTGCATCGAGACAGCTTCAGGGAAGAGCTGCTGATTGGTGGAATTCTATCACCATCGATACACCAGAAGAAGAGATTACTTGGGAGCAATTCCGAGTTAGATTTGAAGCTAAGTTCATCTCTACGGCTCAGAAGTCTGTTTTGTTCAAGAGGTTTGTAGAGCTCAAGCAAGGTGGGAGACCAGTTCTTGAGTATATTTCCGAGTTCGAAGCTTTGTCTAAGTATGCCAGATCGTATATTGATTCTCCCTACCAGAAGAACGAGAAGTTTGTGACTGGTCTGGATGCTTATCTTGGGAGGCAGTTAGTGGATCACTTGGACGATCCATTTGAGAAGCTGGTGGAGAAAGCCCTTAGGCATGAGAGTTTGTTCCCTAAGGAAAATTCTGTTGTTGCTGTAACCAGGGAAGGATCTAAACCACAGCAGAGTGGGAATAGGAAGAGGAAGCAGCAGCAGCAGAAGAGTAAGGATGGCCAGAAGAAGCCAAAGGGCGAAGTGACCTGCTATAATTGTCAGAAGAAGGGCCATCTCTCCAAGGATTGTAGGAATCCAAAGGCGCCGGCGAAGTGCCATAACTGTGATAAGCCAGGGCATTTCAGGAAGGATTGTCCAGAACCGAGGAAGGACAGGCAAGTTGTGCAAGCTTATGCTTTGGAAGCTGTGCCGTCGTCTTCAAGAGCTCCTACTGCTGAGGAGAAGGGGAAGAGTGTGGTGGTTCAAGGTACTCTTTCTATTTGTGGTGTTCCAGTTAGAGTGTTGTTTGATACTGGAGCGTCGCATTCTTTTGTTTGTGATGATTTGGTAGGCCGGTTAGGTTTGAAACCGGATATTGTTGATAGGCCATTGGTTGTGACTAATCCAGTTGGGGGTTCGTCATGTTTGTGTATGAGATGTCGTGGTCTAGTTGTGTCGAGTCATGATTGCTCGTTTGTTTGTGATTGCTTTGTTCTGAACTTTGCGGGGTTCGGAATTATTTTGGGTATGGACTGGCTTAGGAAGTATGCGGCAAGGATTGATTGTGAGAGGCTTGAGGTGACAGTCGGGAATGTGGAAGGGCGAAAGGTTGTGATACGATGTAAGCATGAAGAAGGCGTCTTCATGAGCTTCATGTATTCGCTAGTTGTTCCACGGGATGGACTGTCATCGGTGCCTATTGTGAATGAGTTTGAGAATGTCTTTGAGGAAGTCAAAGGGTTGCCGCCGCATAGGGAGATCGAGTTTCGTATCGATCTAGTTGAGGGAGCCAGACCTGTTGTGATGCCTCTTAGGCGGATGGCACCGAGGGAGCAGCAAGAGCTGAAGGTGCAAGTCGATGATCTTTTGCGGAAAGGATTCATTCGGAGAAGTGTGTCCGAATGGGGTGCGCCCGTTGTGTTCGCAACCAAAACGGATGGATCGTTGAGGTTGTGTGTTGATTATCGTGAGCTGAATAAGGTGACTAGGAAGAACAAGTATCCATTGCCGAGAATAGATGACTTGTTTGATCAGCTTCACGAGGCTAGGGTGTTTTCTCAGATGGATTTGGCAACGGGATTTCACCAGTTGAGAGTGGCGAAGGATAGTGTGCCGAAGACTGCTTTCAGGACACCATCCGGGTTTTATGAGTGGCTGGTAATGCCGTTTGGATTGACTAACGCACCAGCCTATTTTGTGGATCTTATGAATAGAGTGTTCAGAGATCAGTTGGATAAGTTCGTGCTTGTGTTCGTGGATGATATTCTGATTTATTCCGAAACTGAGGAAGAGCACAAGACGCACTTGAGGATTGTTTTGGAAATTTTGTGGAAACATCAGCTGAAGGCTAAGTTTTCGAAGTGTCACTTCTGGAAGAGTGAAGTGAGGTTCTTAGGCCATGTTATCTCTGGAAATGGAATAGCGGTTGATCCCGCTAAGGTGGCAGCGATCCAGGATTGGGTTAGACCTAAGAATGCATCTGATGTGAGAAGTTTTCTTGGATTAGCAGGATATTATCGACGGTTTATTAAAGACTTCTCCAAGATAGCTGCACCGTTGACAGGATTGACGAAAAAGAACCAAGTGTTCAAATGGGATGATAAATGTGAGCAAGCTTTCGTGATCCTGAAAGAGCGACTGACAAGTGCTCCTGTTTTGACAATTCCTAGTGGGAATGATGAGATGGTGGTCTACACCGATGCATGTGGCACTGGACTAGGAGCGGTGCTAATGCAGAAGCATAAAGTTGTTGCGTATGCTAGTCGACAACTAAAGCCGCATGAAAGGAATTATCCGACTCATGATTTGGAGTTAGCGGCGATTGTGTTTGCTTTGAAGATGTGGAGACACTATCTATTGGGAGTTAGATTCGAGCTGTTTACAGATCATAAGTCGTTGAAGTATCTGTTTTCCCAAAAGGATTTGAATCTTCGACAGCAAAGGTGGCTAGAGTTCTTAGCATCGTATGATTTTGGTATAGCCTATACTCCAGGGAAAGGTAACGCAGTGGCTGATGCGTTAAGTCGAAGACATGCAGGATTGGGAGCCATGTTTTCGGAATGGAAGAGTCTTGAGTATTTGGCTGGATTTGATTTCAGGCCTAGATGTGAATTGGAACCTGAGATGTTGGCAAACTTATCGATAAGGCCTACTCTTGTGGAAAGAATTGGTGAGAGGCAAAGGGGAGATGATAAGCTTGTCAAGATTATCTGTGATTTGGAATCTGGATTGGACCCGGAGAAGGATAAGGGATTCGAGGTCGATCGAGAGGGTTGGCTTCGAAAGCAAGGGCGACTAGTTGTTCCCGATGTAGATGGATTGAGAGATGAAGTTCTGAGGGAGAGTCATCACTCGAAGTTGACAATTCATCCAGGTGGAAATAAGATGTATCGGGATATGAAGAGAACCTACTACTGGGAAGGTATGAAGAAGGATGTTGGAAACTTTATTTCCAAGTGTATGAATTGCCAGTTGGTGAAAGCTGAGCAGAAGAAGCCCAGTGGATTGCTTCAGCCATTAGAGGTTCCTACATGGAAGTGGGAGCAAGTGTCGATGGACTTTATCGATGGTCTACCTAGGACAAGAGCAGGGAATGAAGGGATTTGGGTCATAGTAGATCGTTTGACCAAGAGTGCAAGGTTCATTCCTGTTCGATCGACTAGGACTGCATCGAAGTTGGCTGAATTATATGTGAAGTGGATAGTTCGTTTCCATGGTGTTCCGAAGAGTATAGTGAGCGATCGAGATCCATTGTTCACTAGTAGATTTTGGAAGAGCTTCCAGGAAGTTTTGGGAACTGAGTTGTGTTTGAGTACAGCTTATCACCCTCAAACAGATGGTCAGACTGAGAGAGTCAACCGAGTTTTGGAAGATCTTCTTAGAGCATGTGTTTTGGACTTCGGAGGATCATGGGAAGATCACCTTCATTTGGTGGAGTTTGCTTATAATAACAGTTATCAGTCGAGTATTGGTATGGCACCATATGAGGCATTATATGGAAGACCGTGTAACTCTCCGACATGTTGGTTGGAAACTGGAGAAAAGCTGATACTTGGGCCAGAGATGATTCGACAGACTTCAGATTGTATAGAGATCATTCGGCAAAGAATGAAGGCAGCCCAGGATCGTCAGAAAAGTTATGCAGATAATCGTCGTAAGGATTTGGAATTCGACGTAGGTGATATGGTTTTTGTGAAGATTTCTCCTCTGAAGAGTGTCATTAGATTCGGAAAGAAAGGAAAGTTAACTCCGAGATTTGTTGGACCATTCCCGATTATCGAGCGAATTGGAAAGCTCGCTTATAGATTGGAGTTACCGGAAAAGATGGCGGGTGTGCACAATGTTTTTCATGTATCTTATCTACGGAAGTATGTGCACGACCCAACTACTGTGGTTTCTGCTGATAGCTGTGAAGACTTGGAGGTTTATCCAGTTGTTTCGAGACCTCGTAAGCCGCTTCGTATTGTTGAAACCGATACGAAACAGCTTAGGAGGAAGACGATTACGTTGCTCAAGGTACAATGGAGTGATGATGTTAACGACTGTACATGGGAGGAGGAAGAGAGGATGAAGGCAGCTCATCCCGGACTCTTCGAGGTATGGCCCTAAAGTGTCGTGACATCTCATGAATTTGTAGCTTGTTCTGAGTCTTAGAATTCTGCATGCTAGGCTAGAATTGGTTGCATGGTTTGTTGATTGCTTTGGATGGTAGGCATGCGGAATATCTTTGATTTCTGATTGTTTGCTTGGAATTTCGGGGGCGAAATTCCTAAGGGGGAGAGAATGTAACGACCCGTATTTTACGTGTCGATGGATCGTAGAATTTACAGGTCGTTAGTGTTGTTTGTGGTGTTCCTAGCCTGAGTCGTATTGGGAGATAACTCGTGTGTTAAGTGATGAGTCGTGACCGACTCATAGTTAGGTCGTGTTCGAGTTACGACTTAGGAGGGTGCTCGGGTTAGCATGTTGCCGTGTTAGCTTAGGTCGTGAGGTAGTTTTGGTCGCTGGAGCGACCTAAGAGAGTGACCGACCTAAGAAAGTTGACCGACTCATGAAATAGAGGGCTTCCGAGTTAGGGAGGTTGCCGAGTTAACGACTTAAGGGGATAAGTCGTATACGAGTTAAGGCGATGAGTCGTATGGTTGTTAGGTCGGAAGGGTTTTGGAGCGACCTAAGGAAGTTAGGTCGTGGACGACCTAGCAGATAGGATGATGCTAGTGGCGACCGATCTAGTGTAGATCGACCTAGAGGTGTCCGACCTATAGTAGTAAACGACTTAACTTAGAAGGTGTAAGCTGTTAGGTCGTGTAAGTTTTGGGTCGTGGGAGTAGTTAGGTCGCGTGAGTACTGTTTAGACTTAGGTCGTAAACGACCTAAGTTAGGTCGGAGATATTAGGTCGGCCATAAGGCTAAGCTGTTAAGTCGTGTCCCGTATGGCCTTGGTCTATGTGTTTAGGACTTAGGTCGGCAGGGTCTTAGGTCGTAGGTCGGCATGCTAGTTAAGTCGTCAGGCGACCTAGGACTTAGGAAATGCGGCAGTGTGTTGAGTCGTGTGACAGTTGGGTCGGCAGTGCGTTGAGTCGTTAGGTCGGCCTGTGTTTTAGGTCGCGTCTGGGTTAAGTCGTAAGTCGGCCTTGGTTGTATGTTGTGTTGGTTAGGTCGTAGGTCGTAGGGGCTGATGAGTCGGCAACGACTCATAGTTAGGTCGGGGACGACCTAAGGGGCGACGACCTAAGGAGTTTCCAGCCTATAAATAGAGGGGTTCGGCTCACTTTTTGGCACCGGTTTTTGAAGCAACGAAGTGCTGCCATTTTGAAGACTCGACTACAACATTTCTTCATCTTCTTTTCTCCATTCCAATCAAGTGTTAGCATCCATCCAAGATCGAAGATCGGGATCGAAGATTCAAGTGTCCAAGTTGAAGATCTTCATCCGTTCGGGCTAGATTTCATCGATTGAAGCGAGATCTTGCCGGATCAAGCCTTGTTCTTCGCTGTCCAGATCTGAAGTGTGTGGTTTTTGAGGTGTTTGGGTGATTTGGTGAGTGGTAGTTATCTCTCACGCGGACCCAAAGGAGTGTAGTGGATTGGTAGCTAGTTTATGTGTTTGAAATAGCATTTTCTCGCATTGTCCTTAAGTCTGCATGTAGATCCATCATTTTTGAAGATGTTTACCTATGCATATTTGTTTAACAAGTATTAGAGACAAAACCCATGTTTTATATTTGATAGATCTATGCTAAAAACCTATGAATCATGCATGTTGGACTTATGCTCATTTATTTATGATATTGCCATTTTTGTTGATATTGCTTATTAAATCTTGTTTGAATGCTTGATTGTTTGTATTGATGAATGATTTGGATTGTTTCAAGTTAGCTAGTGGTTGATTTGGAACAAGATGGTTCGAGATGATTCAAAAGCTAGGTGGAAAAGCTCTTGAATGTGGAAGCTGCCTGTAGCATATGAAGCGGATGTGGAAGCTCATATGGATGGATTCGAGGATGTGGGATCTTGCCATGATACGAGAAGGCAAAGCATGATTGAGATGGGACTTTGCTATGATGCGATAAAGCAAGGTGTGATGTTGTGATGGGACGGGTCACGATGACGTCCCAAGCACGGGCTGCGACGACGTGCAAAGTTATGTTGATTACTCGGTGATGCGATCCGAGTTGGTGATAATGGTTAGCTTGAGAGGCGCTTGAGCTAGTATGGAAATAGTCGTCGAGGAGGATGACTAGGAGGCTGAGATCTTATCGTTGTTGAAGGTTCTAGCATGCTCAAAGCAAGGGTACGTTGGAACGGGCTGCGACGACGTTCCAGGCACGGGCTGCGACGACGTGCTAGTACTCTGGGTAGTTGCGAAAATTCCTAGGCACGGGCTGCGACGACGTGCGGAGTTATGGCTAGAACCGGGGTTACCATTAGCCCTTGACAGGTGGTCATTCAACTAACGGTGATATCAAGGCAATGATACAGTGATAGCCAGAGTCATGGATGTTTAGTTGTACTATCATTCGGTCTCAAGTGCGGTGTTTTCTGGGTGCTTATCTGATCTTGGTTTAGGCCTTGGGGGTTTGTATTTGGAAAACATCGTCCTTGACTCGAGTGATTATTGCTTTATTTTAATTACCTGCTATGCTATGATTGCTTCTCCTTAGTGTGTGTCTGGGGGCTATCACTGTGAGAAGAGGTGGAGTGGGATGGTTTAGTTCCTATTCCTTTTATTCCTTATGCTCTTTTGGTATGTTTGATAGTTAATTTACTGCTCACTAAGACTTTGTCTGACTCAAGGTTTTATGTCTCCCCTTATTACCTTGGGCTGTTCATCCATGTTGGGATGGGCAGACTAGGTAGCAGGTGACAGGTGCTGTGCTAGGAGTTCTACGATGAAGATGACGAAGACGAGCAGGAGGCTTTGCATATTAGTTTTCTTACTATATGTACTGGGTATCCGCTGCTGTATTTGGTTGAGTGATTTGTAGTGAGGCTTTCATGTATGGATTTGAGTAGATGATTGTATAAAACTACTGTGATGCTTATATGATGATGTTCTGTTCTATGGAGCTTCACTATATTATATTTCTCTATTGTATTTTATCCATGCGCTGTGAGTTGTACGATAGAGATTCTTTTGTTTTGTTTTACCCTTGACGGTCACCCATGGCTGCCTTGCACGCCTTTTAGCGCATTATTACCTTGTTTTGGTGCGGGAGTCATGGGCGGTCGTCACACGGGTCCACGTATTTACCTTACAGGAAACGCCGCCACCAACCTACTTCATTCTGGAATCTCCACCGCGTACACGGTTAGTCAAAGTGGTTTTCAGTATTGACAGAGAGTATGTCCATATCCGATCCTAGTCTCTTTGCCAACCAATCGTTATTATAACACCGCGGTCATTTAAAAATAATTATACTTTTAAAACCAAAATAAAATATCCATTTAAAACCCATATAAAAACGATATCATTTTTATTCTAAACCCCAAATCAATACGATATCATTTTATTTTCCAATATATATTATTTCCAAAATCATAGGATTTCCAAAGTAAAATATTTAGAAATCAAAACTCTTGAATATAATATTTCCAACTTATACTACCTTGAAAAAAACATAGCTTTGAAACAAATTTCCATCTCTTAAATGGTTAAATATTTAACTACTTTTATTAAACAAAATAGCTTCTTTAGATTTCACAAATAAATTCTAAATATCGATTTAAACTTCCAAATACCATTTCAATTCTTATGGTTAAAAACTTTAAATATTTCACCATTTCAAAAACAAACTTATTTGACAAACCCATATGTATCAAATCCAATTACTTATTATTTAGACTTGAAATGTTTACTTATTGAATTCAATATAATTTAAGTAAACCTTTAACTTCACATAACTGGAAAAAATTTCAATTTATTTAACTTGATATATTCATTTAAAACAACCTGATACTCATTTAAATCACTTTACACAAAATCAAGTTATAAATCATGTCCTTTAAAAATTTAACTTTTATTTAAATTTTGATTTAACTTAATATTCAACTTCCAATTTTATTCTCATTAAAGTCAATAGAACTACCATAAATTAAATTTTTTAATTAAATGCTTAATCGTATTTGATCTTAAAATCAAACTTCGGTTTATACTTCAAATCAATTTTTATACAAAGCCTAAATCCGGAAAATTTCTATATATATAGCTTTTATTAATGATCAAATCAAAACCCATAAACCATATATATGTATAGTTTTACAAAACCATAGTAAAACATTTCCAAAAATAATTTTATATATTTACCGCGGTGCTTGTATAAAATTTTCTATCCTATGGTCAAGTGATACGGATGTTTATCATTTCAATCCGCAATTTAAAATAAAAAAATGTGGTTGTATATCATTTCAAACTGCAATCCCGAATGAAATGAAAATGCATGATGACTTGTAGTTTATACAATATAAATATAGCATCCATTCATCCAAATATCAATCATCAACCATTATTTTCAATCATCGTCCAATTTAAACAGTCATCGATATAGAGCATATAAATTATACAGGTAATAAATAACAGTTTATATTCAATAATAAATTTAATAACTGTTAACTAGCAGTTTATATGCAAAATAAATTCTAACTGTATATTTATATGCAATAATTAAAATAATAAACAGTTAAATAAATAAAAATGCAAATTAACTGAGAAGATGAATAAAACATGCCAAACAAATCATATATAAATTTCTACTCATATCTAAAAATCAATTTAACAAACATAAAATATTTTAGAAGTTTTGAATGGGTTAAAATACTCACCTTTTGAATTTAAATTGGATTTAAACCCAAAATTTCGCAGTCTCCAAATTCATCCAAACTAGCGTCAAAAGATCTGAAATTTCAATACGATCCTAACAAAAATAATCTCGCGTGAATCGGACACGGTATGTGAAAGTTACACAAGTTAAACGTTAATTAAAAACATGCCTGTAAATTTATACGCAATAATTAAAATAATATACAGTTAAATAAATAAAAATGTGAATTAACTGAGAAGATGAACAAAACATGCCTGTAACGACCCGCTATTTGGACTATTCGCATCCGCACATGTGGGACTTGAATAATTTAAAATACCGAATTGTTAATTTAAATTTGGCAAAACTCAGATATATAGTAAAAAAATAATCACAGAATCACAGACACAGAGTAATAATATGCAGCAGAAGTAAAAGAGATAGTAGTTCATGAAGCTACTATATAAATATATAAGATACATCAGAGTTAACTGGATACAAAAGAAGAGTAACACGATACATCAGATATAAAACAGAATACATCACTGGAATCATCGAATGCTGAAAGCAGAATAGATGGCTGGATCTTCAAGCAAAACTCCAACTCCAAAGGTGAGTCTCGAAAGCTGAACCACTCAGTCTGACCCGAGCGTAAAGCAAAACACAAAACACTCGAGTCAGGATTAATATTCTCATATCAATAAATCCAACTCAAGTGAAATAACAATCGAAATACAAGTAACTCAAAGGATGTTGGAATCACCATCCTCTAAGGATCCGTTAAACTATCTACTATGTAGTAGTGTACGCTAAATAGATAATGTCTATCAGTAATATAAAGTATCAAAATAGTGTTAAGGCGTTACCATTATCCCCCTTAACACATTTTATAAGCATCATAGTCTATACAGCACAGTAAACTCCACCGTAAACTGGTGGGATATCAGGGAGTACTCCATAGGTATAACACAAAACAATTTCGTAGAGGTCACGTATATAGGGATACAAGTATGACAAGGCACATGAGGCAATACCCAAGGTAGTGAAACTACCGTTCGCCTGATCCGGACTGGTGAGAACGCATCGCCGCAGCGATCGCAACACCGCGAAACAACACTCCTGAAATTCCGAGGGTGCACCAATCAATCACAAGTAATGAGTAGTAGTTACGAAGAAGTGTGTTCGCTCGAGGTGGCTAACCCTAACCCCATTCTGGATCATCACTCCGCGTATAGTTATTAAAGTGGTTTTCGGTTTAGATAGAGAGTATATCCATAACCGATTCCGGTTTCTTTAATAACTTTCGTAATTATTACACCGATTGGTCGTTTAATATAATTCAAACCAAATCAATTTCAATTTCAATTTCAATTCGTAAATCAACATTTCGTTTGTCTTCTAAATCAATTTCTAAAATTTACGTTCAAAACTTCCAAATTACCATTTCAAAATCTTAAAATTCGATTTCAACTTTTATTTTAACAATTCAAATATTGATTCAAGTTCGTATATAAGTTTCATTCCGAAATCAATCAAATTAGCTTAATTTAACATTCAAATCAATTTAAATCCATTTATCGGTTTCGTTCAATATTAGTTTCAATAAAAGAAATTTCATTCAAACAATTTCCATTCAAACTCCAATTTATTAAAACAATTGCTTACGTTCAACTTAAGTACACCAAAGCTTACAATTTAATTAAGTCAATTTCGTCGAGTCAAATTCTGTGAATTACAAGTCCTACATTGGTTTTAACAAACACATTTTATTTCTTGTTAAAGAAATTCAATTTCACTTATTTCTTTACTTAGTTACAAGTTTCAAACTTAATTAATAAAGAAATTAAATTTAACATATTCAAGAAGTCAAATTTCACTTATTGACTTACTTAAGTTTTCTAAAGCTTAATTAATAAAGGAACCCAATTTCAATTATTAACGAAGTTCAAATCTACTTATTCAAAAGCTCAATTTCTCTTATCAAAGGATTCAAATTTTATTCAATTATCAAATAATTAAATCTCATTCAATTATTAAATAATTTCAATTTTTAATTATTAATAATTTCAAAACTTAATAATTACAAACTTGATTACAAATTCAAACTTGATTATTAAATCAGTTCCACTTAATTACGAATTCAAACTTAATCATCAATCATTGTCTTTAATTATAAATTCAACTTAATAATTTCAAATTTAATTATAATTTCATACTTAATTATAATTTCAAATTTAATTACTAAATGATTTCAAACATAATAATTTCAAAACTTAATTATTACTAATTCCAATTTATTTATTAATAATTCCAAATTTAATTATTAAATAATTAAATTTCAAACAACGTTCTTTCATCAATTACTACTTTAATATTTGTTTCAGATTTCAATCTTTACGTTTTCCTTTCAAAATTCAAATTCCAACTTCATTTCAAAACTTATTCTTTGCTCGAAAAATCATTATTTTATTTTAAAATCAACTTATTGACCAATCGGATTTTATTTAATTCTCTATCCTAGGTCAAATTCATTTGGGTATTTATCATTTCAACCCGATTCCAATTCAATTCAAAAATCAAACATAACAAAGGGAACTAGCAGTGTGATAACTGGGATAGTGTCAAAGTAAATAAACAAGCAATAACAACAATCAATAACAATCCAATAATCAATTCAAATAATCCCGAAATAATCGTATTAATTCGCATTGTTGTTTGTGCGAATTAATATAATTATCTCTAGAATCTACACTATCATTTCATGTAGATTAAAGATTATTACATTTCGGTTTTTCCACTTGTCGTCCAATTTCAATTTCAATTCTACACAATTTATTCAATATACGTTCAAGGTTCAAAGTGTAATTTATCAAATTCTACGAGTCAATTAACTTAACAATTTCAAGGGGTCATATTATTCAAATTAACTAATCAAATTCAACACATATGTCGATTCAAAAGTTATAACTATCCTACGTCAAATTCAATTGCATACTATTCATCACTTTTACATTTCAATTTAACATCCAATATAAACAATCAATCAATTTCAACCAAACTGTATTATCATCGCATAATAATTAACAGATAATGGTGTCAGATGTCATAGGTGAACAGATACATGTAATAACAGTGTACATAACTAACAACAGGTATATTTCAATCGTTGTTTCAATTGAAATCAAATTTAATAAATAAAATAATATTAATCGTGAGTGATTGCTCACCTTTCGAGGCTAGAGAAAATATGATATGGCACGGATACGCACACTGATACGGACACTGAAATGGAGTTACAAATCCAAGCATGATTCTCAGAGCAAAGTAAGATTGGCACGAATCGACGAGAACAACTGATCAATAGGAATCGATGAACAAAACGAATTAACTTGATATAAATTGAAACTAATATATATATATGTATGTATAACTACAAATATTTAAAAATAAAATTTAGAAATATATATTTAAAAGTGAAATCTCTTTATATAATTCAAGTAAACCTTTAAACATAGTATATGTATACTTAAAACTATTATACATCTACTTTCAGAAATTCCAGAAAAATATTCAAAATCTTATGTAACTCATTTTATATAACAGTGAAATCCTTTGTACATACAAATGTAAATTTATACAAAAACCCAAACAAGTTATAGGTAAAATAACTAACTTATTCTTTGTACACCATATCGATACTTATGTATGTGAACTCTACAGATCAGACGTTATACAAATACATAAAACTTTGATTTACACAACATACAAAAATGAAAACTAAAACTGCTGCATCAAAACTTTACATATATCAACTATATTTCTTTATCCTCCTTTCACAGCAAGAACAAAACCAAATAATAAAATATGTGATACTTTTGTAATGATGATGTACTGTAAGTCTATATTACTTAAATTATATGCGTACTAACAAATGGATGCAGGATTCTTCAAATAAAACGTGCAGACCCACTTTTGATAATGCCCAAAAACAATACAAAGGCTTATGATATAATATACACATAAACTAATAAAAATAGCCATATACTAATACACACCGTACATATACATACTAATAAAATAGCCATTTTACTAAAACTATAACTACTGCACACAATATAATGTAAATTATTTATACCTGCAATACCTTACGGTCACGTAACCGAAGGGAGAAGGGAAGAAGAGACTGCATGGGATGACGGGGTGCTAGGCTAGAAGGAAGAAAGGTCGAATGGTGCGCTGTTGGGTGAACTGTGAAGCTCGGTGGAAGGGAGCCCGATGCACGGAAGAGTTGTGTAGAAAGATTCGACCGCAGCCATGAGGAGAGCAGGGAGGGAGCGGGTGCGGCTTAACCGTGGGCTCGAAATTAGGGACGGGCTTCGGCTTGTCGGGGTGGTGACGGAAGACGTGGGGCATGGTCCAGGTTCCGAGGGATAAGGCGGGTCGGGGAGAGCCAGGTGGAGGCGTGGGGTCGACGACGTGGAAGGACTGGGCGAAGGCGGCGGCTAGCGTTGGAGATAAGGTGAGTGGAGGTGGATACGGCGAGGTGATGTGAAGAGGTTAAGTGGAGTTGTGGCTACAGGAAGGTTGACAATGATTTTGAACAAGATGAGAAACTTACAGGTGAATAAGAGAAAGATAATAGAAAAGGAAAAGGTTTCTTTTATTTATAAATGAAAAGGCAGTTAACATTGGAAGCCAGCACATCTAAATTGAAATAGGTAACAACCAAAGTACGTGCGTTAAATCCTAGAATCATTAATAGCTAGTGGCGTTTGGTTTGGACGGTAAATAATGCAAGGTCGAATGGAAATAAAAGACTAAAACGGATACCGATATGGGTGACCGTTTCGCGGTTTCCGCGGCGTAACGGATTTCAAAACATACAAATGTATATACCATGGTGATCAGCTCGACGAGACAATCAAAACGGTATATAGATATCGGTGGTATGATTGAATTATATAAATTTGAAATTTATACTAGCGGAAAATGCATAAAATTCGCAGAAAAATAAGATCGACGGAGCCAAAGATGTCCGAATTTGGAAAAACGACAAACTGACAACTTGCTCAAAAGATGTTTTAGAATTTTTCTATGTAAAAATATTTTGGTTTTGAAAATATTTTATTTTCATCGCTTTTTAACTGATTAAATTGAAGTAAATTTACGCGCGAAATAAGCTTTCATATTTTCTGGCGAAAATTTACCAGTTGCTATGTTTAACTAGACGCATTACAAATATCAAATTTATATTTCAAATTTCATCGTTTATATTATTTTTATTTTCACACAAAACGGTTAACTAAATTAAATAAAATCGTTAAAATACCCCGGTTGTTACATTCTCCCCCACTCAAAATTTTTCGTCCCCGAAAAGGAAGGAGGTAGGGGAATAGAAACAACCAAAAGAAAATAAACTTGAATTATACTATAAACAATTAATTTAAACCATATGAATTTCAATTTATATTTTATTTATATTCAACAATTGTCTTTAAACTCAAGGGATTTCCTTAACTTGGTTTATTTTCAATTTATCATTGTTTATTACAAAATTTATTTCAAACACAACTTATTTTATTAATCCATTTGTTACTCAACTAACCTAGTATTCTATTTATCCCAATTAACCAATTTATTATTAAACCTTAAGTGTACAACCCTTTTATATGCACTCAAATTTTATTTATAAAGACAATTTAGATTTGTATATTATCCAATTTTCTTAAATTAACACTTTCAAACATCATACATTTGAATAGTCATTTATTATAATCATATTTTATTCGACAAATTTTATTCTTCTTTATTCTAAATTATTATTAAATATACTCCACTTAATTTCTTATTACATATATAAAGTACTTTTACGTTTATTACAACCACTCAATTTATTTATAAATTCCTTTAGTAACATTTATATTGTATAATATTCAATTACATAATTAACTTTTGAAAATTTAGGTAAGTTATATATAATGCAATTGAGTATTACACTAGTAAAATTTTCTTAATTCAATTATTTCACATTTAACAATTCATTTCAAATTTGGCTTCAATAATAATTGAAACATCCTTTAAGAAAATTTAAGCATTAATTTCCGATTATCTTCAAACAATATATATGATGTATTAAATCAATTTAAAAAAATCTTCAATATATTATAAACCAAGTCATGTATAGAAATTCAAAGCGATTAAATTTCCAAAGCAAAACTGTAGCAAAGCCACATAATGGTCTCTTCACTTCGAAACTCGAAAATGAATGTCGATGATGCGGCCGTCTTCACCAAAATTATTTTCCAGCGACAAAGAGAAGAGCACTGATTTTAACATTCAAATTCTTTGAAAACGGTTTCTATTTGAAAATACTTTAAATAATATACGTTTTAAAACGAAAGTTCGAAATTATGGGAAATTAAATTCTCAAATTCTACTTTAAATTTACTTCAAATTCTAATCAAATTATACCCAAGTTTTATGAATTCATTTATTTATTTCATGCAATAGTCAATGATTTAAAAAAAAAAAATGAGAATTAAATTTTAACATTTTGGATAACAGATTCATTAACCTTTTGATTTCAGAAAAATTTATGCTTATATATAATATAATATCAGACGAATCGATCGAAAATCCAAATCAACTTCAACAATTCAAACAACACAATATATATAAAACATTTTAAATATTAATTTACAATACACTTTCCGCTCGACGATACGACGATCGATTTCAAAGCAAGTATAAAGATTCAAATTTGATGGAAATTAAATCAAAGGGAATTTTGATTCGATAATAAGTTCAAAACAGAAGATAAGATAATTCAATTAACAGAATCGTAAGATGGATAATCTTATTTAATTTACGGGCAATCTTAACCGGGTCGACCGTAACTTCAAGAATAGGATCGATGCAGAATTTCGAGGTAAATCTACATTCGATCCCAAGAAATAGAATTTCAAGTAAGCCAGAGATAGAAAGCATCGTAAACCAAGGATATAGAAATCTCCGGTAAATCGATGTCTATTGTAAAGGAGTTTCACCCATTTACAAATTATTCGACGATTTGCGAGACCGCCGATTCATTATAAAGATCACTCGAAGTGGAGTATGGGGTGCTCCAGAATTGAAAGAAGACGAATAGTGAGGGACAAGAATGAATTTCGGAACCGAGGGAACGTTCCAAAATTCAAAGGAATTGAGTTAAAAGGAAGAGATTGAAACTCGAATGAGAGTGATTCTGTAAATACATTTACCCTATATGCTGAGTTTTGCCTAGAGCTACCAAAAGCTCTGATACCAACTGTAACGACCCGCTATTTGGACTATTCGCATCCGCACATGTCGGACTTGAATAATTCAAAATACCGAATTATTAATTTAAATTTGGAAAAACTCAGATATACAGTAAAAAAATAATCACATAATCACAGACACAGAGTAATAATATGCAGCGGAAGTAAAAGAGATAGTAGTTCATGAAGCTACTATATAAATATATAAGGTACATCATAGTTAACTAGATACAAAAGAAGAGTAACACGATACATCAGATATAAAACAGAATACATCACTGGAATCATCGAATGCTGAAAGCAGAATAGATGGCTGGATCTTCAAGCAAAGCTCCAACTCCAAAGGTGAGTCTCGAAAGCTGAACCACTCAGTCTGACCCGAGCGTAAAGCAAAACACAAAACACTCGAGTCAGGATTAATATTCTCATATCAATAAATCCAACTCAAGTGAAATAACAATCGAAATACAAGTAACTCAAAGGATGTTGGAATCACCATCCTCTAAGGATCCGTTAAACTATCTACTATGTAGTAGTGTATGCTAAATAGATAATGTCTATCAGTAATATCAAGCATCAAAATAGTGTTAAGGCGTTACCATTATCCCCCTTAACACATTTTTATAAGCATCATAGTCTATACAGCACTGTAAACTCCACCGTAAACTGGTGGGATATCAGGGAGTACTCCATAGGTATAACACAAAACAATTTCGTAGAGGTCGCGTATATAGGGATACAAGTATGACAAGGCACATGAGGCAATACCCAAGGTAGTGAAACTACCGTTCGCCTGATCCGGACTGGTGAGAACGCATCGCCGCAGCGATCGCAACAACGCGAAACAACACTCCTGAAATTCCGAGGGTGCACCAATCAATCACAAGTAATGAGTAGTAGTTACGAAGAAGTGTTTTCGCTCGAGGTGGCTAACCCCATTTGGCCCGGCACGGCTCCTGATTTTAGTCATTTCCAATTTGACACAAGTGTCAAGGCTATCCATTATCGTTCTCTTTCTTTAGTCATCACGTACATCATTCCAACCACTTCATTCTGGATCATCACTCCGCGTACAGTTATTAAAGTGGTTTTCGGTTTAGATAGAGAGTATATCCATAACCGATTCCGGTTTCTTTAATAACTTTCGTAATTATTACACCGATTGGTCGTTTAATATAATTCAAACCAAATCAATTTCAATTTCAATTCGTAAATCAATATTTCATTTGTCTTCTAAATCAATTTCTAAAATTTACGTTCAAAACTTTCAAATTACCATTTCAAAATCTTAAAATTCGATTTCAACTTTTATTTTAACAATTCAAATATTGATTCAAGTTCGTATATAAGTTTCATTCCGAAATCATTTAAATTAGCTTAATTTAACATTCTAATCAATTTAAATCCATTTATCGGTTTCGTTCAATATTAGTTTCAATAAAAGAAATTTCATTCAAACAATTTCCATTCAATCTCCAATTTATGAAACCAATTGCTTACGTTCAAATTAAGTACACCAAAGCTTACAATTTAATTAAGTCAATTTCGTCGAGTCAAATTCTTTGAATTACAAGTCCTACATTAGTTTTAACAAACGCATTTTATTTCCTGTTAAGGAAATTCAATTTCACTTATTTCTTTACTTAGTTACAGGTTTCAAACTTAATTAATAAAGAAACTAAATTTCACATATTCAAGAAGTCAAATTTCACTTATTGACTTACTTAAGTTTTCTAAAGCTTAATTAATAAAGGAACCCAATTTCAATTATTAACGAAGTTCAAATCTACTTATTCAAAAGCTCAATTTCGCTTATCAAAGGATTCAAATTTTATTCAATTATTAAATAATTAAGTCTCATTCAATTATTAAATAATTTCAATTTTTAATTATTAATAATTTCGAAACTTAATAATTACAAACTTGATTACAAATTCAAACCCAATTATTAAATCAGTTCCACTTAATTATGAATTCAAACTTAATCATCAATCATTTTCTTTAATTATAAATTCAACTTAATAATTTCAAATTTAATTATAATTTCATACTTAATTATAATTTCAAATTTAATTACTAAATGATTTCAAACTTAATAATTTCAAAACTTAATTATTACTAATTCCAATTTATTTATTAATAATTCCAAATTTAATTATTAAATAATTAAATTTCAAACAACGTTCTTTCATCAATTACTACTTTAACATTTGTTTCAGATTTCAATCTTTACGTTTTCCTTCCAAAATTCAAATTCCAACTTCATTTCAAAACTTATTCTTTGCTCGAAAAATCATTATTTTATTTTAAACTCAAATTATTGACCAATTGGATTTTATTTAATTCTCTATCCTAGGTCAAATTCATTTGGGTATTTATCATTTCAACCCGATTCCAATTCAATTCAAAAATCAAACATAACAAAGGGAACTTGCAGTGTGATAACTGGGATGATGTCAAAGTAAATAAACAAGCAATAACAACAATCAATAACAATCCAATAATCAATTCAAATAATCCCGAAATAATCGTATTAATTTGCATTGTTGTTTGTGCAAATTAATATAATTATCTCTAGAATCTACACTATCATTTCATGTAGATTAAAGATTATTACATTTCGGTTTTTCCACTTGTCGTCCAATTTCAATTTCAATTCTACATGATTTATTCAATATACGTTCAAGGTTCAAAGTGTAATTTATCAAATTCTACGAGTCAATTAACTTAACAATTTCAAGGGGTCATATTATTCAAATTAACTAATCAAATTCAACACATATGTCGATTCAAAATTTATAACTATCCTACGTCAAATTCAATTGCATACTATTCATCACTTTTACATTTCAATTTAACATCCAATATAAACAATAAATAATCAATCAATTTCAACCAAACTGTATTATCATCGCATAATTATTAACAGATAATGGTGTCAGATGTCATAGGTGAACAGATACATGTAATAACAGTGTACATAACTAACAACAGGTATATTTCAATTGTTTTTTCAATTGAAATCAAATTTAATAAATAAAATAATATTAATCGTGAGTGATTGCTCACCTTTCGAGGCTAGAGAAAATAGGAGATGGTACGGATACGCACACTGATACGGACACTGAAATGGAGTTACAAATCCAAGCATGATTCTCAGAGCAAAGTAAGATTGGCACGAATCGACGAGAACAACTGATCAATAGGAATCGATAAACAAAACGAATTAGCTTGATATAAATTGAAACTAATATATATATATATATATAGACACACACACACACACACACACACACGTATAACTACAAATATTTAAAAATCAAATTTAGAAGTATATATTTAAAAGTGAAATCTCTTTATATAATTCAAGTAAACCTTTAAACATAGTATATGTATACTTAAAACTGTTATACATCTACTTTCAGAAATTCCAGAAAAATATTCAAAATCTTATGTAACTCATTTTATATAACAGTGAAATCCTTTGTACATACAAATGTAAATTTATACAAAAACCCAAACAAGTTATAGGTAAAATAACTAACTTATTCTTTGTACACCATATCGATACTTATGTATGTGAACTCTACAGATCAGACGTTATACAAATACATAAAACTTTGATTTACACAACATACAAAAATGAAAACTAAATCTGCTGCATCAAAACTTTACATATATCAACTATATTTCTTTATCCTCCTTTCACAGCAAGAGCAAAACCAAATAATATAATATGTGATACTTTTGTAATGATGATGTACTGTAAGTCTATGTTACTTAAATTATATGCCTACTAACAAATGGATGCAGGATTCTTCAAATAAAACGTGCAGACCCACTTTTGATAATGCCCAAAAACAATACAAAGGCTTATGACATAATATACACATAAATTAATAAAAATAGCCATATACTAATACACACCGTACATATACATACTAATAAAATAGCCATTTTACTAAAACTATAACTACTGCACACAATATAATGTAAATTATTTATACCTGCAATACCTTGCGGTCACGCAACCGAAGGGAGAAGGGAAGAAGAGACTGCATGGGATGATGGGGTGCTAAGCTTGAAGGAAGAAAGGTCGAATGGTGCGCTGTTGGGTGAACTGTGAAGCTCGGTGGAAGGGAGCCCGATGCACGGAAGAGTTGTGTAAAAAGATTCGACCGCAGCCATGAGGAGAGCAGGGAGGGAGCGGGTGCGGCTTAACCGTGGGCTCGAAATTAGGGACGGGCTTCGGCTTGTCGGGGTGGTGACGGAAGACGTGGGGCATGGTCCGGGTTCCGAGGGATAAGGTGGGTCGGGGAGAGACAGGTGGAGGCGTGGGGTCGACGACGTGGAAGGACTGGGCGAAGGCGGCGGCTAGCGTTGGAGATAAGGTGAGTGGAGGTGGATACGGCGAGGTGATGTGAAGAGGTTAAGTGGAGTTGTGGCTACAGGAAGGTTGACAATGATTTTGAACAGAGATGAGAAGCTTGCAGGTGAATAAGAGAAAGATAATAGAAAAGGAAAAGGTTTCTTTTATTTATAAATGAAACGGCAGGCAACATTGGAAGCCAGCACATCTAAATTGAAATAGGTAACAACCAAAGTACGTGCGTTAAATCCTAGAATCATTAATAGCTCGACGAGACAATCAAAACGGTATATAGATATCAGTGGTATGATTGAATTATATAAATTTGAAATTTATACTAGCGGAAAATGCATAAAATTCGCAGAAAAATAAGATCGACGGAGCCAAAGATGTCCGAATTTGGAAAAACGACAAACTGACAACTTGCTCAAAAGATGTTTTAGAATTTTTCTATGTAAAAATATTTTGGTTTTGAAAATATTTTATTTTCATCGTTTTTTAACTGATTAAATTGAAGTAAATTTACGCGCGAAATAAGCTTTCATATTTTCTGACGAAAATTTACCAGTTGCTATGTTTAACTAGACGCATTACAAATATCAAATTTATATTTCAAATTTCATCGTTTATATTATTTTTATTTTCACACAAAACGGTTAACTAAATTAAATAAAATCGTTAAAATACCCGGGTTGTTACAATGCAAAACAAATCATTTATAAATTTCTACTCATATCTAAAAATCAATTTAACAAATATAAAATATTTTATAAGTTGTGAGTGGGTTAAAACACACACCTTTTGAATTTAAATTGGATTTAAATCCAATTTAAACCCAAAATTTCACAGTCTCCAAATTCATCCAAACCAGCGTCAATAGATCTGAAATTTCAATACGATCCTAACAAAAATAATCTCGCGTGAATCGGACACGGTATGTGAAAATTACACAAGTTAAACGTTAAAGAAATTGTATTGAAAATCAAATAAACTAAAATAAAGAATACCTCTCTTCGAGAACTATGACATATAAATTTTTCTGGAATTTTTAAAGGAGTTTGAATTTTTATTTATATTTTGAACTGTAATTGGATCTAGAATTTTGCAGCCATTGGAAAAGAAGAAGTTGAAGAAAAGAACACACAGAGAAAAGAAGATAGATGGAGGCTAGGGTTTACACAGCCTTTTTATAGACAAAGTGAAAACGAATAGGTAGGCACGAATTATAAACGCGCAAAACGGTTGTTGGCCCACCAGAATATTTCATATTAATTGGATACGTTACGAATTAGTAAATAAATAAATTTCTTCCTCAAACATTTACATTGAATTTTAAACGTATTTACAAATATAAATTTAGACGCTTTATTTAAGTTTCAATATAATTTCATTAAATTTCAAATTCATAAATAATTTCCATTTTTAACTAAATTTCAAATTACCGTAATAATTATCTTAGACTCTTATTCATTCCCAGTAGATTTAACTATTGTAAATCGACTAAGTTTACATACTATAAAATCCACATTCCTATGTATATATAGTTTTGAATTCCCTACTATAAATATTTTATTAACATTTCACAAATACATAAATTGGTATTGCACTGTTACTTAAATAAATAGCCTATACCAATCACTAATTAAATGGGTTACCAAATTTTGGATTAGTTAATAATTATTAATTATTGCTTCATTTCTTAATTATACACTTGCATGGGTTATGCTTGTCTAATTATATTCCCATATTAATTAATGTTTCCAACAAACAATAACCTTTCCTTAGTCCCACCCTTTTTACCAAATATTTCCCTGCAAATAATTCATTTTCCCATACATACTTCCATTTACACCTAAACTTATTATACCTCTTTAATTTCTCAAACAAATTACAATAATTAAACAAATTTAAATGAAAATTTGAGTTGATAGATTCATAGATTCAAATGTTTACTTTATCTCAATATCTACTAAACTTTGAAATTATAACATAGACTCCAAAATAAAATCCTCCACTCTAGTCATAAAAGTCTTATTGAACTAAAATGTATCTACCCTATTTTTAGGTCTTGGTTCCTAATATCCACCCGTTTTGACTTAAATTTAAAATAGCGTACAAATTACATTACCTTTAATTGCAATAAATCCTATCATTGCCATTTATATTCCAAATGAATAAATTATTAATAGGTTAATTGAATCAGATTTACAACTCAACTTTAAATATTTGCTAATTTTGTCAGTTTGGATTACTTGGTAAATTTAGAATCCCTTAAACAACTTTCTACATAAATTTATTATAGAATAATTCAAAATTAACGTACAATTCCAATTTATGCAGCGATTACAGCTTAAATTTCATGGAATTTATTTATTTAGGTTTAAATCCTATTATTCACTAAAATTGTCATCACATGTATACAATCCACATTGGTTTGTATTTATTCCATTTACCTCTTTAGTCATAGCGTAAATTTCTCATTAATACACATTAAAGTCCACTAAATTTCAACTGCCTCTTAATTTCCATTTATAAGTCTTAACACCCTAAATTTGACCACTTCTAACATGGTATTACTTCTCATATTAAATGTAACTTTTATTTAGTGTATTAACATTTATTTCTATTTAAATTTCATCAACCAAATTAAACATGTAACTTATAACTATTTCTTACAATCCAAATTATTACACCCATTGTCATATTATGAATGGAGCCAGCATTTAATTACACAATTTATCTAAATTACAATAGGACAATATTTAATTCTCTTTGATAATATTAAATCCCAATTTATTAAATGGAATCAATATATCTTTCTTTATATACTGTACGTCTAAATATCTTAATTATCAAATTTCAACTTATCCCTCAACCCCCAAATAACGTTATCAACAATCTTCATATTGTAATTAATACTAACCTTTATTTCATCTTATAGAATCAACTATCTTTATTGACAAATTAACCTACCTTACTGCACAACTTAAGAAAATTAATTGCAAATATGATCTCACATTAGACTTCATAAATTATCAGTTGAAATCTACATAAAACCATTTATTTAATTAAAACCTTGCTATTATACATATTGACTCTTTACATGGAATTAGATTACATTCCTTAATTTCATTAAAACTTTATTTCTCACCTAAATCGCAAAATAGTAAATTTCAATTACTATAGAAATTTTATTTAAGATGAATATGAATCCCAATCAATTGTTATTGCACTCCTTATTACATTAAATTACGTTCAGTTTACACATTTTAGAATTAAATTCAAATTACCTAAAAATCTTATTTCATTCATAAATGCCATCATTTACCACATTATTGCATGGTTTCATTTAATTATATTAATGCTATTCATGTTTCTATTAAACTTGCATACATACTTCCATTATTATTTAATCAATTATTAAACATTATGACCAAATCATCTAACAAAATTGTATAATTTTCCATTTATTAACATTTAGTTACTATTCAACATGTTTAATTCATCAGATAAATCAAATAATTACGCTTGCTTTTCTCATTTGATTTTATAACCTAATATACCATTCATATTAAACCTATTTCATTCAATTCATACAAATTCAGCTAGATTAACTTTACTGTCTAGATTTTCATGCAGTTACTTTTAATAAATCGAATATTGCATTGGATAATTTTACTGCTTATCTTTCATATATAAAAAAATGCAAAGTGTACGCTCTCACTACTACCTTTATTAGGATTTATTCCCTGTACTAATATTTAGTTTTATCTACCCTTTATATTTCATCTCTTTTTAAATTAAATTACAAAATCTTAATTAAATTAATCAACTTAAATTGTCGAAATTTACGGGTCGTTACATTCTTCCCCACTCAAAACTTTTCGTCCCCGAAAAGGAAAAAGAAGGGAAAAGAAGGATTTCGAATCTACATATCTTATTCAAAACATTACCTTATAAATAATTAAATTTACAGTATCTGTTACTTTTCTTAAAATATACAAATTTACAACATTATCATTTTTATACTTAAATTTATTAGAGTTTGGAGAACATTTCAAAATATTTCTAAGTCCAAAATTTAAATATCTAAGTAGTTCCAATCACTAATCATCTAAATTAATACAACAACCTTCAATTTCCTCGAACAGCATACATACAATTACAAAACAACCATACAATCACACAAATCAAATAGTTGTTTGGGTTCAACTTGAAATTGTACGGAATGAAAAATAACTATCAAGTGCATCATTTACTCAACAGTCTTAGATGGAATAAATTATTTATTCATCCAACAATTTCAAATTTCCTTACCCAACCAAACATAAATCAAACAATAACCATTCAACCCAACAATCAATTTAACTTATTATAAATCTTTATTTCATACTTTAGTTGTTTGATTTCCTTTCTTTCAATTAATGAGTGATTACCTCATTTATTTTCATTTATTACTTACAATATTCATCTTCCACTTTAAATGTCATGTAAGTTTCTTTTTATTGCATTCCATTTATGTATTTCTAAATTTTATTTATTTATTTCTCACAGTTTCATTTATTATAGAATTTCATTCTATTTACTTAAGTTTTAAAATCATCTAATTATAATACTTACCTTTAATTATGGTAAAATTTAAATTTACAACTTAAGTTTATAACAATAAATTCCCATTTATAAATCAAATTCATTGAATACTTTCATTATCTCAAGCTTTACTTGCAAGATTTCCCCCTTACATTTTCTTACTAACACTGTAACTTTTATTATATGGCAAGTTATATATATGCTTTAAGAATGTAAGTGAAAATTTATACAAGTTTCTTCTCAATTCCTTTTATTTTTTTAGTGGTTCATTAATTATATATTCGTTTTATAAGTTACAATTTCAACTTACTTTTACTTTCATTCATTTATTTAATGCTAATATTTAATAATAGTAACATTTTAATTACACCTAATTTTTAACCTTATAACATCAATTCTAATAAATAAATAATTTCCTTTATCCATTTACTAAGGTTTACAACCGTTTATTTCCTTTATTCATTTATTTAATTATTTTTATTTTTTTTACTTAAAGGTTCAAATTTGCTACACTTAATTGTACTATTAATAAATCTGGAACTTAAGAACCAAATACCGGGTTAAATTTTAAATCATTTAAAATAATAGATAGATATCTACACTTAACATATATGTCCAATTATAATTAAAACAATAAAATTTTCATAACAAATCTGCAGTAAATTACTACAGTGGCCTTCCTACTTCGAAACTCAAAAATGAATGTCGATGATGCGTGCACTCATCACCGAAATTATTTTCCAGTGACAGAGAGGAAAGTACAAAACTTATTTTCTCCAAAAATCTTCTTTAAAACAATTTCTCTTAAATTATATTAAATATTCATATCAGAAAATACTTATAACAATTATATTCCAAAAAATTTACGAAAAATTCCAAAACCCCGGATCTTAAGTCCAAAATTTCCAAATTTCATTTATCTTAATTTTAAATCTTATTTCTATCATTATTCAAAACCTTCATTACCTAACAACCAATCTATTACAACCAAATATATATATTATTTTGAAAAATTATTTTATAGAAAATATAATAGGTAAAATTATTTCATTCACAAATATTATGTTGGTCTGTCCTATTAAGTGTTTAGAAACCCCTATTGATGTCACAACGTCCCATGCACCAACCAGAGTTTATAAATACAAAACGGAACAGATTAACACAATATTAAAACCTTTTTATAACACTAACAAATACGCTCTCTCATATATATACACTCAGTGACTCCCATAGGGTATTACTACCCTATTAGTAAAGAGTCAAATCCCACAAAGCTAAGGTTTATCGCTAAACCAAAGCTCTGATACCAACTGTAACATCCGCCTTTTCGCATGATTTAAACAGACACACGTGCCGATTCAAACCATACGTAAGGGCGGATTGTTATGGGATAAATAAGAATACAAAGAAAGAAAAAACTAAACAGAATCTCACAACGAAAGGATAAAATATAATAATAAATATACAGTTCATAAATCTATTTACAAAACCTTTGATTTTATTTATACCATACATATCAGAGTACACATACCATATAACAATGCAGCGGAACAATATGAGTGTGGTACAATAATATAAATAATAGTAATACGAATCTTCGTCTTCGTCCTCCAGAGCTAAAACTTCAATCCTGAAACGCTCGAACTGACCCGAGCGAATTGAAAAGACAAAACACTCGAGTCAGAACTAAAAGATCTTATGTGAGTTAAATTTTTAGAAATAAATATGAGTGCAATAACTCAAGAGATGCTCGGGATTTACATCTCCTAAGGATCCGTTAAACTATTTACTATGTAGTATATTTCGCTATTATAATAGTGCCTAATTGTAAAATAAACTTACTTTTAAAAAATAGCGTTAAGGCTTTACATTTTCCACCTTAACACGTAAAATGCCAATAGTCTATACAGTACCGTAATACCTCCTGATCGGGAGGCTACCAGAGGATACTCCATAGGTACGACACAAATAGAAACTCGTAGTAAAGGCTCGGTATGGTAGGTGACACGGCACAACTAGGCAATGCCAGGGTAGATATACCAATTGCTATCCGGGCTGATGAAAATGTGCAGCGCGCAGCTACCGCCCACCTCGAACAAACTCCCCCAAAATCAAAAAAAATAAAGTGGCCACTGAATCAATTCAAAGTCAAAGTATAGTATCGAAGAGGAGTGTCCGATCGGAGGTATGATCTCATTGGCCCGAGAATTACTCCTGTTTTAGCCACCTTATGCCAACTCACGGGAGTCGGGTCCACGTATTTACCTTACAGGAAACGCCGCCACTAACCTACTTCATTCTGGAATCTCCACCGCGTACACGATTAGTCAAAGTGGTTTTCGGTATCGACAGAGAGTATGTCCATATCCGATCCCGGTCTCTTTGCCAACCAATCGTTATTATAACACCGCGGTCATTTAAAAATAATTATATTTTTAAAACCAAAATAAAATATCCATTTAAAACCCATATAAAAACAATATCATTTTTATTCTTAAAACCCCAAATCAATACGATATCATTTTATTTTCCAATATATATTATTTCCAAAATCAAAGGGTTTCCAAATTAAAATATTTAGAAATCAAAACTCTTGAATATAATATTTCCAACTTATACTACCTTGAAAAAAACATAGCTTTGAAACAAATTTCCATCTCTTAAATGGTTAAATATTTAACTACTTTTATAAAACAAAATAGCTTCTTTAGATTTCACAAATCAATTCTAAATATTGATTTAAACTTCCAAATACCATTTCAATTCTTATGGTTAAAAACTTTAAATATTTCACCATTTCAAAAACAAACTTATTTGACAAACCCATATGTATCAAATCCAATTACTTATTATTTAGACTTGAAATGTTTACTTATTGAATTCAATATAATTTAAGTAAACCTTTAACTTCACATAACTGGAATTTTTTCAATTTATTTAACTTGATATATTCATTTAAAACAACCTAATACTCATTTAAATCACTTTACACAAAATCAAGTTATAAATCATATCCTTTAAAAATTTAACTTTTATTTAAATTCCGATTTAACTTAATATTCAACTTCCAATTTTAATCTCATCTAAGTCAATAGAACTACCAGAAATTAAATTTTTTAATTAAATGCTTAATCATATTTGATCTTAAAATCAAACTTCGGTTTATAATTCAAATCAATTTTTATACAAAGCCTAAAACCGGAAAATTTCTATATATATAGCTTTTATTAATGATCAAATCAAAACCCATAAACCATATATATGTATAGCTTTACAAAACCGTAGTAAAACATTTCCAAAAATAATTTTATATATTTACCGCGGTGCCTGTATAAAATTTTCTATCCTATGGTAAAGTGATATGGATGTTTATCATTTCAATCCGCAATTTAAAATAAAAAAATGCGGTTGTATATCATTTCAAACCGCAATCCCGAATGAAATGAAAATGCATGATGACTTGCAGTTTATACAATATAAATATAGCATCCATTCATCCAAATATCAATCATCAACCATTATTTTCAATCATCGTCCAATTTAATCAGTCATCGATATAGAGCATATAAATTATACAGGTAATAAATAACAGTTTATATTCAATAATAAATTTAATAACTGTTAACTAGCAGTTTATATGCAAAATAAATTCTAACTGTAAATTTATATGCAATAATTAAAATAATAAACAGTTAAATAAATAAAAATGCGAATTAACTGAGAAGATGAATAAAACATGCCAAACAAATCATGTATAAATTTCTACGCATATCTAAAAATCAATTTAACAAACATAAAATATTTTAGAAGTCGTGAGTGGGTTAAAATACTCAACTTTTGAATTTAAATTGGATTTAAATCCAATTTAAACCGAAAATTTCGCAGTCTCCAAATTCATCCAAACCAGCGTCAACAGATCTGAAATTTCAATACGATCCTAACAAAAATAATCTCGCGTGAATCGGACACGGTATGTGAAAATTACACAAGTTAAACGTTAAAGAAATTGTATTGAAAATCAAATAAACTAAAATAAAGAATACCTCTCTTCGAGAACTATGACATATAAATTTTTCTGGAATTTTTAGAGGAGTATGAATTTTTATTTATATTTTGGACTGTAATTGGACTAGAATTTTGCAGCCATTGGAAAAGAGGAAGTTGAAGAAAAGAACACACAGAGAAATAAAGATAGATGGAGGCTAGGGTTTACAAAGCCTATTTATAGACAAAGTGAAAATGAATAGGTAGGCACGAATTATAAACGCGCAAAACGGTTGTTGGCCCACTAGAATATTCCATATTAATTAGATACGTTACGAATTAGTAAATAAATAAATTTCTTCCTCAAACATTTACATTGAATTTTAAACGTATTTACAAATATAAATTTAGACGCTTTATTTAAGTTTCAATATAATTTCATTAAATTTCAAATTCATAAATAATTTCCATTTTTAACTAAATTTCAAATTACCGTAATAATTATTTTAGATTCTTATTCATTCCCAATAGATTTAACTATTGTAAATCGACTAAGTTTACAGACTATAAAATCCACATTCCTATGTATATATAATTTTGAATTCCATACTATAAATATTTTATTAACATTTCGCAAATACATAAATTGGTATTGCACTGTTACTTAAATAAATAGCCTATACCAATCACTAATTAAATGGGTTACCAAATTTTGGATTGGTTAGTAATTATTAATTATTGCTTCATTTCTTAATTATACACTTGCATGGGTTATGCTTGTCTAATTATATTCCCATATTAATTAATGTTTCCAACAAACAATAACCTTTCCTTAGTCCCACCCTTTTTACCAAATATTTCCCTGCAAATAATTCATTTTCCCATACATACTTCCATTTACACCTAAACTTATTATACCTCTTTATTTTCTCAAACAAATTACAATGATTAAACAAATTTAAATGAAAATTTGAGTTGATAGATTCATAGATTCAAATGTTTACTTTATTTCAATATCTACTAAACTTTGAAATTATAACATAGACTCCAAAATAAAATCCTCCACTCTAGTCATACAAGTCTTATTGAACTAAAATGTATCTACCCTATTTTTAGGTCTTGGTTCCTAATATCCACCTGTTTTGACTTAATTTAAAATAGCGTATAAATTACATTACCTTTAATTGCAATAAATCCTATCATTGCCATTTATATTCCAAATGAATAAATTATTAATAGGTCAATTGAATCAGATTTACAACTCAACTTTAAATATTTGCAAATTTTGTCAGTTTGGATTACTTGGTAAATTTAGAATCCTTTAAACAACTTCCTACATAAATTTATTATAGAATAATTCAAAATTAACGTACAATTCCAATTTATGCAGCGATTACAACTTAGATTTCAAGGAATTTATTTATTTAGGTTTAAATCCTATTATTCACTAAAATTGTCATCCCATGTATACAATCCACATTGGTTTGTATTTATTCCATTTACCTCTTTAGTCATAGCGTAAATTTCTCATTAATACACATTAAAGTCCACTAAATTTCGATTGCCTCTTAATTTCCATTTATAAGTCTTAACACCCTAAATTTGACCACTTCTAACATGGTATTACTTCTCATATTAAATGTAACTTTTATTTAGTGTATTAACATTTATTTCTATTTAAATTTCATCAACCAAATTAAACATGTAACTTATAACTATTTCTTACAATCCAAATTATTACACCCATTGTCATATTCTGAATGGAGCCAGCATTTAATTACATAATTTATCTAAATTACATTAGGACAATATTTAATTCTTTTTGATAATATTAAATCCCCAATTTATTAAATGGAATCAATATATCTTTCTTTATATACTGTACGTCTAAATATCTTAATTATCAAATTTCAACTTATCCCTCAACCCCCAAATAACGTTATCAACAATCTTCATATTATAATTAATACTAACCTTTATTTCATCCTATAGAATCAACTATCTTTATTGACAAATTAACCTACCTTACTGCACAACTTAAGAAAATTAATTGCAAATATGATGTCACATTAGACTTCATAAATTATCTGTTGAAATCTACATAAAACCATTTATCTAATTAAAACCTTGCTATTATACATATTGACTCTTTACATGGAACTAGATTACATTCTTTAATTTCATTAAAACTTTATTTCTCACCTAAATCGCAAAATAGTAAATTTCAATTACTATAGAAATTTTATTTAAGATGAATTTGAATCCCAATCAATTGTTACTGCACTCCTTATTACATTAAATTACATTCAGTTTACACATTTTAGAATTAAATTCAAATTACCTACAAATTTTATTTCATTCATAAATGCCATCATTTACCACATTATTGCATGGTTTCATTTAATTATATTCATGCTATTCATGTTTCTATTAAACTTGCATACATACTTCCATTATTATTTAATCAATTATTAAACATTATGACCAAATCATCTAACAAAATTGTATAATTTTCCATTTATTAACATTCAGTTACTATTCAACATGTTTAATTCATTAGATAAATCAAATAATTACGCTTGCTTTTCTCATTTGATTTTATAACCTAATATACCATTCATATTAAACCTATTTCATTCAATTCATACAAATTCAACTAGATTAACTTTACTGTCTAGATTTTCATGCAGTTACTTTTAATAAATCGAATATTGCATTGGATAATTTTACTGCTTACCTTTCATATATAAAAAATTTTCAAAGTGTACGCTCTCACTACTACCTTTATTATATTCCCTATACTAATATTTAGTTTTATTTACCCTTTATATTTCATCTCTTTTTAAATTAAATTACAAAATCTTAATTAAATTAATCAACTTAAATTTTCGAAATTTACGGGTCGTTACACATTAGTAGCGAAACTGCCTGGCTGAGACGGCCTAGAGGTACGGATTGTTTCCTGTGGGATCCAAATGTAACCATTGTGTATCCTGCACTCTACTAGTCATCATGGCATAACTCGCAGGGCTGAGAAAGCTGACGGATACGGATTGTTTCCTAGGGGATCCAGGCGTAACTATTGTGTAGGTGCAATCCATTGTTAGACAACTGTTTTGGTTTGGTTGATTTGTTTTGATTGTACTTTCCATATCTGTTTTTAAAAGTGTTTTCCAGTATTTTCACTGGGTGTTGAAATAAGTCTACTAAGTACCTAGGGAATTCTAGCTTTGCGCCTGATCAACGCATGGCCAGAGTCTGCAGGAACGAAAGTAAACTTGTTAAGACATCGAGTTATAAAAAGTATTTTGATAAAAGTATTATATAAAGGATTTTGATCAGTTATTTTTCCTTTCTAAAAGATTTTAAAGTGTTTTAAATATTTTTTACTTCTTAACTAACAATTTGAATTTAAAAGACTTTTATGGATGTGATAAAATGGATTTAACCAAGTTATAAAATATTAAAGAATTCTAATTAAAGTTATACAGTTTTAAATTAATGGCTCATCCTTGTCCTTCGACCTATTTTTCCTCCTAGCTATCCCTTTTCCCCTACCTTCTTTTCGAGGATGTCTTCCAACCTATTGTTCTTTCTAGTTGTTTCTCCGCTTCCTTCCTTTTTGAGGACGAAAAGTTTTGAGTGGGGGAGATTGTAACAACCCTATATTTTGTAATTATTTTAATTGTATATTTTAATTACTTTAAATTTAATTTTATGATTTAAAAAATTTATTTTATTTATTAAAATGGATAAATTTTGTTATTTTAAAGATAAATTTGATTTTGATATGAATTAGAATTCCAAACATGACTAAATAGAATATTTTCCAAAAAGGTGAATTTTGGTCAATATGGTCAACTATGACTTTTAATTTAAAAATAAATAGTTTTAAAATTTGATTTTATCTTTTCCTATGAAAGTAAATAAAATTTTAAGAATATTGCTTTTCGTTTCATTGAAAGCCGACTTATATTGTGAAAGTTATGCCTTTTTAAATATTGTGTGTAATTTGCTGTATTTAACAAAATTGCTTATTTTAAATTGTATAAATAATATTTTATTTGATCATGTGATGATCTAATTTATATTTATATAAGTAAGATAACATGTTATTTATATATATTTTTTTAAACATTTTAATAGTGTAATTGACATTTTCCAGTGTCAGTTGTATTTTTGTTTACAATTTCTAATTTCCAGCTTCAATTAATTAAAGGAATTCTTTATTTATTTTTCTATTTTCTCAAGATCTTATTTTATTCTCATTCCCACTTTATTTTTTTCCTTATTTATTTTATTTATTTGACTTATATTTTTTTTAAAGTGAAGTAGGAATTTTTCTAGAGCTAATGGTATTTTATTTGTAGTTTTCATGTCCTGTTTCCAATATTTAAACAATTTTTTTTAGTTCTTTTTCTATTTTCTCTAATTTAAATTATTTATTTCATTTTAGAAATGATAAATGAAGTATTTTATTTCAAAAAATTTCTTTAGAATATTTTTAAAATGGAGTAGATATTTTTCCAAAGCCAATGAGGATTTAATTGTAATTTCTAGACCCTGTTTTCAATTTTAAGCAATTTCTTTTATTCTTTTTCTATTTTCTTTAAATTTAATTATTTAATTTCATTTTATTTCACCCTTTTTAGGTTTTTAAATGTATTTTCTGAATTATATTTTGTTTTATTTGAATTAAAAAGAATGGAAATATGAAGAGACAAAGGATTTAAACCTAAGAACTTTCATTTGCCAAAACCTTTTTATTTTCCAAAACTTTTTATTTAATTTGCTTGGCCGTACACTACCTGATCTTTAGCCGTGAGTTTTTAACTTTAAGTCATGTGAGAAACCATTATTTCTCATTTCCATTCACGGCTCAAACATTTTGGTAATGTCTTCCTCCTTGTTTTCTTCCTTTTTTCTTCTTATTTTTCCTATATTTTGCCTTGTCTTCTCATGCTTGTTTGCTCGGCCACCACTACATAGCCACGGCCACCACCTCCTACATCTCTTCCCTGACATCATCACCACCTACTCCTCAGGTCTGAACCATGGCCGCACCATCTATGAAGAGGAACTCCACAAAAACTATGTTAATTCCCTTAAAACTATGCTAGTTTGAGCCACCTGGCTTCACCACTTCATTATTCACCACCACCACCTCTAGCCGCCACCACCACCTTGATACTACCACTACACATCACCATCTCCTCTGTCCAGACCTGTAGCAAGTCATGGCCGAGCCTAGTACCCTGTAGACCGAGCCAATGATGAACCAAACTCCACCATATTGCATAAAACTCTTCATATCCCTATATTGTAACCTCCTCTTCATGTCTAGCCTTGATGCCATGCATTTTCTATGTTCAAACCTGAGCCAAAGTATGTCCAAACCTGAGGCAAAACATCCCCTAGGCCGTGTAAGCAAATGTAGAAAGCAAGGCAAAAAGTTGTGTATTCAAATTGTTTTTCATTTCAAAGTTATTTCATTTCATAGTGTATTGAATTTATAATTTGTTTTGGGTTGTAACACAAGATTTGTAGCATTGGATCTCACTCTCCACTCAAATCCGTAGTCTTGTCATTGTGCTTTGATTCCGTTGTGTCATTTGTATTGCAATCTCCAGCTTGTAGAGGTGAGTATTTCTCACCAGACATTCCGTACTTATATAAGTAGTAAATTGACATCCTGTGAATCTGTAGTTTATATTATTATGTAATAACTACCTATGATATTATTTATATGATGTTCACCCCTGTTTATACACCTGCTATATAATCTGTTACTGTTATATAATGTTATTCTATTTATTTATATCAGTTTATCACACTGCAAGTTTCCTGTAGACTAGAATCAGTATGGGTTGAATTGATACATACCCGAACGGACTTTAGAATAGGGAAAAATTGTTATGGGCTGTGTAACAGCCCAAATTTTTAACAAGTATTTTTCACTTGTATTTTAAAAACTTTGGGGTTTATTATATAAAAATATAAATTTTAAAGTGATTAAAAATAAAAATAAAAACAATTGACCAAATTTTTAATTAAATAATAAGATCTCTGAAATTTTGACATGGTTAAGAATTAACTTTAAGTTGGAAATTTGGGTTTTTGTCGAAGATGGTAAACAACTTAATTTCTAGCAAAATCAAGTTTAATTAAGAAAACATTAATAGCTTAGGTGGTTAAGACATCTGGGCTATTCACGACAGGTCATGAGTTCGAGTCTCAACACGGTCAGAATTTCGAATTTTTTTTTAGTGTATAAATGAACTGGGTAATTACGCGTTAAAAAGGGCGCGTAAATTTAGGGAATAAATACCGTATATATATATATATATATATATATATATATATATATATATATGTATGTATGTATATATATATATAAGAAAACATATAGAATTTTAATCCGTTATTTCGGTATATTTTTGGCATAAAATATTATGGCTATGGTACACATTCTTAAAAATATGACCTTAGTGTAAATGAGTAAATTTATCAGTGCCATGTGTTTTAGAGGGAAAGAATATTCTAGCATTCAAATCAAATATGTTGCCTCTAAATTCAACGCATTACTTTAAAATTTTGATTTCATAGATTTTTTTTTCCATTCAACAAAATTTATTTCTTGCATTTTTCAAAACACAATTTTCTCCTAAATCTCAGTCATGCGCAGTATCCATTGTCCTATCTGCTTGCCTATTTCATATGTGTTTTTCTCTTTACTCATATCTCTTACGTTATTTTTCTCTTTCCAGTAAAATTTACTTTCCAAATTATATTTATTTTAATTTGATCAAATCATTTCCAAAATGCTAAATAATAAATGAAAGTTTCACTTTGTTTAAGGATAACTCTAAATGGGAATTTTAATAAAAAAAAAATTGGATTATATACTTGCTTTAAAAATTTATAATATTTGGTCCATTTGGATAATAAATCGCCTTTTTATGGTAATAAGAATCAGAGAGAGATGTAACCAAAGTTTTATCTTTTTAATTTAGTAATAAATGTTAAGAATTTATAGCATATTAATAAACTGATAATTTCGAATTTAAAAAGGGCACGCATTGTAATGGTATAAGTAACGTATAAACGTATAAATTAAAAATGTTATTTTTGCATAAATTTTTAGGCGTATGGTAATGCGTCAGTTTGGCGTATTTTAAAAAATTTATATTTCTATATCTATATGGATTAATAAAATCAGTTAGGAGATTTCCAACCAAAACGTATTGATTTCGTGCCTATCCGTTTCTCTAAAATCATGCACTGATTTAAGGAGATTCCCACTACCAATATTGTTTTCAAAATCGTGCTTCCCTTTCACGCAAATATCATCTAGAAAGAAATCAAACTTGCTTTCCTTGCGCGTGACATATCAGTGAAATTTATTTCCTTTAACATCTTTGCCATTTGCCTTTTTATAAAGATTTGATTTAAAAACTTTCACAAATAAATTTTATTCCACTTGCCATTCATTCCTCTCAATCAAATATAATTGCTTGCCTTCTAAAATTCAATCAATCAGAAAATTAAATTTCTTACCATTTTCTCTTCGTGACATAAACCAACGCATGCATTCAAATCTGTCCTTGAAGTAGCATCCAAAGCAAATTAATACTTGCTGATTCTTTGTATATAAATCTCTCAGACTATAAAAATAGCACGCAACTATTAATTGGAAAATAAAAGAGATATAACGTTGCTGTAACGTTTCGATTTTTCGTTGCCGAAAAACCGAATAGTTATGGGTTTTAAAAAGAATTTAAGAAAAGAAAAGGAAAGAAAAGAAGAGAAGAAGATGGAAAATAGAGGGAAAAGGAGAAAGAAAATTTTAAAATAGAAGAAAAAGAGAATAGAAAAATAGAATATAGAAGAGATAGAAAATAGAACAGAGAATAGAAAACAGAAAAGAAGATAGAACATTTTAAAATAGAACGGAAAGAGAATAGAGGAAAAAGAAAAAAAGAAGAAAATAGGACGGAACAGAAAACAACAGAACAACATCAGAATCTCACAATTCGCAGCGGAACAACATATAATAATAAATGAATAATCTTTAAACAAAGAACTATATCAGTTATTACATTACATCACATTTCATTACATCATATCATCAGAGTGTACAACAACATACAACATCAAACAGTGCAGCGGAAAAGAAATACTATATAAACTAGTAATACGCCATGCCATCCAGCTTGCCTCCAGCAACTCCAGAATATCCAGAATATCCTGATAAACCTAACTCTTGACTGCTCGTGTAGAAATTGGTGGGCACCCAGAGTTTAGGAAGGAAAACAATAAACTCCGAGTCAGTCATGTGACTGGTGTGAGAACTCAAAACAGTTTATTTATCTTTAAAATCAAAATAGAGGAATATTTTTAAATTCAATTCGCAATGCTTTTAAAAATGAGACTACCATAAGGCCTCCCGCCACACACACAATGCAAACGCAGACTTGGAGAAGATTTCTCCTTATGATAGTCAAAGATGCTTGATACGCATTTAAAATAACATTTGATATTATTACTAGTGTATAGTGTAGGAAAAATTCATTTCGAAAGTAGAATATAAATCTTAGCCAACATAGACATTTCGAACTATGCCTATTATAGCTACCATCCAAACAGTGGTGACCACCTTAAGTGAATGGCAGGTTCTACAACTAATACCGTACAAGTTTCGTATTGGGAATTGGATTTCCAACGAATGATCAGGCCAAGGAACTTCCCATTGCCACATGAGAATGCCTCTGGATGGACATCCCCGAGAACCAAACCGGATCTCTGCCAACACAAGGCCGGGTTACCCCTAACTGAGTAACAACTGACCGAATATGCCATCCCCCGGTCCTTTGGGACCTTTATCACCGAGCGCTCGTAATCAATTCACACAATCATAACAAAGTGTTTTCAACATGAGTAAGTATTTGGGCTCCATACCATGATACCACCCTTTTCCAGAAGGAAATGGACACATCCTAAAGGGCGCTACCCCTCATAACCTTGCCGCATCTTTCCTGTTTTGACCATTCACGGGGTGTGAGGCTCGACGAAGTCACGTCCAAAAAAACATACTTTATACAAAAGCCATGCTTTGGGTCAACAAATGATCAACACAATGATCACAAGGATAGACGATCAAATAAACGATCCTATCACAAATAATCAACACAATGATCATTTCAGCATCACTCGGCATGTCACATTACCAAATTGGGAATATATCGCTGATAACTTCAACTATATAACCTCTGAGCTCGTACGTCTCAGAGAAGGGTGTTAAGCTAAAAGAATAAATTCTCCGTCACCAACGGAAATATATTTGAAAGAAATCGGCTTTATATCTCAACTTGTAACGTCAGACATACAATCCATACAAGTCTGTTCCGGGCTCGAACAAAACCGAAGGCACTTCTTACGAAACCCTTGCAATCCGGGTATTTACAATCCCGATCGAATTTCCCATCACTTAAGGAATCTCTATACCAGGAGCTACCCAGTGCAGAGACAATCGATAGGTCATCCTGTCGCTTTCACAAATACTCGGTCTTCAACACCGATCTTCAATGCAATTCATAACGACGTATCACATATTCGGAATGGGTTATACGACCCCATGGTCCTTTCCCGGTTAACCCGAATAGTGAGCGCTTATTCAAAAATAAGTGTGGCATTCAAATTCAAACAAAATCACATCAAATACCCATTCAAAGGGAAATATTGATAGTCGGTTATTGAACTATCAATTGATATGCATACATCACCAGTTTCCAAATAATTTTCCAAATTATTTATTTTCCAAAATATCTTTACAAGATATATAGTTTCACACTTCAAAAATAAATCAATATTTATTTTTAGACCCAATTTCCAATTTCATTCATAAATTCCATAGTGAATTTATAATCCAAAATATCTATGAATATTCGATTCCAATTATTCATTTCAATATTCCCTTTCAATTTATCTTCAAAAAGATAAATTCTCAAAATATTCGCTTTATATTGGAAAACATTTCCATACTTATTTATTCATAAGTAATTCACAAATTTTATTTATTTTCAACACTTAGAAAATATTCTATATACTTAAATTGGAATTAAGTATATATTTCATTCTTTAAGGAAATCATTTTCTTTAACATATTTATTTGGGCCAAAACGAATGTTGCGTAAAACATCGTTACGACAACCCAAAATCACTAGTATAGGGATTCGAAATTAAAATAGATATATAAATCTCAATACTGTACAAAACATTTCCTTTCGGAAATCATTTACTATAACAACAGTGTTATAGTCCACTATTTCCTTCTATTTCTCGAAAACGTTTATTTCAACAATAGATGTTGAAATCTATGGTTTCGAATCTCAACACATTTTAAAACATCGTTAGATCGTTTTAATTCTATTTCAAATATCACATTCAAAACAATTTCTTTAACATATTATTCACTATTCAAAAACGTGAATATACTTGTTAACAAATTTCATCACTTCTATTCATTTTATTTCAAAGGATTATCCACAGTCAAAAATGTGAATATAACTCCATTAATAGGTTTCAACAATTTACTTATTAAAATAAGTCGTTTGCGAATTTATAAAACATCATTTATAAATTCCATTTCTAATTATTTTATAACAACTTCCTTTTATAAATTTTCTTTATTAACCTATTCGATTTATAACTCAATTATAAAACAAAGGTTCATATTATAAGTGAAATACTTATAATTTATTCGTTTGCAAAAATCGTTCCTTTGAACTTCATAATTATAAATCTTATAACTTATAAGATTCAATTATTCATCCAAATATATTCTTTAATAATTTCACAAAATTTATAAATCTTACTATTTATAAATTTCATTTATAACTTCACCATTTATAATTTTATAAATCCCATTCACATATGCAATCCATTTTCACTTCATTCAAACACTTATAAAAACTCGTTTTAAAATGTCAATATTTCAATTTATAAATATCCATTTATAAATCTCTTAATATAAATCAATTTATATTATTCTTTAAAACATCTTTAATCTCCTTTATTATTTCACTATTTTGATTCATAAAATAATTAAATTTTATAAATCCTATATTTAAACTTTTTACAATAAATTCTAAAATCCTGATTAAACTATTTTATAAAATTATTAGCATCATATTCTCAAAAATCAGTTTTCAACTATATTTCTCAAAGAATCATAATTTTTATAACTTTAAAAATTATAACGTTTATTTATTTAAAATAGATCAAATTCCAAACATACAGTATATTTTCAAAAATCAATGTTAAAAATCATTTTAAAGTTCCAAATTTGGTCCAATGATGCTACACACCAAATAGTCAATCACGACTACAACGATCCATCATATATCGATATGATAATCCATCAAATATCAAAATATCTGAAATCAAATAAATACTGTTGAGGAATCCAGTTGGATCCCTCCAACCTGTTTTCCTGCATCCAAAAACATTAGCACAATACCAATTTCGTTCTAGTACGAAATTATCGCGGTATATAGGATTTAAATATTATCCGCTTAATAACGGCGTAATAGGGTCTCATCCGCTAAACAAAAAAATGCGGGAAATTAATAACTCCAATATATACATATGCCAATATATATATATTGCTATTATATATAATACCAATTTCACTGTTTATGAAATATTCGCGGTATATGTTTTTAATAAATAACATCCGCTTAATAACGGCGTATAATGTCTATTTTAACAATCAATAGATATTAATCATCATTCAAACATGCATTCAAATATTTTAAATCTAACTATTTAAAATAAAATCGAAACTGATTCGATTGAGTGAGAAGTTCTCACCTTGGTTTCAAATTCCGTTTTAGCGATTTATTTCGAATAAAATTAAACGGACGTTTAATTTTACCCAAAATTCTCACTAACTCCAAACGACTCCAAACCAACTCCATCGCGTAGTGCTTGTCCATACGATTCCAACGCAACTGAGTTTGCATTTTTTCGACCTCGTATGAAAAAGTTATCAATTTATGAAGTTTGTACACGATTTTTATATAACAATTATAACATAACTTTTATAATTAAAACCTTCTTCATCACAGCCCTCCATTCCATCTACCTGCAAATCATAGCCGCACATGATCTCCTTCCCCCCCAACGCGTATTGCTCCAGTACCCCAAATTTTGAGGCCGAACCCATAACTTGAGTTAGGGTTTAATATTGCACCAAAATCACTCGATTAAAACTCGATCAAGATGCGCCATGTCGAAGCCCTCCACGACCTTCATACTCGGCCTGAAGCTTAGAGAGCTCGGCCCCCCCTATGTTGCACGAATCTCGATGACAACGGCCACGCACGCGGCTCCCTATCTCCCCCATCGTCGCTCCAAACACGATCTCAACCGTATGGATTGAAAGCTTTCGCCAAGATCTTCATCTTTGTAGTTGATCACTTCGCTTGATTGTGAATGGATTTGGAGAGATTAAGGAATGAAATTGGGACAATTCTGGCCATTCACTGCAAGGGTGGCGGCTAGGGTTACATGTTTTTATTTTTTTATTTTTTTTTTAATGAAGAGAGGGGTGTTGGTCTATTTATAAAGAAAATTCGAACACTATTCATCCGAAAATTCCGAACTCCGATTTACGTGCCGTAACCAGCGTTTCTAGGGTTTACCCCGCGTTCCGGACACAATGGAATAGGTTTCGGAAGCTAATTCGGAAGTATGTGCGAGTTATGGCTGTAAACGCTCAATTTGAATTAAACCGATTTAAGTCGATTTCTAGGCGTTTTAATTCGTACCGGACAAACGGTAAATCCAATTGACTTGAAATTTGAAACCTTACAATAATATCACATTACGGATCTGATGAAACTGGTTTCGTCGAAATCCGAGACTTTTTGAAAAATGGCTATTTTAGCTCGCTAAATTAAAATTAAAAATAAATCGATGCGTTTCGAGCTGCCACGCTCAAACGATAGCTCCGATTGACACGAAATTTGAAATCCGATAATAACTAAATATTACGGATCCAATGAAACTGGTTTCGTTCAATTCTGAGACTGTTCAAAAATTGACTATTTTCACTAGTCGATTTAAATATTAAAATATTCAATTTTCACAAATTAACTTTTAATTCGATTTTAAAAGTTCTAAAATATCATTCTAACTCCAATATGATAAAATAAAATTTTACAAATCATTTTCAATCATATTTAACTCAATTTTCAATTATTTCCATAATTCAACATATTAAATCATTGATTTAATTATTCAATTAAATCCAAAAATTCAAATAAAAATTTATTTGACTTATAAATTCACTTATTAATATTTAAAATTAATTAAATATTCAAATTTTAATTTTTATAAATTCTGGGTCGTTACAGTTGCAATCAAATTTTTCGTAAATCTGGCAAAAATCACGCATATATTATCTGAGAGAAAATCAAATTTGTCTTCCTTTGCGCATGAAATAAAATTTTATTCTTTTAACATTTTTGGCATTTGCCTCTTACCTTCCTTATCTATTATTTCTTGCGCATGTCCCTGTATTCATTTTTAATTCACGCATTAGAATGAATGCATTAAATCAAGAATTTTCGTATAACTTAGAATGGTTCAAATTCTTTCCTCTCTGCATTTAAAATCACTCCGACTTATCCATTCGAATGAAAGAAAATTGGCAATATTAATCACGTATAAATTATCGTCCATCAATGCTTGCCGTTTCTTCTCTGCATTTAAACATTGCTAATCAAACAATGCAAGCCTTATCCATCCAAATCTGGCAATATAAATCGCGCATATTTTTCTAGAAATCAAACTAAAGAAAACTAGAAAGAAATCACACATATTTTTTCGCTTGCCTCTTCCTTAAATTTCACAAGTTGTTTATCTATATATATATACACCATACTCAGTTACAAAATTCCACTATCTTCTCTCTGTTTCTTCTCGTGAGCTTGCATACAATCAGGTAATATTTCTATTCCTCTTCTTCTTTTGTATTCTCTTTGTTTTCTTTCTCTCTCCCTTATATTTTTGTTTTCCTTCTTCAGTTTTTTTCCTTTTCTTTTTCACCTTGCTCGGCTACTTCTCACTCCATATTTCTGCCGTCTTTGACTAAGTACATGCCTTTCTTTTCCCCCTGATAGTGTTGCCATGTTTTGCCGTGCATATCATACAGGAAGTCAAGCTTAGTTGCATTCTGTAGAGATTTCATGCGTGTGTGCCTGTAGTTGATATAGGTTGTTATAGCCATAATGAAAAAAAAATATAAAAAAAAAAGAAGAAAGACCATTGACGAGCACAACCCTGTAATATCATTGAGTAGAACTGATAGAAGGCTTTCCAAATTTGAAAGAAGACATAGAATGTCAAAATGGGACGTGTTTTGCAAGGCATGGTTCATAAAATGGCAAAAGAATATAAAGAGTTTCAGTTGAAGGCCTGCAATGCTTTGAAGCATATAGTTGCATGGGATAGTTTGAAAACTGAAGGGGAGGCGTGACTATAGGGGAAAGGCCTTTAAAAATATGGAGATGTTATGATGTGTGCATGTTTTGATTTGGAGTTTGGCAGAGACGTGTTTATCTAGGTAGCGACGCAAGTTTTGCATAAAATTCATATTTACATACTAGATAAGTAGGACATGCCGTTGGAAAAATTTATATATATATATATAATAATAAATAGCGTTGCCAAGCCTATGAAGTTGGGGTCGGGATGTGGGGTGAGGCAGTCGAGCAAAAGCTGAACCAAAATTTCTTTTACTCTATTCGTTCCAATTGTCTCAAAATTTTTGCTTTGACCGTAATTTTTAAAGTCACGTATTCGGTATTTGGATCTTGAATCTAGGCGTGACATCCGGGGAAAATTTGATCGTTACCCGTTGTGCGATTCTTTTTCGGGGGATTTTCATTTTGAATCAAAATTTCTGCAGCTTTAAGGTGAGTATTTCTCACCAGACAAACATACCTATATATCCACGATTTATCACAAGTGTATTTGTAAATTACTTATTAAATTTTATCTGCCTGTGATATAACGTATGATGTTAAACCCCATTTTAAATTGACACCTCATCAGTTGTTTATCTATTGTAATATTATTGCAGTTATACTATGTAATTCTTATTTACTGATTAAATCATCACTGCAAGTTCCCTGTAAATTTGAGATCGTTATAGGCTGAAATGATAGGCCTGAACGATAATCATTTGTTCATTTATTTAATTGTTTAATTATTTATTTGTTAACTTGGGATTGCGGGTTTGAAATGATAGAACCCAGGATTTTGTAAATTGCGGATTGAAATGATATAAATCCGTATCACTTGACCTAGGCTAGAAAACTATATACAGACCTGTGGTTTATATAATATTTGTCTGAAATGTTTAAAAGTATTTTAAATGGGAGTTTATAATATTCTGGTTCAAATGTAGAGGATTTTTATAAAATTTATAATGATTTTTGAATAAGTCAAAATGTTAAAAAAAAATGTTTAAGTAAAATTTTTGGAATATAACTTATTTTGGGAAATTCTGAAATTTTGTTAAAAGTGAGTTTTAGTTAAGGAAATAATTGATAATAAGTTATATTTGGGGATTTAAAATTTGATTGTTAAGTTAATAATTTATTACAGCACTTAAATGCTGTCTTTTATAAATGAACTATTTTGACTTACAGACTTTAGGTGGCATTTCATAAATGCTACGGAAACTGAATTTTCGGATTGTTTAAAATAAATGGAAATAATCTTTAGGGAAAAAGGCTTAAATTTTGGAATTTAATATGTAATTAATAAAAAATAAGGAATTGACTTTAAATGGTTTTAAATGGAAGAATTTAACTTTTAAATGTTAGTTGAAAGGCAAATTAATTCCTAAATAAATTGAATAGATTTAAATGGTATTTTATATTAAATAAAATGACTGATGTTTAAATAAATGATGGTTGAAATGATATTATGGTATTGAAATGTATTTGAAACTTATTTTGATTTTTAAAGTATAAATACCATTTCTAAAAGTTGTAACCACGGGTTATAATAACGTTTGGTTGTTAAAGAGACCGGGATCGGATATTTGGCATACTCTCTGTCGATACCGAAAACCACTTTGACAACCGTGTACGCGGTGGAGATTCCAGAATGAAGTAGGATGGTGGTGACGTTTTCTTTGAGGTAAATACGTGGACCCGACTACCGTGAGTTGGCATAAGGTGGCTAAAACAGGAGCGATTCTCGGATTAATGAGGTAGCACCTCTGATCGGATGCACTTCTTCGTATGCCATTCTATTACTTTTGTGATATTTTTGGTGCGCACCTTTGATTTGGGAGTGTTGTTCGAGGTGGGCGGTAACTGCGGCTACGCGTTTCCATCGGTCTGGATAGCAATTGGTATATCTACCCTGGCATTGCCTAGTTGTGCCGTGTCACCTACCATAGCAAGCCTTATACGATTTTGGTTTTGTACCATACCTATGGAGTGCCCTCTGACGACGCCCAGTACGGGGGAGATTACGGTACTGTATAGACTATGAGAATATATTCTGTGTTAAGGGCTATATGGGTAACCCCTTAACGCTATTAAAAAGTAAGTTTATTTTACTAATAGACATTATTATAATAGCGAAATATTACTACATAGTAAATAGTTTAACGGATCCTTAGAGGATGGGCGGTCCCAAGCATCCTTTAAGTTACTTGCTCTATACTACAGTACACTTGAATTAACTTACACTATATAAGTATGTATGCCCTGACTCGAGTGTTTATGTTTTATTTTATGCTCGGGTCAGCCTGAGTTGCAGCTTCAGCTTTCTTTCCGGAGCTAGGACTTTCTGTTGATCATTCGTGCTTCGGGCAAAAGCTTTTCACTCTATATCTTATATATGTAATGGAGATTTTGGAATATTTGGCTTTCTATTGAAGTTTTAAACTGTATTGGAGATTTAAACTATGTAATTTTATTTGGTTGAGATTTTATAGTGGCTTCATGAACCACTAAGTATTTTAATTCCGCTGCGAGTATTCTGATTCTGTGTCTGTGATTCTATGATTAATTATTTACTGTATATTTTGAGATTTGCCAAATTTTATTTACAACGCGGTATTTTGAACAATTCAAGTCCGACATATGCGGATGCGAATGGTTGAAAATATCGGGTCGTTACATTTGGTATCAGAGCTTTGGCTCTAGGAAAATCTTAGAATGTACGATAAATTTGATTTACAGAATAACTTTCATTTGAGCTTGAATCTCTTTCTTTTCGAATTTTGGAACGTTCACTGCGGTTCCGAAGTTCATTCGTGTCCCTCACTATTCATTTTCTTTCGATTTCTGGAGTATCCCATAACTCCATTTCGAATGATCTTTATAGTGAATTGGCGGTCTCGCCAATATTCTAATAAAGGGGTGAAACTCCTTTACAATTAGCATGGATTCACCAAAGATTTATATTTAACCTCGGTTTAGATGCTAGTATCTTTGGTTATTCCGAACTCTATCTCTTCGGATCGAATGGTAAATCTACATTTGATCTGACTCTTTAAGTCACGGTTGACCAGGTTAAGGTTGCCTGCGATTTATATAAACTTATCTAGTTCCTTGTTCTGTTATGTAATCATTGGATCTTCTGATTCCAATTTATCTTTAAATCAAAATTCTCTTTGATTTGAATCCATCAAATTTGAATCTCTATCCTTGTTTTGAAAAATTTATTCCTATATTTGGGAAAAATCTAATATTATATATATAAGTATAATTTTCAGAATTTAACTAGTTGTTTAGAGATAATAGTGTTTGATTTCATTTATGGTTAAATTTATTTGGAAACAGAAATGGATTTAAAACAAGAATTTAAGAATTTAATTTCTGATAGTTTCAAACCTTGTGTTTAAAGTCTTAAAAGGATATATTATTATTTAAATTATTTTCGAATATAAATTTGTTTCCAAAGAATTTTTAAAGTTTTAAAAATTAGTGCTCTTCTCTTTGTCGCTGGAAAATAATTTCGGTGATGACTACAACATCATCGACATTCATTTTCGAGTATCGAAGTAAAGAGACCACGTTGTAGTTTTGCTTCAAAAATTTAACTGATTTGAATTTCTAAAATATGACTTAATTTATAATATATATAGATATATGATTTAAATTTGATTTGACATATGTTATATGTATGTATTTATATCTCTAAAGGGTTTGAAGTTAATTGGAAATTTAATTCATAAATTTATGTTAAAAGGTGATTCTAATGATAAAATAAAGTCAAATTTGGAATGAATATTTAAACTTGAATAATATAGTTGGAAAATTTTTACTTGTATAATTGCATGCCAATATAATTGCCTAAATCATTCAGAAATTAACTATGTAATTGGATAATGTATAATATAAAAGGATTTTATAAATAAAAATTTGAGTGGTTATAATAAATTTTATACACTTAAAGTTTCAGTTACAACAAGACAAATAGAGGTAAATAGAAATAAAATGATAATTGAATAATATACAATATCAAATGGTGTTAAAGGAAATTTAGAAATATATTGGAATAGTTGTATTAAATATAATCTACTTAATATATGCGATAAGATATATTAAGTAGAATATATTTAATAATAATCTGGAATAAAGAAGAATTAAATTTGTTGAATAAAAGATGATTATTATAAATGACTATACAAATTTCTGATTTTAGAAAATAATTGGATAATAAGATAATTAATTTGGAAATAGTTAAGATTGATTTAACTTTTGTAAAAATCAAATGAATTAAATCAATTATTGAATATTAATTAATTTAAATTGAATTTATATGGTTTAGATATTGAGAAAAATATTTTACATAGATGAGAAAAATATTGAGAGAAATAAATTTAATTATAGTTTGGAATAAAGAAGAAACTAAATGGGGAATTTAGTTTATTTTGGGAAATGGTAAATTTACTTTAAAATTAAGTTAAATTACCATTTCAAATTTGGACTAAAATTAAACATTTTAAATTAGAATGTTATAATACCTTGTGTAAAATTTGGATAAAAAAAAAATGAATGATTTTTTTAAGTGTAGGGATATTATACAAGTAAATATGTAAATAAATAAATGTTAAAATTTTAAGTATAAATAGATGAAATCAATGATTAATTTAAAACTGAATTTTTATTGTTTAGATTAATGATTCTAATTTAAGTTTCAATTTAGTTTTCTTTCAGGTTGTTTCTATTCCCCTACCTTCTTCCTTTTCGAGGACGAAAAGTTCCGAGTGGGGGAGAGTGTAACAGCCCAAATTTTTAACAAGTATTTTTCACTTGTATTTTAAAAACTTTGGGATTTATTATATAAAAATCTAAATTTTAAAGTGACTAAAAATAAAATAAAAACAATTGACCAAATTTTTAATTAAATAATAAGATCTCTGAAATTTTGACATGGTTAAGAATTAACTTTAATTTGAAAATTTGGGTTTTAATTTCTAGCAAAATCAAGTTTAATTAAGAAAACATTAATAGCTTAGGTGGTTAAGACATCTGGGCTATTCACGACAGGTCATGAGTTCGAGTCTCAGCACGATCAGAATTTCGAATTTTTTTTAGCGTATAAATGAACTGGGTAATTACGCGTTAAAAAGGGCGCCTAAATTTAGGGAATAAATACCATATATATATATATATATATATATATATATATATTTATATATATATATATAAGAAAATGTATAGAATTTTAATCCGTTATTTCGGTATATTTTGGGCATAAAATATTATGGCTATGGTACACATTCTTAAAAATATGAGCTTAGTGTAAATGAGTAAATTTATCAGTGGCATGTGTTTTAGAGGGAAGGAATATTCTAGCATTCAAATCAAATATGTTGCCTCTAAATTCAACGCATTACTTTAAAAATTTGATTTCATAGATTTTTTTTCCATTCAACAAAATTTATTTCTTGCATTTTTCAAAACACAATTTTCTCCTAAATCTCAGTCATGCGCAGTATCCATTCTCCTATCTGCTTGCCTATTTCATATGCGTTTTTCTCTTTACTCATATCTCTTACGTTATTTTTCTCTTTCCAGTAAAATTTACTTTCCAATTTATATATATTTTAATTTGATCAAATCATTTCCAAAATGCTAAATAATAAATGAAAGTTTCACTTTGTTTAAGGATAATTCTAAATGGGAATTTTAATAAACAAAAAAAAAATTGGATTATATACTTGCTTTAAAAATTTGTAATATTTGGTCCATTTGGATAATAAATTGCCTTTTTATGGTAATAAGAATCAGAGAGAGATGTAACCAAAGTTTTATCTTTTTAATTTAGTGATAAATGTTAAGAATTTATAGCATATTAATAAACTGATAATTTCGAATTTAAAAAGGGCACGCATTGTAATGGTATAAGTAACGTATAAACGTATAAATTTAAAATGTTATTTTTGCATAAATTTTTGGGCGTATGGTAATGCGTCAGTTTGGCGTATTTTAAAAATTTTATATTTCTATATCTATATGGATTAATAAAATCAGTTAGGAGATTTCCAACCAAAACGTATTGATTTCATGCCTATCCATTTCTCTAAAATCATGCACTGATTTAAGGAGATTCCCACTACCAATATTGTTTTCAAAATCGTGCTTCCCTTTCACGCAAATATCATCTGGAAAGAAATCAAACTTTCTTTCCTTGCGCGTGACATATCAGTGAAATTTATTTTCTTTAACATCTTTGTCATTTGCCTCTTTATAAAGATTTGATTTAAAAACTTTCACAAATAAATTTTATTCCACTTGCCATTCATTCCTCTCAATCAAATATAATTGCTTGCCTTCTAAAATTCAATCAATCAGAAAATTAAATTTCTTACCATTTTCTCTCCGTGACATAAACAACGCATGCATTCAAATCTGTCCTTGAAGTAGCATCCAAAGCAAATTAATACTTGCTGATTCTTTGTATATAAATCTCTCAGACTATAAAAATAGCACGCAACTATTAATTGGAAAAAAAAAGAGATATAACGTTGCAATCAAATTTTTCGTAAATCTGGCAAAAATCACGCATATATTATCTGAGAGAAAATCAAATTTGCCTTCCTTTGCGCATGACATAAAATTTTATTCTTTTAACATTTTTGGCATTTGCCTCTTACCTTCCTTATCTATTATTTCTTGCGCATGTCCCTGTATTCATTTTTAATTCATGCATCAGAATGAATGCATTAAATCAAGAATTTTCGTATAACTTGGAATGGTTCAAATTCTTTCCTCTCTGCATTTAAAATCACACAGACTTATCCATTCGAATGAAAGAAAATTGGCAATATTAATCACGTATAAATTATCTTCCATCAATGCTTGTCGTTTCTTCTCTGCATTTAAACCTTGCTAATCAAACAATGCAAGCCTTATCCATTCAAATCTGGCAATATAAATCGCGCATATTTTTCTAGAAATCAAACTAAAGAAAACTGGAAAGAAATCATACATATTTTTTCGCTTGCCTCTTCCTTTAATTTCGCAAGTTGTTTATCTATATATATACACCATACTCAGTTACAAAATTCCACTATCTTCTCTCTGTTTCTTCTCGTGAGCTTGCATACAATCAGGTAATATTTCTATTCCTCTTCTTCTTTTGTATTCTCTTTGTTTTCTTTCTCCCTCCCTTATATTTTTGTTTTCCTTCTTCAGTTATTTTCCTTTTCTTTTTCACCTTGCTCGGCTACTTCTCACTCCATATTTCTGCCGTCTTTGACTAAGTACATTCCTTTCTTTTCCCCCTGATAGTGTTGCTTTGTTTTGCCGTGCATATCATATAGGAAGTCAAGCTTAGTTGCATTCTGTAGAGATTTCATGCATGTGTGCCTGTAGTTGATGTAGGTTGTTATAGCCATAATGAGAAAAAAAAAAAGAAGAAGAAAGACCATTGACGAGCATAACCCTGTAATATCATTGAGTAGAACTGATAGAAGGCTTTCAAAATTTGAAAGAAGACATAGAATGTCAAAATGGGACGTGTTTTGCAAGGCATGGTTCATAAAATGGCAAAAGAATATATAGAGTTTCAGTTGAAGGCCTGCAATGCTTTGAAGCATATAGTTGCGTGGGATAGTTTGCATCTATGCATGGAGATATTGGACGTGTTATCTGAAAACTGAAGGGGAGGCGTGACCATAGGGGAAAGGACTTTAAAAATATGGAGATGTTATGATGTGTGCATGTTTTGATTTGGAGTTTGGCAGAGACGTGTTTATCTAGGCAGAGACGCAAATTTTTCATAAAATTCATATTTTCAAACTAGATAAGTAGGACATGCCGTTGGAAAAATTTATATATATATATAATAATAATAAATAGCATTGCCAAGCCTATGAAGTTGGGGTCGGGATGTGGGGTGAGGCAGTCGAGCAAAAGCTGAACCAAAATTTCTTTTACTCTATTCGTTCCAATTGTCTCAAAATTTTTGCTTTGACCGTAATTTTTAAAGTCACGTATTCGGTATTTGGATCTTGAATCTAGGCGTGACATCCGGGGAAAATGTGATCGTTACCCGTTGTGCGATTCTTTTTCGGGGGATTTTCATTTTGAATCAAAATTTCTGCAGCTTTAAGGTGAGTATTTCTCACCAGACAAACATACCTATATATCCACGATTTATCACAAGTGTATTTGTAAATTACTTATTAAATTTTATCTGCCTGTGATATAACGTATGATGTTAAACCCCATTTTAAATTGACACCTCATCAGTTGTTTATCTATTGTAATATTATTGCAGTTATACTATGTAATTCTTATTTACTGATTAAATCATCACTGCAAGTTCCCTGTAAATTTGAGATCGTTATAGGCTGAAATGATAGGCCTGAACGATAATCATTTGTTCATTTATTTAATTGTTTAATTATTTATTTGTTAACTTGGGATTGCGGGTTTGAAATGATAGAACCCGGGATTTTGTAAATTGCGGATTGAAATGATATAAATCCGTATCACTTGACCTAGGCTAGAAAACTATATACAGACCTGTGGTTTATATAATATTTGTCTGAAATGTTTAAAAGTATTTTAAATGGGAGTTTATAATATTCTGGTTCAAATGTAGAGGATTTTTATAAAATTTATAATGATTTTTGAATAAGTCAAAATGTTAAAAAAAAATGTTTAAGTAAATTTTTTGGAATATAACTTATTTTGGGAAATTCTGAAATTTTGTTAAAAGTGAGTTTTAGTTAAGGAAATAATTGATAATAAGTTATATTTGGGAGTTTAAAATTTGATTGTTAAGTTAATAATTTATTACAGCACTTAAATGCTGTCTTTTATAAATGAACTGTTTTGACTTACAGACTTTAGGTGGCATTTCATAAATGCTACGGAAACTGAATTTTCGGATTGTTTAAAATAAATGGAAATAATCTTTAGGGAAAAAGGCTTAAATTTTGGAATTTAACATGTAATTCATAAAAAATAAGGAATTGACTTTAAATGGTTTTAAATGGAAGAATTTAACATTTAAATGTGAGTTGAAAGGCAAATTAATTCCTAAATAAATTGAATAGATTTAAATGGTATTTTATATTAAATTAAATGACTGATGTTTAAATAAATGATGGTTGAAATGATATTATGGTATTGAAATGTATTTGAAACTTATTTTGATTTTTAAAGTATAAATATCATTTCTAAAAGTTGTAACCACGGGTTACAATAACGTTTGGTTGTTAATGAGACCGGGATCGGATATCTGGCATACTCTCTGTCGATACCGAAAACCACTTTGACAACCGTGTACGCGGTGGAGATTCCAGAATGAAGTAGGATGTTGGTGACGTTTTCTTTGAGGTAAATACGTGGACCCGACTCCCGTGAGTTGGCATAAGGTGGCTAAAACAGGAGCGATTCTCGGATTAATGAGGTAGCACCTCTGATCGGATGCACTTCTTCGTATGCCATTCTATTACTTTTGTGATTGTTTTGGTGCGCACCTTTGATTTGGGAGTGTTGTTCGAGGTGGGCGGTAACTGCGGCTACGCGTTTCCATCGGTCCGGATAGCAATTGGTATATCTACCCTGGCATTGCCTAGTTGTGCCGTGTCACCTACCATAGCGAGCCTTATACGATTTTGGTTTTGTACCGTACCTATGGAGTACCCTGTGACGACGCCCAGTACGTGGGAGATTATGGTACTGTATAGACTATGGGAATATATTCTTTGTTAAGGGCTATATGGGTAACCCCTTAACGCTATTAAAAAGTAAGTTTATTTTACTAATAGACATTATTATATTAGCGAAATATTACTACATAGTAAATAGTTTAACGGATCCTTAGAGGATGGGCGGTCCCAAGCATCCTTTAAGTTACTTGCTCTATACTACAGTACACTTGAATTAACTTACATTATATAAGTATGTATACCCTGACTCGAGTGTTTATGTTTTATTTTACGCTCGGGTCAGCCTGAGTTGCAGCTTCAGCTTTCTTTCCGGAGCTAGGACTTTCTGTAGATCATTCGTGCTGCCGGCAAAACCTTTTCACTCTATATCTTATTTATGTAATGGAGATTTTGGAATATTTGGCTTTCTATTGAAGTTTGAAACTGTATTGGAGATTTAAACTATGTAATTTTATTTGGTTGAGATTTTATAGTGGCTTCATGAACCACTAAGTATTTTAATTCCGCTGCGAGTATTCTGATTCTGTGTCTGTGATTCTGTGATTAATTATTTACTGTATATTTTGAGATTTGCCAAATTTTATTTACAACGTGGTATTTTGAACAATTCATGTCCGACATATGCGGATGCGAATGGTTGAAAATATCGGGTCATTATAGGCTGAGATGATAAGCCTGAACGATTTTATTTTTATTTCATTTAACTTGGGATTGCGGGTTTGTAATGATAGAACCCGGATTTTTCTCTGTAAATTTCGGATTGAAATGATATATTATCCGTATAATTTGACTTATGTTAGAAATTTTATATACAGACCTGTGGTCATATATATTTTTCTAAATTTTTTTTAATATTATAAAATGTAAATATTATGATATTGTGATTTAAATTTCATTAAAAATGATTTTTGTGAAATATTAGTGATTTTCTACAAGTTAAATGGTGAAATAAATAAATGGTAAACTAGAATGTGAAATATAAGTTAATTTTGGAATTTTTGATTTTGTTTGTAAATGAAGTTTAAATCAAGTAAGAAAGTATGATAATTTGATTTAAACTTAAATTTGAAATGATTTTATAAAGTGTTATTGATTTTCTATAAATTAAAATTAGTTAAATAAATAAATGTTTAAAAAGCTAAAATTTGATGTATAACTTAACTTGGAAAATGTGAAAGTGTTTTAAAAATAGAAGTTAAGTTAAGAAAAATAAAACGGAATTTAAATAAAATTATGATGTGGTAAAATTAATTAAAATGTTAAGTAAATGAAATGTTATAAAATTTTACATTTATTTTACAAGTGAATTGTTAAAGATTTGATAATTATTTGTGAAAATTTCACCTTGTGAAATCATAAATTAAGGGATATTTAAATGATTGTTTTAAAGTGAGAAAATATGATTTTATAAGTTAAAATGGATTTAGATAAATTTTAATTGTTTATGAAATTGTAGTGAAAGTTTGGAATTTAAATTGACAGGATTCCTGAAATGCTATCATTTCTACAGTTAAAGATATTACAGCATTTTGTAAACGTTGTAATTGATATAAATGTACTAAATGGCCAAAATGAACTAGGGGCTATTATAGCACTTTGTAAGTGTTGTAGTTGCTGAATTTAACTAAAGTTTTATTTGAAATCTAAAACCTATTATAGCATTTTACATACTGTCTTTTGCTAACTGAATTGTTTTTAAACATAACTTTCCGTAGCATTTTCTAAGTGCTGCGAAAGTTGAATTTTCACTATTTTAATATATTTGAGTGAATAAATGAATTATGAAAATGGTAAAATTTCGAGAATTGAATATTTGATCATTAAATATAATAAATTCATTTTTTAAATGATTTAAATGGAATATTTTGATTTGAAATATTTTGATATTTTGAGATGGATTTTTGAATGATATTGAATTTTGAAATGATATTTGATTTCTAAGTTTAAATTACCATTTTGTAATTTTAACCACGGAATGTATTTAATTTATAGTTTAACTGATCCTTAAAGGATGGGCGATCCCAAGCATCCTTTAAGTTATTGTGCATTGCTACAATTCACTTGAGTTGGTTTACATTATATAAGTATGTATGTCCGGACTCGAGTGTTTTGTGTTTTACTTTACGCTCGGGTCAGCCTGAGTATTTACACCATAGCTTTGGATTTCCTTTCTGGAGCTAGGAATCGCTGGAGATTCTGCTTGTCTAGTTATCTATTTCCTTTCGGTTTCAGTTTTTTATTCAACTGCGGTATTTATAAACTTCTATGTATATGATATTTCTGTTGTATATGTTTTTTCAAACTGATGTTATGTAATTGTTTTGAGAGTTTGTTACAGTAGCTTCATGAACTACTATGGTATTTTAATTTCCGCTGCGAGTTATACTGATATTTCTGTGTCTGTGATTCTGTGATTGTATTTCATTTGCTCCAAATTTATTTACAATGTGGTATTTTGAGCAATTCAAGTCCGGTATGTGTAGATGCGAATGACTGAAAATATCGGGTTATTACAATTGTTCAGGCGTCTTTGTGATTCTTCTGTTAGTAGGCGAAGCAGATGGTGAGGGCTTGTCCACTTCTTTTGGAAGCTCAGCTGGGTTTGATGTTGTGGTTTGGGTAGACCATCAGTTTCTTCTTTTGGGTTAAGAAGGCTTAAGCTGTTCTGATTTGCGAGGAGAGAACGGTTTCTTTGGAATCTGAACTGGGTAGAATCGCAAAAGTGACTTGCGATGGTTCAGAAGTTCTCTAAGTAATCTTTGTTTGAGATGGAGGCATCTCTAAAGGATGTGGGAGCTATCAAAATGGTTTAAGGTTTTTTGGATATCTTCGAGAAAGTCAAGAATTGCATCTGCATCAGGAGTTGGAGTTCTGTATCGACTTGGTTCTTGTGGCTTTATCGGTGTTTCATCCCTGAAGAAGGAGGCTCCTTAAGAGAGAGCTTCTGGTTAAGCTGGCAGGATTGATCGGATCTTGTTTCTGGCTGGATTTTTGCTGTGGTGTGTGTGACCGAATCGGATAGGTCACTGAGATTTTATGGAATTTGATGGACAATGTTTCCGAGATGAGTTGATCAAGCCTATGCTTGTGTTCATCAACAGCGTTTTCATCTTCTTTATATCAGAGTTGTGCAGCGGAAGCAAGAAGGCAGCTATTAAGAATAGAAGCAACCTCGGATTTCTCGAAAGTTTGTGTTTGTCTTGGATCAGAGGATTTCTACAGGAAATTCATTCGAGATCTGGAGGCTTGGTTATCTTGTGCATCTGTTCTGTTTTTCGAATAGAGAACTATGTTTGAAGTCTTCTGATGTTTGTGTAGTAAAGTTTGTGTGGTGGATTTTGATGGATCTTGGGAGAACCATCTTGTTTAGTAGGATCTGGAGATCGTTTATTTCTTTGTCCAAATTTGTTCCGTAAGGCATCTGCGAGATTAGATTGATCAAGATGGTTGAAGATAGCCCAGGATCCGCAGGAGAGATTTGTGGATAAAAGACAAGGGAATTAAGAATTCGAAGTCGGAGATTTATTTTTGGATAAGTTTTCTCCGATCGTAAGAGCAATAAGATTGGGTAAGTCTGGAAGCTAGCTCAGAGGTGTATTGGATTTTTCTATATTGTGAAGACCCGCAAATCCGTACTCCTTGAATATACACTAATCTCCATAGATTAACACAAGATGAACAGAAATACGAATTCTCATTGTTTAAGAAAAAGAAAAAAAATAGAAGAAGAGAGAAAAAGATAGAAAATAGAGATAGAATAAGATAGAACGGAATGGAACAGAAAACAACAGAACAATAACAGAATCTCACAATCGCAGCGGAACAACATATAATAGATAAATGAATAATCTTTAAACAAAGAACTATATCAGTTATTACATTGCATCACATCACATTACATCATCAGAGTGAACAACAACAAACAACAAACAAACAGTGGAAAAAGAAATACTATATACTAGTGATACGCCATGCCATCCGGCTTGCCTCCAGCAACTCCTGAATTCCAGAATATCCTGATAAACCTATCTCTTGACTGCCCGTGTGGAAATTGGTGGGCACCCAGAGTTTAGGAAGGAAAACAATAAACTCCGAGTCAGTCATGTGACTGGTGTGAGAACTCAAAACAGTTTATTTATCTTTGAAAACAAAATAGAGGAATATTTTTAAAGTCAATTCGCAATGCTTTTAAAAATGAGACTACTATAAGGCCTCCCGCACACACACACAATGCAAACGCAGAATCGGAGGAGATTTCTCCTTATGATAGTCAAAGATGCTTGATACGCATTAAAAAAAACATTTGATATTGTTACTAGTGCATAGTGTAGGAAAAATTCATTTCGAAAATAAAGATATAAATCTTAGCCAACATACGACCATTATCGTATGCCTACTATAACTACCATCCAAACAGTGGGGCGCCACCATAAGTGAATGATAGGTTCTACAACTAATACCGTACAAGATCGTATTGTTTCTTTGGATTTCCAACGAATGGTCAGGCTAAGGAACTTCCCATTGCCACATGAGAACGCCTCTGGAAGGACGTCCCCGAGAACAAAACCGGATCTCTGCCAACACAAGGCCGGGTTACCCCTGACTGGGTAACTACTGACACAAGTATGCCATCCCCTGGTCCTTTGGGACCTTTATCCGAGCGCTCGTAATCAACATCAAACCAAAATAATAAGTGTTTCAACATGAGTAAGCATCTGGGCTCCATACCATGATACCACCCTTTTCCAGAAGGAAATGCACATACCCTAAAGGGAGCTACCCCTCATAACCTTGCCGCATCTTTCCTGTTTTGACCATTCCGGGGTGTGAGGCTCGACGAAGTCTCGTCCACAAAGCCACGCTTTATACAAAAGCTGTGCTTTGGGTCAACAAATGATCATAGAAATGATCACAAAGATAAGTGATCAAACAAATGATCATATCACAAATGATCATTTCACAGCAACACTCAGCATGTCACATTACCAAATTGGGAATATATCGCTGATAACCTTCAACTACATAACCTCTGAGCTCGTACATCTCAGAGAAGGGTGTTAAGCTAAGAGAATAAATTCTCCGCCACCAACAGAAATATATTTGAAAGAAATCAGCTTTATATCTCAATTTGTAAGGTCAGACATACTATCCATACAAGTCTGTTCGGGCTCGAACAGAACCGAAGGCACATACAAAGAAGTCCTTGCAATCCGGATATCCACAATCCTGATCGGATTCCCCATCATAAATGGAGAACTCTATACCGGAGAAACTCGGCGCAGAGTCAATCGACAGGTCATCCTATTGCTCTCGCAAATACCCGGTCTTCAACACCGGTCTTCAAATGCTATCCATAACGTCGAATCACATGTTCAAAATCGGTTATATGACCCCATGGTCCTTTCCCGGATAACCCGAATAGTGAGCGCTTATTCAAAAATAAGTGTGGCATTCAAATTCAAACAAACCACAACAAATACCTTTCCAAGGTAAATATTGATCGTCGGTTATTGAACTTTCAATGGATATGCACAACATCACCAGATTCCAAATAATTTTCCAAATTATTTATTTCCCAAAAATATCTTTACAGGATATATGTTTTCAATACTTCAAAAATAAATCAATATTTATTTTTAAACAAATTCCACTTTCTTTTATAAATTCCATAGTGAATTTATATTTCACAATATCTACTGATATACGACTTTCAATAGGTTTCAAATATTCATTTTCAATTTATCTTCAAAAAGATAAATTCTCAAAATATTCACTTATTGGAAAACATTTCCATACTTATTTAATAAGTAATTCACAAATATTTTTATTTTCTACACTTGGAAAATATTCAATATACTTAAATCGAGATTAAGTATATATTTCATTCTTTAAGGAAATCATTCTCTTAAACATACTTATTTGGGCCAAAACGAATGTTGTGTAAAACATCGTTACGACAACCCAAAATCACTAGTATAGGGATTCGAAATTAAAATAGATATATAAATCCCAATACTATACAAAACATTTCCTTTCGGAAATCATTTACAATAACAACAGTCTTATAGTCCACCATTCCCTTCTATTTCTCGAAAACGTCTATTTCAACAATGAATGTTGAAATCTATGGTTTCGAATCTCAACACATTTTAAAACATCGTTAGATCGTTTTAATTTTATTTAAAACATCAAATCCAAAACATTTTCTTTAACTTAATATTCACTATCCAAAAACGTGAATATACTTGTTAACCAATTTCATCATTTCTATTCATTTTGTTTCAAAGGATTATTCACTATCTAAAATGTGAATATAACTCCATAAATAAGTTATATTAATTTACTTATCAAAATAAGTCGTTGCGGATTTATAAAACAACGTTTATAAATTCCATTTCTATTTATTTTATAACTACTTCCTTTATAAATCTCCTTTATTAACCTATTCGATTTATAACTCAATTATATACCGAAAGTCCATATTATAAGTTAAATACTTATAATTTATTTGTTATCGTTCCTTTAAACTTCCCAAATTATAAATCTTATAACTTATAAGATTCATTTATTTACCCAATCTATTTCTTTAATAACTTTATAAATTTTATAAACCTACTCCTTCTAAAATTCCCTTTAAAACTTCACCGTTTATAACTCTATAAATTTCATTCATTTATGAAATTCATTTACAATTCATTCTAACACTTATAAAACTCGTTTTATAATTCAAATATTTTAATTTATAAATTATCAATTTATAAATCTTTTATATAAATCAATTTATATTATTATTTCAAAACGTCTTTAAAGTCCTTTATAATTTCATCATTTTGATTTTCAAAATAATTGAATTTTATAAATCCTATAGTTAAACTTTTTACAATAAATCCAAAAATCCCAATTTAATCTATTTTATTAAATTATTAACCCCATATTTTCAAAAATCAACTTTTAACTATATTTCTCAAAAATCATAATTTTTATACCATTAAAATTATAACGTTTATTTATTTAAAATGAATCAATTCCAAAAATATTTTATAAACGTATACTCTTAAAAAATCACTTTAAAAATCCTTTTAAAATTCCAAAGTCTGGCCCAATGATGCTACATACCAAATAGTCAATCACGACAACAACGACATCATATATTGATATGATAATCCATCAAATATCAAAATATCTGAAATCAAATAAATACTGTTGAGGAATCCAGTTGGATCCCTCCAACCTGTTTTCCTACATCCAAAGATGTTAGCACAATACCAATTCCGTTCCAGTACGAAATTATCGCGGCATATGGGATTTAAAATATTATCCGCTTAATAGATGGCGCAATAGGGTCTCATCCGCTATATACTGCGGGAAATCAATTCCATGTACATAAATAATACCAATTTCACTATTTATGAAATATTCGCGGTATATGTTTTTAATAAATAACATCCGCTTACTAACGGCGCATAATGTCTATTTTAACAATAAATATATAAAAATCATCATTCAAACATACATTCAATAATTTTAAATCTAACTGTTTAAAATTAAAATCGAAACCGATTCGATTGAGTGAGAAGTTCTCACCTTGATTTCAATTTCGTTTTAGCGATTTATTTCGAATAAAATTAAACGGACGTTTAATTTTACCCGAAATTCTCACTAACTCCAATTGACTCCAATCCTATTCCGTAGCGTAGTGTTCGTCCATACGATTCCAACGCAACTGGTTTCGCGCGTTTTTGACCTCGTATGAAAAAGATATGAATATTTAAAGCTACACGATTTATATACTTATAAATTTACAACATTTATTTTATATTTTTAAACCTAAATCAATTCAGAGCCGTTGGATCCAACATCTGCAAATCTGGGCCGCCCATATCTTCTTCTCCAAACGCGCGTAACTCTCCAGTAGCACGCACGCGCAAAACCCATGAACGCGTCCAATTAGGGTTTGATTTTGCAATCACCACGCTTGTCGAAACTCCATCACACCACCACCACGCGAAAGCTCATCACTACCATTATCTTCGGCTGCCACCATGTGAAGCTCGGTCGAGCTATTTGCACAGAAAACAAGGCCGAACGCATGGCCTTTGAAGCCACTTTCCCGTTGATCCAAAGCTCCAAACACGATCATGACCGTTCAGAATGAAGATCTCGTTGTCGTCTGCAACTTTCATGTTGAAAGTTTTTCCTAATTGTTGATGGATGAAGAGATAAAAGAGGATGAAGTTGATAATTTTCAGCCATTCATTCAGTTGGAGGCGGCCTGAAGGTTTTGAAACCCTAGTTTATTTTGGTTTGCAAATTTATGAAGAGAGGGGCTTATATAGAAAATTCACGCGACACTATTCATCCCGGAATTTCCGAACTCCGAACGAAGCGTGTCGGTTGGCGTTTCTAAGGTTTACCCTGCGTTCCGGACACAATGGAATAGGTTTCGGAAGCTAATTCCGTCATCTGTGCGAGTTATGGCAATTAACGTTCGATTTAAAATTAAACTGATTAAACGATTTTCTAGGCATTTTAGCTTGCACCGGACAAACGGTAAATCCAATTGACATGAAATTTGAAACCATACAATAATATCACATTACGGATCTGATGAAACTGGTTTCGTCGAAAGCCGAGACTTTTTGAAAAATGACTATTTTAACTCGCCAAATTAATATTAAAAACAATTTCGATGCGTTTCGAGCTGCCACGATCAAACGATAACTCCGATTGCTACGAAAATTGAAATCCGATAATAACAAACTATTATGGATCCAATGGAACAAGTTTCATCCAATTCTGAGACTGTTCGAAAAATGGCTAATTTCACTAGTCGATTTAATATTAAAATATTCAATTTTCACAAATAAACTTTTAATTCGATTTTAAAAGTTCTAAAATATCGTTATAACTCCAATATGATAAAATAAAATTTTACAAATCATTTTCAATCATATTTAACTTAATTTTCAATTTTTTCTGTATTTTCACTATTAAATTATCGATTTAATTATTCAATTATTCGAAATAAAATTATTCGACCTATAAATTTCGCTTATTAATATTTTAAATTAATTAAATATTCAAATTTTAATTAAATAAAATTCTGGGTCGTTACATACTTCCCCCTTAAAAGAATTTCGTCCTCGAAATTACCAAGTAATAAAGTTGCAGAATCTATTAATTTTTCATAAATCCATAGTTAAACTTCTTACAAAATCTTTACTAAATTTTCAAATCATACTTAGTTATCTTTTCAAAAACAACTACTATTGCTTAACTTTCAACTTCAAATCAAAGTTTAATTTTCACAAAATTTTCCAATTTTTCTCAAAATATTCTAACGCCTTAAATTTTCGGAAAAATTCGCCATAGTCCCCTTTGCGCGGCTCGATCCAAAAAAAATGACAGTATATATATCACAAATATACATCTCATCAAGTGATGAGGCATCCCGCAGGGAAAAAAGTGTAAAAATACGGTATTTAATCCGAGATATGTACCTTATATTTTATTAGCGAGCATATACGGCTAATATAGCGCGAAAGCGAGCTCCAAATGCGAAGCATACGCGATCCGCACCTACTAAACACTCAACAAACAACATGAGAACATGTATATAGACAATAGTATCGATATACAACATATAGCAATATAATAACTATATATGTCAACATAGCAAATGCAGTAAAAGCAATAAATTCAACCATCAACCAACTAGCATTCAACTAACATTCAACTAATCCATATCAAATTAATATTCATTCATATTCTCATTAATATTCAATGAAATGGTTTTTTAATTTAATCACATTTGATTCATTAACAGTGGATGTTTTTACTAACATTCATTTTCAATTAGTTTATATTCACTAATTCATATTCAAGTTGGTTCACTTTCAAATCAAATTCAATTCTATTTAAGATTCACTTAACTTCCAATTGGATTCAATTACTTTAGCTTCCAATTTCATTAACTCAATTTCATTAATACATAATGAATTATATACAACAATCAAATAACAACCATTGTTTATTCAATACAACCAAATTCCTTCGCTTATATTCATTTTCATTCAATTATTCAACTTCCAATAACATTAGATTTTAACGAATTAACACTTACATTCATTATTTCATATCAACTTAATTTACATTCAATTGATTAACATTTAATCCATTCATTCAATTCAATTTCTAAAGTTGAATTTCATTACATAACTCAAGTTCATATTTATCACTTAACTTTATTAATTTACTTTGATACCAAAATCAACTTCATTCAACCTCACTTAAGTTATACTTCCATTTTGCAAACATCACTTGGTTTTACATAACTTAAATTCCCACTTATAAATCAATTCAGCCTCCAAATTCTAAAGTAAATTTCCATTTAACTTTAAATTTATTTTTTTATTTACAACTCATATTCATAAATATATTCATATGGTTTCACTTCTTATATATATAAGTTTATTTCTCAATTGTAAATCACTTTAAGTATAATTCAATTCTTATAATTCTTTTGCTTATACAATTATTCTTCAATTTAGATTATTCAAACAACTAAACAATCAACTTATATATACTTTAATAATTCTGAAAAATTATTCCTTTATATATAAAATATAATCAAGGTAAAATTATTTAATTTACCCAATTTAAAACAATATCGTCTCGAATTGTTCTGTACAAGTGTTTATAAACCCCTTCGGCATAGTTGTGCATACCGTGCTGACGAAGGTTCATATGCCACTCAATAAGCCAATCATCACAATATAAAACAATTTTATATTCACTAACAAATACGCTCTCATAGCTATTATTGCACTCAAACTCATTCTAGAGTACTAATGACTCTATCTCTAATGAGTAATACCCAACAGAGCCATGGTTGTCGCATAACCATATGCTCTGATACCACCTGTGAAGACCCGCAAATCCGTACTCCTTGAATATACACTAATCTCCATAGATTAACTCAAGATGAACAGAAATAGAATTCTCATTGTTTAAGAAAAAGAAAAAAATAGAAGAAGAGAGAAAAAGATAGAAAATAGAGATAGAATAAGATAGAACGGAACAGAACAGAAAACAACAGAACAATATCAGAATCTCACAATCGCAGCGGAACAACATATAATAGATAAATGAATAATCTTTAAACAAAGAACTATATCAGTTATTACATTACATCACATTACATTACATCATCAGAGTGAACAACAACAAACAACAAACAAACAGCGGAAAAATAAATATTATATACTAGTGATACGCCATGCCATCCAGTTTGCCTCCAGCAACTCCTGAATTCCAGAATATCCTGATAAACCTATCTCTTGACTGCACGTGTGGAAATTGGTGGGCACCCAGAGTTTAGGAAGGAAAACAATAAACTCCGAGTCAGTCATGTGACTGGTGTGGGAACTCAAAACAGTTTATTTATCTTTGAAAACAAAATAGAGGAATATTTTTAAAGTCAATTCGCAATGCTTTTAAAAATGAGACTACCAAAAGGCCTCCCGCACACACACACAATGCAAACGCAGAATCGGAGGAGATTTCTCCTTATGATAGTCAAAGATGCTTGATACGCATTAAAAAAACATTTGATATTATTACTAGTGCATAGTGTAGGAAAAATTCATTTCGAAAATAAAGATATAAATCTTAGCCAACATACGACCATTATCGTATGCCTACTATAGCTACCATCCAAACAGTGGGGCGCCACCATAAGTGAATGATAGGTTCTACAACTAATACCGTACAAGATCGTATTGTTTCTTTGGATTTCCAATGAATGGTCAGGCCAAGGAACTTCCCATTGCCACATGAGAACGCCTTTGGAAGGACGTCCCCGAGAACCAAACCGGATCTCTGCCAACACAAGGCCGGGTTACCCCTAACTGGGTAACTACCGACACGAGTATGCCATCCCCCGGTCCTTTGGGACCTTTATCCGAGCGCTCGTAATCAACATCACATCAAAATAATAAGTGTTTCAACATGAGTAAGCATCTAGGCTCCATACCATGATACCACCCTTTTCCAGAAGGAAATGCACATAACCTAAAGGGAGCTACCCCTCATAACCTTGCCGCATCTTTTCTGTTTTGACCATTCCGGGGTGTGAGGCTCGACGAAGTCTCGTCCACAAAGCCACACTTTATACAAAAGCTGTGCTTTGGGTCAACAAATGATTATAGAAATGATCACAAAGATAAGTGATAAACAAATGATCATATCACAAATGATCAAACAATGATCATTTCACAGCAACACTCAGCATGTCACATTACCAAATTGGGAATATATCGCTGATAACCTTCAACTACATAAACTCTGAGCTCGTACGTCTCAGAGAAGGGTGTCAAGGTAAGAGAATAAATTCTCCGCCACCAACAGAAATATATTTGAAAGAAATCAGCTTTATATCTCAATTTGTAATGTCAGACATACTATCCATACAAGTCTGTTCCGGGCTCGAACAGAACCGAAGGCACTTACAAAGAAGTCCTTGCAATCCGGATATCCACAATCCTGATCGGATTCCCCATCACATATGGAGAACTCTATACCGGAGCAACTCGGTGCAGAGTCAATCGACAGGTCATCCTATCGCTCTCGCAAATACCCGGTCTTCAACACGGTCTTCAAATGCTATCCATAACGTCGAATCACATATTCGAAATGGGTTATACGACCCCATGGTCCTTTCCCGAATAACCCGAATAGTGAGCGCTTATTCAAAAATAAGTGTGGCATTCAAATTCAAACAAATCGCAACAAATACCTTTCAAAGGTAAATATTGATAGTCGGTTATTGAACTATCAATGGATATGCACAACATCACCAGATTCCAAATAATTTTCCAAATTTTTTATTTCCCAAAAATATCTTTACAAGATATATGTTTTCAATACTTCAAAAATAAATCAATATTTATTTTTAAACAAATTCCACTTTCTTTTATAAATTCCATAGTGAATTTATATTTCACAATATCTACTGATATATGATTTTCAATAGGTTTCAAATATTCATTTTCAATTTATCTTCAAAAAGATAAATTCTCAAAATATTCACTTATTGGAAAACATTTCCATACTTATTTAATAAGTAATTCACAAATATTTTTATTTTCTACACTTGGAAAATATTCAATATACTTAAATCGAGATTAAGTATATATTTCATTAAGGAAATCATTCTCTTAAACATATTTATTTAGGCCAAAACGAATGTTGCATAAAACATCGTTACGACAACCCAAAATCACTTGTATAGGGGTTCGAAATTAAAATAGATATATAAATCCCAATACTATACAAAACATTTCCTTTCGGAAATCATTTACTATAACAACAGTGTTATAGTCCACCATTCCCTTCTATTTCTCGAAAACGTCTATTTCAACAATGAATGTTGAAATCTATGGTTTCGAATCTCAACACATTTTAAAACATCGTTAGATCGTTTTAATTCTATTTAAAACATCAAATCCAAAACATTTTCTTTAACATAATATTCACTATCCAAAAACGTGAATATACTTGTTAACCAATTTCATCATTTCTATTCATTTTGTTTCAAAGGATTATTCACTATCTAAAATGTGAATATAACTCCATAAATAAGTTATAACAATTTACTTATCAAAATAAGTCGTTGCGGATTTATAAAAAAACGTTTATAAATTCCATTTCTATTTATTTTATAACTACTTCCTTTATAAATCTCCTTTATTAACCTATTCGATTTATAACTCAATTATATACCGAAAGTCCATATTATAAGTTAAATACTTATAATTTATTTGTTTTCAAAAATCGTTCCTTTAAACTTCCCAAATTATAAATCTTATAACTTATAAGATTCATTTATTTAATTTTATAAACCTACTGCTTATAAAATTCCCTTTATAACTTCACCGTTTATAATTCAATAATTTCATTCATTTATGAAATTCATTTACAATTCATTCTAACACTTATAAAAACTCGTTTTATAATTCAAATATTTTAATTTATAAATTATCAATTTATAAATCTTTTATATAAATCAATTTATATTATTATTTCAAAACGTCTTTAAAGTCCTTTATAATTTCATCATTTTGATTTATAAAATAATTAAATTTTATAAATCCTATTTTTAAACTTTTTACAATAAATCCAAAAATCCCAATTTCAACTATTTTATAAAATTATTAACCCCATATTTTCAAAAATCAACTTTTAACTATATTTCTCAAAAATCATAATTTTTATCACATTAAAATTATAACGTTTATTTATTTAAAATGAATCAATTCCAAAAATATTTTATAAACGTATACTCTTCAAAAATCACTTTAAAAATCCTTTTAAAATTCCAAAATTTGGCCCAATGATGCTACATACCAAATAGTCAATCACGACAACAACGACATCATATATCAATATGATAATCCATCAAATATCAAAATATCTGAAATCAAATAAATATTGTGGAGGAATCCAGTTGGATCCCTCCAACCTGTTTTCCTACATCCAAAGATGTTAGCACAATACCAATTCCGTTCCAGTACGAAATTATCGCGGTATATGGGATTTAAAATATTATCCGCCTAATAGACGGCGCAATAGGGTCTCATCCGCTATATACTGCGGGAAATCAATTCCAAGTACATAAATAATACCAATTTCACTGTTTATGAAATATTCGCGGTATATGTTTTAATAAATAACATCCGCTTACTAACGGCGCATAATGTCCATTTTAACAATCAATATATAACAATCATCATTCAAACATACATTCAAGAATTTTAAATCTAACTATTTAAAATTAAAATCAAAACCGATTCGATTGAGTGAGAAGTTCTCACCTTGATTTCAATTTCGTTTTAGCGATTTATTTCGAATAAAATTAAACGGCCGTTTAATTTTACCCGAAATTCTCACTAACTACAAACGACTCCAATCCAATTCCATAGCGTAGTGCTCGTCCATACGATTCCAACGCAAGTGGTTTCGCGCGTTTTCGACCTCGTATGAAAAAGATATGAATATTTAAAGCTACACGATTTATATACTTATAAATTTACAACATTTATTTTATATTTTTAAATCTAAATTAATTCAGAGCCGTTGGATCCAACATTTGCAAATCTGGGCTGCCCATATCTTCTTCTCCAAACGCGCGTAACTCTCCAATAACACGCACACGCACAAATCCATGAACGCGTCCAATTAGGGTTTGATTTTGCAATCACCACGCTTGTCAAAACTCCATCACACCACCACCACGCGAAAGCTCATCACCACCACTATCTTCGGCTGCCACCATGTGAAGCTGGGTAGAGCTATTTGCACAGAAAATGAGGCCGAACGCATGGCCTTTGCAGCCACTTTCCCGTTGATCCAAAGCTCCAAACACGATCATGACCGTTCAGATTGAAGATCTCGTTGTCGTCTACAACTTTCATGTTGAAAGTTTTTCCTAATTGTTGATGGATGAAGAGATAAAAGAGGATGAAGTTGATAATTTTCGGCCATTCATTCAGGTGGAGGCAGCCTGAAGGTTTTGAAACCCTAGTTTATTTTGGTTTGCAAATTTATGAAGAGAGGGGCTTATATAGAAAATTCACGCGACACTATTCATCCCGGAATTTCCGAACTCCAAACGAAGCGTGTCGGTTGGCGTTTCTAAGGTTTACCCCGCGTTCCGGACACAATGGAATAGGTTTCGGAAGCTAATTCGGTCATCTGTGCGAGTTATGGCAATAAACGTTCGATTTAAAATTAAACCGATTAAACGATTTTCTAGGCGTTTTAGCTTGCACCGGACAAACGATAAATCCGATTGACATGAAATTTGAAACCATACAATAATATCACATTATGGATCCGATGAAACTGGTTTCGTCAAAATTCGAGACTTTTTGAAAAATGACTATTTTAACTCGCCAAATTAATATTAAAAACAATTTCGATGCGTTTCGAGCTGCCACGATCAAACGATAACTCCGATTGCTACGAAAATTGAAATCCGATAATAACAACTATTACGGATCCAATGGAACTAGTTTCGTCCAATTCTGAGATTGTTCGAAAAATGGCTAATTTCACTGGTCGATTTAACATTAAAATGTTCAATTTTCACAAATAAACTTTTAATTCGATTTTAAAAGTTCTAAAATATCGTTCTAAATCCAATATGATAAAATAAAATTTTACAAATCATTTTCAATCATATTTAACTCAATTTTCAATTTTTTCTGTATTTTCACTATTAAATTATCGATTTAATTATTCAATTATTCGAAATAAAATTATTCGACTTATAAATTTCGCTTATTAATATTTTAAATTAATTAAATTTTCAAATTTTAATTAAATAAAATTCTGGATCGTTACATATATGCTCTTAAGTTTAAGTGTTTGGCTTCCAGTATTGAATTGCCAGTTCGAATGGCTGGAATTCGTAATGTATTTCACGTATCTCTAAGGGAGTATGTGTATGATCTATCACTGGTTTTAGAACCAGTAGTTCTCGGGAGATTCGGAGCTTGAACAGGGCCTGTCTGTGGTCCGGTATCCTGTTTTGATTGTAGATCTAGATGTATAAGAGCTCTGAATCTAAGTGGTGTAGCCAGTTTAGATTCAGGAAAGCGAGTATCCCGGTGTTTGTACCTGGGAAACTCTAGAAAGTTATGTCCAGAATTTTGTCTGGATAGTTAGTGTTGTTTGTTTGAATTGATTGCTATGGTTGCTAGTATATGGTTGATAGCATATGCCTGCTATATTAAAATTAAATCTGTGTGAGATTATTAAATTATCTTTGCTTTAAATTTCGGGGATGAAATTCTTTTACGGGGGGAGGAATGTGATGTCCCGGAAATTTAAGCAATATTTATTTAATAATTTCCATTAATAATCATTTTAAAATATGTAATATTGATTTAATAATCTAATTTATCTTTACTAAAACCTATAATTGTTTAATTTAACAAATGTTGTCTTTTCAAAATTTATAATAATAATAATAATTTATTTGGAAATTTTATTCCTTTCAAATTATCTTTTCAAGCTAATTAAAAAGATATTCTATTTATAATGTTTATATGTGTATACATTGTAAATAAGGAGTTTGATTTAGATTTAAATTTAAATTTAATAAGAATGTTTTCAAATTTATAATATATATATATATGAATATATATTGTGAATTGGAGAATTTGATTGAAATTAATATAGAAACTTTTCAATAGCTTAATTAAAAATCTATCTTATATTCTCAAAAGTAATTAAACTAAATATTTATTTTGTTTAAAAATATAATAGCCTTAAATTGTATATTATAATTAAAGTTTATTTTGTTTTCTTTTAAAGATTGGTTTTTGAAATAAATTTAGTATATACAATGGAGTACAATGTTTTTAGTTGAAAACTTTGAAAATAAGGTATAATTCAATATTCTTTTCGTTTAAAATTTTCTTGCTTTAAAATTAAGCTTTGAAAAATTTATTTTAAAAAGATACAAATAAACATTAAAGAATGTAAATTTTAAAGGTAATTTATATATATAAATATTAAAATCTAAATTTATATAAACATTAAAACATGATAACATAAAAAAGAAATGAATTTAAAAACATTTATAAAATAAAGAAATTATTTTAATATTGAAATGTAACATGTGTAAGGCATTTAACTCTTAAGAAAGACACTTGTTAAACAATCTACATCTTAAAGCAACAAGTTGCATTTGTTTTATTTATTTTTGAAAACATTTTATTAAAAATGTATTAAGTAAAAACTTGGCAATTCATTTTAGTTTAAACATTCTCTTCAAAAGAAAACTGAAATCGGATTTCAAAAAGAAATTCAAAACCAAATAAACTTCTGTTCAAAATTCACTAGCCTGAGATCTTGAAAGCAATAGAAAACTAAAGAATCAACATCAAATACAAACCAAATTTTGAAAACAGCATCTCTGCAAGAATTCAACAACGATGATCAATAGCAAACTCAACAATTCTGGAGTTCAAGAATCTGTGAAGCAAGTAAATTCAGCAACTGTAATCAAAATTTGCAAGAAAACTCAACAACATTCAAAGTACTAGAGGAAAACTGTTCTAGGAAACAAATCATGTTCTCTGCTTCTTCATATGGTGAGTAAACCTTTTTTTTAAAACAGTTTACAAACCTATGATGAAATCTATTGCATGTGTAGGAATATAGTTTATAATGCTTGCTTGATTTTAATTTTGTGAATATAAGTATAGCATGTCTGTAAAAATGGTCTCTATTATTTTCATTTGTGCTTTGTGCTAGTGATAGGTCTACTTTCATCATCTAAAAATTCTTATCTCACTTGATAATCAAAATTTGACTATGATTACTAAAAGGAAAAATGTTAATAACATTGTATTCTTGTTTTTAAAAATAATTTCAAGTGAATAAATTTAGATAATACTCTGTAAAATCAAGAATACAGTGGAATTCATAAAAATGGGCAATTTTTCAAACATGGTGATTCTCGAATTCACCAATATAGTTTGATTTGTCTTCAAAAGCTAGGAATTTTAAAATCTAAATCATAATTTTTAAGTTAGAATCGAAGGAGATATTTGGGTTTGTTCAGAAAGGTGTTTTTGAGCCTTTTCTAATGATCGATGAGATCAGAAGGGTCGGGTTTGTTACCGAAGGTGGTGAAGGAGTAGAGGAGCAAGGGAAAATGCCTGATGGATTTTTCAATGGACGTGATGATGGCTAATTGATGGAGTAGGGTTTTGGACCCGTTGTATGTCTCTTTCGTTCTCGAGGCTTTTGCGGCATCACCAGAACTGTGGAGATCATCGGAGTTGTGGGAAAGGGTTGAGGGAAGGTCGATGAACGTTTCGCCGTGGTTACGCTTCGTCAGGTGGTCGGTGGTGATGGTTTGGAATGATTTCTCCGATGGGTCGCGTTTCTAGTTTTGGTCATTGCAGCTCGTTTTCGTGTCTTTGGGGTTTTGGCGATTCGGGATGGTCAGGGTGAAAACCGAGATCGTCGTTGACTTGTGAGCGTGGTCGGTAAGGTGGAGATGTGGGTCTGACCACCGTGCACGTGCACAGTGCACGTTAATCTCTGAGTGGTTCGAAGTTTGGGGAAGACAGTTTCAGGCTCAGGTTTGATTTTGAGTTGGGGTCGATGATGACTCGAAGGAGATGGCTTGTCAGAACCCGATTCTTCGTCTTTCGAAAATTCAACATCGATACTCACTTTATCGACTGTCGAGCAATCGAACGACGGAAAACCGAACACTGAGGGTTTAAGAAGAAGAAAAAGACAGAAGAAGAGATAAGGAGAGAGAAGATAGAAAAATAGAGAGAGGAAAGAAAACAGAAAATAGAACCGAAAGAGAACATCAGAACAATAACATAATCTCACAATTCGCAGCGGAACAACATATAATAAATAAATGAATAATCTTTAAACAAAGAACTATATCAGTTATTACATTACATCACATTTCATTACATCATCATCAGAGTGTTCAACAACAAACAACAACAAACAGCGGAAAAGAAATACTATATACTAGTAATACGCCATGCCTTCCAGCTTGCCTCCAGCAACTCCAGAATATCCAGAATATCCTGATAAACCTTAACTCTTGACTGCCCATGTAGAAATTGGTGGACACCCAGAGTTTAGGAAGGAAAACAATAAACTCCGAGTCAGTCATGTGACTGGTGTGAGAACTCAAAACAGTTTATTTATTTTTGAAAACAAAATAGAGGAATATTTTTAAAGTCAATTCGCAATGCTTTTAAAAATGAGACTACCATAAGACCTCCCGCCACACACACAATGCAAACGCAGACTTGGAGAAGATTTCTTCTTATGTTAGTCAAAGATGCTTGATACGTATTAAAAAGAACATTTGATATTATTACTAGTGCATAGTGTAGAAAAAATCATTTCGAAAGTAGAATATAAATCTTAGCCAGCATAGGTACCATTATATTATGCCTACTATAGCTACTTCCTGAGGAAGCAGGTTCTACAATTAAAACCGTACAAGATCGTATTGTTTCTTTGGATTTCCAACGAATGATCAGGCCAAGGAACTTCCCATTGCCACATGAGAATGCCTATGGATGGACATCCCCGAGAACCAAACCGGATCTCTACCAACACAAGGCCGGGTTACACCTATCTGAGTAACAACTGACCGTATATGCCATCCCCCGGTCCTTTGGGACCTTTCAACCGAGCGCTCGTAATCAATTCACACAATCATAAAGTGTTTTCAACATGAGTAAGTATCTAGGCTCCATACCATGATACCACCCTTTTCCAGAAGGAAATGCACATATCCTAAAGGACGCTACCTCTCATAACCTTGCCGCATCTTTCCTGTTTTGACCATTCACGGTGTGTGAGGCTCGACGAAGTCACGTCCACAAAAACATACTTTATAGAAAAGCCATGCTTTGGGTCAACAAATGATCATAGAAATGATCACCAGGATAGACGATCAAATAAACGATCCTATCACAAATAATCAACACAATGATCATTTCACAGCAACACTCAGCATGTCACATTACCAAATTGGGAATATATCGTTGATAACCTTCAACTACATAACCTCTGAGCTCATACGTCTCAGAGAAGGGTGTTAAGCTAAAAGAATAAATTCTCCGCCACCAACAGAAATATATTTGAATGAAATCGGCTTTATATCTCAATTTGTAATGTCAAACATACAATCCATACAAGTCTGTTCCGGGCTCGAACGGAACCGAAGGCACTTCTTACGAAGCCCTTGCAATCCGGGTATTCACAATCCCGATCGAATTTCCCATCACTTAGGGAATCTCTATATCAGGAGCTACCCAGTGCAGAGACAATCGATAGGTCATCCTATCGCTTTCGCAAATACCCGGTCTTCAACACCGGTCATCAAATGCAATTCATAACGACGTATCACATATTCGGAATGGGTTATACGACACCATGGTCCTTTCCCGGTTAACCCGAATAGTGAGCGCTTATTCAAAAATAAGTGTGGCAATCAAATTCAAACAAATCACATCAAATACCCATTCAAAGGGAAATATTGATAGCGGTTATTGAACTATCAATGGATATGCACAACATCACCAGATTCCAAATAATTTTCCAAATTATTTATTTTCCAAAATATCTTTACAAGATATATAATTTTCACACTTCAAAAATAAATCAATATTTATTTTTAACAAATTCCACTTTCTTTTATAAATTCTATAGTGAATTTATATTTCAAAATATCCATGCATATACGATTTCAATTATTCATTTCAATTTATCTTCAAAAAGATAAATTCTCAAAGTATTCACTTTATATTGGAAAACATTTCCATACTTATTAAATAAGTAATTCACGAACCTATTTATTTTCAACACTTGGAAAATATTCAATATACTTAAATCGAGATTAAGTATATATTTCATTCTTTAAGGAAATCATTCTCTTAAACATATTTATTTGGGCCAAAACGAATGTTGCGTAAAACATCGTTACGACAACCCAAAATCACTAGTATAGGGATTTGAAGTTAAAACAGATATAAAAATCCCAATACTATACAAAACATTTCCTTTCGAAAATCATTTACTATAACAATAGTGTTATAGTCCACCATTTCCTTTTATTTCTCGAAAACGTCTATTTCAACAATAGATGTTGAAATCTATGGTTTCGAATCTCAACACATTTTAAAACATCGTTAGATCGTTCTAATTCTATTTAAAACATCACATTCAAAACAATTTCTTTAACATATTATTCACTATTCAAAAACGTGAATATACTACGTTAACAACTTTCATCCTTTTATTCATTTTATTTCAAAGGATTATTCACAGTCAAAAACGTGAATATAAGTCCATTAATAAGTTTCTACAATTTACTTATCAAAATAAGTCGTTTGCGAATTTATAAAACAACGTTTATAAATTCCTTTATTAACCTATTCAATTCATAACTCAATTATAAACCAAAAGTTTATATTTTAAGTGAAATACTTATAATTTATTTGTTTGCACCATCGTTCCTTTGAACTTCATAATTATAAATCTTATAACTTATAAGATTCAATTATTTATTCAAATCTATTCTTTCAATAACTTTATAAATTTTATAAACCTACTGCTTATAAAATTCCATTTATAACTTAACCGTTTATATTTCTATGAATTTCATTCATTTACAAAATTCATTTTCACTTCATTCAAACACTTATAAAAACTCGTTTTATAATGTCAATATTTCAATTTATAAATATCCATTTATAAATCTCTTAATATAAATCAATTTATATTATTCTTTAAAACGTTTTTAAATTCCTTTAAAATTTCACCATTTTTATTCATAAAATAATTAAATTTTATAAATCCTATATTTAAACTTTTCACAATAAATTCAGAAATTCTGATTTAACTATTTTATAAAATCATTAGCATCATATTCTCAAAAATCAGCCTTTAACTATATTTCTCAAAAATCATAATTTTTATAACTTTAAAAATTATAACGTTTATTTATTTAAAATGGATCAATTCCAAAAACATTTTATAAACGTATACTTTCAAAAATCACTTTGAAATCCTTTTAAAATTCCAAAATTTGGTCCAATGATGCTACACACCAAATAGTCAATCATGACAACAACGATATCATATATCGATATGATAATCCATCAAATATCAAAGTATCTGAAATCAAATAAAAACTGTTGAGGAATCCAGTTGGATCCCTCCAACCTGTTTTCCTGCATCCACAAACATTAGCACAATACCAATTTCGCTCCAGTACGAAATTATCGCGGTATATGGGATTTAAAATATTATCCGCTTAATAGACGGCGCAATAGGGTCTCATCCGCTAAACAAATGCGTGGAATCAATAACTCCAATATATACATATGCCAATATATATATATTGCTATTATATATAATACCAATTTCACTGTTTATGAAATATTCGCGGTATATGTTTTTAATAAACAACACCCGCTTACTAACGGCGCATAATGTCTATTTTAACAATCAATAGATAACAATCATCATTCAAACATGCATTCAAATATTTTAAATCTAACTATTTAAAATAAAATCGAAACCGATTCGATTGAGTGAGAAGTTCTCACCTTGATTTCAATTCCGTTTTAGCTTTTATTTCGAATAAAATTAAACGGACGTTTAATTTTACCCAAAATTTTCACTAACTCCAAACGACTCTAATCCAATTTCATCGCGTAGTGCTCGTCCATACGATTCCAACGCAACTGGTTTCGCGCGTTTTCGACCTCGTATGAAAAAGATATGCATTTTACAAGTTTATACTAATTTATAAATAATTTACAACCTTTATATATAAATTTTATACCCAAATCAAATATTGGCCGTGTGATCTGCTCCCCCCCCCCCCCCCATCAGGCCGTCCCTTGCCTTCTTCTCACGCGCGTCTTCTTCCAGAAAGGAGCACGCAAACAATGAACCCAACATATCTAAATTAGGTTTTAATCTTGCAACTTCATCGCTCGATAGAAATTTGATCAGGAACTTGCAATTTGAAGAGCACGACAAGCACAATACTCGGCCAAGATGGCATAGAGCTCGGCCTCACCATCACCCTCGAAATGCGTGCGCAATCATAGCCAAACGCGGCCCTGTAGCTCCCACTACAATGCTCCATTTATAATCATATCCGTATAGATTTGTAGATCTCTTCTTCCTCTTCAATGTTGTAGTTAATAATTTTGGCTAAAACTTCACGGATTGGAAGTAATTGAGGAAAGAAAATAGGAGCTTTCTGGCCATTGATTTTCTAGGGCCGGCTGCGTTTATTAGGGTTATAGATTTTTTTTTTATTTGTGAGAATGGTGGGCTATTTATAGAGTTTTGAACGAACACTATTCATTCCGATTTTCCAAACTCCGATTCACGCGCCGTAACCAGCGTTTCTAGGGTTTACCCCGCGTTCCGGACACAATGGAACAGGTTTCGGAAGCTAATTCGGACATCTGTGCGAGTTATGGCAACAAACGTTCGATTTAAATTAAACCGATTTAAACGATTTTGTAGGCGTTTTAATTTGTGCCGGACAAACGGTAAATCCAATTGAAACGAAATTTGAAACCTTACAATAATATCACATTACGGATCCGATGAAACTGGTTTCGTCGAAATCCGAGACTTTTTGAAAAATGGCTATTTTAACTCGCCAAATTAAAATTAAAAATAACTCGATGCGTTTCGAGCTGCCACGATCAAACGATAACTCCGATTGACACGAAAATTGAAATCCGGTAATAACTAGCTATTACGGATCCAATGGAACTGGTTTCGTTCAATTCTGAGACTGTTCAAAAATTGGCTATTTTCACTAGTCGATTAAATATTAAAATATTCAATTTTCACAAATAAACTTTTAATTCGATTTTAAAAGTTCTAAAATATCGTTCTAACTCCAACATGATAAAATAAAATTTTACAAATCATTTTCAATCATATTTAACTCAATTTTCAATTATTTCCATAATTTTACATATTAAATTATCGATTTAATTATTCAATTAAATCCAATTATTCGAAATAAAATTTATTCGACTTATAAATTCACTTATTAATATTTAAAATAAATTAAATATTCAAATTTTAATTACTTAAAATCCTGGGTCGTTACAATCTTCCCCCCTTAAAAGAATTTCGTCATCGAAATTATTAAGTAAGAAAAGTTACAGAATCTATTAATTTTCCCAAAATCCAAAGTTAAACTTCTTACAATACTTTACTAAGTTTTTAAATCACACTTAGTTATCTTTTCAAAAACAACTACTATTGTTTAACTTTCAATCACAAATCATAGTTATAGTTTTCAAAAATTTCCAAATTTTCTCAAATTTTTTCTAACGCCTTAAAATTTCGGAAAAATTCGCCATAGTCTCCTTTGCGCGGCTCGATCCGAAAAAAAAATGACAGTATATATATCACAAATATACATCTCATCAAGTAATGAGGCATCCCGAAGGGAAAAAAGTATAAAAGTACGGTATGTAATCCGAGATATGTACCTTATTATTTTATTAGCAAGCATATACGGCTAATATAGCGCGAAAGCGAGCTCCAAATGCGAAGCAAACGCGATCCGCACCTACTAAACACTCAACAAACAACATGAGAATCATGCATATAGATAATAGTATCGATATACAACATATAGCAACATAATAACTATATATGTCAACTTAGCAAATGTAACTAAAGCAACAAATGCAAACATCAACCAACTATCATTCAACTAACATTCATAACCAATAAATATTCATTCATATTCTCATTAATATTCAATGAAATAGGTTTTCAATTTAAATCATATTTGATTCATTAACAGTGGATGTTTACTAACATTCAATTTCAATTAGTTTATATTCACTAATTCATATTCAAGTTGGTTCACTTCCAATTCAAATTCAATTCCATTTAAGATTCAATTAACTTCCAATTGAATTTCAATTACTTTAGCTTTCAATTTCATTAACACTTAATGAATTATATACAATCAATCTACTAACAATCATATAACAAACAATGTATATCAATTACAACCAAATTACTTTGCTTTCAATTGGTTTAATTAATTGATTTTTTTGCATTCAATTTTTCAACTTCCTTTAACATTAGATTTTAATGAATTAACACTTATATCCATTATTTCATATCAACTATTCACATTTAATTGATTAATATTCAATCCATTCATTCAATTCAATTGGTAATTCATTTAACCATTTCAAGTTGAATTTCATTTACATAACTTAAGTTCACATTTATCACTTCACTTTATTAATTTACTTTGATACTAATATCAACTTCATTCAACATCTCTTAAGTTATATTTCCATTTTTAAAGTAAATTTCCATTTAACTTTAAATTCATTTTTATTTCAACTCATATTCATAAATATATTCATATAGTTTCGCTTCTTATATATATAAGTTTATTTCACAATTGTAAATCACTTTAATTATAATTCAATTCTTATAATTCTTTTTGCTTATACAATTATTCCTTTATTTAGATTATTCAAACAACTAAACAATCAACAATCTACTTATATACACTTCAATAATTTTGAAAAATTATTTCTTTATATATATAAAAATATACTCAAGGTAAAATTATTTCATTTACCCAATTTAAAACAATATTATGTCGAATTGTTCTATTCAAGTGTTTAGAAACCCCTTCGATTCAGTTTCGAGGCTGCGCCGACGAAGGTTCATATGCCACTCAACAAACCAATCATCACAATATAAAACAATTTTATATTCACTAACAAATATGCTCTCATAGCTATTATTACACTCAAACTCATTCTAGAGTACTACTGACTCTATCTCTAATGAGTAATACCCAACAGAACCATGGTTGTTGCTTAACCATATGCTCTGATACCACATTGTCAGAACCCGATTCTTCGTCTTTCGAAAATTCAACATCGATACTCACTTTATCGACTGCCGAGCAATCAAACGACGGAAAATCGAACACTGAGGGTTTAAGAAGAAGAAAAAGACAGAAGAAGAGATAAGGAGAGAGAAGATAGAAAAATAGAGAGAGGAAAGAAAATAGAAAATAGAACCGAAAGAGAACATCAGAACAATAACAGAATCTCACAATTCGCAGCGGAACAACATATAATAAATAAATGAATAATCTTTAAACAAAGAACTATATCAGTTATTACATTACATCACATTTCATTACATCATCATCAGAGTGTTCAACAACAAACAACAACAAACAGCGGAAAAGAAATACTATATACTAGTAATACGCCATGCCTTCCAGCTTGCCTCCAGCAACTCCAGAATATCCAGAATATCCTGATAAACCATAACTCTTGACTGCCCGTGTAGAAACTGGTGGGCACCCAGAGTTTAGGAAGGAAAACAATAAACTCCGAGTCAGTCATGTGACTAGTGTGAGAACTCAAAACAGTTTATTTATCTTTGAAAACAAAATAGAGGAATATTTTTAAAGTCAATTCGCAATGCTTTTAAAAATGAGACTACCATAAGACCTCCTGCCACACACACAATGCAAACGCAGACTTGGAGAAGATTTCTTCTTATGTTAGTCAAAGATGCTTGATACGTATTAAAAAGAACATTTGATATTATTACTAGTGCATAGTGTAGAAAAAATCATTTCGAAAGTGGAATATAAATCTTAGCCAGCATAGGTACCATTATATTATGCCTACTATAGCTACTTCCTGAGGAAGCAGGTTCTACAATTAAAACCGTACAAGATCGTATTGTTTCTTTGGATTTCCAACGAATGATCAGGCCAAGGAACTTCCCATTGCCACATGAGAATGCCTATGGATGGACATCCCCGAGATCCAAACCGGATCTCTACCAACACAAGGCCGGGTTACCCCTAACTGAGTAACAACTGACCGAATATGCCATCCCCCGGTCCTTTGGGACCTTTCAACCGAGCGCTCGTAATCAATTCACACAATCATAAAGTGTTTTCAACATGAGTAAGTATCTGGGCTCCATACCATGATACCACCCTTTTCCAGAAGGAAATGCACATATCCTAAAGGGCGCTACCCCTCATAACCTTGCCGCATCTTTCCTGTTTTGACCATTCACGGGGTGTGAGGCTCGACGAAGTCACGTCCACAAAAACATACTTTATACAAAAGCCATGCTTTGGGTCAACAAATGATCATAGAAATAATCACCAGGATAGATGATCAAATAAACGATCCTATCATAAATAATCAACACAATGATCATTTCACAGCAACACTCAGCATGTCACATTACCAAATTGGGAATATATCGCTGATAACCTTCAACTACATAACCTCTGAGCTCGTACGTCTCAGAGAAGGGTGTTAAGCTTAAAGAATAAATTCTCCGCCACCAAAAGAAATATATTTGAATGAAATAGGCTTTATATCTCAATTTGTAATGTCAGACATACAATCCATACAAGTCTGTTACGGGCTCGAACAGAACCGAAGGCACTCTTACGAAGCCCTTGCAATCCGGTATTCACAATCCCGATCGAATTTCCCATCACTTAGGGAATCTCTATACCAGGAGCTATCCAGTGCAGAGACAATCGATAGGTCATCCTATCGCTTTCGCAAATACCCGGTCTTCAACACCGGTCATCAAATGCAATTCATAACGACGTATCACATATTCGGAATGGGTTATACGACCCCATGGTCCTTTCCCGGTTAACCCGAATAGTGAGCGCTTATTCAAAAATAAGTGTGGCATTCAAATTCAAACAAATCACATCAAATACCCATTCAAAGGGAAATATTGATAGTCGGTTATTGAACTATCAATGGATATGCACAACATCACCAGATTCCAAATAATTTTCCAAATTATTTATTTTCCAAAATATCTTTACAAGATATATAATTTTCACACTTCAAAAATAAATCAATATTTATTTTTAACAAATTCCACTTTCTTTTATAAATTCTATAGTGAATTTATATTTCAAAATATCCATGCATATACGATTTCAATTATTCATTTCAATTTATCTTCAAAAAGATAAATTCTCAAAGTATTCACTTTATATTGGAAAACATTTCCATACTTATTAAATAAGTAATTCACGAACCTTTTTATTTTCAACACTTGGAAAATATTCAATATACTTAAATCGAGATTAAGTATATATTTCATTCTTTAAGGAAATCATTCTCTTAAACATATTTATTTGGGCCAAAACGAATGTTGCGTAAAACATCGTTACGACAACCCAAAATCACTAGTATAGGGATTCGAAGTTAAAATAGATATAAAAATCCCAATACTATACAAAACATTTCCTTTCGGAAATCATTTACTATAACAATAGTGTTATAGTCCACCGTTTCCTTTTATTTCTCGAAAACGTCTATTTCAACAATAGATGTTGAAATCTATTGTTTCGAATCTCAACACATTTTAAAACGTCGTTAGATCGTTTTAATTCTATTTAAAACATCACATTCAAAACAATTTCTTTAACATATTATTCACTATTCAAAAACGTGAATATACTACGTTAACAACTTTCATCCTTTTATTCATTTTATTTCAAAGGATTATTCACAGTCAAAAACGTGAATATAACTCCATTAATAAGTTTCAACAATTTACTTATCAAAATAAGTCGTTTGCGAATTTATAAAACAACGTTTATAAATTCCTTTATTAACCTATTCAATTCATAACTCAATTATAAACCAAAAGTTTATATTTTAAGTGAAATACTTATAATTTATTTGTTTGCACCATCGTTCCTTTGAACTTCATAATTATAAATCTTATAACTTATAAGATTAAATTATTTATTCAAATCTATTCTTTCAATAACTTTATAAATTTTATAAACCTACTTCTTATAAAATTCCATTTATAACTTCACCGTTTATAATTCTATGAATTTCATTCATATACAAAATTCATTTTCACTTCATTCAAACACTTATAAAAACTTGTTTTATAATGTCAATATTTCAATTTATAAATATCCATTTATAAATCTCTTAATATAAATCAATTTATATTATTCTTTAAAACGTCTTTAAATTCCTTTAAAATTTCACCATTTTTATTCATAAAATAATTAAATTTTATAAATCCTATATTTAAACTTTTCACAATAAATTCAGAAATTCCGATTTAACTATTTTATAAAATCATTAGCATCATTTTCTCAAAAATCAGCCTTTAACTATATTTCTCAAAAATCATAATTTTTATAACTTTAAAAATTATAACGTTTATTTATTTAAAATGGATCAATTCCAAAAACATTTTATAAATGTATACTTTCAAAAATCACTTTGAAATCCTTTTAAAATTCCAAAATTTGGTCCAATGATGCTACACACCAAATAGTCAATCACGACAACAACGATATCATATATCGATATGATAATCCATCAAATATCAAAATATCTGAAATCAAATAAAAACTGTTGAGGAATCCAGTTGGATCCCTCCAACCTGTTTTCCTGCATCCACAAACATTAGCACAATACCAATTTCGCTCCAGTACGAAATTATCGCGGTATATGGGATTTAAAATATTATCCGCTTAATAGACGGCGCAATAGGGTCTCATCCGCTAAACAAATGTGGGGAATCTATAACTCCAATATATACATATGCCAATATATATATTGCTATTATATATAATACCAATTTCACTGTTTATGAAATATTCGCGGTATATGTTTTTAATAAATAACACCCGCTTACTAACGGCGCATAATGTCTATTTTAACAATCAATAGATAACAATCATCATTCAAACATGCATTCAAATATTTTAAATCTAACTATTTAAAATAAAATCGAAACCGATTCGATTGAGTGAGAAGTTCTCACCTTGATTTCAATTCCGTTTTAGCTTTTATTTCGAATAAAATTAAACGGACGTTTAATTTTGCCCAAAATTTTCACTAACTCCAAACGACTCCAATCCAATTTCATCGCGTAATGCTCGTCCATACGATTCCAACGCAACTGGTTTCGCGCGTTTTCGACCTCGTATGAAAAAGATATGCATTTTACAAGTTTATACTAATTTATAAATAATTTACAACCTTTATATATAAATTTTATACCCAAATCAAATATTGGCCGTGTGATCTGCTCCCCCCCCCCCCCATCAGGCCGTCCCTTGCCTTCTTCTCACACGCGTCTTCTTCCGGAAAGGAGCACGCAAACAATGAACCCAACATATCTAAATTATGTTTTAATCTTGCAACTTCATCGCTCGATAGAAATTTGATCAGGAACTTGCAATTTGAAGAGCACGACAAGCACAATACTCGGCCAAGATGGCATAGAGCTCGGCCTCACCATCACCCTCGAAATGCATGCGCAATCATAGCCGAACGCGGCCCTGTAGCTCCCACTACGATGCTCCATTTATAATCATATCCATATAGATTTGTAGATCTCTTCCTCCTCTTCAATGTTGTAGTTAATAATTTTGGCTAAAACTTCACGGATTGGAAGTAATTGAGGAAAGAAAATAGGAGCTTTCTGGCCATTGATTTTCTAGGGCCGGCTACGTTTATTAGGGTTATAGATTTTTTTTTTATTTGTGAGAATGGTGGGCTATTTATAGAGTTTTGAACGAACACTATTCATTCCGATTTTCCAAACTCCGATTCACGCGCCGTAACCAGCGTTTCTAGGGTTTAACCCACGTTCCGGACACAATGGAACAGGTTTCAGAAGCTAATTCGGACATCTGTGCGAGTTATGGCAACAAACGTTCGATTTAAATTAAACCGATTTAAACGATTTTCTAGGCGTTTTAATTTATACCGGACAAACGGTAAATCCAATTGACACGAAATTTGAAACCTTACAATAATATCACATTACGGATCCGATGAAACTAGTTTCGTCGAAATCCGAGATTTTTTGAAAAATGGCTATTTTAACTCGCCAAATTAAAATTAAAAATAACTCGATGCGTTTCGAGCTGCCACGATCAAACGATAACTCCGATTGACACGAAAATTCAAATCCGGTAATAACTAACTATTACGGATCCAATGGAACTGGTTTCGTTCAATTCTGAGACTGTTCAAAAATTGGCTATTTTCACTAGTCGATTAAATATTAAAATATTCAATTTTCACAAATAAACTTTTAATTCGATTTTAAAAGTTCTAAAATATCGTTCTAACTCCAACATGATAAAATAAAATTTTACAAATCATTTTCAATCATATTTAACTCAATTTTCAATTATTTCCATAATTTTACATATTAAATTATCGATTTAATTATTCAATTAAATCCAATTATTCGAAATAAAATTTATTCGACTTATAAATTCACTTATTAATATTTAAAATAAATTAAATATTCAAATTTTAATTACTTAAAATCCTGGGTCGTTACATGGCTCGATGTTTGCGGTTGTTCGAGTTTGCCTGTTTGGTTCGAGTCCCCTTTTACTCTTGTTAATCTATTTTGATCAGATTATAATTAGTAAAACAAAGTCATTTTACTTACATGATTTTATTACTGGGTTTTAAAAAAAAAAGAATAAACATATTTTGAAGGTATGTAAAATGAATATGTTCAAAAACATAAGAAAGGTATAAGTATAAAACCAATTTTTTTAAGCAAAGTTTTAAACAAGTTTTGAATGTGTAAAATTTTTTAAGATAAAAGTTGAAGTTTTAAACAAATTTAAGTTTCAAAGGTATGTTTTTTAAAGTTTTTAATCTTGTTTTAAAAAAAGTTTTGATAAATATTACTTTAGAATTAATTTGTAATTAGCTTTTAAATGTTTCAACTTAAATAAAAAATTTGAAATATAATTATGATTTTAGTAAAAAGGTATTTAACTTTAATAAAGGATGATGATTTTTTTAATAAATCATATTCAAGCTTTTAAATTTAATCTATTTTAAATTGGAAGTTAAGAGTTAATGTAATAAATGATTTATTTTAATTTAATCATGTTTTATTAACTAAAGTAATTAAAAGTATAGTTACTCAATTTACTAAAATGATTAATTTAAGTAATTAAATTAAGATAAATTAATTTTTGAAATTAATTAAGTGTAATTAATTACTTAATTAATATTTGATTAACCAAGGTTAATCAATTAAGAAATAATTAAGTAATAAGTAATTAAGAGGTTAATTGCTAAATGGTAAGAAGATTATTAAAGATAACTACTTCATATAGTAATTAAAGTGGTTAATTACTTGATGCAATTAATTAAGTTAATGTGATTAATTTTAATTAATTAATTAACTTTAATTAATTAAAGAGGATTACTTAATGATGGAATTAAGTATATTACATTAATGTCATTAATGGAGTATAATTACTTAGTGAAGTAATTAATGAATAATAACTGGATGTAATTAATTGAAGGGGAAATTACTTAATGGATAGTAATTAAAGGATAATTACTTAAGGGAAGTAATTAAGTGATAATTACTCAGTGTAATTAAAGGATAAATTAATGTAATTAACCAAATAGCTGGTTTAATTTATGAAGTAATTAAGGAAAGTTATCAAGGTTGATTAATAAATGTAATTAAGTTAAAGATTAATTAAATGATTAATTAATTAATGAAAGTAATTAGAAGATCATTAATTAATGTAATTAATGATAATAGTTATAGGTTTAATTTATTAATCAAGGTGATTAATTATAGGATAATTAATCAATGAAGTGATTGAGATATAATTAATTAATGTAATTAATTATAACTAATTAACTAATGGAAATAATTAAGGTTAATTACTAAGTGATTAAAGCATAATTATTTTGTGTAATTAATTTAAAGGTTAATTACTTAAATGCAATTAATTAATAATTAATCAAGGGTGATTAATTTAGAATAAAATTAAAGAATAATTAATCTATAATTAAAGGTTAATTAATTGGTTTATAAAGTGATTAAAGGTTGATTAATTAATTAAATGGTTTGTAATTAATTAATTAATGATTGTTTAAGCAGGATTATGTGATTAATTCTCAATTAATTAATTTAATTTAAGATGATTAAATTAATTATAATTTGGAATAATGGTTCTTGTTTGTGGATGATTGATTGAATGGAATGTTTGGATTTGGTTGATGCTTATAGTTTGAATAATCTATGATATGCTATGATGTGATAATGATTATAGCTGTGATAAATGTGTGATATTTATCTATGATTAATGTTGTGTGGGTTCAATTTTTTAAATTGAATTAAATTATTCAGATTAAATCATTTAGACATTAAGATGGCGTTTTGGATTTCGATGAGACTGGGATCGGATTTCCAAATTTGGAATTCCAAAAACCACATCGATCCAAATTAAATGTTAGGTCGTGAATCTCAAGTGAAGAGTGAAGACTCGAGGTGTAAGGACTATAGGTCGTTAAAACTCTAAAGATGATTCCAATACGAGTTTAATGAGGTAGTAATTTCAGGTTCGAGATGAAGATTCAGAATGCAAGGGCTATTGTCTTTAACTCTGAGGGTGATTCCAAAATGAGTGTAGCGAGAAAGTGCCTTCGGTTTCGTTCAAACCCGGAACGAACTTGTATGGATTGAATGCTTTCATAACATCGTCAGGTGGGCGATGAGAATTCTAAGATAGATGTGTTCTATAAAGGTAATCGTTGCCTCAAGCCTCATCAACCAGGAATGGCTAAAAAAGAGGTGGTGCGGCAAGGCTAAGTGGTTAGCACCCAAGTAGGACGAGATTTACCCCTGTCTAGAAGTTCCTTTATATTCGGCTGTGTAGGTAGCTGGCGACGGCCATCTGCGAGGTTGTCTTGTTCGGGACTGTCCACTGAGGGATGGTTCCGGCTTTGTGTTGCAGGGGATTGGGAGTAATCCTCGGTATAATGATCTAGGCCCCGTACTCTAACGGGCGATACCCAAGTAACCCTGACATTGAAGGAAACCCTTTCTTCCTACGTGCCCTTTACGGTTTTGATTGTATACCTATGTAGCTGGAATTTAATAAATGTAACAATTTCAGCTATTTTCTATTTACTTGAAAACCCTAGACCTTATTATAATATAACAGGATTTCCTATCAAATGTTTTGGTTAGCGTAAGGTAAAAACTTACCCATGTTTATTTGTAGGAAGTCTTACGTAATACCTTTTGTTTTCAAAAGGATTTAAAAGTTAAGCAACTTTAACCTATTTACTCGCACCAGACCTATGTCTAACCCAAGTGTTTATTTTCTGTTTTATTAAACTCTTGGGTACTCATATTATGTATGAGTATTCAAGGGATTCAGGATTGCTTTGACGAGATCTGAAGGAGATATGGAGCAGGAGGCTTCAACATGTAGATATATAGTAGTTCTACTGTGCTAGTATTGTATCTGTTTTCAGTGTTGTACTTGAGTTGTAATAACTAGACGGGTATTTATAACTGTCTAGTTTGTGTTGTATTAGTTGTATAACTCTGATGTATATGATACTATGTAATAACTTATTTGATATAATATAATTTATTCGTTCCGATGTGAGATTCTGATAATGTTGTTTCTTTCTTTTCTACTCTTTTCTCTTTACTATCCCTTTCTTTCTTCTTAATGATGCGTCTTTCTATGGAATGAAAGGCGAGTCGTTACAATTGTGGTATCAGCGCGCTAAGTTGAGTGAATATCTAGGCTTTGGAGTGATTTCTTTCTTGAGAGAGCGTACTTGTGTATACACACACACACACACACACACCCCTACCTAACTTTTTGATTGGGTTACCTGTTCGGGTTTTCCAACATAAGTTCTAGAGGTAGGAGAGGTAGTGGTGTGTATATCACGATTACCACTAATGGAAGAAGTCTGAGTGTTGAGGTTGGAAGTGTATCTGTCGAGACTGTAGACCAATACCGTCTCGAGTGAGCTTTGCAGTCATGTGTAAGGATTTCACCAAACTCTGAAAGAAACCTGTTAAGGTTCGGAGTCCTTCTTTAGTGTGTAAGCTTGGTTTCTCTTATGCGAGCAGATTTTCTAGAGTTTGGATCGGTCGAAGTGCTGGTATCTTGGAAACCTTAGGAAGGAGTCTTGTTTGTATTGAAGTTTGAGGCTCAGTTCAGCAAGGTGTTTGTGCCTGGTTTGAAGTCGAGTTTCTTGAGAGATATTTGTCTATCTTGAAGATTCTTTTGTGGAGTTGGCTGATATAGCTTTGTGGTTCGTGGAGCTTTTAATAAGGAAGTCTTTGGTAGTAGTAGCGGCTCAGAGGTGTTGTGTGTGATGGCAGGAAAGGCCTCTTGGCTTAATAGTATCCTTAAGGTGAAGTCCGGGAGTAGTAGAATGGTTTGTTTCTTTGATGGTTCAGGAGTCTTTGTGATTCTTCTGTTAGTAGGCCAGGCAGATGGTGAGGGCTTGTCCACTTCTTTTGGAAGCTCGGCTTGGTTTGATGTTGTGGTCTGGGTACACCATCAATTTCTTCTTTTGGGGTAAGAAGGCTTAAGTTGTTCTGATTTGTGAGGAGAGAACGGTTTCTTTGGAATCTGAACTGGGTAGAATCGCAAAAGTGACTTGCGATGGTTCAGAAGTTCTCTTAGTAATCTTTGTTTGAGATTGAGGCATCTTTGAAAGATGTGGGAGCTATTGAAGTGGTTTAAGGTTTTCTAGATATCTTCGAGGAAGTCAAGAATTGCATCTGCATCAGGATATGGAGTTCTGTATCGACTTGGTTCTTGGGGCTTTACTGGTGGTTCAGCCCAGTAGAAGGACGCTCCTAAAGAGAGAGCTTCTAGTTAAGCTGACAGGATTGATCGGATCTAGTTTCTGGCTGGATTTTTGCTGTGGTGTGTGTGACTGAATCGGATAGGTTACTAAGAGTTTATGGAATTTGATGGACAATGTTTCCGAGATGAGTTGATCAAGTCTATGCTTGTGTTCATCAACAGCATTCTCATCTTCTTTAGATCAGAGTTGTGCAGCGGAAGCAAAGTGACAGCTATTCAGAATGGAAGCAACCTTGGATTTATCATAAGTTTGTGTTTGTATTGGATCAGAGGATTTCTACAGGAAAATCATTCGGGATCTGGAGGCTTGGTTATCTTGTGCATCCGTTCTATTTTTCGAATAGGAGAACTATGTTTGAAGTCTTCTGATGTTTGTGTAGTAGAGTTTGTGTGGTGGATTTTGATGGATCTTGGGAGAACCATCTTGTTGAGTAGGTTCTGGAGATCGTTTATTTCTTCGTCCAGATTTTTTCCGTGAGGCATCTACGAGATTGGATTGATCAAGAAGGTTGAAGGCTGCCCAGGATCGACAGGAGAGATTTGTGGATAAAAGACAAGGGAATTTAGAATTCGAAGTCGAAGATTTAATTTTTGGATAAGTTTTCTCCGATCGTAAGAGCGATTAGATTGGGTAAGTCTGGAAGCTAGCTCGGAGGTGTATTGGATTTTTCTGTATGCTTTTAAGGTTAAGTGTTTAGCTTACAGGATTGAATTGCCAGTTCAAATGGCTGGAATTTGCAATATATTTCATTTATCTCTTGGGGGTACGTGTATGATCTATCACTAGTTTTAGAACCAATAGTTCTAGGGAGATTTGGAGGTTTAACAGGGCATGTCTATAGTCCGGTACTTTTTAGATTGTAGTTCTAGATGAATAAGAGCTCTGAATCTAAGTGGTGTAGCCAGTTTAGATTCAGGAAAGCGAGTATCCCGGTGTTTGTACCTGGGAAACTCTAGAAAGTTCTGTCCAGAATTTTGTCTCGATAGTTAGTGTTGTTTGTTTGAATTGAGTGCTATGGTTGCTAGTATATGGTTGATAGCATATGCTTGCTATATTAAAATTAAATCTGTGTGAGATTAGTAAATTATCTTTGCTTTTAAATTTCGAGGATGAAATTCTTTTATGGGGCGTGGAATGTGATGTCCCGGAAATTTAGGCAATATTTATTTAATAATTTCCATTAATGATCATTTAAAATATGTAATATTGATTTAATAATCTTGTTTAAACAGGATTTATCCTTATTAAAACTTATAATTGTTTAATTTAACATATATTATCTTTTCAAAATTTATAATAATGATAATAATTTAATTTATAAATTTTATTCTTTTCAAATTAACATATAATACATTTAATTGATAAAATTTATATTTTCAAGCTAATTAAGAAGTTATTCTATTTATAATGTATATATATGTGTGTACATTGTAAATAGGGAGTTTAATTTTAATTTTAATTTTAATTTAATAAGAATGTTTTCAAATTTATAATATATATATATATATATATATATATATATATATTGTGAATTGGAGAATTTGATTGAATTTAATATAGAAACTTTTAAATGGCTTAATTAAAAATCTATCTTATATTTTCAAAAGTAATTATAATAAATATTTATTTTGTTTAAAAATATAATAGCCTTAAATTATATATTATAATAAAAGTTCATTTTTTTTCTTTTAAAGATTGGTTTTTGAAACAAATTTAGTATATACATAGAATTACAATGTTTTTAGTTGAAAACTTTGAAAATAAGGTTTAATTCGACATTCTTTTCTTTTTGAATTTTCTTGCTTAAAAATTTAGCTTTGAAAATTTTATTTTAAAAAGATACAAATAAACATTAAAGAATGTAAATGTAATGGTAATTTATATATATAAACATTAAAAGCTAAATTAATATAAACATTAAAACATGATAACATAAATAAGAAATGAATTTAAAAACATTTATAAAATTAAGAAATTATTTTAATATTGAAATGTAACATGTGTAAGACATTTAACTCTTAAGAAAGACACTTGTAAAACAATCTACATCTTAAAGCAACAAGTGGCATTTGTTTTATTTATTTTTGAAAACATTTTATTAAAAATGTATTAAGTAAAAACTTGGCAATTCATTTTAGTTCAAACGTTCTGTTCAAAAGAAAACTGAAATCAGATTTTAAGATGAAGTTCAAAACCAAATAAACTTCTGTTCAAAATTCACTAGCCTGAGATCTTGAAAGCAATAGAAAAATAAAGAATTAACATCAAATACAAACCAAATTTTGAAAACAGCATCTCTGCAAGAATTTAACAACAATGATCAATAGCAAACTCAACAAATCTGGAGTTCAAGAATATGTAAAGCAAGTAAATTCAGCAACTGTAATCAAAATTTGCAAGAAAACTCAACAACATCCAAAGTACTAGAGGAAAACTGTTCGATGAAGCAATTCATGTTCTCTGCTTCTTCATATGGTGAGTAAACCTTTCTTTTAAAAACAAATTACAAACTTGTGATGAAATCTGTTGCATGTGTAGGAATATAGTTTATAATGCTTGCTTGATTTTAATTGTGTGAATATAAGTATAGCACGTTTGTAGAAATGGTCTTTGTTATTTTCATTTATGCTATGTGTTAGTGACAGGTCCACTTTAATCATCTAAAAATTCATATCTCACAGGATAATCAAAATTTGACTTTGATTACTAAAAGGAAAAATGTTAATAACAATGTATTCTTGTTTTTAAAATTAATTTCAAGTGAATAAATTTATATAATACTCTGTAAAATCAAGAATACAGTGGAATTCATGGAAATGGGTAAATTGCAAACATGGTGATTCTTGAATTCACCAATATAGTTTGATTTGTCTTCAAAAGCTAGGAATTTTAAAAGCAAAATCATAATTTTTAAGTTAGAATCGAAGGAGATATTTGGGTTTGTTCAGAAAGGGGTTTTTGAGCCTTTTCTGATGATCGATGAGATCAGAAGGGTCGGGTTTGTTACCTAAGGTAGCGAAGGAGTAGAGGAGCAAGAGAAAATACCTAATGGATTTTTCAATCGACGTGATGATGGCGAATTGATGGAGTAGGGTTTTGGACCTGCTATATGTCTCTTTCATTCTTGAGGCTTTTGCGGCATCACCAGAACTGCGGAGATCATCAGAGTTGTGGGAAAGGGTTCAAGGAAGGTCGATGAACGTTTGCCGTGGTTACGCTTCATCAGGTGGTCGATGGCGATGGTTTGGAATGATTTCTCCGATCGGTCGCGTTTCCAGTTTTGCACGTTGCAGCTCTTTTTGTGTCTCTGGGGTTTTGGAGATTCTGGATGGTCAGGGTGGAAGTTGAGATCGTCGTTGACTTGCGAGCATGGTCGGTAAGCTGGAGATGCGGGTCTGACCATCGTGCATGTGCACGGTTCACGTTAATCTCCAAGTGATTCGAAGTTTGGGGAAGACAGTTTCAGGCTCGAGTTTGATTTCGAGTTGGGGTCGATGATGACTCGAAGGAGATGGCTCGATGTTTGCGTTTGTTCTAGTTTGCCTGTTTGGTTCGAATCCCCTTTTACTCTTGTTAATCTGTCTTGACCAGATTATAATTAGTAAAACAAAGTGATTTTACTTACATGATTTTATTACTGGGTTTTAAAAACAAAGAATAAACATATTTTGAAGGTATGTAAAATGAATATGTTGAAAAACATAAGAAAGGTATAAGTATAAAACCAAATTTTTTTAAGCAAAGTTTTAAACAGGTTTTAAATGTGTAAAATGTTTTAAGTTAAAAGATGAAGTTTTAAACAAATTTAAGTTTCGAAGGTATGTTTTTTAAAGTTTTAAATCTTGTTTTAAAAATAGTATTGATAAATATGACTTCAGAATTAACTTGTAATTAGCTTTTAAATGTTTCAACTTAAATAAAATTGTTGAAATATAATTATGATTTAAGTAAAAAGGTATTTAGCTTTAATAAAAGGATGATCATTTTTTTAATAAATCATATCCAAGCTTTTAAATTTAATCTATTTTAAATTGGAAGTTAAGTGTAACAACCCGCATATTTTACGATTGTATATTTAAATATTTTATTTAAATATAACATCGTTAGTCGGATTTAAGTCCAAAAAGCTACTTTTTCAAACAGCCGAATTAGGACTCGAGACCACTTCCATTGAGTCCAAAATGACGTTTGCAACCTTTTTGAGTATAAACTTTGATATGTTTGGAGCTAGCTAAAATTTGACCTTTGCACTTTGGACTTTGGGTTTGGGTTAGCCTAAACTATTAACTCTAGCTCCAACCCTACTTCTCTTCATTCACTTTCATTTCCTAATACCTTCAAGCTTTAGATAAAAATGAGGGAAGAGAAAAAGTTGAATTAGAATTCCTAAGCCCTAGTTCCATTGCAAATCCAAGCTCCAACTCCAAATTCAAAGAGAAGCTATTGGTAAGCATCCTTTTCTTCTTCTTCTCCAACTCATTCTACCTTCAATTTCAAAAATTCCTAAACCTAATTTAGGAAATGTTCTTATTTTGAGCTTAGATTCAAGCTCCTTGTGTTGTGTTGAAGAGTGGTTGGTCCTCCTTTACTTCCAAGCTTCTTCTTCTGTGTTTTTATGTAAAAGGTGAGATTTTCATTTCACATCTATGTCTATAACTATCTTTGTGTAACGTTTTCGATTTTTCGTTGCCGAAAAACCAAAAAGTTATGGGTTTAAGAAAGAAGAAAAGAGAGAAGAAGAGAGGAGGAGAGAGAAGAAAGAAAATATAGAGAAAAGAAAATAGAAAATAGAACGGAATAGAAAACAACAGAACAACAACAGAATCTTACAATTCGCAGTGGAACAACATATCATAATAAATGAATAATCTTTAAACAAAGAACTATATCAGTTATTACATTACATCACATCATATCATCATTACATCAGAGTGTACAACAACAACAAACAACATCAAACAGCGGAAAAGAAATACTATATACTAGTAATACGTCATGCCATCCAGCTTGCCTCCAGCAACTCCAGAATATCCTGATAAACCTTAACTCTTGACTGCCCGTGTGGAAATTGGTGGGCACCCAGAGTTTAGGAAGGAAAACAATAAACTCCGAGTCAGTCATGTGACTGGTGTGAGAACTCAAAACAGTTTATTTATCTTTAAAATCAAAATAGAGGAATATTTTTAAAGTCAATTCGCAATGCTTTTAAAAATGAGACTACCATAAGGCCTCCCGCACACACACACAATGCAAATGTAGAATCGGAGGAGATTTCTCCTTATGATAGTCAAAGATGCTTGATACGCATTAAAAAGAACATTTGATATTATTATTAGTGCATAGTGTAGGAAAAATTCATTTCGAAAATAGAATATAAATCTTAGCCAGCATAGACATTTCGCACTTATGCCTACTATAGCTACCATGTTCAATAGCAGGTTACCGCCACATTCCATAGCAGGTTATACAACTAAAACCGTACAAGTCTCGTATTGTTTCTTTGGATTTCCAACGAATGATCAGGCCAAGGAACTTTCCATTGCCACATGAGAATGCCTCTGGATGGACATCCCCGAGAACCAAACCGGATCTCTACCAACACAAGGCCGGGTTACCCCTAACTGAGTAACAACTGACCGAATATGCCATCCCCCGGTCCTTTGGGACCTTTCAACCGAGCGCTCGTAATCAATTCACACAATCATAACAAAGTGTTTTCAACATGAGTAAGTATCTGGGCTCCATACCATGATACCACCCTTTTCCAGAAGGAAATGCACATATCCTAAAGGGCGCTACCCCTCATAACCTTGCCGCATCTTTCCTGTTTTGACCATTCATGGGGTGTGAGGCTCGACGAAGTCACGTCCACAAAAACATACTTTATACAAAATCCATGCTTTGGGTCAACAAATGATCATAGAAATGATCACCAAGATAGACGATCAAATAAATGATCCTATCACCAATAATCAACACAATGATCATTTACAGCAACACTCAGCATGTCACATTACCAAATTGGGAATATATCGCTGATAACCTTCAACTACATAACCTCTGAGCTCGTACGTCTCAGAGAAGGGTGTTAAGCTAAAAGAATAAATTCTCCGCCACCAACAGAAATATATTTGAATCAAATCGTCTTTATATCTCAATTTGTAATGTCAGACATACAATCCATACAAGTCTGTTCCGGGATCGAACAAAACCGAAGGCACTTACAAAGAAGTCCTTGCAATCCGGATATTCACAATCCTGATCGGATTTCCCATCACTTAGGGAGAACTCAATACCGTAGCTACTCGGTGCAGAGTCAATCGACAGGTCATCCTATCGCTCTCGCAAATACCGAGTCTTCAACACCGATCTTCAATGCAATTCACAACGACGTATCACATGTTCGAAATGGGTTATACGACCCCATGGTCCTTTCCCGGTTAACCCGAATAGTGAGCGCTTATTCAAAAATAAGTGTGGCATTCAAATTCAAACAAATCACATCAAATACCCATTCAAAGGGAAATATTGATAGTCGGTTATTGAACTATCAATGGATATGCACACATCACCAGTTTCCAAATAATTTTCCAAATTATTTATTTTCCCAATTATCTTTACAAGATATATTATTTTCAATACTTCAAAAATAAATCAATATTTATTTTTAAACAAGTTCCCCTTTCTTTTATAAATTCCATAGTGAATTTATATTCACAATATCTACTGATATACGATTTTCAATAGGTTTCAATATTCTTTTTCAATTTATCTTCAAAAAGATAAATTCTCAAAATATTCACTTTATATTGGAAAACATTTCCATACTTATTTAATAAGTAATTCACGAACCTATTATTTTCAACACTTGGAAAATATTCAATATACTTAAATCGAGATTAAGTATATATTTCATTCTTTAAGGAAATCATTCTCTTAAACATATTTATTTGGGCCAAAACGAATGTTACGTAAAACATCGTTACGACAACCCAAAATCACTAGTATAGGGATTCGAAATTAAAACAGATATATAAATCCCAATACTATACAAAACATTTCCATTCGGAAATCATTTACTATAACAACAGTGTTATAGTCCACTATTTCCTTTTATTTCTCGAAAACGTCTATTTCAACAATAATGTTGAAATCTATGGTTTCGAATCTCAACATATCTTAAAACATCGTTAGATCGTTTTAATTCTATTTAAGACATCAAATCTAAACATTTTCTTTAACATATTATTCACTATTCAAAAACGTGAATATACTACGTTAATCAATTTCATCCTTTTATACATTTCATTTTAAAGGATTATTCACAGTCAAAAATGTGAATATAACTCCATTAATAGGTTTCAACAATTTACTTATCAAAATAAGTCGTTTGCGAATTTATAAAACAAGGTTTATAAATTCCTTTATTATTTATTTTATAACAACTTCCTTTTATAAATTCCTTTATTAACCTATCTCAATTCATATCTCAATGATATACTAAAAATCCATATTATAAGTCAAATACTTATAATTTATTTGTTTGCAAAAATCGTTCCTTTGAACTTCATAATTATAAATCCTATAACTTATAAGATTCAATGATTTATTCAAAACCATTCTTTTAATAACTTTATAAAATTTATAAATCTTACTATTCATAAATTTCATTTATAACTTCACCATTTTTAATTTCATAAATTCCATTCATTTACAAAATTCATTTTCACTTCATTCAAACACTTATAAAAACTCATTTTATAATTCAAATGTTTTAAATTTATAAATATCAATTTATAAATCCTTTATAAAATCAATTTATACTATTATTTTAAAACGTCTTTAATCTCCTTTATAATTTCATCATTCTGATTTATAAAATAATCAAGTTTTATAAACCCTATATTTAAACTTTTCACAATAATTTCAAAGATTCAATTTAACTATTTTATAAAACTCATTAACCCCATATCTTCAAGAAATCAACTTTTAACTATATTTCTTAAAAATATAATTTTTTTATAACATTAAAATTTATATCGTTTATTTATTTAAAATGAATCAATTTCCAAACATATAGTATATTTTCAAAAATCACTTTAAAATCATTTTAAAATTCCAAAATTTGGTCCAATGATGCTACACACCAAATAGTCAATCACGACTATAACGATATCATATATCGATATGATAATCAATCAAATATCAAAATATCTGAAATCAAATAAAAACTGTTGAGGAATCCAGTTGGATCCCTCCAACCTGTTTTCCTGCATCCAAAAACATTAGCACAATACCAATTCCGCTCCAGTACGGAATTATCGCGGTATATGGGATTTAAAATATTATCCGCTTAATAGACGGCGCAATAGGGTCTCATCCGCTATACAAATGCGGGAAATCAATAACTCCAATATATACATATGCCAATATATATATATATATTGCTATTATATATAATACCAATTTCACTGTTTATGAAATATTCGCGGTATATGTTTTTAATAAATAACATCCGCTTACTAACGGTGCATAATGTCTATTTTAACAATCAATAGATAGCAATCATCTTTCAAACATGCATTCAAATATTTTAAATCTAACTATTTAAAATAAAATCGAAACTGATTCGATTGAGTGAGAAATTCTCACCTTGATTTCAATTTCGTTTTAGTGATTTATTTCGAATAAAATTAAACGGACGTTTAATTTTACCCAAAATTCTCACTAACTCCAAACGACTCCAATCCAATTTCATCGCGTAGTGCTCGTCCATACGATTCCAACGCTTCCTATTTCGCGCGTTTTCGACCTCGTATGAAAAAGTTATGTATTTTTGAAGTTTGCTCGAATTTTATAAAAAAAATTCAACATAAATTTTATAATTAAAACCTACAGCTCATCATCCACCGTTGATTCCAACCCCAAGCCATCAAAGCCGTGCATACCCTTCCCCCTTCTCCTTCGTTCTCCCTACAGAACAAAGCCGCACGCATACCCATAATCATCACGAACTAGGGTTCGATTTTGCTCCTCCATCAACCCACTTGAACACGATCAGCCAACGTCAACTCGACCATCTACGCAAGCTCTCCACTCGGTTGCAACAGCTCCAGGCTCGGCCACACCTACACGCCCGCGCACGAGGATGAACGGCCACTCTTCCCACACGACTTGCCACCAATCCACAACTCCAAACACGATCTCCACCGTTGGATCTCGAGATCTCTTCATGCTCTACCTCTTTGTAGTTGGAAGTTTCGTCTAATTGTTGATGGATTTGGAGTAATCAAGGGAGGAAGGAGAGAAGTTTCTGGCCGTTGTTTAAATCAGTGGCGGCTAGGGTTATAAATTAGGGTTTTATTATTTTTTTCTAATTTATGAAGGTGTTGGGGCTATTTATAAGGAAATGAACGAACACCATTCACCCGGAAATTCCAAACTCCTATTCACGCGCCGTAACCAGCGTTTCCAGGGTTTACCCCGCGTTCCGGACACAATGGAACAGGTTTCGGAAGCTAATTCGATCATCTGTGCGAGTTATGGCAATAAACGTTCAATTTAAATTAAACTGATTTAAACGATATTCTAGGCGTTTTAATTTGTACCGGACAAACGGTAAATCCAATTGACACGAAATTTGAAACCTTACAATAATATCACATTACGGATCCGATGAAACTGGTTTCGTCGAAATCCGAGACAGTTTGAAAAATGGCTATTTTAACTCGCCAAATTAATATTAAAAATAATTCGATGCGTTTCGAGCTGCTACGATCAAACGACAACTCCGATTGACACGAAAATTGAAATCCGGTAATAACTAACTATTACGGATCCAATGGAACTAGTTTCGTTCAATTCTGAGACTGTTCAAAATTTGACTATTTTCACTAGTCGATTTTTAATATTAAAATATTCAATTTTCACAAATAAACTTTTAATTCGATTTTAAAAGTTCTAAAATATCATTCTAACTCCAATATGATAAAATAAAATTTTACAAATCATTTTCAATCATATTTAACTCAATTTTCAATTATTTCCATAATTTCACATATTAAATTATCGATTTAATTATTCAATTAAATCCAATTATTCAAATAAAAATTTATTTGACTTATAAATTCACTTATTAATATTTAAAATTAATTAAATATTCAAATTTTAATTATCAAAAATTCTGGGTCGTTATACTTTGATTGTTGGATATGAATTCCTAACACTTATTCACGTGCATTAGTTTTTGGTTTGGATTGATTTGGTGAATATTTCAATTTTTTGTGTTTTGAAGTAAAATCCTTAAAAATCCTAACTTTGATGTTTGAACATGTTTTTGGTGATGCATCGAAGGGCCTATAGGGTCGGGTCGTCGATTGGCATAAACCCCTATCGCCCATTGCTCATCCAGTTGTAATTTTGGAGGAGTTGCTCTTCATTTGATAAGCTAAAAAACAGCCCCAGTGCCAGTCAGTCGACCGACCTTTGTAGTCAGTCGACTAGCTGTAGCATATGAATGTTCCTGGGCTATCTGTAGAGGCTGGAAGTCTCTGTTTCCTGCAATCAGTCGACTGGCCTCTGTAATCAGTCGACTGGCCAGCTTGTTTTTTCCTATTTAGCATATTTTGCTTGAAATTCCAATTTTTATGGATTCGTGGTTTTTCGATTTGCTTTTATCATTTATTATCGACCTTGATGACTTTTATTTCAGAATTTTTGGGTATATCCATTTTGATGGATTTGGTATCGGTTTCTTTGGATTCGATTCACGTCTTCGAATGTAAGCCTTTGGTGATTGATTGTTTTTGCAATCAACTTTGTGATTTGTCACTTTAAAATACAAAGGTTTCTATACTAGTAGTAAATTTTCAAACTCTTTCTTAAAGATGATTTTAACTCTATTTTTTACACAAAGCTCGTTTACAAAACCATTTTCCAACCTATTAGTGTATACAAACCTTTATCTCATTCATTCGAGAAATCCAATTAAACGACTTAGCAAAACAAGTGGTATGAAACGCTTGTGTTTACTTTGTCAGTTAATTCTTAGACTCGTTCTGCTGAAACTCCTGTGATAATTTTTGTGAGTGGAGATCTACAATTTGTTCGTAAATACTTAAGTTAAGCCTGTGGTTATGGGACATGAAGCTAAACTCATTTATTTACTAGCTTAGTGTAATTGAAACTTCTTAATGATCGATCAGGATCATTTTTGTGGTTTTGACTAGTGATGTGCGATGTCTCTTTGTCTGTGAGGGAGACTAAACCCCGTTTTATGGAGTTTCGACTCAAATTGGTGGGGTAGTGACCCATGGTCTTCGGGACATTTGTGGAGCTTCGACTCAAATTGATGGTTAGAAACCATGGAATAGCGTTCCGTTTGTGATGCACATGTTGGTGAGTTTCCATACTCCCGTTTTGTGATAGGCCTCCCCCTTTTTGTGATTTCTGGATTTCTATTGTTGATTTCTAGAATTTGTGTTTCACCAAATTTCATGATTTACATTCATAAGCTTGATCGATATTTGTGCATTGGTGAATTTGTGTTTCACTAACTTTTGTGAATTTGTGTTTCAACAACTTTTACGATTGACATTGATATGTTTGTCAATATTTGTGGTTTAGTGAATAAAAACAAAGAACACGACTTTCTTTCTAGTGCTTCGATATTTCTTGAGATATTGTATGATTTTTGTGGTTATTTAATGTATACTTGTCGTAGTATGACATTTTTGTTATCATACATTTTTATCATTTCTCTTATTCTATCTCGTTTTACCTGATATTTATAGCTAGACTGATCGGTTTATTATTTTCTACTTAAATAATACTCTGGTCAGGCCGAGATATTACAGGTGCTTCTACTTGACTTCTTATCAGGGACCATCGCTTGATTTTTGACTAACTACTTTAGATTGGTAGTTTTTGTTTTGCATACATTCGAGATAGAGACTCCTTGATGTATACTTATTCTTTTGTCTCGCACTTGTATCTATTCTTTTGTGATATTGTGGATCATGTTTGACCATAACTCTGATGTACACTTCTATGTGCTATCTTCATACCTGTTTCCGCCTTTAAGATATGAACATCTGTGATTGATTTGTGTTATGTTTATTTCTATATTTGTTTCCGAAGACCACATAGCCACCGTGTAATAGCTTTGAGTTTGTATTTGATATGTCGGATTTCCTCTTGAAATGAAATGCATGTTATACTATCTGACATATCGGTGCCCGCACAAAGCATTACACGGATGGTCGCTCCTCAACAGCCTTATTCTTCATGCTAGTTGATGGCATTACTCCGTAGTGTTCTTGGCTAGTGTGAGTATACAGGTGGGGCGTCACATTAAGAGTTAATGTAATAAATGATTTATTTTAATTTAATCATGTTTCATTAAGTAAAGTAATTAAAAGTATAATTACTTAATTTACTAAAATGATTAATCTAATTAATTAAATTAAGATAAATTAATCTGTGAAATTAATTAAGTGTAATTAATTACTTAATTTATATTTGATTAGCCAAGGTTAATCAATTAAGAAATAATTAAGTAATAAATAATTAAGAGGTTAATTACTAAATGTTAAGAAGATTATCAAAGATAATTACTTCATAAAGTAATTAATTACTTGATGTAATTAATTAAGTTAATGTGATTAATTTTAATTAATTAATTAAAGAGGATTACTTAATGATGGAATTAAGTATATTACTTAATGTAATTAATGGAGTATAATTACTCAGTGAAGTAATTAATGAATAATTACTGGATGTAATTAATTGAACGGGAAGTTACACGATGGATAGTAATTAAAGGATAATTACTTAAGGGAAGTAATTAAGTGATAATTACTTAGTGTAATTAAAGGATTAATTAATGTAATTAATCAAAGAGTTGGTTTAATTGATGAAGTAATTAAGGAAAGTAAATTACTAATGTGTTTAGTCAAGGTTGATTAATAAATGTAATTAAGTTAAAGATTAATTAAAAGAATAATTAATTAATGAAAGTAATTAGAAGATCATTAATTAATGTAATTAATGATAATAATTAAAGGTTTAATTGATTAGTAAAGGTGATTAATTATAGGATAATTAACCAATGAAGTGATTAAGATATAATTAATTAATGTAATTAATTAAGGATTAATGTAATTAATTATAATTAATTATTTAATGGAAGTAATTAAGGTTAATTACTAAGTGATTAAGGAATAATTAATTTGTGTAATTAATTTAAAGGTTAATTACTTAAATGTAATTAAGTAATAATTAATCAAGGATGATTAATTTAGAAGATAAGTAAAGAATAATTAATCTATAATTAAAGGTTAATTAATTGGTTTATAAAGTGATTAAAGGTTGATTAATTAATTAAATGGTTTGTAATTAATAAATTAATGATTGTTTGAGTAGGATTATGTGATTAATTCTCAATTAATTAATTTAATTAAAGATGATTAAATTAATTATAATTTGGATTTGTGTTTCCTGTTTGCGGATGATTGATTGAATGGAATGTTTGGATTTGGTTGATGCTTATAGCTTGAATAATCTATGATATGCTATGATGTGGTATTGATTATAGCTGTGATAAATGTGTAATACTTATCTGTGATTAATGTTGTGTGGGTTCAATGTTCTAAATTTAATTAAATTGTTCAAACTAAAATCACTTGGACATTAATATGGCATATTGGATTTCGATGAGACCAGAATCGGGTTTCCGAATTTGGAATTCTGAAAACCATATCGGTCCAAATTAAATGTTAGGTCGTGAATCTCAAGTGAAGAGTGAAGACTCGAGGTGTAAGGACTATACGTCGTTAAAACTCTGAGGGTGATTCCAATACGAGTTTAACGGGGTAGTACTTTCAGGTTCGAGATGAAGATTCAGAGTGCAAGGGCTATTGTCCTTAACTCTAAGGGTGATTACAAAATGTGTGTAGCGAGATAGTACCTTCGGTTTCATTCGAACCCGAAACGAACTTGTATGGATTGAATGCTATCAGAACATCATCAGGTGGGCGATGAGCATTCTAAGATAATTGTGTTCTATAAAGGTAATCGTAGCCTCAAGCCTCATCAACAAGGAATGGCTAAAATAGGGGAGGTGCAGCAAGGCTAAGTGGGTAGCACCCAAGTAGGACGAGATTTACCCCTGTCTAGAGGTTCATTTTTATTTGGTTGTGTGGGCTGTTGGCGACGGCCATCTGCAGGGTTGTCTTGTTCGGGACTGTCCAGTAAGGGATGGTTCTGGCTTTGTGTTGCAAGGGATTGGGAGTAATCCTCGGTACGGTGATTTAGGCCCCGTACTGTGACGGACGTTACCCCAGTAGCCCTGCCGTTAATGGAAACCCATTCTTCCTACGTGCCCTTTGCGGTTTGTTTGTATACTTGTGTAGCTGGAATTTAATAAATGTAACAAATTCGGCTGTTTTCTATTTACTTGAAAACCCTAGACCCTATATAATATAATTGGATTTCCTATCAAATGTTTTGGTTAGCGTAATGTAAAAACGTACCCATGTTTATTTGTGGGAAGTCTTACGTGGTACCTTTTGTTTTCAAAAGGATTTCAAAGTTAAGCAACTTTAACCCGTTTACTCACACCAGACCCATGTCTAACCCAAGTGTTAATTTTCTGTTTTATTAAACTCTTGGGTACTCATATTATGTATGAGTAGGCAAGGGACTCAGGATTGCTTTGACGAGTTCTGGAGGAGATATGGAGCAGGAGGCTTCAACGTGTAGATATATTGTAGTTCTGCTGTTCTAGTATTATATATGTTTTCAGTGTTGTACTTGAGTTGTAATAACTAGACAGGTATTTATAACTGTCTAGTTTGTGTTGTATTAGCTGTATAACTCTTATGTATATGATACTACGTAATAACTTATGTGATATAATATAATTTATTCGTTCCGCTGTGAGATTCTGATGATGTTATTTCTTTCTTTTCTACTCTTTTCTCTTTTCTATCCGTTTCTTTCTTCTTAATGATGTGTCTTTCTATGGAATGAAAGGCGGGTCGTTACAATTTGTTTGTTACTCACCCTTGAGATGCATTTGATTTGAGATGGATTGACTTATTTGATATTAAGTCCAATCCTTTGTTTTATGGGATCCTATTGTATATTTAGGTTTCCTAATTTGATTGGTTTATTGTTTCTGTCACTTTGGAATGTTAACGATGATTTTGAAGTTTTTGAATTCACTCTTGAATATTGAGATGTTGATAACATATCTTGAGTTCTAGTCAAGGTGACTTTGTTGAGTTTTGATGAGTCTGTTTGGGTTTGATATCCAATCGGGAAATCTAGTGTTAAATTAACCTTATTATTGGCTTTTAGCCTTCGGTTATCCTTCCACGATGGCAACCACTAAGGAATGGGTGAGTTTCTGGATTTTTCGAGTTTGATTGAGTTTATCATTCAGTTTCTCTGAGTTATCATGTTCGGATACTCAATCGGTGTTATTCTTTGTAGCATTACTTTGTTTGAAGTAATGATTTGTTATTTGTGTGCTTCTTCTCCTTCGAGAAGAATATCTTGGTTATCTTGTATCTTGATGATTTTTGGGAATGGCTCGTGACATTATAAGATTGACGAACACTCTATCTCCTTCTGTTGATTTTGGGAATAGAGTATTCTGGGAATATTTTGATGCATTCTCTTAATGTTCTTTGGTTTGAGTTTTGAAGCTATATAAATATGAGTTTTAAAGAGAAATTTGAGCATTGAGATATTTTCAAAAATAAACAAACAATATTTTGAGAATATATTTACATGAGTATTATTTCTTTTATAGAAATAATTTGAGAGTGCCGGGTTGTCCATCGAGTAGTTAAGAGTTCTGGTCGATACGCCTGATCAATGTTATCGATAGCAATCTCCTAAATGCTATGATGAGGCAATCAGACATGATGGTTTATGTTTTAAAAAATTGAGGGTTTGAAAATAATATTTTGATATTATATATTAAATTTATTTTTGAACAATAATTGTAGCCATTGATTTTAGAGACGAGTAAAAGAGTGGCGAGGCAGTTTTGATCATTTGATCGACTCTGCAGCCAACGGATATATCTATTTATTAGAGATTCAATGGCGAGACAATACCCTTAAATTATTTGAAATTTATGAAATTGAATATGGTAATTTGGACAAGTAAATTGAATAATTCTAATTAAGGGGATTCTTAATTAAAAGAAAATATCATTTAATGCTTTGATTAATAAAATGATGTATTTAAGGTAAAAGAATACTTAGGTTTGAAAATTAAAATATTAATTGAATATTTTAGTACAAGTTATTAAGGATGACTATAAAAATTTATTTTGGTGGATAATCAATAATCATCTCTTGATAATAGAGAAAGTTAGTTATCTCTTCCAAAATGAGTTTTCATAATTTTATATGTCTTAGCTTTCCAGAGAAAAAGAGGATCGTTTAATAAATGGTTTAGCAAAAAGTTTGTTTGAAATTGTAGTTTGAAATTAAAATGGTTTGGGAGATTTACAAATTTCAAATTGATTTTAAAAGCTAAAATTTCATTTAGAAAAGTGTTGTACTAAAACACCAATAACTTGAGATTTATAATTCCTATTGAGCTCAAACTTTTTGCAAATGGAAGAGATTTCAGTAAGCTATAAAGTTTCTTTTTACACTTTTAAATATTTTGCTTTTTACTAAATCTAAAATGGGTTTGAATATGGATAGGCAGTTCTGCCCTATTAGAAAATTCTCTAAGATTAAGCTAAAAGTAAATTTAACATAACTTTCAATCCGTAAATCCGATTTTGATGATCTTTATGTAAATCACAGACTGAACAAAACAACTTCATTTTTATAAAATTCTTCAGATTTTGTTATTTGCGGGGTCAAAACAGGTCTTTTTTACAGCAAGTTTGAAATGAAATTGATTTATTTCCCCTCAATAGTTAAGTGTAGCATTTCTTATTTATGATCATGAACTAATATCATCTATTTGAGTTAAGTACATGTGAAAAGAGGATAAATGAATTATATTTTGAGCAAAAAGATTATGTATATAAATTTGTGGAAAACCACATTAAAATGCTAAAAGGGAAAGGTGTGTTTTCGGATTAATTTCGAGAGTTAAATGATGATATATGTTGTGTTTCCAATCTAATGGTCGATGTATATCATATAAATCATTTTTATATATTATATATGGCCCTTCGTACAAAGGAGCCTTCGTCGATTTTTTTGAAAATTTCAAACACTTAGAAAATTTGAGAAAGTAAGTGATTTATATATATGTGTGTGTGTGTGTGTGTTACAAACTAGAGAATACCTATGGAAGAATTAGAGAATAAACCACCTTTTGGTTAATCAACCTTGTCTCTTTTGTTTCTATCTTGTATCGTTGTGGTTCCTTCCGTAGTGTCATACGGAAATCATGTCGATAATAATTTTGTTGGTTAGAGTTCGGGTTGGAGTTGTGCTAAATCCCAACTCTACTCAAGGAGCTTTTAAGAATCAATTTCATTCGAGTAATCTTTTATGTGTAGCATCTTGTTGAGTTTCTATTTCGAAGGTGAGATGCCTTCGAAATTTTATGTTTTTCTCGAAAATTCAATGGTTTGCTAGTCTCTATATTAGCACTTTAAAAACCATAGAATTAATCGAGCAAGTCTTGTCTTGGTTTTCTACTGTCCTATCTTGAGAATGTGAGAAATTCTTTTAAACTCGAGCTAGTCTATCCTTCCTTTGATTGATGAAATTAATAGGATGAATACAAACTCTTCTCTAGAAATTGCGAGGATGCAATTTTGTTAAGTGGGGAGTCTATAACAACCCTGGGTTTGGAGATTAACTGTTAATATTAAATTATAACGGTAGTTATAATTTAATATTTTAATTAAAATATAATTAAAAAATTTAAATTGTTTATTTCGAATAAACAATGAATATTGTGAATAAAATGGGAAAATTAAGTTAAAAATTTATTTTGTTTATTTGGGTATAAGTATAGGATTAAATTTTGATTGGATAAGTATTTGTATTAAATAAATTGAAATATTGGGTAATTATTAGTTTGGAGCTAATAAATTGAATAAGTGATGTATTTCAACATTCAATTATTGAAATAAATTTAAACTGATGGAAATAAAGTTTTAAAAACTTTATTTTGAGAATTTGAGTAGAGAATAATCAATTTATAATTTTATTTGGGTAAACATAACAATATTGGGAAATATTGTCAATATTAATCTTTTATGGATTTAAAAAGGAGAAATATGAAGAAAATATATATATATATTTGATTAATATAAGAGATGAAATATTGTTTGAAAATAATATTTTGATGATTAGAAATAGTTAAAATGATTTATTGTAATATATTTGACAAGAAAACAATTTTTATACAAATTGTTGTGTAAAAAAATAGGGTAAATTATGTAATTTTGATAAAAATAATGTTTTATTCATAAAAATAACTTTTTATTGTTAAAATAAATTTTATTTTGTTCAAATAGCAATTTCATTTTCACACAAATGGTTGTGTACATTTTATTTAGCTTTAAAATGAAGAAAAGTGTGCGTATAGTAATAATATAGGCTAAAATATGTACATTCTTTTGTAATTTTCTCTAAGTATTTTTGGTTGGACTTATAGGGTAAGGTTTGAATCCAAAACTCAACATCTGGAGGCTTCTGATGAGAGAAAAACTAACAGTACATACTTTTTTCTTTTACTTCTTCTTCTCAAAAGCTTATAGACTAAATAGAAATAAGAAAAGAAATGGCCTCCTAAAAATTATATTTTCAATCAATTTGCTGCAAATTCAAGAAGTAAATCAACCCAATAAAGATTAGAGAAGATTATTTGAAGTTGTTTCTTCCTAAAATATTCAATCTTCTAGCTACAAATCTAAGTTTTTCCCTAAAAAATCATAAGGTGAGTATCAAAACTCACATTTTCTAGCTTTGATTTAGATTTCAATGGAAGAAATCTCAATTTTGTTTGTAGCATGTTCATTTGTAAATCGCTGTCAGTATATTGTGGATAACTTTTTCATTTTTTTAACCAAATTCAATGATTTTAGATTTTCTGGAAATTTTAGATTATGAGCTACAAGTTTGGTGTTTTGAGTTTTCCAAAATTTTGAAGTTTGGTCGCTTAAAATTATGCTTGTTTGTTACTGTCCTGAGAGCAAATTGACAGCAACAACAATCATAGGCCTGAGAAGTATTTTAACAATTAGTTACTCGTTTCTTATCCGATTTAGGTCAATTTTTTTGCTGGAAACTAGATTCAATAAGGAATAATTTCTCTTCTGGTTAAATTTTGATATTTTACAATTTGATTGTACTGAAACAGATTTGAAAATAAAAATATAGTTCTGTCTTTGACAGAATTTCTTGAGTTTGAATTTGATATATTTTGAGCTATATCTTTCTCGTTTTTGATCGGAATTTGATAATTTTGGATGTTTCGAAAAACCAAAATTATGTACTACAACTTTTTTTTATTGACTTTTCTATAATTTTGGGGATATATATGTCAAAATTGAATTTTTCTACTGCTAACCCAAGAGCAAAATCTATATATGCTTTGTGTTTGAAGATAAAACAAAATTAGCCATAACTTTCTCAACTTTGATTGGAATTTGACATTTTTGGATGTTTCGGAAAGCACAAATTATATGCTACAAGTTTCATGTTTTGAGTTTTATAAAATATTGATGTTAGTTTGGTCAAAAATATGTTTTATTGTTGCTATCCGTAGACCAAAATGACCGAGGTATTGCAATTAAGACCCCTGAACTATTTTTATCATAACCTTTTCATTTCTTATCCAAATTCAATAATCTTAATTGTTTTGGAAAGCATAAACGTTGCATTAAAAGTTACATCTTTTGTCTTTCTTGAAATTTTGATGTTTGCTTGGTCAAAACTGTGTTTGTTTGTCACTGTTCTAAGAGCAAAAATGACATCAATAACAATTATTGACCTGAGGAGTGTATTAGCTTATTTTCGATCCCATTCTTTGTGACGCCCCACCTCTATGCTCATGCAAGCCAAGGACACTACGGAGTAATGCCGTCAACTAGCATGAAGAATAAGTTATTGAGGAGCGACCATCCGTGTAATTGCTTTATGCGAGCACTGATATGTCAGATAGTATAACATGCATTTCTTTTCAAGAGGAAATCCGACATACCGATACAAACTCAAAGGTACTACACAATGGCTACATGATCTTCGAAAACAAATATAGAAACAAGCATAACACAAATCAATCACAGATATTCATATCACAAAGACGGAAACAGATATGAATATAACACATATAAGTGTACATCAAAGTAGTGGTCAAAAAAGATCCATAATATCACAAAAGAATAGATACAAGCGCTACATCAAAGAGTATGTATACATCAAGGAGTCTCTATCTCGAATGTATAACAAAAACTACCAATCTAATATAGTGGGACAAAGCTCGGAAAATGACGATCCCGGATAAGGAGTCAAGTAGAAGCACCTCTAATATCTCGGTCTGACCCGTGTATTATTTAATAAGAAAATTATAAACGGATCAGTCTAGCTATAAATATTAGATAATTAGAATAAGAGATATGACAAAAACGTATGATAACAATAATGACGTATATGCAATTGAAAATCAACCAGAGATTAATCAATATCACAAGAATCTTCTCACAAAACCAAAAGAAAACCATATTCTTTATTTTTATTCACCAAGTCACAAATATTGGCAATCATCTCAATTCCAATCGTAAAAGTTGTCGAAACACAAATTCACCGATTCACAATATTGATAAAATCATCAATATAAATCACTAAAGTTGGTGAGACGCAAATTCTAGAAATCATCAATTAGAAATCCAGAAATCACAAGAGGGGGAGGCCTATCACAAAACGGGTGCATGAAAACTCGCCAACACGTGTATCACAAAACAAAACGCTATTCCATGGTTGGTAACCATTAATTTTGAGCCAAGGCTCCACAAAACGGTCCAAAGACCATCGGTCGCTACCCCACCAATTTTGAGCCGAAGCTCCACAGAAACGGGGTTTAGTCCCCCTCGCAGATAAAGGGACATCGCACGTTGCTAGTCTAAACCATAAAATGATCATCATCAATCATCAAGAAGTATCAATTACACGAAGCTAGTAAATAAATGAGTTTAGCTCAATTTCCCATAACCACTGTCTTAACTTAAATATTTATGAACAAATCGTCGATTCCTACTCACAAATTGTCACAGGAGTTTCAATCGAACAAGTCCAAAAATTAATCGACGAAGTAAACGCAAGAGTTTCATACCACTTGTTTTACAAAGCCATTCAATTAGATTTCTCAAACGAATGAAGTAAAGGTTTGTATATAATAATAGATTGAAAAACGGTTTTAATAAACGAGCTTTGTTATAAAAATAGGGTTGAAATCATCTTTGTGAAAGAGTTTGAATATTTACTACTAGTATAGAAACCTTTGTATTTTAAAGTGACAAATCACAGAAATGATTGTAGAAACAATCAATCACCAAAAATTCACATACGAAGACGTGAATTAAACCCAATAAAATCGATACCAAACCCATCAAAGTGGTTATTCCCAAAAATCCAAAGAAAAAAGTCATCAAAATCGATAATAGTGATAACAACTAGTCGGATCGACCAAAAATCGATTAGCATTGGAGTTTTACTGAAAATTAGGCAAATAGGCAGATATGCACAGATCCAAACGTCTACGGGGTTGATCCAGACGTCTGGTTTTGGTTTTTGGAAATATTCCAGAGAACCAATCAGACGTCTGGTTCGGCAAACCAGACGTGTGAAATCATCCAGACGTCTGGATTTAAGAATCAGACGTCTGGGATTGGTTTCTGACTTTTTTTATTTTTCTCTGCAGCGTATAATTTTCTCCAGGAGGCAAAACCAGACGTCTGGCATTGGTATCCAGACGTCTGAACACTAGTAAGGGCAACAATTTTCCTAGGCCATGATGGCCAAAATGATTTCGGGAGCGATCGAGCGAGCAACGACGACTAAGGATTTACGCCCAGCGACAACCCGGCCTTATAGTCTCTTCGATGCATCCCAAACAACATAACCAAACATCCTTAATAGGATTTTCACAAAATTGGACTTCGAATTCCAAAATTAGTAAATCACCAAATCAATTCAAATCAAAAGCAAATTATCATGAATAGATGTTAAGAATTCATACCTAACCACAAAAATAGATATAGACATAGATGTGAGATAAAAATCTCACCTTTTACACAAAAACAAGGAAGACGAAGCTTGAAAATTAAGGAGGATCAACCACTCTTCAATCTCAACTCTAAAAGCCCCAATCTAAGATAGTAAGCAATATTTCCCAAATTAGGTTATAGGAAATTTCTGAAATTGGAGATAGATTGAGATGGAGGAAAAGAAGGAGATGCTTACCTAAGCTTCTCTTTGAATTTGGAGCTAAAACTTGGATTTGCCAAAGAAACTAGGGCTTAGGATTTTAATTTCCAATCTCCTCCACCATTTTTTCTAAAGCTTGAGTTGTAAGAAATATTATGAAGGAATGAAGAGGAATGGAATGGAGTTGTGTTGATATGTTAGGTTAATAGGCTGAAACCCAAAGCCCTAAGTGAAAGGTCGAAATTTTAGCTAGCTCCAAACATATCGATGTTTATACTCAAAAAGGACGCAAATGCCATTTTGAACTCAATGGAAGTGGTCTTGAGTCCTAATGTGACAGTTTGCAAAAAGAAACTTTTTCGGACTTAAACCGACTAACGATGCTATATTTAAATAAAATATTTAAATATACAATCGTAAAATATGTAGGTTGTTACAGACTTCCCTCCTTAAAGAAATTGCGTCCTCGTAAAACTTAGGAAGAAAATATAAAAAGTAACAGCATTAAAAGCATATCAACACAAAAGAAATTTGAAATAATAAGTTCACTCAAAGAGCACGAGAGAGTAAGCCCGGATGTATTCGCTCGATGAATTCTCTAGATTCCCAAGAACAATTCTTAGGATTTGAGGACCATTGAACTTTCACAGGAGGGGCATCTTTATTTCGTAGGCGTTTTTACCTCCGATGCAATGATACGAATAAGATGCTGCTCATAAGTCAAATTAGGCGAAACTTCAATTTCTTCCACAACACCGGACTCAAGAATAAAATCGGAATCCCTAAGGCATTTCCGTAGTTGAGAAACATGAAACATGTCATGAATAGCAGAAAACTGAGCCGATAATAAAAGGTGATAAGCCATGGAACTAATACGTTCGGTGATGGGAAATGGACCAATATATCGAGATGCTAATTTTCTTTTAATAGGTGACACATGAATAAACACAAAATCTCGCACATAAAATTCTAATTTCCTTCTTCGGTTATTAGCATAGGATTTTTGCCTACTTTGAGCTTCTTTCACCCTATGACGAATAAGGTCAATCTTTTCTGTGGAATCACGAATAAATTCTGGACCTAAAACCAGCTTCTCACTGGCCTCAAGCCAACAAGAAGCAGATCGGCATGGCCTTCCATAGAGTGCCTCGAAAGGTTCCATACCAATACTAGATTGGAAGCTATTATTATAGGAAAAATCAACAAGAGAAATATGATCTTCCCAACTTTCACCAAAATCAAGAACACAGGCACGAAGAAGATCTTCAAGAGTTTGATTCACACGCTCGGTATGTCCATCGGATTGAGGATGATAAGCGGTGCTGAAATTAAGCTTCGTTCCCAAAGGTTTTGGAAGACTCTTCCAAAATCCACTAGTAAACAATGGATCACGATTGCTAACAATAGAAGTATGGACTCCATGCAGTTTAACAACTTCTTTAATAAAGAGTTTGGCCAAAAGAGGTACGGTCCGTTTGGACTGAATGGGATTAAATGGGCGGATTTAGTAAGTCTATCAACTATCACCCATAGGCTGGGAAGTCCGTCAATAAAATCCATGGAAATTTGATCCCACTTCCAAATTGGAATGTCCAAAGGTTGCAATAACCCACCGGGCCTTTGATGCTCGGCCTTACCAAGTTGGAAAGTCATGCAACGCTTAACAAAGTTAGCAATATCAGATTTCATTCCATCCCAATAATAAAGTCGCTTCATATCTGTGTACATTTTACTACTACCGGGATGAATGGTAAATTTAAAACGATGAGAATCTTCTAAAATATCTTAACGAAGATTATCAATATTTGGCACGATAAGTCTACCAAATTTTCGAATACCGCCACGAGCATTAATATCAAAGTCTTTCAAACCTTCATTATCAATTTTATCCCTAAAACTTTGGCTAAGAAGAGCCAATTCGGGATCTAGCTTTTGAGTTTCAAGAATGCGGTTTAAAAGAGAAGGGTGAGCCTCAAAGCTACATAAAACAAAAGGCGAACATAAATCAGATTCATGATCTCGAATCTCACAAGTGGATAAAGTCTCGAGATCATTCCATTCGGATATCATCATGGAAATAACCGATTGTTGCTTACGACTAAGGGCATTGGCAACACGATTTCCCTTTTCGGGAGTATAAAGAATATCAAGATCATAAGATGCAAGGAACTCGAGCCAACGTTGTTGACGCAAATTAAGTTCCTTTTGAGAAAATAGATACTTCAAAGATTTACGATCGGTGCAGAGAACAAATTTTTCTTCCAAAAGATAATGACTCCAAATTCGAAGGGCGAAAACAATAGCCACGAGCTCTAAATCATGAGTGGCATATCTAGTCTCGGCAAGCTTTAATTGCCTAGAAGCATAAGCAATAACACGTTCTCTTTGCATAAGAACGACACCCAATCCAACACGGCTAGCACCGGTATAAACAATAAAATCTTGGTTCCCTTCGGGAATCACAAGAATAGGAGCATCCGAAAGGAGTTCTTTTAATTTCTGATAAGAAGCTTCACGTTTGTCCGACCAAATGTATTTAACTCCTTTCTTTATCAAGCTAGTAAGAGGCATGACAATTTTAGAAAAATCTTTTATGAATCGACGATAATAACCCGCCAATCCAAGAAAACAACGGATTTCTGTCACACTCTCCGGTCACTTCCAATCTTGAATCGCTTCAATCTTTGAAGGATCTATGGAAATTCCGGACTCAGAAATGATATGACCAAGAAATTTCACACGAGATTGCCAAAAGTGGTATTTAGAAAAAATTTCTTTCAATTTATTGTTCCTGAGAGTTTCCAACACAATCCGAAGATGCTTTTCATGCTCTTCCTAGGTTTTAGAATAAACAAGAATGTTTCTATAAAGATGAGAACAAATCGATCAAGGAAGTCTTTAAAAACTCAATTCATAAGTTCAACGAAATAACCTGGAGCATTCGCTAAACCAAATGGCATAACAAGCCATTCATAAGATCCATAACTTGTACGGAATGATGTTAAAGGAATGTTATCCTCTACAATACGAAGCTGATGAAAACTGCTTGCTAAATCTAATTGTGAAAAGACTCTAGCACCGCTAAGTTAATCGAATGGATCATCAATTTGAGGTAAAGGATATTTATTCTTAATGTTAAGATCATTAAGCTTACGATAGTCAACACAAAACCTAAGTGTACCATCGGATTTCTTCACAAAAATAGCTGAAGCTCCCCAAGGAGAGTAACTAGAGCGAATAAATTGCTTCATCTCCTATTCGAATAATCGTTTAAGCGTCTCCTCATTTTCCTTATTGGACATACGATAAGGAGGACGAGTAATAGGTAGAGCTTCAGAAATTAAATTAATTCTGAACTCAATTGCTCGCTTAGGTGGCAATCCTAAAACAGGCTTAAATATGTCGGGAAATTCACGAACAACATGAATGAGAGAAATGACGTCTTCCTCATCATCATTATCGTCGTCATGAGGATTTAGAGAATACAAAGATGCTGCCAAGCAGGAATCCGAATCTTTAAGAACAATAGAAATCTGCTTAACAGATTGACGATGTCGAAGATGAATAGTCCGCTCAGGACATTGGATATGGGCTTCATAACGGTTAAGCCAATCCATTCTCAAAATCATTCTGAATCCTAAGTAACGCATAACATGCAAATCGGCTCGGAAAGAATAATCACACAAAATAATCTCGACATCTTTACAAAGCAAACTGAGTGTTTTGGATCCACCAACTGTATTCGCAATACTCAAGGAAGTCATTAAAGCCATAACGCTTAAAGAAAAAGTATCAACAAGTTCTTTTGGTATAAAAGAATAGGATGCACCAGTGTCAAAAAGGACTCGAATAGGTTGATCACGAAACATAATAATGCCATCAAGGATAGAATGAGAAATACCTTACCACGAGAAGTGTCACTAAGGGCTTGCACAACATTTAGCTTTCCCTCCTTCTTGCTTTGAAGTTTGGGACATGCAGATATATAATGACCCAAACTTTTGTAGTAGCGACAATCAATGGGCTTTAAACACTTATTTGCATAATGGTCCTTAGAACCGCAATTATAACATTACCCTCCACTAGAGGCAGGAGTCTTTGCTACCTGTTTCCCTTTCTTGTTGGGATAAGGACCCTTGAACGTATTAGGCCTCTTCTTATTTTTGTTGAAGTTCGGTTTAGCACTCCTAACTTTAACATCACTCTCTTTATCTGCCTCTTCCAATCAAAGAGCGAATCAACAAGCTGATCGAAAGCACCTTCCAATTTCAGAAGTAATGGCATTTTGAGATTCTTATTCATACCATAGACAAACCTATGATTTTTCTTCAATGGGGTATTAATGTACTCGACCCCATATTTAGGAAGGGATTCAAAAGATGCGACATAATCTGCCATAGAAGATTCACCTTGAACAAGGTCAATAATACGACGGGCTAAAGTCAGTTTTTCAGCTTCCGGCACAAACTTTGATTCGAATCTTTCCCAAAATTTCTCCCAAGTAAGATCCGCTTCAACTATTTCAGAAATAAGAAGCTCATACCAATCTAATGCTCTTTCTTGGAGCATGCTAGAAGCCAATTGGACTCGATGAAGATCAATAAGATTCATGCGAGAAAAGATGTGATCGCAGGTTCTAAGCTAAGCTTGGACTTCGATAACGCCCTCGGAACCCCTGAACGGCTTTCCACCCAAATTTGTATAATCACTACACAGGCGTGCAAAACCAAATTTTGGGTGAGTAGGCTTTGGAATGGGTCTGACAGGTTGAGCATTCTTTACCAAATCAAGAAGCTGTTGGGCGGACATAAATACTCCATCCTGAGGAGTAGCACTGGATTGACCAGCGCTGGGACGGCCTGGTCTAACCATTTCTCTTCTTTAAAAAAGAAAGAAAGAAGAATAAAAAGGATAATCTCAGAACAAATATCAAACAATCATGATTGATAAAACAAGGCATCACCCAGGAAATAGGATAGAACGGGTCCAATGACTCTTATAAATCCTAAGGCATGACTCCTAGGAAGAACTTAGGACAATGATCCTTGCTAGATTATTCTTCATTGTTCTGAAGTTTAGCTCCGGTACCATGTTGTGACGCCCTACCGCTATGCTCACACTAGCCAAGGACACTACGGAGTATGCCGTCAACTAGCACGAAGAATAAGGCTGTTAAGGAGCGACATCCGTGTAATTGCTTTATGCAAGCACCGATATGCCAGATAGTATAACATGCATTTCTTTATAAGAGGAAATCCGACATACCGATACAAAGTCAAAGCTACTACACAGTGGCTATATGATCTTCGAAAAAAAATATAGAAATAAGCATAACACAAATCAGTCACAGATATTCATGTCACAAAGGCGGAAACAGATATGAATATAACACATACAAGAGTACATCAGAGTAGTGGTCAAATAAGATCCACAATATCACAAAAGAATAGACACAAGTGCTACATCAAAGAGTATGTATACATCAAGGAGTCTCTATCTCGAATGTATAACAACAAAAACTACCAATCTAATGTAGTTGGACAAAGGTCAGAAAATGACGATCCCGGATAAATAGTCAAGCAGAAGCACCTGTAACATCTCGGTCTGACCCTAGTATTATTTAATAAGAAAATAATAAACGGATCAGTCTAGCTATAAATATTAGCTAAAAATCAGATAGAATAAGAGATATGACAAAAACGTATGATAATAATAATGTCATATTGTGATTAGTATGCAATTGAAAATCAACCAGAGATTAATCTATATCACAAGAATCTTCTCACAGATCAAAAAGAAAACCATATTCTTTATTTTTATTCACTAAGTCACAAATATTGGCAATCATCTCAATGCCAATCGTAAAAGTTGTCGAAACATAAATTCAGCAATGCATAAATATTGATAAACTCATCAATGTAAATCACTAAAGTTGGTGACGCAAATTCTAGAAATCATCAATTAGAAATCCAGAAATCACAAGAGAGGGAGGCCTATCACAAAACGGGAGCATGAAAACTCGCCAACATGTGTATCACAAAATGGAACGCTATTCCATTGTTGCTAACCATTAATTTTGAGCCGAGGCTCCACAAAACGGTCCGAAGACCATGGGTCGCTACCCCACCAATTGTGAGTCGAAGCTCCACGGAAACGGGGTTTAGTCTCCCTCGTAGACAAAGAGACATCGCACATTGTTAGTCTAAACCACAAAATGATCATCATCGATCATCAAGAAGTGTCAATTACACTAAGCTAGTAAATAAATGAGTTAGGCTTCATGTCCCATAACCACTGGCTTAACTTAAATATTTACGAACAAATTGTAGATTCCCACTCACAAATTTTCACAAGAGTTTCAATCAAACAAGTCCAAAAATTAACCGACGAAGTAAACGCAAGCGTTTCATACCACTTGTTTTACAAAGCCGTTTAATTAGATTTCTCAAACGAATGAAGTAAAGGTTTGTATATACAAATAGATTGGAAAACGGTTTTAATAACGAGCTTTGTAATAAAAATAGGGTTGAAATCATCTTTGTGAAAGAGTTTGAATATAATAGAAACCTTTGTATTTTAAAGTGACAAATCATAGAAATGATGGTAGAAACAATCAATCACCAAAAATTCACATACGAAACGTGAATTAAACCCAATGAAATCGATACCAAACCCATCAAAGGGGATATTCCCAAAAATCCAAAGAAAGAAGCCATCAAAGCCGATAATAGTGATAACAGCTAGTTGGATCGACCGAAAATCGATTAACATTGGAGTTTTACTCAAAATTAGGAAAATAGGTAGATATGCACAGATCAAGACATCTGAGGGGTTGATCCACACGTCTTGTTTTGGTTTCTGGAAATATTCTAGAAAACCAACCAGACGCCTGGTTCGGCAAACCAGACGTCTGAAACCATCCAGACGTCTGGATTTAAGAATCAGACGTTTGGGATTGGTTTCTGACTTTTTTTATATTTCTCTGCCATGTATAATTTTCTCCAGGAGGCAAAACCAGACGTCTGGCATTGGTATCCAGACGTCTGAACACCTAGTAAGGGCAACAATTTGCCTAGGCCATGATGGCCAGAATGATTTCGGGAGCGATCGAGCAAGCAACGGCAACTAAGGGTTTACACCAAGCGACAACCCAGCCTTATAGTCTCTTCGATGCATCCCAAACAACATAACCAAACATCCTTAATAGGATTTTCACAAAATTGGACTTCGAATCAAAAATTAGTAAATCACCAAATCAATTCAAATCAAAAGCAAATAATCATGAATAGATGTTAGGAATTCATACCTAACCACAAAGATAGATATAGACATAGATGTGAGATAAAAATCTCACCTTTTACACAAAAATAAGGAAGAAGAAGCTTGAAAATTAAGGATGATCAACCACTCTTCAATCTCAACTATAAAAGCTCCAATCTAAGTTAATAAGCAATATTTCCCAAATTCGGTTATAGGAAATTTCTAAAATTGGAGAGAGATTGACATGGAGAAGAAGAAGGAGATGCTTACCTAAGCTTCACTTTGAATTTGGAGCTCAAACTTGGAGTTGCTAAAGAAACTAGGGCTTAGGATTTTAATTTCCAATCTCCTCCACCATTTTTGCTAAAGCTTGAGCTGTAGGAAATATTATGAAGGAATGAAGAGGAGTGGAGTGGAGTTGGGTTGACATGTTTGGTTAATGGGCCGAAACCCAAACCCAAAGCCCTAAGTGAAAAGGTCGAAATTTTAGCTAGCTCTAAACATATCGATGTTTATACTCAAAAAGGTCGTAAACGCCATTTTGAACTCAATGGAAGTGGTCTCGAGTCCTAATGTGATAGTTTGCAAAAAAGTAACATTTTCGGACTTAAATCCGACTAACGATGCTATATTTAAATAAAATATTTAAATATACAATCGTAAATTATGTGGTTGTTACATTCTTATTCGATTTTGATGATTGTTTTTGAAATGCTTTGAGAGCTATAATGCCTAACAATAGGCTATCTGTATTTTAAGAATTTGAAATTCATATCTGAATAGAATTTGAATTGATTTTGGGTTAAATTTGAATTGAATTCGTATTGAACTCAAGTTATCAGTCTTGAGTTATCTTTCTTGTTTGTCATTGTTTTCGAGCATGGTTTTCACTAAACCATTTTTGAAGTGATTTTTTGAAATAAATGGAAATTTCAAATTATTATTATATAGTATTTTAAAATTATTTTTCTAATATAAAATCTATTAATTTCCTATAATAAAGGAATTTCAAATATTGGTTTTATTAATCTTTTTGGGAAAAAGTTGTAGGAGCTTGTTTTCTCTAGTAAACTATTTTATATATAAAACATACACTTTTAAACTATTCGAACATATGAGAAAGAGAATTAAACGATTTTATAAAACATGCAGTATGGGACTTATGCGTTTACTATTTCGGTTAATTCCGGACTTGTAAGATCAAAGATATTTGAGATTAATGATTCTGAGATGTTTTACCATTTTGTGGCATATTTTGAGTTTTTTAATCCCTACGTATTGGAATTATTTAAGATGGCCAAGATTTGGAAAGTATTATGGTTTGAGATCTCCTATGTAGGAGTATGGTCGATGAGAACCATCACGATGTTTTATTTACTTGCCAATGATATAAGGCAAGTCTTGAGTATATGATTTCATATTTTGAGATTTATGGTTTATGAGGAACCATCACGATGTTTTCACTTGTCGAGGAGATGAGACAAGTTACGATTCCATTTAATACTTGTAGATGAGATGAGATGAGTATGGTGTCTCTTTATCACTTGCTAATAAGGCGAGGCGAGATATGATTTTTTAGTTTTATGATGTTCCTAGTGTAGCATCGACTAGCGGCTAGTAAACCGCTAAGTGCAAACGTGTGGTATGGAATACACGTTAACACCTTTTGGGTTCCTCTTCATAAGTTTGTGACACATTCGTGATGTTTACCTAGCAGAACTGCTTTGGGAGGTGTTAGTGAATTTTTCATGAGGACAAACTACTTTAGGAGGTGTTAGCAACCTTGTTAAGGCTGAAAAACAGCTTGGAAAGGTGCTAGCGACCTTGTCGTGAGAAAGAACTGCTTTGGGAGGTGTTAGCGGCCTTATCTAAGGCTTCGGCCATATGAGTTTAGCACATGCAGCATTTCTTCGGCATTATAATCAGGGATCTGGCCAATCTAGGTTTTTTGAGTTTTGAGTTCGTCGTTTTTGGCGCATTAGTGTTATGATTTTCTGAGTTTTGAACATGCATCGAATTCTTTATTGAGTTTGAGATTTTATGAGTTTGAATTCGTATCGTGTTCCATGAGCTTTTAAGATTGAGATGTATGTGTGAGATTTAGCCGTCTTGACTTACTTATGAGTTTGAGATCTCACATTCTTATGGAGTTATCTTGGGTTGCTTTCATGACTTCTATTTGTGATTAAGATGAGTTTTCTCCTTTTTGGAATAATGGTTCGTTGAACCATTTGAGTTTTGCTTGATTTTTATATGAGTTGATTTGAGTTCATTATGGGTTATCACTGACGATATGAGGCACTTGTGTTTTATTTGAGCATTGAGTTTGAGTTACCTCTTTCGAGGTATTTAGTCACTTAGGTAGCATTTGTTACTTAAGTATTGATTTATGAGTTATCTAATCCTTCTCCTCATTCAAAAAGAAGTATCACTATATCCATTCTGCTTCATATTATCGATATTGACTGATTTGTGTAGCTAGACTGACCCGTGTATTTATACTCGGGTCAGACCGATTTGTTTCAGGCATCATCTATTGGGCTTAGCTTAAAGCTAATGTTGGACATTAGCTTATCTATCGCTTGAGTAGTTTATTTCTTCCGCATACTCTAATGTATTTACATTTGATTCGATATGTATGGTGTGGTTGAGTACCACCTTTATTGTATTCATATTGTATTGTACTAAACATGTATCAGTGTATATGTATATATAAGATGTTGATTAATGTTCTATGATATGCTTTACATTTAGTTATTGTATTTTGTTCTGGTAGATCCGTTAGCCACCTATAGTTATGGATTAAGCATTTACTAGGTATATCGATCCAGTCTAGTTGAAAAGAAAAATTATATTGCATTTATCGACGTATTCGATAGATGTTTAAGACAAAATTATAGATGGTCACCCTTAACCAGCCCTATTCTCCACTTTAGTAGACAGAATTACTTGTTAATTCTCCTTGCTAAGGTGGGTCTCAGGGTGGGGCGTTACAGCTTGGTATCAGAGTTATGCTCAGAAAAAAGTAGAATAAACACAGGACAGTACGTATATCACGATACGTCGAAGTACAATACGAGTGAATCATTGTCCTTTATTCGAGCTTGTTTTCGAATCGTGCTTTGATTCTTTTTCGACTTTTGGGATATGCTGAGATGGAATATGTCTAGGAATATAAATCGTACTCCGTAGTATTCCATAATTGAGTTTGACGTTATCTTATCTTATGAATAATCTTATTTGGGATTATTCTATTCTTATTTTTGTCGATGCGAATGAGTTCGTATCGAAGAAGCTTATCGATTCCTTTGAGTTTTGTCAATGCATTCTCTTAATGTCCTTTGGTTTGAGTTTTGAAGCAATATAAATATGAGTTTTAAAGAGAAATTTGAGCTTTGAGATATTTAAAAAAAAATCAAAGAATATTTTCAGAATATATTTACGTGAGTATTATTTCTTTTATAGAAATAATTTGAGAGTGTTAGGTTGTCCATCGAGCAGTTAAGAATTCTGGTCGATACGCCTGATCAACGTTATCGATAGGAATCTCCTAAATTCTATTATGAGGCAATCAGACACAATGGTTCGTGTTTTAAAAAATTGAGATTTTGAAAATAATATTTTGAGATTACATATCAAATTTATTTGTGAACGGTAATTGCAGCCATTAATTTTAGAGACGAGTAACAGAGTGGCGAGGCAGTTTTGTGTCAAGACCCATCTTTCACTACCCAGAGAGATGCGTCATGAGTAAGAAAGGGATAGAAAAGAGAAAAGATAGAGAAGAAGAAAGAAACAACATCAAAATCTCAATAACGAAACGAATAAATTACATTAATCACATAAATATTACATAGTATACAACATCTATCAGTGTTACACAGCCTATACAACACGTACTAGACAGTTATAAACACCTATCTAGTTATTACATCTCAATATACAACTCAAACAAACGACTCAGAGATCAACACAGCGGAACCACTTATATATCTACAAACGCTGAAGCCTCCTGCTCTATTACTCCTCCAAAATTCATCAAAGCTAACCTGAATCCCTTGGCTACTCATAAAAATTTGAGTATCCAAGAGTTTAATAAAACAGAAAATAAACACTTTGGTCAGACATGGGTCTGGTGTGAGTAAACGGTTAAAAGTTGCTTAACTTTGAAAAACCTTTGAAAACAAAAGGTATCACGTAAGACTCCCCACATATAAACATGGGTAAGTATTTACCTTACGCTAACCAAATCATTTGATAGGAAATCCAGTGATATTATAATAGGTTCTAGGGTTTTCAAATAAATAAGAAATAGCTAAAATTGTTACATGATTAAATTCCAACATACTAGCCACAAAGTGGGTAATACAATCAAACCGTAAGGGCACGTAGGAAGAATGAGTTTCCATCAATGGCAGGGCTACTGGGGTACTACCCTTCATAGTACGTGGCCTAGATCACCATACTGAGGATCCACCCTAAATCCCCTGCAACACAAGGCTGGAACCATCCCTTACTAGATAGTCCGGAACAAGAAAATCCCAGCAGTTGTCGCAACCAACTGCCCCACACAGCCGAATAAAAGGGACTTCTAGACAGGGGAAAATCTCGTCCTACATGGGTGCTATCCACTTAGCCTTGCTGCACCTCCCCTGTTTTAGCCATTCCCGGTTGATGAGGCTTGAGGCTTCGATTACCTTTATATAACACATCTATCTTAGAATGCTCATCGTCCACCTGACGATGTTCTGAAAGCATTCAATCCATACAAGTTCGTTCCGGGTTCGAACGAAACCGAAGGCATTATCTCGTTACTTCATTTTGGAATCACCCTCAGAGTTAACGATAATAACACTTGCACTTTGAATCTTCATTTTCACTTGAGATTCACGACCTAACATTAATTTGGATCGATGTGGTTTTCGGATATCCAAATCTAGAAACCGGATCCAGGTCTCATCGAAATCCAAAACGCCATCTTTTAGGTCCAGGTTGTTCTAAAGTTAAAACAATTCAATTTATTATCTATATTCACACAGATAGAGAATTCACATTATCACAAATAGATACATCATATCACCACCATTCAACCAAATCATCCATATCAAAAATCAGCACATATCTCATATCCGAGATATCAAACCATACAAGGCAATCAACATCATCCAACCATCCATAAGCAAAGATCTATTAATCGCACCATTTTTATTAATTTAAAATGAATTAAATTAAGTACTTCATCTGTAATTAATTTAAAATAAATTAAATTAATTACTTTCATCACATAAATCTTGCTTACTTAACCATTAATTGATTATAGATCAATTAATCATTCTTTAAGTATTCATTTTAATTAATCACCCTTGATTAATCATTCTCTAATTATAGTAAGTAATTAGCCTCTAATTAATTATACAAATTAATTATTCTTAACCACTTACAGTAATTAACATTTAATTACTTCATAAATTAATTAATTATAATTAATTACATTAATACTTAATTAATTACATTTAATTAATTACATTATAATCACTTATTATTGATTAATTACTCTTTAATTAATCAATCCTTAATTATATCATTAATTACATTAATTAAAGATCCCTTAATTACTTCTTAATTAATTATTAATCATACTTAATATCTAATCTTTAATTAATCTTTATTCATTAATCCACCGTGATTAATCATAATCGGTAATTATTACATCACTTAATTAACTTCAAATAACTTTATTAATCAATTCTTAAATTTATTACGCTAAGTAATTAATTATTAATTACTTTCACTAAGTAATTATCCTTCTTCATTAATTACACTAAGTAATTAAATTCAAAACTACTATCATTCTTCAATTAATTATATCCTGTAATTATCCACTAATTACTTCACTAAGTAATTATAATTTATAAATTACACTAAGTAATTATACTTAACCATCATCTAATGATTATTTTAAATTAATTAAACTAATTAATTAACTTAAAATAATCACATTAATTTAATTAATTGCATTGAGTAATTAATCCCTTTAATTACTTACATTAAGTAATTGTACTTAAATAATCCCACAAATGATTATCCTTAATTAATTAATCTAATTAATCATCTTAAATTAATTATATTAATTAACATTTTGTAATCCCTAGTTAATGATCTTCATTAACTATTAACAATTCTTTAATTACTTTCTTAAGTAATTATACTTTAATTAACCATTATTAATTGCAAATTAATCAATTATTAATCATAGATTAATTATTCTTTAATTACTTAATTAATTAAGTGCTTAACTGAAACTTAATTAATCTTTAATTACTTAATTTATTAATTTTAATCATTAATTAATAATCTTTAATTATTCAATTAATGATCTTTAATTACAAATTAATTAACCTTAATTAATTAACTTATTAATTTAATTTATTCTAAATCATTAAACCTTAATTAATCCTTAAGATAAAGTATTAGCCTTTATAATTACTTAATTATCATTACAAAAGCCTTTGAACCTTCTTACTTTTAAATTTACCCTTAAATTCATTCCAAATTTAAGATTCAAAATAACTTCAAATTTAACCTCAACAAAATTTAAAACAATTTGAAAATCTTTTAAATCAAATGTTAAAGAAAACTTATCTTATGAAACCAAATTCATAAATTCAAACCTTGTTTTATTAAAACTTATTAACATTTACTTTGAAATTTGATAATACTAGAAAACTTCCTTTGTTTGCTTTGAAACTTATGCTTTTATAAAACTATGTCATATTTTCACTTTATTTTAAACTTGATCTTCCATTTTAAAACATGATTGCTGCTTCATAAACTTGTTCTTATCTTTGTTTTGAAATCTGAAATCTGCCTTTTATTTAAATTTAAAACCTGTACCAATCGATCATAAAAGCACTTCAATCTCGAATCAAAGGAAACTCCCCGAGCAAACTTCAATCACCTAACCGTGCAACCCTGAGTCCACTCGTGTTCGCTTCAGCTTCGAGCCACCCACAAACATTCACGAGCATGATCCCGAGTCACCCCACTTTCCAAAGCTACAGATTAAAATTGACATTTGAAGGCACTCGTGCACGTGCACGATGGTCTGGACGTCGCTGCCACCCTATTGACGTCGCTTCTAAGTCGGCGATCACCTCGACATAACATACGACTCCCAGATCGATGCAAATGTCAGCCAAACGAAAACAAGCTATCTGATGACGACAGAACCCAATATCACACTGACAAAACTGGATCGCCACGATGATCAGGGCGATCGAAATCCTCGTCCCTTTGACTTTGGCCTCGTCAACGACCCAGGCAGCTATCCCATTACTCGCGGTCGAACTCGACGCTTCGATTTAGACGAGATCACCTCGCAATTATACTCAACAGAATCCCCTCCCAAAACCCTAGTCTAGGTTTGCCAAGCAACTCCGATCACCAGAAAAATCTCGCACTATTTTTCCTGAGTCCCTCATGCCACCAACTTCCTCCAGACCAAGACCCACCTCCCAAAGCTTTTTCGATCATCGACAGTCGATCATAATCCAAATTCAAATCAACCCGACATTTCATGATGAATATTAAGTTAAAAATCATGATTGTTTTTTCTCAATTCATGATTTACAAAATTTAGGTTATAAAATCTAAACTATAAATTATGAACATTAATTTTTATCTTGTATTTTGATCATTACTGTATTGCTTTATTTTTGAAATATTTCCTAAATATAAGATCTTCGAACCATTTTAAAAATTTATATTATCATGTTTCAATCCTTTTTCCTTTACAGATCTTAGTCTAACACTAATTAGTTTGGTAGATATAAATTTTAGTATGTATTTGGAAGTCTGTTAAACAGAGAGATCACAGAACAAATATTCACAGACATATATACAAACATGCATTCACATCCATATACATATACAATCCATATTTCTACAAAAATTTCATAACAAACATTTAATCAACATTACAGGTATAAAATGTTTTCAGAAAAATGTTTATTCACCTTAAAAAGATGATGAACAGAGGCTTCTTTTTGAAAAAGCTTTTGATTTGGAAACTAGCATTGCTGAAATAAGATGCTTCTTTGAATTTGTAACTTGAATGTTGAAAATGCTTGTTATTGAAATTTGTTGAAGATGACTCGGATTTTGAAATAGAGATAAACTGCTTTATTTCATACTTAGGTTGAAGATGAATGCAGGCTTTGATTTTCAGATTGAAAAATGTGTTACAGGTTTTATGATTTTTGAAAATGGGATTAAAGGTTGTAGAATTTGATTTTTTTGGTATAAGGAGGGATTGATTACAGATTTTTGTTTAGAGAATTGGCTTGAGTTTTTTTTCTTTTTTGAAAAAGAGAATAGAAAAGAAATGAGTGAAAGAAAGCATATGTTTGTATAAGCGAAATTGTAACTTATCTAAAATAAAAGAAAAACCAAAAATAATAAATGACACTTGTACAATCTACTTAACATTTGTCATATAAAGTAGGTTATTAATTTACACTTGTTAAAACCAAACTTTTAAGTTTACATTTGTCACTTAAGTTGTTTTTATTTATGTTAAATGTAAATAAAAGCTTTTATACCTTATTTAAATGTATATATTTAAATTTCTTTTAAAGAAAACATAATAAAACAAATTATACACAAATAAAATTATATATATATATATATATATATATTTTAAATTCAAATATTTTAAAAATATCTACCCTTTTGAATTTTAATTTTCAATCCAAATTCAAATTAAATTCAAAATCCAATTTAAAATCAACAACATATTGAATTTGAAAATAACAATTCAATTTTCTTTAAAATCTATTTATAAAAATAACACATAATTATTATTATTTGAAAATAACAATCTGCCAATTTTAAATAATTTAAAAGAGATGATCTCATTATTTACAAATTACTTATATTACTTAAATGAATTAATGTTTTATATGTAAATTATATTTTAAACTTATATACATATATATATATATATATATATATATATATATATATCTCCAAATTATATTTATCGAGTAATATTTTAAAAGAAAATAAAACAAATCTTTTTGTTAATTTCATTTAAATTTAAACTTAAGCTAAATATAAATTTCAAACAAATAATATTTACCTTAAGTATTTTAAAATCATATGGTTGAATATTTAAATAATCTTTGCAAAATTTTATATTATATTAATCATAACTTCCAAATACCAAAACATATTAGAATTTGAAAACATGATTTTTATTTATTCACTCACACTATTCTATTTACAATATATACAAATATATATACATTATAAATAGAAAACATTTTATTAGCTTTTAAAAGATATAATTTACCAATTAAATATTTATTTGCTTTTAAAGGAATAAAATTGCCAATTTAAATTACAATTATAAAAGAAAATTATCAAATCAATTTAATTATTATTACATATTATTAAATTTATATTGCCCAAAATTCCGTGTTGTCGCATTCCTTTCCTCTTAAAAGAATTTTGTCCCCGAAATTTAAAAGCAAAGATAATTTAATAACCCATCAAAGAATTTAATTTTAAAATCAAAAGCATATATTATCAATCGTATGCTAACAACCATCGCAACCAATTCACTCAATCAAACAAATCTATTTATCCTGACACAAATTAGGATAGATTTCCAAGCACTATCTCGAGCTTCCCAGGTTTAAACACTAGAATACTCGCTCCACTGAATCTAAACAATCTACACTACTAAGCTACAGAGCTCCTACTCATCTAGATCTATAATCTAAACAGGATATCAGACCACAGACAAGTCCTGCTTTCCTACCAAATCCTCCTGAACCGCTGGTTCTAAAACCAGGGATGGATCATACATGTACTCGTTTAGACTTGCGTGAAATATATTGAATCCCAGTCATCCAAACGGGCAATTCAACCCTGAAGACCAAAGCACTAATCCTTACGAGAATACAGAAAGATCCAATATCTCGGAGCTAGCTTCCCAGTCTTACCAAATCTTATAGCTCCTTTGACCGGAGAAAACTTATCCAAAATTAAATCTCCGACTTCGAAATCCAAATTCCTCCGTCTCTTATCCATAAAACTCTCCTGACGATCCTGGGCTGCCTTCAACCCTCCTGATCAGCTCAACCTTCGCTGATGCCTCTAGAAACCACCTGGACCAAAAACAACCAACAGAATGATCCTCTCGCGATCAACCAAAATCAAGAATAAACTCTACTTCACAAACATCAGAAGACTACAAACTCACTTCTCCTATCCGGAAAAGACTAACATGAGCACTTGCTAATCTCGCCTTTAGATCTTGAAAAATTCCTGTAGAAGCCCTCTAATCCAAAACAGTGCAACTTACAGTTTCTTCTACTCTAAAACAGCTGCCACCTCGCTTCCGCTGCACAACTCTGATCTGGAGTAGATGAGAATGATGATGAACACGAGCACAAACTTGATCGACACATCTTGAAGGCATGTTTCATCAGATCCATAAAGAGAAAACTCAGAAGTTCCACCAAATTGTGATGGCCCACCTCTATACCCACGCTAGCCAAGAACACTACGGAGTAATGCTGTCGACAAGCACGGAGAATAAGGCTGTTGAGGAGCGACCGTCGGTGTAATTGCTTTGTGCGAGCACCGATATGACAGATAAAATATATCATGCAGGAAATCCGACATACCGATGCAAACTCAAAGCTACTACACAGTGGCTATAATAACCTTCGGAAACAAATATAGAAATAAGAATAACACAAATCAGTCACAGATAATTCATATCACAAAGACGGAAGAAGATATGAATATATAACTAACACATGAAAGTGTATATCAGAGTAGTGGTCAAAAGATCCACAATAATACAAAAGAATAGCAACACATGTAATACAAAAGAATATAACTATGAGTCCATATCTCAAGTGTATACAACAAGATAAACTACTAATCTAAGTAGTTAGCCAAAAATCAAAGAAATCAATCCCAAGTGAGAAGTCAAGCGTAAGCACCTGCAACATCTCGGTCTAACCCGAGTATTATTTAATAAGAAAATAATAAACGGATCAGTCTAACTATAAATATCAGATGAAGCGATATAGAATAAGAGATACGACTAAACACATAATAATCACAATGCTAAGCTGTGATATATATAAGTAATTGAAAATCAACAAAAGATTTATCAATATCACAAAAATCTACTCAAGGATAAAAGGGAATGTCATACTCTTTATTTCATTCACCAAACCATAAATATTGACGATTATATCAATATCAATCACAAAAGTCAATGACACACAAATTCACCAATGCACAAATATTGATAAAACTTATCAATGGAAATCACGAAAATTGGTGAAACACAAATTCTAGAAATCATCTCAAGAAATCCAGAAATCACAAAAAAGGGGGGAAGGCCTGTCACAAACGGGAGCATAAAGCTCACCATCACGTGTATCACAAACGGAACGCTAATTCCATGGTTGCTAACCATCACAAATTGAGCCGAAGCTCCACAAACGGCCCGAAGACCATGGGTTGCTACCCCACCAATTTGAGTCGAAACTCCACAAAACGGGGTTTAGTCTCCCTCGCAAACAAAGAGACATCGCACGTTGCTAGTCTAAATCACAAAGATGATCGTCATGATCAACGAGAAGTGTCAATTACACTAAGCTAGTAAATATATGAGTTTAGATTCATGTCCCATAACCACTTTCTTAACTTAAATATTTACGAACCAACTGTAGATCTCCACTAGAAAATTGTCACAAGAAGTTCAATCGAACAAGTCCAATAATTAACCGACGAAGTAAACGCAAGCGTTTCATACCACTTGTTTTACTAAGCCGTTTAATTAGATTTCTCATACGAGTGAGGTAAAGGTTTGTATATACAAGTAGATTGGAAAACGGTTTTAAGTAACGAGCTTTGTAATAAAATAGTGTTGAAATCATTTGAGGAAAGAGTTTTGATATTTACTACTAGTATAGAAAACCTTTATATTTTTAAAGTGACAAATCACAAAGAGGATTGTAAGAACAATCAATCACAAAAATTCACATTTGAAGACGTGAATAAAATCCAAAGAAATCGATACCGAATCCATCAAAATGGATATTCCCAAAAATAACGAAGAAAATGTCATCAAAGTCGATAATAAGTGATAATAACAAAAGGGAATCAACACGAATCGATTAACGTTGGAAATTCAATCCAAAAAGGCAAAATGGACTGAAACAGCAGGTTCAGTCGACTGAACAGAGTTTTCAGTCGACTGACCCTGTACCTGGAAATTTTCCAGGTTCAGGAAACTTTCTGTTTCCAGGTTCAGTCGACTGAACAGAGTATTCAGTCGACTAAATCATGCCTAAAAACTTTCGGGTTCCAGGTTCAGTCGACTGAACAGACTTTTCAGTCGAGTGAATCTTGCCTAGGCTGTTTTTCAGCCTATCCAAATGAAGAGCAAACTCTTCCAAAATGCAACCGGACGAACATTGGCTCTAAGGGTTTATGCCAATCGGCAACCCGGCCCTATATGCTCCTCGATGCATCACCAAAAGCATGATAAAACATCCATAAAAGGATCTTCACACAAATTTGACTTGAAAACCCAAAAATTGGAATATTCACAAAACCAATCCAAATCAAGAACAAATTCACATGAAGATGTGTTAGGAATTCATACCTAACAACCAAAGATAATTATAGTCATAGATGTGAGATAAAAATCTCACCTTTGAACTCAAAACAAATGAATGAGAAGCTTGAAGACAAGGGAAGATCAACCACACTTCAATCTCAACACAAGAAGCATGAATCTAAGCTTAAAAGAAGGACATTCCCAAAATTAGGTCTAGAAATTTCTGAAATTGATTAAGAGAATGAGTTGGAGAAGATGAAGAGAAGCTTACCAATGGGTTCTCTTGAATTTGGAGCTAGAAGTTGGATTTGCTAATGGAGACTAGGGTTTTGGAGTTTTAATTTCCCAACTCTCCCACCATTGATGCTTTAGAACTGAAAAGAGGAGGAAGTGAGAGTGGATGGGGAGGAGTGGTTCAGATTTGAGTATAAGTTAAACATAGGGCTGAACCCAAACCCAAAGTGAAAATGATCAAATTTTTGACTAGCTCCAAACATATCAATGTTTATACTCAAAAAGGTTGCAAACGACATTTTAAACTCAATGGGAGGGGTCTCGAGTCCCAATTCGAATGTTTGCAAAAAGTGACTTTTTGGACTAAAATCCGACGAATGATAAAATATTTAAATAAAATATTTAAATATAAAACCGATAAATATGCGGGTTGTTACACAAATCCTGAGCTGCCTCACCAAATCCTCTCTAGAAACCATCCTTCTACAAGGCTGAACCACCGGTAATACTCCTGGAATCCTAGTCGATACGGAAACTCAATCTCCAAATGTTATGGCAGACCTCTGACCTCCTCAAAGACATTCGAAAAAATCTCTGACAACTTCCATACCCTAGAGAAGCCTCAATCCCAAGCAAAAGATCAACCAAGAGAACACTCCACTATCGCAAGAAACTTTTGCAATCAACCCAGCCTAATTCCAAAGAAACTATTCTCTCTTTACTAATCAGAACAGCTTAAGCTTATCTAGTCAATCCATCCAAAAAATGGATCCATTTTGCTGCTTCTGAATTCCACCTCTAGAAAACTGCTTAGCCAAATGACCTTCTTGCAGGCACACAAAACAATCCGAGCTGCAATGCTGCCACTGATGCCAAAATACTTCCTTATCCAAGAGCTCTCCGAACCTCAAAACCATAACATCCAAATCCACAAAAGAGCCTTCGAGATGGGCAGATACTTCCTCAAGGAACTCAGCCCGAAACCTAATACGAACACCCTGCTGAACTCAGTTTCACCACCAATGCAGACACACATCCTAAAACTTGCTTCAAAAGAAATATCTTCGAAAACATCCATAGCCGCTGCGTCTCACCATGCAGTTGCTTCTTTCTGAAGTTTTAAAGATACCTTCACTCGCTTCTGCTTATCCGACAGATCCAAATTCTACTCATCCAAACTTGCACTTTAAAAATGGACTCTGAACCTTAACAGGTTTCCTTCAGAGATTGGTGAAATCCTTATACCACAGCAAAACTTACTTGAGACGGTATTTGGTCTCCAGTCTCGGCAGATACACTTCCAACCTCAACACTTAGACCTCTACTGTTAGTAGTCGTGCTATACACAGCACCACCCTATCTACCTATAGAACTCATATTGGAAAACCCGAACAGGTAACCCCATAAATAGGTAGAAATATATACATACATACATATATATATATATATATATATATATTAAAATTACCAATACGCTCTCTCAAGAAAGAAATCACTCCAAAGCCTAGGTATTCACTCAATCTAGCGCTTTGATACCAACTGTCACGACCGGTCTTTCACTACCCAGAAAGACGCATCATGAGTAAGAAAGAAAGGGGTATAAAAGAGAAAAGATAGAGAAGAAGAAAGAAACAACATCAGAATCTCAGTAGTGGAACGAATAGATTATATTGATCACATAAATATTACATAGTATGCAACATCTATCAGAGTTACACAGCGTATACAACACGTACTAGACAGTTATTAAAACCTTTCTAGTTATTACATCTCAATATACAACTCAAAAAACGACTCAGAGATCAATACAGCGGAACCACTTATATATCTACAAATGCTGAAGCCTCTTGCTCCATTGCTCCTCTAGAATTCGTCAAGCCTAACCTGAATCCCTTGGCTACTCATAAAAATTTGAGTACCTAAGAGTTTAATAAAACAGAAAATAAACACTTAGGTCAGACATGGGTCTGGTGTGAGTAATCGGTTTAAAGTTACTTAACTTTGAAAAACCTTTGAAAACAAAAGGTATCACGTAAGACTCCCCACACATAAACATGGGTAAGTTTTTACCTTACGCTAACCAAATCATTTGATAGGAAATCCATTGATATTATAATAGGGTCTAGGGTTTTCAAACAAATAAAAAATAGCTGAAATTGCTACATGATTAAATTCCAGCATCCTAGCCACAAAGTAGGTAATACAATCAAAACCGTAAGGGCACGTAGGAAGAATAAGTTTCCATCAATGGCAGGGCTACTGGGGCACCGCCCGTCACAGTACGTGGTCTAGATCACCGTACCGAGGATCCACCCTAAAACCCCTGCAACACAAGGCCGGAACCATCCCTTATTGGAAAGTCCTGAACAAGACAACCCCGGCAGTTGTCGCGACCAACTGCCCCACACAGCCAAATAAAAGGGACTTCTAGACAGGGGAAAATCTCGTCCTACTTGGGTGCTACCCACTTAGCATTGCTGCACCTCCTCTGTTTTATCCATTCTCGGTTGATGAGGCTTGAGGCTTCGATTACCTTTATAGAACACATCTATCTTAGAATGCTCATCGTCCACCAGACGATGTTCTGAAAGCATTCAATCCATACAAGTTCATTCCGGGTTCGAAAGAAACCAAACGCATTATCTCATTACACTCATTTTGGAATCACCCTCAGAGTTAAGCACAATAACCCTTGCACTCTAAATCTTCATCTTCACTTGAGATTCATGACCTAACGTTAATTTGAATCGATGTGGTTTTTGGATATCCAAATCTGGAAACCCGATCCCAGTCTCATCGAAATCCAAAACGCCATCTTTTAGGTCCAAGTTGTTTTAAAGTTAAAACAATTAAATTTATTGTCTATATTCACACAAATAGATAATTCACATCATCACAAATAGATACATCATATCATCACCATTCAACCAAATCATCCATATCACAAATCAGCACATATCTCATATCAGATATATCAAACCATACAAGGCAATCAATATCATCCAACCATTCATAAGCAAAGAACTATTAATCACACCATCTTTAATTAATTTAAAATGAATTAAATTAATTACTTCATCTCTAATTAATTAAAAATAAATTAAATTAATTACTTTCATCACATAAATCTTGCTTAATTAACCATTAATTGATTACAAATCAATTAATCATCCTCTTAGTATTTATCTTAATTAATCACCCTTGATTAATCATTATCTAATTACAATAAGTAATTAGCCTCTAATTAATTACACAAATTAATTATTCTTAACCACTTGCAATAATTAACTATTAATTACTTCATAAATTAATTAATTAATTACATTAATCCTTAATTAATTACCTTTAATTAATTACTTTATAATCACTTATTATTGATTAATTACCCTTTAATTAATCAATCATTAATTACATCCTTGATTACATTAATTAATGATCTCTTAATTACTTCTTAATTAATTATTAATCATATTTAATAATAAATTTTTAATTAATATTTGTTCATTAATCCACCTTGATTAATCACAATCAGTAATTAATTATCCTTAATTAATTAACTTCTAATAACTTTATTAATCAATTCTTAAATTAATTACACTAAGTAATTAATTATTAATTACTTTCACTAAGTAATTATCCTTCTTTATTAATTAAACTAACTAATTAAACCCAAAACTACTATCATTCTTCAACTAATTACATCCTGTAATTATCCACTAATTATTTCACTAAGTAATTATACATTATAAATTACACTAAGTAATTATACTTAACCCATCATCCAATGATTATTTTAAGTTAATTAAACTAATTAATTAACTTAAACTAATCACATTAATTTAATTAATTACATTGAATAATTAATCCCTTTAATTACTTACATTAAGTAATTATACTTAAACAATCCCACAAATGATTATCCTTAATTAATTAATCTAATTAATCATCTTAAATTAATTATATTAATTAATCATTTCATAATCCCTAGTTAATGATCTTCATTAACTATTAACAATTCTTTAATTACTTTCTTAAGTAATTATACTTTAATAAACCATTATTAATTACAAATTAATTAATTATTAATCACAAATTAATTAATCTTTAATTACTTAATTAATTAAGTGCTTAACTGAAACTTAATTAATCTTTAATTACTTGATTTATTAATTTTTAATCATTAATTAATAATCATTAATTTTTAATTAATAATCTTTAATTACAAGTTAATTAACCCTAATTAATTAACTTATTAATTTAATTTACCTAAAATCATTAAACCTTAATTTATCCTTAAGATAAAGTATTAGCCTTTATAATTACTTAATTATCATTACAAAAGCCTTTGAAACTTCTTACTTTTAAATTTACCCTTAAATTCATTCCAAATTTAAGATTTAAAATAATTTCAAATTTAACTTCAACAAAATTTAAAACAATTTGAAAACCTTTTAAATCAAATGTTCATGAAAACATATCTTATAAAACCAAATTCATTTAAATTAAAACCTTTTTTATAAAAACTTTTAAAACATATTAACATTTACTTTGAAATTTGATAATACTAGAAAACTTCCTTTGTTTGCTTTGAATATAAAACTATGTCATATTTTTACTTTATTTTAAACCTGGTTTTCCATTTTAAAACATGATTGTTGCTTCATAAACTTTTTGTTATCTTTGTTTTGAAATCTGAAATCTTCTTTTCATTTTAATTTAAAACCTGTACTAATGGATCATAAAAGCACTTCAATCTGGAAATAATGGAAACTCCCCGAGCAAACTTCGATCACCTACCCGTGCAACCCCGAGTCCTCTCGTGTTTGCTTCAGCTTCAAGCTACCCACAAACATTCACGAGCATGATCCCGAGTCTCCCCACTTTCCAAAGCTACAGATCAAAACTGACACTCGAAGGCACTCGTGCACGTGCACGATGGTCTGGACGTCGTGGCCACCCTGTCGACGACACTTCCAAATCGGTGATCACCTCGACATCACATATGACCCCGAGATCGATGCAAACATCAGCCAAACAAAAACGAGCTATCTGATGACGGCGGACCCAATACCACACTGACAAAACTGGATCGCCACGACGATCACGGTGACCAAAATCCCCGTCGCTCTGACTTTGGCCTCGTCAATGACCAACGCAACTATTCCTTCACTCGCGGTCGAAGTCGACGCTTTGATTTAGACGAGATCACTTCGCCATTATAATCAACAGAATCCCCTCCCGAAACCCTAGTCTAGCTTCGCTAAGCAACTTCGATCACCAGAAAAATCTCGAACTATTTTTCCTGAGTCCCCATGCCACCAACTTCCTCCAGGCCAAGACCCACCTCCCAAAGGTTTTCCGATCATCGACGGTCGACTATAATTCAAATTCAAATCAACCTGACATTCCTCGATGAATATTAATTTAAAAATCATTATTGTTTTTCCTAAATTCATCATTTACAAATACAATTCAGGTTATAAAATCCAAACTATAGATTATGAACATTAATTTTTACTTGTATTTTGATCATTACTGTATTGCTTTATTTTTGAAATATTTCCTAAATATAAAATCTTGGAACCATTTTAAAAATTCATATTATCATGTTTCGATCCTTTTTCCTTTACAGATCTTAGTCTAACACTAATTAGTTGGTAGATATAAATTTTAGTATGTATTTGGAAGTCTGTTAAACAGAGAGATCGTAGAACAAATATTCACAGACATATATACAAACATGCATTCACATCCATATGCATATACAATCCATATTTGTACAAAAATTTCATCACAAACATTTAATCAACATTACAAGTACAAACTGTTTTTAAAAAATTGAATATGGTAGTTTGGATAAGTAAACTGAATAATTCTAATTAAGGGGATATCTTAATTAGAAGAAAATATAATTTGATGCTTTGATTAATAAAATGATGTATTTAAGGTAAAAGAATAATTTGTTTTGAAAATTAAAATATTAATTGAATATTTTAGTACAAGTTATTAATTATGACTATAGAAATTTATTTTGATGGATAATCAATAATAATCTCTTGATAATAGAAGAAAATGGTTATCTCTTCCAAAATGAGTTTTCATAATTTTATGTGTCTTAGCTTTCCTGGGAAAAAGAGGATCGTTTAATAATTGATGTAGAAAAAAATTTGTATGAAACTGTTGTTTGAAATTAAAATGGTTTGGGAGAAATACAAATTTCAAATTGATTTTAAAAGCTGAAATTTCATTTAGAAAAGTGTTGCACTAAAATACCAATAACTAGAGATTTATAACTCCAAACGAGCTCAATATTTTTTCATATGGAAGAGATTTCAGCAAGCTGTAAAGTTTCTTTTTACCACTTTTAACTATTTTGCATTTTACTTAATCTAAAATGGGTTTTAATATGGATAGGCAGTTCTGCCCTATTACAAAATCCTTTAAGATTAAGCTGAAAGTAAATTTAACATAACATTCAAACCGTAAATCCGATTTTGATGATCTTTATATTGATGGAAATCATAGACTGAACAGAAAAATTTCGGTTTTACAAAGTTCTTTAGATTTGTTGTATGCTTGGTCAAAACAGGTCTTCTCTACAGTAGGTTTGAAATGAAAATAATTTATTTCCCCTCAATAGTTAAGTGTAGCATTTCTTATTTATGATCATGAACTAATATCATCTACTTAAATTAATTATAGGTTAAAAGAGGATAGATGAAATATATTTTGAGCAAAATGATTATATATATAAGTTTGTGCAAAACCGCTTTAAAATGCTAAAAGGGAAAGGTATGTTTTCAATTTAATTTCAAGAGTTAAATGATGATATATATTGTGTTTCCGACCAAATGGTCGATGTGTATCATATAAATCATTTTTATAATATTATATACGTCCCTCCATACAAAGGAGACTCCGTCGATTTTTTTAAAAATTTCTAACACTTGGAAAATTTGAGAAACTAATTGATTTATATATAGGTTACAAACAAGAGAATAACTATGGAAGAATTAGAGAATAAACCACCTTTTGGTTGATCTACCTTGCCTCTTTTATTTCCATCTTATATCGGTGTGGTTCCTTCCGTAGTATCATATGGAAATCATATCGATAATCATTTTGTTGGTTAGAGTTTGGGTTGGAGTTGTGTTAAATCCCAACTCTACTCAAGGAGCTTTTAAGAAATCAATTTCATTCGAGTAATCTTTTATGTATAGCATCTTGTTGAATTTCTATTTCGAAGGTGAGATGCCTTCGAAATTTTCTGTGTTTCTCGAAAAATTCAATGGTTTGCTAGTCTTTATATTAGCGCTTTAGAAACCATAGAATTAATCGAGCGAGTCTTGTCTTGGTTTTCTACCATCCTATCTTGAGAGTGTAAGAAATTTTTTTAAACTCGATCTATTCTATCCTTCCTTTGATTGATAAAATTAATAGGTTGAATACAAACTCTTCTTGAGAAATTGCGAGGACGCAATTTTGTTAAGGGGGGAGTCTGTAACAACCCTGGCATTGGATATTACTGTTAATAATAAATTATAACAGTAGTTGTAATTTAGTATTTTAAAATAAAACATAATTGAAAATTTTAAATCGTTTATTAGGAATAAACAATGGATTTTGTAAATAAAATGGGAAAAATAAAGTTGAAAATTTATTTTGTTTATTTGGGTATAAATATAGGATTAAATATGGATTGGATAAGTATTTGGCTTAAATAAATTGAAATATTAGCTAATTATTAGTTTGGAGCTAATAAATTAAATAGTGGTGTATTTCAACATTCAATTGTTGAAACAAATTTAAATTGATGGAAATAAAGTTTTAAAAACTTTATTTTGAGAATTTGAGTAGAGAATAATCAGTTTATAATTTTATTTGGGTAAACATAACAATGTTGGAAAATATTGTCAATATTAATCTTTTACGGATTTAAAAAGGAGAAATATGAAGAAAACATATATACTTGATTAATATAAGATATGAAATATTGTTTTAAAATAATATTTTGATGATTATAAATAGTTAAAATGATTTATTGTAATATATTTGACAAGGAATCAATTTTTATACAAATTGTTGTGTTAAAAAATAGGGTAAATGGTGTAATATTGATAAAAATAACATTTTATTCATAAAAATATTTTTTATTGTTAAAATAAATTTTATTTTGTTCAAATAGCAAATTCATTTTCACACAAATGGTTGTATACATTTTATTTGGCTTTAAAATGAAGAAAAGTGTGCATATAGTAATAATATTGGTTAAAATATGTACATTTCTTTGTAATTTTCTCTAAGTATTTTAGGTTGGGCTTATAGGGTAAGGTTTGAATCCAAAATCCAACATCTGGAGGCTTCTGATGAGAGAAAAACTAACAGTACATATTTTTTTTCTTTACTTCTTCTTCTCAAAAGATTATATAGTAAATAGAAATAAGAATAGCAATGGCCTCCTCAAATAAAAATTATATTTTCAATCAATTTGCTGCAAATTCAAGAAGTAAATTAACAAAATAAAGATTAGAGAAGGTTATTTGAATTTGTTTCTTCCTTAAAGCTTCAATCTTCTAGCTACAAATCTAAAGTTTTACCCAATAAAATCACATGGTGAGTATCAAAACTCACATTTTCTAGCTTTGACTGATATTTCAAGGTAAGAAATGTCAAATTTGTTTGAAGCATGTTTATTTGCAAATCGTTGTCAGTATATTGTGCATAACCTTTTCATTTCTTAACCAAATTTGATGATTTTAGATGTTCTGGAAAGCTTAGATTATGAGCTACAAGTTTCATGTTCTGAGTTTTCCAAAATTTTGAAGTTTGTTTGCTTAAAATTATGCTTGTTTGTTGTTGTTTCGAGAGTAAATTGACAGCAACAACAATCATAGGCTTGAGAAGTATTTTAACCATAAGTTACTCGTTTCTTATCCGATTTAGGTCAATTATTTTTTGCTGGAAACTAGATTCAATAAGGAATAATTTCTCCTCAAGTTAAATTTTGATATTTTACCATTTGATTGACCTGAAATAGATTTGAAAATAGAAGTATAGTTTTGTTTTTGACAGAATTTCCTCAGTTTGAATTTGATATTGTTTGAGCTATATCTTTCTCGATTTTGATCGGAATTTGATAATTTTAGATCTTTCGAAAACCCAAATTATGTACTACAACTTTCATGCATTGAGTTTTCTATAATCTTGGGGTTAGCTACATCAAAATTGAATTGTTCTTCTGCTAACCCGAGAGCAAAATCTACATATGCTCTGTGTTTGAAGTTGAAACAAAATTAGCCATAACTTACTCGATTTTGATCCGAATTTGGCATTTTTCGATGCTCCGGAAAGCTCAAATTATGTACTACAAGTTTCATGTTTTGAGTTTTATTAAATATTGATGTTAGTTTGGTAAAAATATGTTTGATTGTTGCTATCCGGAGACCAAAATGACAGAGGTGTTGCAATTAAGACCCCTGAACTATTTTAATCATATCCTTTTCATTCCTTATCCAAATTAAATAATTTTAGATGTTCTGGAATGCTTAAACGTTGTAATAAAAGTTTTGTGTTTCTTGAAATTTTGATGTTTGCTTGGTCAAAATTGTGTTTGTTTGTCGCTATTAAGAGAGCAAAATGACAAAAATAACAATTATTGATCTGAGGAGTGTATTAGCTTATTTTCGCTCTAATTCTTATTCGATTTTGATGATTGTTTTTGAAATGTTTTGAGAGCTATGATGCCTATCAATAGGCTACCTATATTTGGATAATTTGAAATTCAAATCTAAATAGAATTTGAATTGATTTGGGGTTAAATTTGAATTGAATTCGTATTGAACTCAAGTTATCGGTCTTGAGTTATCTTTCTTGTTTGTCATTATTTTCGAGCACAGTTTTCACTAAACCATTTTTGAAGTGATTTTTTGAAATAAATGGAAATTTAAAATTATTATTATATAGTATTTTAAAATTATTTTTCTAATATTAAATCTATTTATTTCCTATAATAAAGAAATTTTAAATATTGGTTTTATTAATCTTTTTAGGAAAAAGTTTTAGAAGCTTATTTTCGCTAGTTAACTATTTTATATATAAAACATATACTTTTACACTATTCGAACGTATCAGAAAGAGAACTAAATGATTTAGTAAAACATGTGGTATGGGACATGTGCGTTTACTATTTCGGTTAATTCCGGACTTGTACGATCGAAGGTATTTGAGATTAATGATTCTGGGATGTTTTACCATTTTATGGCATATTTTGAGTTTTTTAATTCCTATTTATTGGAATTATTTAAGATGGCCAAGATTTGGCAAGTATCATGTTTGAGATCTCCTATGTAGGAGTATGGTCAATGAGAACCATCACGATGTTTTACTTACTTGCCAATGATATAAGGAAAGTCTTGAGCATATGATTTCATATTCTGAGATTTATGGTTTATGAGGAACTATCACGATGTTTTCACTTGTCGAGGAGATGGGACAAGTTACGACACCGTTTAATACTTTTAGATGAGATGAGACGAGTATGATGTCTCTTTATCACTTGCCAATAAATGGGGCAAGATATGATTTTTTTAGTTTTATGATGTTCCTAGTGTGGCAACGACTAGCGGCTAGTAAACCGCTAATGCGAACATATGGTATGTGACACACGTTAACACTTTTCGGGTCCCTATCCGTGAGTTTGTGACACATTCGCGATGTTTACCTAGCGGAACTGCTTTGAAAGGTGTTAACAACCTTGTCATGAGGACGAACTGCTTTGGGAGGTGTTAGCGGCCTTGTTAGGGCTAACAAAAAGGCTTGGAAAGGTGTCAGTGACCTTGTCTTGAGGACGAACTACTTTGGGAGGTGTAAGCGACCTTGTCTAAGGCTTCGGCCGTTTGAGTTTAGCACGTGCAGCATTGCTTCGGCATTGTAATCAGGGATCGGGCCAATCCGAGTTTTCTGAGTTTTGAGTTTGCCGTTTTTGGCGCATTAGTGTTAAGAATTTCTGAGTTTTGAACATGCATCAAATTCTTTATTGAGTTTGAGATTTTACGAGTTTGAATTCATATCGAGTGTTAGTCCCTGATGAGATGGTTTTGATGACAACAACCTTAGAATAAGATTATAAAATAAATACTAACATTAAAGTTTAGATATATATATTTAGGATTTAACCATATAGGTACCAAGAATGAAGACTGTACAGTACAGAGATTCTAGACTGAAGATATCAAGATTGAAGACTCAAGAGTATCAAGAATATCAAGAGTTCAAGATTTAAATAATAAGTAATTTATTTAGGAATTTTGTTAAAACTCCTAGAACAGCACTGGCATCTTAAAATCCAATTTATTCATGGAATTGAATCCACTTCGAGCTTGTTAAAGGGATGGAACCCTAAGTAGGATGGAACCTACGAAAAATCTAATGGAACGTTGTTTTGTATCCACTAACTTTTATTAAAATGTTTTTACAAAACTATATCTTGTTTTCAAAATGATTTCAAAACCTTCCTTTTAAAAGAATCAAAAACATCTATCCTGGTTTTAAAATACTTTTAGCCTCAAAATATCTTTATCTTCAAAATCAAATTATCCTTGGTTTTAAACTATCTTTTAATTATAATATATTTAACTTTTAATATTTATACTGAGATTTAAATATAAAATTATAGCAAAATTTTATTTATACCAAAATAATATTCTCTATACTTAATTATGTATTTTAACTATAGTTAAGAATATTTATAAAGTTTAAAAAATAGTTTAAGTACAAGATATAAGTTATTTTCAAAGAAAAATAAATTATCAAAAATACCATAGGCCTATCGACAACCCCTACATACCCTTGTCGATAAGGTGGTAGTTTATTTCAAAATTTTGAATTTCAAAAGAAGTGTCTATTCGTCATATCCTTTCACGAATGGATATGGTTGTTGTTCTACTATAAATAGGGGCAGTTTTAAACGAATTTAAATACAATTTTTCTCTGATTTCACTCCTCTTCTTCTTCCACATTTCTTTACATATATTTTTAGCATTACTCTGCCGAAATCACCATTGAATCTAACTACATCATCTCTAGTTTGATTCTCTATCACTATCTCAACAAGATCTCAGTGCTATTCAGATTTATAGGCTTCTTTGTAATAAATTGAGTGAGAAAAGTTGTGATTGTAGCCTGTGAAATCAATCAAGCGAGAAAAGGTGTGATTGTAGCCTGTGAAATCAATTGGGTGAACTTGTTGCTCGTAAAATCAAGTATCTCTACCCAGAGGATTGTGAAATTGGAGTGGTATATGGCCGTGAAATCGAGGGTGTAATTGTAAAAATTGCTTTTGAAAAGAAATCCATACTTTTGTACGGTACTGGATGTAGGGTAACTCTGAACCAGTATAAAATCCGATGTGTTCTTTCCTTTATTTATTTTACTTTATTTCTGCATCTGTGTGATTCTGTGATCATATTTGTGTCTGAATATTGCATACATTTGTGTTCAAATTAACATAAACTCAAAAAGATTTAGTAATTCCTTAAAACACTATTCACCCACCTCTAGTGTTAATTCTAGCCTTCAGATCCGTAATCCGCATTTCTCTTATTTGGTATCAGAGCAAGGTTTTCAAAGTTTCATAATCTGAATTTTGAAAAAATTTCAAAATGGCTACCAACACTGGTACTATTAATACTACCAACACTGGTTCTATTATCCTTATCACTGGTTCATTTGTAGAAGGTCAGTCTACTGTTAGACCGCCACTTTTTAATGGCAGCAACTATGCATATTGGGCATGTAGGATGAAAATATATTTACAATGTATATGACTAGACACCTGGATATCACACAGACTGAATATTTTGAACTAACGACTGATTTTCCACAGTGGACTGCTGAGCAAAAGACCGTTGCACAAAACAATTCTAAAGCTATGAATATTTTGTTTTGTTCAGTTGATAGGGATGAATTTAATAGAGTGTCATTCTGTAATTCTACTTATGAAATCTGGAAAACTTTGCAAGTTACTCACGAAGGAACAAGTAAAGTTAAATAGACCAAAATTTTCATGCTCACAAATCAGTTTCAATTATTTAAAATGAATTCTAATGAGTCTATTTCAGATATGTATAGTAGATTTTAGAATATTGTGCATTTTCTAATATCCTTGGAAAAGGAATTTTCGGAAGAAGATCAAGTCAGAAAAATTTTAAATTCTCGTACTCCGGAATGGGATCAAAAGACACTTGCGATCAAAGAGGAAAATGACATCAGTATCTTAAAGATAGAAGAATTAATTGGAAATGTAATGTCGTTTGAAGTCCAAATGATTGAGAGAAGAGAAAGCAAAGCATCTAAAAAGAAATCAATGGCATTCAGTGCATTGACCGATGGATCAGACTCAAACAGCGATAATGATGAAGAGATAGCCTTTATGACCAAGAATTTTCGAAAATTCCTGAAATACAGAAAGATGAATAATCTCAAGAGAAACAACTATAAGAACTCTGGAAATCAGAATGTAGTGTCAAACTATATCAAATGTTTCAACTGTGATGAACCAGGCCATATCAAAAGAGACTGTCTGCATCTAGATAGGCAAAATCTTCTTATAAACAATGATACCGCAAAGAAACGAAAAGGTGCATTTACTGCTACTCTAGATGACTCAGACTTGTCTTCAAGCGATGATGATCAGAAGGCAGATAATTCAAATATGTGTTTCACGGGTGTTCACGACTCCGACGAATTCAAAGAAATGGACTCAGAAAAAGGTACACATTTACAATACATTGGTTGAATTGCATGCTTAGAATTGAATGTTTGATTGGTTGATTTTGAATTGGTGTGTTGTTTGAATTTTAAATTTTTTTATTTTCCTACTATTTTTTTACCATTATTATTATTTAATAGTATCATAATATTTTATGGAATATGCTATGATTCTTGTAATATTCCAGATATATATAGACATTAAAAATAATATATATATATATATATATATATATATATTAAAATACTAAAGAGAAATAAATCATGAAAATTCAAAGACACTTGTCGACAAGGTCCCCACCATGTTGTCGACAAGGGTACAGAAATTTGAAGTTCAAATTTTGAATTCAAATGTTGAATTTTCCTCCATCTTTTCACTTCATTCAAGCCTCTGAAAAGTCACCTTTTGACAAGAGAACATGTCCTTTTAGAATCTATTTATTCACTATCTCTTATCACAACTTTTCACTTTCATTTTCAAATTCAAACTCTTATTCAAAAATTTCAAGCTCTCTACTCTCTACTCTAATGGCTTCTTCAAGCAACCCTTCCAGAATGAGAATTTCCAAAAAGATAAAAGAGCGACTCTACAATGATCTGGAGGCTATAAAAGCATATATCAACTATGCTAACTATGCAAAAGTCCATCCCGGAAAGTTTGCTCTATTTCAAGATTTCTCTTCTTATGAAATCGATTCTCTTTTTGCAAACAATCAAGTTCTTAGTCTTGTTGATGCTTTACAAAATGATTTTGTTTGTTATCCATATCCTGTTAAAATTTTCTATGCACATCTCAACCGTGGATTTTATTATAGAAATGATGATGAAATTTGGAGTAGTGTCAAAGGCACTAGAATCATTTTAAATTTTGATCTTTTGGGTACCATTCTCAATTGCAAGAGCACGGGAATGGATCTTTCTAGTTTTAATACCGATGAAAATAATCGTGAGATATTTCATCAGATTTTCGAAGGAGATAACTTTGATTTCATAAATCGAAACTTTCGACCAAAAGATAGAATTGTTAATCTTCTTTTACAACATACTTTGACCCCAAGATCGAGGAGTTTTAACAATCCGACTACAAAAGTTTGCAAAGCTCTTTTTTCTATTTTTGGAAATTATGATATTAATTGAGCACAAGTTATTTTGGATGAATTTCATCCCAAAAACCTTGAAGGTGAAAACACTTTGTATCATGGATTCTATCTCACTCGAATTTTTAATTATTTTGGAGCAGATTTCAAAGGAGAAGAATTTGTTTCAAGAAAAGTTTTTAATCACTCAAACATTTCTCTTATGAAGATTCCATACGTTTTTCGACCATATGAAACTCTTTCCGAAAAGGAAGAGCATTTGGCTCATGAGGAGATGGAAGAGGAGGAGGAAGAAGAAGAAGAAGAAGAAGAAGGTGATGAAATGGAAATAGAAGAAGAAATTAAAACATCCTTGGAAAGTATTGACTATCCGTCTAATCCAACCAACAAAACCTTACTCAAAAATAAAAAGATCATTGTTGAGAATTAACGGACACTTAAACGATCCATTAGTAAGAAGTTGGATAAAATGTCATCCAAGATGAACAAGTTTTTCTCCAAAGTCAGCAAGAAGCTTAGATTGTCCTCATCTTCGTCATCCTCTAACTAGTTCTACCTTTTCATGTCTTGTTGTATTAGTTTTAATTTGTTTTGATTTGAATGTTCGTGCAGCTTAATGTTTAGTCGTTGTACCATTCTATTATGAAATGAAATTGAATTACTTTTCTATAATCTAACTTATCCTATCTCCAGAATAAATTTTAGTATATTATATAAATACACACACACACACAATTATTCACAAAATCAAAATGAGTCATCAAAATTAACTGACCCGTATTACAACCCCCCTAGACCCTGTCGACATGTACTGGTCAGAAATGACTTTTCATTTTAAATTTGAAATTTGAATAACTACTGTGACGCCCCACCTCTATACCCACGTTAGCCAAGGACACTATAGGGTAATGCCGTCAACTAACACGGAGAATAAGGCTGGTTGGGAGCGACCATCTATAGACTTGCTTTAACTATCCATTAAATACGTCGGCAAAAATCATACCTAATAGATCGACATATCCAATGAATACTTAATACAAAACCATAGGTGGCTGGATCTATCAGAACAGAATATAGTAACTCAAATGTAATATACATCATAGAACAGTAAATCATCATATACACATATATCGATACACAACAGAGTTTACAAAACAATACAAGTCAGGTGGTATAGCAGACCACAATATACAGACGAGTCAATAGAATAAATATCAGAGTTACAACATGATAGGACTACACAAAAGCTATGACAAAAAGAAGCTAGCGGAGTAGTCCATGCGGAAGCAAAATAGGCTAAGTCCAAATGCACCTAACCTGTAACATCTCGGTCTGACCCGAGTATAAAATACACGGGTCAGTCTAGCTAAACAAATCAGTTAGATAAACTGAACAACAATAAACCTGTAAGGTTACAAGGTATAACATATATCTCTAAGGGAGATAACACAATCATCCAACAAAAGATGAATCATATGATAAACAGCCTCATATCATCGGCAACATATAGAAACAAAGGATGCAAATATCCCAAATCAAGCCAAAAAGGCAATAACAAATACCAATAAGGTATACTAGTTCCACAAGGTAAACGCTACTCATCATGCGGCTCAAAAAGACCAACACCGAAGGGCGATAACAAGGGAATATACATATGAATGAAACATCAGAAAATTTGCTCGAGCTCAGTACTGTACAAACAAGGATCCATAAGCCCGAAGACTCCAAACCCAATATGACCCATGCGGCTCATAACGACCAACATCGGAAGCGATACTAAAGGGCAACCCAATATCACCCATGCGGCTCATAACGACCAACATCGGAAGCGATACTAGGGCAACAAACCCGAAGGTACAAACCCGAAGGCAACATACCCGAAGGCAACAAACCGTAATGGTGAAGGTCAGAGACCCAGTACTGGACACCACTAACTGGCGGAATGTGTCATAACTCTCAAAAAGGAATCCAAAAAGTGTTAACGTATGTCCCATAACCACTCGTTCCACTAAATGGTTTACTATCCGTCAGCCACTTTCACACTCAAAGCAGTACAAAGTTTACCTCATATCATCGATAAACCAAACCCGAAGGTCAAAACGATCAATCGAATAGGTCGGGGACTAATCGGAAAGATAAACACATAGATTCATGGTCCGTGTTTTGCCTAACCATTTAATCACCCTTCCACTTCGCTCGAAGTGCAAAATTGTGCGTGTATTTTAAATAGAATTTATAAATCGGAGAAGCGAACTTTTAATACGATTTAAAGAAATCATTTATAAAACTCGTGAATGAATTCAAAAGGGAATCATTATGGTCAAATATGCATAAACAACTAGTTAGAATCAATATACATCGATAAAAGTAAAAATCACAAACAAATAGGCATACTGGACAAAATGAAGCAGGTCAGTCGACTGGCCTACTGCAGTCAGTCGACTGAACCATGACCCGAGAGTTTTTACTCTCTGCAGTCAGTCGACTGACTGCAGGGGGTCAGTCGACTGGCTGTAGCTGGAAATATTTTCCAGCCTAGCAATTGGAGGACCAACTCACCCCATTTGCAACATATCGAGCAATGGACTTAAGGGGACTTTTGCCAATCGATAACCCAACACCATTGACTCCGATTCACCACCAAAAACCATTATCAAACATCAAAGTTATGATTTTCAAGGATTTGACTCCAAAACACCAAAAAGTTAAATGTTCACCAATTTCAATTCAAACCAAAGGCAAATGCATATGAACAAGGTGTTAGGAATTCATACCCAACATCAATGAAATCAAGAGAAGTAGATGTGAGTTCAAAACTCACCTTTAACCCAAAATAAAGAAGATGAAGAAGGAGCTCAATAACAAGGAGAAGACCAACCAAACACAACTTCAACTCAACAAGCTTCAATCTAAGAATAAAACACATATTTCCCAATTTAGGTTTAGGAAGTTTTCTGAAATTGAAGAGGAGAAGAGTTGGAGAAGATGAAGAAGAGCTTACCAATGGATTCTCTATGATTTTGGAGCAAGAAATCAAGTTACAAAGGAGAAACTAGGGCTTGCAATTTCTATTTCTCTTTCCCTTCCACCATTTCAGTTTTAGCTTGAGAAATGAAAGTGAAAAGGAGATGAATGAAGAGCAGGGGCTGAGCTAGGGTATTTAGTTAAGCTAGTGGGCTGAACCCAACCCAAAACCCAATAGAAAAAGGGCCAAAATTTCACAAACTCCAAACATATCAAAGATTATACTCAAAAAGATCGCAAACGCCATTTTGGAACCAATGGAGGTAGTTTCGAGTTCCAATTCGGCCATTTGCAAAAAGTAACATTTCGGACCCAAAATCCGACTAACGACGCTATATTTAAATTAAATATTTAAATATAAAATCGTTAAATATGCGGGTTGTTACAACTACCTTGTGTCTATTCATCTTAAACGAATTTTTACACCTATAAATACATATGTCTTCCACAATTCATCACTCAAAATCATTTCTTATCTACTTTATATATATTTCTTCTCACAGACTCAAAAATGGATAATCCAATTCATAGTTTGACCGAGAATCTTGAAGAAACTCTTAACTCTTTCAAAAATATTCTCTCTTTCATTCTTCGTAATCAGCGACACTTAGAGTTGAGTCAAATGCAGATCATCAAGGAGCAAGAAAGGCATTTCGATGAGATACGATGGATGATTTCTTCCTTGCACAAAGATGAAAATGAAGCACATCCTCCAGTTTCTTCCATCAATGAAAATGAAAATTAGGATGCCATTAAAGCAGACCCTATATTTGGAGAAGAAGGATGGGTGGAAGTTCCTCATAATGTTTGATTTATTTGATTGCTTTGTTTGATTTGAATTGATTGCTTGGATTGATTTGATTTGATTTGGTTTGGTGTGGATTGATAATTGGTGTGAAAAACATAATATTTATACACATTAGTTTCTTTTCTCTCATTCTCATCGTTATATGATCTTACTTATATTTTCTACGCAAATGTAAATATAACAATATATAATTAATAAATGATTTGTGTTCTTACGTTTGATTTCTCACATTTGTGTTTTATATATAATTATCACTTTTATAAATATTATCATATATGGATTCTTAGTTAGGATAGTTAGTTATTAAGGACTAAGTTTTAGTTTTAGAATTAAGTGTCGATTATTTATGATAACATTATCATTATAATCACATGTCATATAGTACTAGATTAAGGGGGAGTTATATAGTTTGGAGTTAGTTTTTGTTGATGACAAAGGGGGAGAAGTATAAAATTGCATAGTTAGGCATAGATTAAGGGGGAGTTATTAGTTTTAAGGGGAGTTATTAGGATAGAAGTAATATTTTATAAAAAAGGTTGTCATCATCAAAAAGGGGGAGATTGTTAGTCCCTGAGGAGATGGTTTTGATGACAACAACCTTAGAATAAGATTACAAAATAAATACTAACATTATAGTTTAGATATATATGTATATGCAGGATTTAACCATTCAGGTACCAAGAATGAAGACTGTACGGTACAGAGATTCAAGACTGAAGATATCAAGATTGAAGACTCAAGAGTATCAAGATTATCAAGAGTTCAAGATATCAAAATAAGTAATTTATTTAGGAAATTTGTTAAAACTCCTAGGAAAGCACTAACATCTTAAAATCCAATTTATTCGTGGAATGGAATCCACTTCGAGCTTGTTAAACGGATGGAACCTAAGTAGGATGGAACCTACGAAAAATTTAGTGGAACATTGTTTTGTATCCAATAACTTTTACTAAAATGTTTTTACAAAACTATATCTTGTTTTCAAAATGATTTCAAAACCTTCCTTTTGAAAGAATCAAAAACATCTATCCTGGTTTTAAAATACTTTTAGCCTCAAAATAATCTTTATCTTCAAAATCAAATTATCCTTGGTTTTAAACTATCTTTTAATTATAATATAATTAACTTTTAATATTTATACTTTGATTTAAATATAAAATTATAGTAAAATTTTATATATACCAAAATAATATTCTCTATACTTAATTATGTATTTTAACTATGGTTAAGAATATTTATAAAGTTTAAAAAATAGTTTTAATACAAGATAGAAGTTATTTTCAAAGAAAATTAAATTATCAAAAATACCATAGGCCTGTCGACAACCCCTACATACCCTTGTCAACAAGGTGGCAGTTGATTTCAAAATTTTGAATTTCAAAAGAAGTGTCTATTCGTCATATCCATTCACGAATGGACATGGTTGTTGTTCTACTATAAATATGGGCAGTTTTTAGCGAATTTAAATACAATTTTTCTTTGATTTCACTCCTCTTCTTCTTCCATATTTCTTTACATATACTTTTACCATTACTCTGCCGAAATCACCATTGAAACTAACTAGATCATCTCTGGTTTGATTCTCTATCACTATCTCGACAAGATCTCAGTGCTATTCAGAGTTATAGGCTTCTTTGTAATAAATTGAGTGAGAAAAGGTGTGATTGTAGCCTATGAAATCAATCAAGCGAGAAAAGGTGTGATTGTAGCCTATGAAATCAATTAGGTAAACTTGTCGCTCGTAAAATTAATTATCTCTTCCTAGAGGATTGTAAATCTGGAGTGGTATACCTCGTGGCCTTGAAATCGAGGGTGTAATTGTAAAAATTTATTTTGAAAGGAAATTCGTACTTATGTGCGGGACTGGATTTAGGGTAACTCTGAACTAGTATAAAATCCGGTGTGTTCTTTCATTTATTGCTTTTACTTTATTTCTGCATTTGTGTTTGATTCTGTGATCGTATATATGTCTAAATATTGCATACATTTGTGTTCAAATTAACATAAACTCAAAAAGATTTTGTAATTCCTTAAAACACTATTCACCCCTTCTCCTTCTAGTCATAATTCTAGCCTTAAGATCCGTAATCCGCATTTCTCACATCGAGTTCCATGAGCTTTTAAGATTGAGATGTATGTGTGAGAGTAAGCCGTCTTGGCTTACTTATGAGTTTGAGATCTCACATTCTTATGGATTTATCTTGTGTTTCTTTCATGACTTCTATTTGTGATTGAGATGAGTTTTCTCCTTTTTGCAGTAATGGTTCGTCGAACCATTTGAGTTTTGCTTTATTTTTATATGAGTTGATTTGAGTTCATTATGGGTTACCACCGATGATATGAGACACTTGCGTTTTGTAACATCCCGCCTTTTCGCACGCTTTAAATCGACACACGTGTCAATTCAAACCATACAAAAGGGCGGATTGTTATAGGGTAAATAAGAAAAAAAAGAAAGAAATAAAACAAAAATAGGATCTCACAGCGGAAGGATAAAATATAATAATCAAATATACAGTTCATGAAGCTGTTTTACAAAACCTTTGATTATATTTATACAATACATATCAGAGTACGCATACCAGAGAATAATAATTAATGCAGCAGAATTAAATGGTGTAGTGGAATAATATAGTAGATAATAATATTACAAGTCTTCATCTTCGTCCTCCAGAATAAAATCTTCAAATCCTGAAATGCTCGGACTGGCCCGAGCGAATTGAAAAGACAAAACACTCGAGTCAGAACTAAAAGATCTTATGTAAGTTAAATCAACAGGAATAAATATGAGTACGGTAACACAAGAGATGCTCGGGATTTACATCTCCTAAGGATCCGTTAAACTATTTACTATGTAGTATACTTCGCAATTATTATAGTGTCTAATTGTAAAATAAACTTACTTTTTTCTTAACATTAAGAGGTTACCCATATAGCCCTTAACACGTAATAGTCCCAGTAGTCCATCCAATATCATAGTCCCTCCTGATCGGGAAGCCACCAGAGGATACCACACGGGCTACGGGAGAAAACCAAACTCGTACAAGGCGCAATAGGGTAGGTGACACGGCACAACTAGGCAATGCCAGGGTATATATACCAATTACGCTTCCGAGTCGGTGGTGACGTGTAGCGCGCAGCTACCGCCCACCTCGAACAAACTCCTCCAAATCAAAGAAATCAAAAGTAAAGGTGGCCACCGAATCAATCCAAAGTCAGAGTATAGTATCGAAGGGAAGTGTCCGATCAAAGATGCTACCTTATTAACCCATCGATCGCTCCTGTTTTAGCCACCTTATGCCAACTCACGGGAGTTGGGTCCACGTATTTACCTCAGAGGAAACGCTGCCACCATCCTACTTCATTCTGGAATCTCCACCGCGTACACGGTTGTTAAAGTAGTTTTTGGAGTTGGCAGAGAGTATGACAACTTTAGATCCCGGTCACTTCAACAACCAAACATTATTATAACACCACGGTCTTTAAAAATAGTTTATACTTTAAAACCAGAATAAAATTATACATTTCAAAACCCATAAATATGATATCAATTCCATTTCCAAAACAACTCATTTTGATATTATTTTTATAAAACCCAAATCAATAATATCATTTTTATTTCAAATATATTTCTTTTCCAAAATCATACTGCCTTAAAATTTATAATATCTGGAAACCAAACATTTGAATTATAACTTTCGAAACATAATACTTCGAAATTTATAGCTTTAAAACCATAACTTCTAAAACTTGAATGGTTTGGATATTCAAATAGTATATAGAATAAAATAGTCTGAATTCAAAATTACTTTATAAAATAATTTCCGCGACTTCACAATTTTATTCATTTAAAATTTTAGGTCTAAACCCCATAAATATTGATTCACTTTCAGTTTCAATAAACACTTCGATTTCAATATATTCAACTTTGAGTATTTAACAATTTCAAAACAAAGGTTGGAAATTCTATTCAACAATTTATTGTCCTATTATTTAGTTTGGAAATATTCACAAAATAAATCAATAAAATAAAGCTCAAATTTCTAACAATTTAATATTTCCTTCAATTTATTTATACTAGAAATATTCATTTAATTTATCTTGAATAAAAGTCCAGTTATGAATATCATACCTTAAAATTTCCAAGTTTAATACGTTTACACCAACTTGTGGAGTTTAAATTTTTAAATAAGCTCAATTCCAAATAAATTTCCAATTTATTTTCCAATCTAAATTTATTTGAACCATTTAAAACTCCATATATATATAATATCTTAAACCTATACTTAATCGTATAATATAAATTATCAAACTCCATTATTCAACTTATTTATTTTTGTTTAACAAATTCATACATAGCTTAAATTCAAAAATTTAACTATATATGTATATATAAAATAAGATTTTATATAAGATCAAAAATAAATATTTATTAAACCGTATCCTACCCAAACCATAGAAAATCATTTTCAAAATATTTATATATATAGACCGACGGTGTCTGTATATAATTTTCTAACCTATGATCAAGTGATACGGATATTTATCATTTCAATCCGCGATTTAAAAAAAATGCGGTTGTATATCATTTCAAACCACAATCCTGAATGAAATGAAATGCATGATAACTTGCAGTTTATATAATATAAATACAGCATCCATTTATCCATCATATCAATCATCAAACATTTATCAATTCATCATCCAAATCAAACAATCACATCAATAAATAATAATTAATTTCTGACAGTTAAATTTTCAATAATGAATTAAATAACTGTTTAACTGTAGTTTATATGCAATAATAAATAAATTTAACTAGCAGGTTATATACAATAATAAATTTAACTAAAATTTTAACTGGCAGTTTTAAATGCAATGAATAAATTAATTTACAATTAACTAGCATTTTTAAATGCAATAATGAATTAAATAACGCATAAATTGAATGAATACAATTTAACTGAGAAAATGATGAAATATATGCCAAACAACTATAAATAAAATTTTAAACACATCATAAATCAATATAACCAACATAAGAAATCTTAGAAATTGTGAGTGGGTTAAAACACTCACCTTTTGGATTTAAATTGAATTAAAATCCAATTTAAACCCAAAAACTCAACAGCCTCAAAATCTGTCCAAACTAGCGTCAAAATGTCATAAATCTCAATACGATTCTAACAAAAAAACGCTCGTAAATCAGACATTGTATGCGAAAGTTATTCAAGTTATAAGATGACTATTGCCATAATAAAGTGTATATATATAGTGATATTAAAATAAACAAAATAAATACTAAATTTCACGTTTTGGGATGAGGAGACGAGGGTACCTGCTAACAAGGTAGTGGCAAGGCTTGGGTGAGGGGGAGAGGCTTTCACGCAACTCACAGCTTCAAGAAGGATTAGGAAAAAGTTTTGAAAGCGGGTGAGGGAGAAAATGAAATAGGGTCTTGTTTGCATAATGAAGTTCAGTGAGATTGGAAAATTGAAATGAGGCTAATGGAGGATGGAACCGAAGGGCTGTTCGCATGGGTTCGAGGATTTATTGCGTGAGCTGTAGGTATAGGAAAGAGGGGCGAACGCAAAGCAGCGCAGTAAGCCATAGGCGTGGTTTTGGAACCGAAGTTGGTGGTTCGGGGTCGTGGCAGTTCTCGAGGGTAGTGGTAGCGTTCGATGCAAATCGCAGCGGAAGTGTTCGACAATGGTGAGTAATTTTATTTTCTTTATTTTATTTATTTATTCCAGCTCTGTTGTTTTTAAACCCTAGGTAAAAATAAAAGGGGTAAATAAAGGAAAATGGGATTGATTAATCATTTGTTAATCCTTTAAATTAAATGCTTTTCAAAACTTCAGTCGATTGATAATTTATGAAAAAGTTAAAGATTAATTAAATAATTGATTTGTAATTATTGATTGAGTAATTTGTAATTAGTGGTTTATAAATGGGAATTAGGTTTTAGAAATTAACAATGAAGGTTAATAATTAATAGCTAGGGAGTAATGAATTAAAAATCTCTGGAGAAAGAATTAAATTAATAATCACTGGATGTAGTTAATTGAATGAAGTTGATTGCAAATTGTGAATCAAAGGTGAGTAATCTCACACTCTGGATTTTATTTAAATTTAAAGGGTTAAATTTAAATAAATGGATGAATGATTAAATTGTTGGATGTGTACTGATGATCTAGTGATTTTAGATTTGGTTGTTTCTCGAGTTAATCGTGGTTTGACTCGAGGTATTTGGATTTTAAATGGTTGTAAACTTAAACCATGAACAAGAAAATGGTTCTGTTTAAAATAATAAGGGTTAATGATCGATGATTCATTAATTAGGTAGGATAATTTAAATGAAAAAAAAATTTGATCAATTAAATTAATTAATGATTTGGGTTAATTAATTAAGTTTATATTAATTTGGAATAATCATTTGATGGTTTAATAAGTAATTACTCAATGTAATTAATAAAATAAAATTACTGGTGTGATTAAATGAGAGATGAATTAGGATAATTTAATTATGGAGAATTAATTTATTAATGAAGTAAATAAAAGAATAATTAATTACAGATTGAGATTTATCGGGAATGATTAAAATTTGGGGTTGAATTAAAGCAATTAATTTAGACTAGGACAAATCAGAACATAATTGGAATTCATTAATTTATATAATCAATGATAAAATTAAAGATTGAGTAATTAAGATAAATTAATCAAAGTGAGCGGTGAAAAATTAATTAATATAAGTAATTAAGAATTAGAGTAATTGATTATAGTTAATTAATTTGTGGAGTAATTAAAGATTACTCATCGATTTGGTAAGAATAAATAATGTAGTGAAATTAATTTAAGATAATTACTTGAATGAGATTGGAAGATAATTAATCCAGGGCGATTAATTAAGATGAATAAGGAAGGGTTGATTAATTAATTTGGAATTAATTAATGAAGGAATCTAAGTGATTGAGGTTTGAAATCCAATTAGAATCAATTGAATTGGTTTGTGTGATTAAGCCTTGCTCATGGATGATTGAATGGTATTGGATGTTTTGGATGAGGTAATATCTCTGATAATGAAATGTCATGTATTTTATTTGTATAGCTTGGGTTAGGATGATATGTAACTCGAAGAGGTCGGAATCGGTATTGGGAAATACTCGAAACCACTTCGGATTCCTACAAATTGATATGTGAGATTAATAAGTCGGAATGAAATATTATAAGTGAATCGGACTATTTGATCAAAATTTGGCACTTAGTAATCTTATGTGCGAAATAAGTTAAGACTATAACATATCGTGGACTTGAAAAATTGATATAAGTTGCCCCGGGTTTACGTAAGTTGTATGCATGTATTCCATATTGGATGGGTTTACTCACGCTGGTTTCCAGCCTGACCCGGGTGTTACTTTGGTGTAATGCTCGGGTCAGACCGAGTATTACAGATTTCCAGGTTAGGACGTTCTGGAGCTCAGGAGGCGTGCTGGAAGGCAATATCGTATAAAGTATTTCCGCTGTGTTATATTATTGTAAATATGTGAGATGATAATTGTGTATATTCAGTGACTGTGTATATGTGAAACTCTGATGTATTAAAATATAATCGACAGTTATAGTATTCTTTTGTAAACTGTTATTATTATATTTTATCCGCTGCGAATGTGAGATGTTTGGTGTTTCTCTTCTTCTTCTATCTCTTTCTTCTTTTTATCTGAAATTTTTGAGTGTGAAAATTTCGGGTCGTTACAGTTGGTATCAGAGCTGAAAGGTTAAGCGAGAACCTTGGCTCTGGTGGGGATTACTCATTGAATAGAGTCTGTAGTACTCTAGAATGAGTTGAGTATATATATATATATGAGAGCGTACTTGTTATTTTCTTATATAAAGATTTTAAATGATTTTATATAAAAGTATATTTTGTTATATAAAGCAATATTTCCTTCTAATGAATATTTAGGTGATTGGTTGTTAAATTATTGGAATTAAATTAAGAAGTAATATAAAATACGACCAAATTGAAACTTATAACCAAAGTTGAAGAATAAGCTTATATAACAAAATGGAATTTGAAATATAGATTGCAAATGTGATTTATAAATTGAAATAAACTTCATAACTAAATGAGATTATAACTTGAAATAGAATTCCAGAGAATATTTGAAATAAAGTAAGATGGAAATTTCAGAGTAATGTTCAAATATGTATCGGATGGATTGGGAATTTCGAATTTTTGGGAAAATTTAAAATTCCTTTGGATTTGAAAGTGGTTTCCAAAGGTTTTGGAATAACAATAGTATTATTTCAAAAATATTTTTGTGTTGAATTTGAAATCTGGGAGATTTGAAATAAAAAATATATATATTTGGAAATGTTTTTAAAGAGATAAAAGCATTGAACCCTTTAGGTCACTAGAAAATAACGTCGGTGATGACTGCAGCATTATCGATGTTTATTTTCGAGTTTCTAGAAGAGAAATTGCTACAAATTATTTTAAATTGGAATTGTTTGTGAACTGAGTTTGGTTTTGAAATTCAAAGGGATAATTGAATTTGCCAAATAATTGTGGATATAGTTGAACTCTAAGGTAATATTGAAATTTTGGAAATTTGTTTAAACTCTGGGATCTTGATTTAAAATGTTTATGGAATAATAAAAATATATTGGATAAATAAAATGTATAACTCCAAGTTAAAAGCAAAATGTGAATGTAATTGATTATAAATAGAAGTTGAAAAATGTAAATTATAATTAAAGTTGTACAAGTTTAAAATTCAAATGGGAAATTTGTATTGGATTAACTTGAAAAGGGTATTGAACTTGAAGAGAGTTCAATTGATATTAGTCCAGATTTATATGAATAATTTGGAATTAAAATTAAAGTGGAATTGGTTTAAGATCAAATGGAATTTGATTGGAAGTTGGAAAGAAATTGGAAATTAATTCAATTGAGTTGGGAATGAATTAAGTCCAATGGAAATTGGAGTTATTGGAATCGGGTCAACTTAAATGGGAGTGGTAATTTAAATAGAATTGTTGGGTGAGGTAAACAGTTTTGACTCTGGACTATTTTTAATATAACTTGTTTTGATATAAACTTATTTTTCCAAGCTATATAACCTTTCTTTCTTAAAGCCAAATTATTTTATACTTGTTTTACAATTAGTTTGGAGCTATTTAATCATTCTTAAACTATTTTCTAAACTCATTACTATATTTTAACTACGTTATACATTAATTTCCATTTTACAACTTTTTTGCAATTATTTAGAATCTTTGAAATTATTCAATTATTTTTTCGACCATTTTACAATTAGTTAATTATTTTATAGCAATTTGGTAAACTAATAATTATTTTCAACTACTTATCTATTTTTGAATTTTCAAGCTATTTTCTAAATATAAACTGGTCGGAGTTCAAACTGTTATTGGTTTAAATACCCAACTGAGGTAAGAATTGAAGTGACAATTCAATGGGAATTAAAGGAAATGTGAATGGAAAGGAAATTGATTTGGCTGATAATCATTGAAAATAAATACGTAGGATGTACGTATATTATTCTATTCGCATAGCGATTTGATCCAGATTCGAGCACAGAATTTCGAGATAGTTTATCAATCCGAGTTGGGATTTTTCACTCGATTTTCGACGGCGAACCTGGATATGGATTGTTGATTGGTTCTGGATATGCTCTATCATAGTTATAGCTATGCAAGGAGAATGACGGTTTCTAATCAATAAACCAGATCTGTGTCCGCACTAGGAAGTCGGGTGGACGATACTAGTTCGAAAGTGAAATTATGTGATCGAGTGAGCGATCAGATTGGTATAGCGTACGGATGATAATTGTACATCGTATGGATTTGGATGAAATTGATATTGGAAAGAGTAATCAAACTTGAATGTTTGGTTTTGAATAAACAAAGTTGTATATCTTTGTTATATAAAATAAATCTTCCCTTATTGCTGAAAGAAAAAATGTTTTGAAATGTTTGAAGTATGAAAAGGAGTTTTATACAAGTTTGAAAAGATCCAAAATTTTAAAAATTATATATATCTGTATATATATATATATAAAGGATCTTATGAGGATTTTCGAAAAGGGTTTTGAGAACCTTTGGATTTGGAAAGGCTTTTGATTTTTGGGTAAAATCAATATTGAATTTGGAAAGCCTAGTTTGAGAATTATCGATTTTGGGATAATCGATTTTGTGTAAAGGAGCTTTGTATGATATCATACTAGGTGTATGATTTGAAGATACTATATGTATAGTATAAAATGTTTTGATGATGGCTATGGGGAAAAAGCCGCTCCCTTGAAATAAACTTCTCAGGAATGCCACTGGGTGGTGCTGCCTTGAGCCCCGGGGGGTTCTAAAGTTGATCCTGTGAGGAGTCCGGACAAAACTAGTTCCTGAGGATTATGAGTAGTGTATACCATAGTGGAAGTTGTGTGTGCCGCTGAGAGCCAACAGTCTACGTTTGATTTTATATCGGTAGACTGCGACCTATGGTATAACATAGGGAAAGTCGTGTGTGCCGCTGAGAGCCAACAGTCCGTGTTTGATTTTATATCGGCAGACTGCGACCTATGTAGGAGTGGAGAGGTTTCATTTTGATAGCGTAATCAGAGGCCGCAAAGAGCCTGCAGTTACATGGACTTTTGCTGTGACAGTAACGTAACCCTGGATGTAACTGTGATCTGTTGTGTGGGATCCATGGCGTAATCGAAAGGCCGCGGAGAGCCTGCAGTTACATGGACTTTTGTTGCGACTGCAACGTAACCCTGAGATGTAACTGTGACCATGGATGGGGGTGATGATTTCCAAAGCATTCTCACTAAGATATTTCCTCTATTTTCAAAAACTGTTTGCGATATTTTCAATAAAATTATTTTCCAAATGTTTTCACTGGGTGTTGAAAACGGGTTTACCAAGTACTTATAGATTTTCAGTCCTACGCCTGATCAAAGTATGACTGAATTTATGTGAGAACAAGGATGAACTGGTTGAGGCATCGAGTTATAAAAGTATTTTTATTAAAAGCTATTTTAAATAGTATTATCTAAATTTAAAGGCATTTTTTTAATTTTTAAATAAAGGTGTTGGAATTGTGAAAGATGAAATAAATCCAAACTAGAAATATGGAAGGCAAAATTTGAACTCAGAAAAGACAAAATTAAAAAAATTAATGAAGTGATTTTTGTAATTGATTTAGAAATTGGAAATAAGCTAATTGGTTAAATAATTGTTTGATTGAGTATGTTAATAAAATTTAACTTGGGTAAACAAATGGTTGTAAATTAATAATGGAACTTGGTAGTGAATTAAAATTGTAAATAGAATTCAACTTGGATTTGATAATGAATTGAATAAGGAAAATGCTATAAAATGCAAATAAAATAGAGTTGGATTGAAAATGTGATGGTTGACTTACAAATAAAATTCAAGGGTGATTTGAATAATATTTAATGAAATTTGTAAGTAAATTGGATGTAAGAGAAGTGATTATAATAGAAATGGTTTGAGTTGTAAAACAAAACCCAAGTGAATAGAAATAAATTGAGAATGACCTTATATTGATAAAATAAATTCGATAACGAATTAAGTAAGCAAATAAAAATTTTAAAATGGGTTAATTGAGTTAAATAATAAATGGATGAGTTTGATAGAATAAAAAAAAATTAAACCTAAGTTGTGATTGGAATTGGATTATCTTACTGAACTTAAGTTCGGTGGCATATTAATTTGAAGTGTAAATGAGTTTGTGTTTGCATATTATTTTGATAAATTGAGAAGGTGAATTTGAAATTAAATTTAAAATAAAATTAAGATTTAAAAGGGATGGGCTAACTGAATTTAATGGAATTTGATTATATGAAAATCAAATAAAAGTAAACTTAAGTTTGATGTTGGAAGAAATTAAAGTAATTCACTTAATTTTAAAATTTATGGAAGTTTGGCTTCGAATAAGAGTGAAAGCCCATTAAATAAAGGCTTAGATTAAATTAATTTGGAAATGGTTATTAATTTATAAATATTGGGTGTGCCCAGTTTAATAAATTGTTTTGGATGGAACAACTGCGGAAATGAAATGCAATGAATGGTTCGTAAATAATTTAGAAAAGAAATGGAATTAAATGCAGAATGATTTGAAATTAATTTGAAATAGTTATAAACTAAAATAGATACCCTATTAGGTGAACATCGTCAAAATTTGCATGAAATAATTATCGTTTGGCGTAAAACCAAAGAAATTAAATTCTATGAGATAATAGAGATTAAATAAATTTGATTCTAAATCATTTGAAGTGAATATGAGCTTGTTTGGATTATAAATCAATGGAATGTCAGAAATTGAGTTGTGAACCATTAAAACTAAAATGAAACGACATATGAATTGGTTGAAAGGAAATTGAATTAGCTTTAAAGCATATAAATTGTTTATGGAAAGTGTTTGGTGCTTGATGTTTAGTAATGCTTATGTTTAGCCATTAAAAGTAGGTGAAATGCTAATAGAATTTCTATATATGGCACTTACATATTTAAATTGAGTAAGTACAGGTACAGGGAAGCCGTTTGGCTAGATTTGGGGTATGTTAATTGCTAAAATAAATAAGCTGCTTGCTTAAAAGCTAAGTAAAGGTACGCCTACGCAATAAAAATAGGAAATATGAACTGTTTTTGCTTTTTTCGACCGTGTGGGTCGATGTATACATATTTATATCTCTTGTCAAACTGCAAAAGCTCCTCCGTACAAAGGGGACTCTGCCAAAAAATTTCAAAAATTTTGGGAGTTAGAAAATTTTTGAGAATTTTTGAGAAAATTTTTGTTAAGCAATTAAATGATTTTAAATATGAAACTGAAATAGATTAGTAGATGGAACTAATAAGACTCAGTTAAATGGAAAATAAAATTTAATATTCAAAATTGAAATAAGTTGAATTCATATTAAAACGGGAAAAACGAATTTGAAGAGAAATATATATGAGAACCTATATTGTAAAGTTACGATTGAATATTGTTGCTACGTTAGTTATGCAGGTATTTTTAAAAGGGAAAAGAAAAATTCCAAAAAAGATAAATGTGAATGGCCCGACAAAAAGGTATGTATTTAAAATTCTGTATGGAATTGGATTGGGTTTTGATGTAGCCACTTGGCTTTTGTTTTCTTTTTGGAATTTGGGAGCCCGTAGAGGCCTTTTGTAGCTGTACCGAGCTAGCCGCGCAAAGGAGACGCTGGCAAAAAATTTCGGGAATTTAGAGAGTTAGAAAAATTTTGAGGAAATTTTGATAATTCAAAATTTAGTTTTAAATTGAAATTTAGATGATGGTGCAAAGGGATATTATTTGATAATATAGAGGGTTTTGGGAAGTTGGTTAAGGTGACAGTGGGTTTTAATAAAAGATAGTTGGAAGGATGTTGCATTGAGATTTTTGGGGAAAGTTAACGGGTATTGGACCATTCTTCCTAATTAGTAATTTCGGGGACGGAATTCTTTTAAGGGGGGAGGAATGTGACGACCCGATATTTTTAACAATTTAAATTGGAATAATAAATTGACTTTTAAATATTTAAAAGTTAATTTTAAACTTGAATTCTGAATATCAATATTTACTTGATAATGAAATCAATGAATTGTATAGTTTAAATATTGAATTTTAGTAATTCAAATTTGGTAAATTGTTGAATCTGAAATTTCTAAGCCTGTTTAAATAATTTGAAGGCTTATAAAATCTATAATGATGGTACTGAAGACAGTAGAATGGTTGAAATTTAATATAAAGGAAATTTGTTCAATTTTAATAATATATCGTTTAAATTAAATTTAAAAAAATAGCCTTCCGAGGCACAGTTTCGGAATTCGACGAAACCAATTCCATTGGATCCGTAATAGTTAGTTATTATCGGATTTTAATTTTCGTAGCAATCGGAGTTGTCGTTTGACCCTGGCAGCTCAAAACGCTTAGAACTATTCTAATCGATTTAATTTAAAATTGATCGTTATTTCCGTAACTTGCGTATACGATCAAATTAGCCTTCGAAATACGTTCCATTGTGTTCGGAATGCGGATAAAACTTTTTAATCGCCTAGCGGCATTCCATAAGAGGGGTTCAAAATTTTATGTGGAAATTATCGAGACGTTCCGAAGGTTTTATAATATAATAAATTTAGGGTCAAACAGTCAAAGATATTTTTTCCACTTACAATCGTACTCACGAAATTTCCCAAATCTATATTTTATCTTCGTCTCCCTCAAGTTCCAAACCGAAATCAATCGAACGAGGAAGAAAAAAATAAATAAGAATAAAGTAAGAAAGGCAGGGCCGAACTTCTTTCTTCTTCTGTATTCCCTTGTTTTCGTATCCATCTTCAAGTGATATCCCCAATTCAAGTTTTTCTTCCTTCCTCTTCGTAACTTCACACTCGGTCCTTAACCCTAACTCACGAATTCCATTTCTCGATTGAAGAAAAGGCCGAAGCCGACCCTGCATAATTTTCCAAATCTTTGTGTCTTCGTTTAATTAAAATAAATAAAAGGAATGGCGGATGCGAGTCGCGCATGGGAAAAGTGAGCGCGAGTGGAAGTCGCGAGTGAGCAGGTGGAAGTCGCGATGGAGGCGGCGACCGAAGGGCTGTTCGCATGGGTTCGAGGATTTATTGCGTGAGCTGTAGGTATAGGAAAGAGGGGCGAACGCAAAGCAGCGCAGTAAGCCATAGGCGTGGTTTTGGAACCGAAGTTGGTGGTTCGGGGTCGTGGCAGTTCTCGAGGGTAGTGGTAGCGTTCGATGCAAATCGCAGCGGAAGTGTTCGACAATGGTGAGTAATTTTATTTTCTTTATTTTATTTATTTATTCCAGCTCTGTTGTTTTTAAACCCTAGGTAAAAATAAAAGGGGTAAATAAAGGAAAATGGGATTGATTAATCATTTGTTAATCCTTTAAATTAAATGCTTTTCAAAACTTCAGTCGATTGATAATTTATGAAAAAGTTAAAGATTAATTAAATAATTGATTTGTAATTATTGATTGAGTAATTTGTAATTAGTGGTTTATAAATGGGAATTAGGTTTTAGAAATTAACAATGAAGGTTAATAATTAATAGCTAGGGAGTAATGAATTAAAAATCTCTGGAGAAAGAATTAAATTAATAATCACTGGATGTAGTTAATTGAATGAAGTGGATTGCAAATTGTGAATCAAAGGTGAGTAATCTCACACTCTGGATTTTATTTAAATTTAAAGGGTTAAATTTAAATAAATGGATGAATGATTAAATTGTTGGATGTGTACTGATGATCTAGTGATTTTAGATTTGGTTGTTTCTCGAGTTAATCGTGGTTTGACTCGAGGTATTTGGATTTTAAATGGTTGTAAACTTAAACCATGAATAAGAAAATGGTTCTGTTTAAAATCAATAAGGGTTAATGATCGATGATTCATTAATTAGGTAGGATAATTTAAATGAAAAAAAAATTTGATCAATTAAATTAATTAATGATTTGGGTTAATTAATTAAGTTTATATTAATTTGGAATAATCATTTGATGGTTTAATAAGTAACTACTTAATGTAATTAATAAAATAAAATTACTGGTGTGATTAAATGAGAGATGAATTAGGATAATTTAATCAAGGAGAATTAATTTATTAATGAAGTAAATAAAAGAATAATTAATTACAGATTGAGATTTATCGGGAATGATTAATATTTGGGGTTGAATTAAAGCAATTAATTTAGACTAGGACAAATCAAAACATAATTAGGATTCATTAATTTATATAATCAACGATAAATTAAAGATTGAGTAATTAAGATAAATTAATCAAAGTGAGCCATTAGAAATTAATTAATATAAGTAATTAAGAATTAGAGTAATTGATTATAGTTAATTAATTTGTGGAATAATTAAAGATTACTCATCGATTTGGTAAGAATAAATAATGTAGTGAAATTAATTTAAGATAATTACTTGAATGAGATTGGAAGATAATTAATCCAGGGTGATTAATTAAGATGAATAAGGAAGGGTTGATTAATTAATTTGGAATTAATTAATGAAGGAATCTAAGTGATTGAGGTTTGAAATCCAATTAGAATCAATTGAATTGGTTTGTGTGATTAAGCCTTGCTCATGGAAGATTGAATGGTATTGGATGTTTTGGACGAGGTAATATCTCTGATAATGAAATGTCGTGTATTTTATTTGTATAGCTTGGGTTAGGATGATATGTAACTCGAAAAGGTCGGAATCGGTATTGGGAAATACTCGAAACCACTTCGGATTCCTATAAATTGATATGAGAGATTAATAAGTCGGAATGAAATGTTATAAGTGAATCGGACTATTTGATCAAAATTTGGCACTTAGTAATCTTATGTGCGAAATAAGTTAAGACTATAACATATCGTGGACTTGAAAAATTGATATAAGTTGCCCCGGGTTTTATATAAGTTGTATGCATGTATTCCATATTGGATGGGTTTACTCACGCTGATTTCCAGTCTGACCCGGGTGTTACTTTGGTGTAATGCTCGTGTCAGACCGAGTATTATAGATTTTCAGGTTAGGACATTTTGGAACTCATGAGGCATGCTGGAAGGCAATATCGTATAGAGTATTTCCGCTGTGTTATATTATTGTAAATATGTGAGATGATAATTGTGTATATTCAGTGACTGTGTACATGTGAAACTCCGATGTATTAAAATGTAATCGACAGTTATAGTATTCTTTTGTAAACTGTTATTATTATATTTTATCCACTGCGAATGTGAGATGTTTGGTGTTTCTCTTCTTCTTCTATCTCTTTCTTCTTTTTATCTGAAATTTTCGAGTGTGAAAATTTCGGGTCGTTACAATATTTAATTTACTTTAAAATATAGGTTAGCATTAAAATCACTTCTATACTGCCTTTGATTGTTATAAAATGAATGCAAAATGTTGTTTCATTCAAATTTTCCTTTTTTATAAAATTTTACTTATGTTTAAAATGAAACGTTCATTTTATTTTTATCAAACTGTTCTTTTATTTTCATTAAAAATGCCCTTTCTATTTAACCAAAAATGTACGTTTCTTGTATTAAATGCCATAAACTTCAATTAACTTCTCTTTCCCTTTAATTTAAAGATTCCTCATATGGATTAGATGTTGAAAATTCCATACTTTCAAAGCTTTAACTTCTATTTCAATTGTTTATAGATTATACATTAAATCTTCCAAATTTTTCAATGAAATTAGCTTTCCATTTATTTTCAATACGTTCTTCTTATGGTATAATTATTTTGTTTCATATCTATTATTCAATTCACTATTCTTAAACGGATAAAAAATTTCATTGAATTTGCAAACTATCATAATATTCTTACATTCCATCTAACTTTCTATCAACGTAATAATTAAGTGTTAAATTTCATTTATTTGCCATAAATCCAATTATTGAATTTTTCGACACTTCGATTAAATTAAAAATCTTACTTTCCATTCTTTTAAATTCAATCAATCATTATCTTATGGGTACATTTTACATTACTATAAATCCGATTCCCTAATATTTTCCAGTAATCAACTAAATTTATATCAACGTAGTGATTAATTACGTTTATTTCAATGGATTTAGATCTAATTCACTAAATTATATACATAGGTAAACAATTAATAGTTATCACAATAAGCCAAATCTACTCCCATTCACACCCTATTATCAATTGACAAAAATAAAATTTCTTACCTAACATTGATTATGTCAAATTACATTTTACCGCATATTATTGCGTCAATTGAATTTATTTTCCAATTTGCTGATTTCAATCAATTAAACTTTACCATCTGTTTCAATAAATTGGGTACGCACAAATTTAGCTATTCAATCAAATTTCAATTTACGGCATAATTATCATGGTTTATATCATATTACGTTAATATCCCTATTTTATCTTATTTCCTATACATTTCCTTTAACGTAAAATTTAACTGTTTTATTTCATTTATTCACAATAAATTCAATTATTGAAATTTTTTTTTTCATTTCAATTAAATAAATAAATCTAGCTTTCAATTCTTTAAATTAGCCAATTGTCATATTATAAATGAAATTGACATTATTTTCAAATATTACTTTATATTAACATTAACATCATAATTAATTTATATTTATTGCAATCGGTTACCAGTTATACTTTAATACACTAAATAAATGGTTAACCTAAATAATTGTTACCATTTAACATTTACTTCCACTTACAAGCTATTATTAACACAAAGTTGTCATTGACTTAGCTCTAATTAAGCAAATTAGATGAATGGGTAAATTTTAACAATTATCACTAAATGCCAAATTTACTCACATTCATACTTAAATATCAACTACAATTTATTAAAATTACTTACCTAGCCTTGATTCAATCACATTGCAAATTTTTATGTAGTATTTCTCAATTAACATAACCTTTGAATTTAATTCCCAATTTATTTAATGCAATCAATTATGAATTTTGCAACTTAAATACATTCATTAGTTCGCAGTTATTTCATTAACGCATGCTTCATTCCATACTATTTAGTTATTTGCCAAGTATGTACACTAATTAATATTTATATTCTTAATCCATTTATTTTCTTGTGTACAATTTATTGCCACACATACATTTAGATTATTTTCTATAATTGGAATTTTATGCAAGTTCATAAATCATTAACCTTAAATTTGCATTGTTTCTATTAAATTTTCATTCACCTCCGATACCCTTTTAGTAATCATTGAGGTAACATATAATTTCAATAATGACCATTTAAATTACTTTTCTAACATTTACTGTAATTGGGTTTCATAATTTGGAATTCGCTAATTTAGTTAGCCTTAATGTTATTACATTAAATCCACATTCAATTTCAATTAATATAGAATTTAATTCTAATTACTTACCATTTAATTCATAAATTATTGATTACCTTCAAAATTAGATCAAATTTGATTTGATTGCCATCTTCACTATGTCCGTTATTACTTACTTCAATTTACAATTTCACTCAAATATAACTTTATAATTTTTCCCAATTAATTGGTATTGCACAAATATCGTTACTTATCAACTTGCATAAACCTTTTCACATACATTTTCATTCAACTATTATTCAATATATTTTATTTCAGCGTTCATTTTAATATTAACTTATAAAATTTTTTTTCCTTTTTTTTCATCTAAATTTAATTACTAAATTTTAATTTAAAATAACCAACTTAATTATTAAAATTCACGGGTCGTTACACTCTCCACCACTCAAAACTTTTCGTCCCCAAAAAGGAAAAGAAGGGAAAAGAAGAATTAAGAAATCAATATATTTTATTTAAAATATTAAATTTATAAACAAATAGATTTACAAAATTATTTATTTTAAATAAAATATACAATATATAACCATTGAACCTTTTATACTCAAATTAATAAAATTTGGAAAACATATTCAAAATAATTTCTAAGTATTTTCGAAAAATTTCAGTAGAGTCTCCTTTGTACGGAGAGGTTCGTAAGAAAATATAATAATCAAATATAACAATATATACGTGTAATATCCAAAATATTATATCCCAACAGGGGAAAATATATAAAATAGCGCTATAAAACCGTAATCCGAGAACGTACCTATTTGTCGGGCAAATTACGCTTATTTTATGGAACCAAAACCAGTAGCAATTGCTTCCATAACCTGCATTTCACTTATAAAATCTAAAAGGTTTAACAATTATATAAAGGAAATATTAATGTTATTTTAACCACAACAACAATCAATTCCAACAAATAACATACACAAAAATACAAATCAACCATTCAAGAAAACAAACACATAGTTGTTTGGGTCAAACTTTAAATTATATGGAATGAAAAATAAACTATCAAGTGCACCATTTACTCAACAGTCTCAGATGAATCTAAATAGGTTATTCACTCATCCAACCAATTTAAAGTATCCTTATCCCAACAACCATAAACCAAACAACAACGCAAATAAAATTTACTTATTATTAGTTTTATTTCATACATTAGTTGTTTGATTTCCTTTCTTTCATTCATTCAGTGATTCCTTCATTTATTTCCATTTATTACTTACAATGATTCATTTCCATTAACTCAGGTCATGCCAGTTCCTTTGATTTCATTATAATTATTCATTCATACATTGCATGCCCTCATTTATTTACATTCATTTATCAATAGTATTCATGTCCGATTCAATTTCTTAGCATTTCCATTTTAGTTACTTAAGTTTATAATCATTTCTTTATAACTTTTCTATTATATTTAATACAATTATTTCTTCATTTATTACTAAACTCCATTTATAATACTTACCCTTTAACTAGTAGTCTTTCAGTTATACTTAAGTTCCTAACATCTACAGCATCAATTTCTTATTTATTAAGGAATTTCATTAATTACTTTCATTACCTCAAGTTAATTACTTGTATAATATCTATTACATTTTATTATTAACATTTTCAACCTTTAATATTTGGTAAGTTATATATATGCTTTTAAGAATGAAGTTTGAAAGTTATACAAGTTTTATTCTATTTCTTCTAATTAATTTAATGTTCCATATTTATATCCTTTATTTCATAGGATACAAATTTAAAATTTAATTTATTACCATTTATAACCTAGCATTAAATTTCTTATTTCATTTAGGGTTTCAATTTATTAGTTAAATTCTGTTTTGCTACATTAATTAAACTATTAATAAATGGAAACTTAAGAATTAAATACCGGTTTTAATTCAAAATCATTTTAGAAAAATAAATAAATATATACTTACAATTTATATCCAATTATATTTGAAACAATTTAAAATATATATTTGTTTATCAAAATCATTCTGTAGTCGAACTGCTACAGTGGTCTTCCCACTTCGAAACTCGAAAATGAATGTCGATGATGCGTGCACTCATCACGGAGATTATTTTCCAGTGACAAAGAGGGTGGTATGGAAATTTTTCTTTCCAGCATTCCTTTTAAAACAATTCTTTCAAATTATACTGAAATACTTATATCAGAAAACACTTCTTTTAATAATATTATTATTATATTTCAAAATCATTCAAAAGAAACTTCCAAAAATCCCGGAACTTGAGTTCAAAATTTCCAATTTTCATTTATTTTCTTTTCAACTTTATTTCAGCTATTAATTATATTTTCACTACCTAACAACCAATATATAGCGACCAAATATATATCTTATTTACAAAATTTTATTTTATATATAGAAAATATAATAGGCAAAATTATTTCATTCGCCTGCAATAAAAACAAATAATATGTCGGTCTGTCCTATTAAGTGTTTAGAAATCCCTATTGATGTCACAGCGTCCCATGCATCAACCAGAATTTATAAATACAAAACGGAACAGATTAACACAATATTAAAATCTTTTTATAACACTAACAAGTACGCTCTCTCATATATACACTCAGCGACTCCCATAGGGTATTACTACCCTATTATTAAAGAGCCAAACCCCACAAAGCTAAGGTTTATCGCTAAACCAAAGCTCTGATACCAACTGTAACATCCTGCCTTTTCGCACGCTTTAAATCGACACACGTGCCAATTCAAACCATACAAAAGGGCGGATTGTTATGGGGTAAATAAGAAAAACAAGAAAGAAATAAAACAAAATAGGATCTCACAACGGAAGGATAAAATATAATAATCAAATATACAGTTCATGAAGCTGTTTTACAAAACCTTTGATTATATTTATACAATACATAACAGAGTACGCATACCAGAGAATAATAATTAGTGCAGCGGAATTAAATGGTGCAGTGGAATAATATAGTAGATAATAATATTACAAATCTTCGTCTTCGTCCTCCAGAATAAAATCTTCAAATCCTGAAACGCTCGGACTGACCCGAGCGAATTGAAAAGACAAAACACTCGAGTCAGAACTAAAAGATCTTATATAAGTTAAATCAACAGGAACAAATATGAGTACAGTAACTCAAGAGATGCTCGGGATTTACATCTCCTAAGGATCCATTAAACTATTTACTTTGTAGTATACTTAGCTATTATAATAGTGTCTAATTGTAAAATAAACTTACTTTTTTCTTAGCACTATGGGGTTACCCATATAGCCCTTAACACGTAATAGTCCCAGTAGTCCATCCAATATCACAGTCCCTCCTGATCGGAAAGCCACCAGAGGATACCACACGGGCTACGGGACAAAACCAAACTCGTATAAGGCGCGATAGGGTAGGTAACACGGCATAACTAGGCAATGCCAGGGTAGATATACCAATTACGCTTCCGGGTCGGTGGTAACGCGTAGCGCGCAGCTACCGCCTACCTCGAACAAACTCCCCCAAATCAAAGAAATCAAAAGTGAAGGTGGCCACCGAATCAATCCAAAGTCAGAGTATAGTATCGAAGGGAAGTGTCCAATCAATGGTGCTACCATGTTAACCCGTCGATCGCTCCTGTTTTAGCCACCTTATGCCAACTCACGGGAGTAGGGTCCACATATTTACCTCATAGGAAACGCCGCCACCATCCTACTTCATTCTGGAATCTCCACCGCGTACACGGTTGTTAAAATGGTTTTCGGAGTTTGTAGAGAGTATGACAACTTCTGATCCCGGTCTCTTCAACAACCAAACTTATTATAACACCGCGGTCTTTAAAAATAGTTTATACTTTAAAACCAGAATAAAATTATCCATTTCAAAACCCATAAATACGATATCATTTCCATTTCCAAAACAAATCATTTTGATATTATTTTTATAAAACCCAAATCAATAATATCATTTTTATTTCAAATATATTTCTTTTCCAAAATCATACTGCCTTAAAATTTATAATATCTGGAAACCAAAAATTTGAATTATAACTTTCAAAACATAATACTTTGAAATTTATAGCTTTAAAATCATAACTTCTAAAACTTGAATGGTTTGGATATTCAAACAGTATATAGAATAAAATAGTCTGAATTCAAAATTACTTTATAAAATAATTTCCACGATTTCACAATTTTATTCATTTAAAATTTTAGGTCTAAACCCCATAAATTTTGATTCAGTTTCAATAAACACTTCGATTTCAATATATTCAACCTTGAGTATTTAATAATTTCAAAACTAAGGTTGGAAATTCTATTCAACAATTTATTGTCCTATTATTTAGTTTGGAAATATTCACAAAATAAATCCATAAAATAAAGCTCAAATTTCTAACAGTTTGAATTTCTTCAATTTATTTATACTAGAAATATTCATTTAATTTATCATGAATAAAAATCCAGTTATTAATATCATACCTTTAAAATTTCCAAGTTTAATACGTTTACACCAACTTGTGGAGTTTAAATTTTTAAATAAGCTCAATTCCAAATAAATTTCCAATTTATTTTCCAATCTAAATTGATTTGAACCATTTAAAACTCCATATATATATAATATCTTAAACCTGTCCTTAATCATATAATATAAATTATCAAACTCCATTATTCAACTTATTTATTTTTGTTTAACAAATTCGTGCATAGCTTAAATTCAAAAATTTAACTATATATGCATATATAAAATAAGATTTTATATAAGATCAAAAATAAATATTTATTAAACCATATCCTATCCAAACCATAGAAAATCATTTTCAAAATATTTATATATATATATAGACCGACGGTGTCTGTATATAGTTTTCCAACATATGGTCAAGTGATACGGATATTTATCATTTCAGTCCGCAATTTAAAAAAAATGCGGTTGTATATCATTTCAAACCGCAATCCCGATTGAAATGAAATGCATGATAACTTGCAGTTTATACAATATAAATACAACATCCATTCATCCATCATATCAATCATCAAACATTTATCAATTCATCATCCAAATCAAACAACCACATCAATAAATAATAATTAATTTCTGACAGTTAAATTTTCAATAGTGAATTAAATAACTGTTTAACTGTAGTTTATATGCAATAATAAATAATTTTAACTGGCAGTTTTAAATGCAATGAATAAATTAATTTACAATTAACTGGCAGTTTTAAATGCAATAATGAATTAAATAACGCGTAAATTAAATGAATGCAATTTAACTGAGAAAATGATGAAATATATGCCAAACAACTATAAATAAAATTTAAACACATCATAAATCAATTTAACCAACATAAGAAATCTTAGAAGTTGTGAGTGGGTTAAAACACTCACCTTTTGGATTTAAATTGAATTAAAATCCAATTTAAACCCAAAAATTCAACAGCCTCAAAATCTACCCAAACCAGCGTCAAAATGTCATAAATCTCAATACGATCCTAACAAAAAAACCGCTCGTAAATCGGACATTGTATGCGAAAGTTATTCAAGTTATAAGATGACAATTGCCATAATAAAGTGTACATATATAGTGATATTAAAATTAAAAAAATACTAAATTTCACATTTCGGGATGAGGAGACTAGGGTACCTGCTAACAAGGTGGTGGCAAGGCTTGGGTGAGGTGGAGAGGATTTCACGCAACTCACAGCTTCAAGAAGGATTAGGAAAAAGTGTTACAAGCAGGCAAGGGAGAAAATGAAATAGGGTCATGTTTGCATAATGAAGTTCGGTGAGATTGGAAAATTGAAATGAGGCTAATGGAGGATGGACAATGAAATGAATGCTTCAGGTAGCAAAAATGAAAATTTATACATTTCAAACAAAGAGGTGGTAACGAATAAATATAAAGTAACAAATGGACCAGTTGTACTAAAACTTTGAGATCCAATTTCAAAACGTCTACTCGGCTAAATCAATTTCTATTAACCCTAAATATACACCTTATTAACACCCAATTAAATTTTATTAACACATATTAAATAAAATGTAACACTCAAATTAATGCCACTGGGGACCGTCGCTGCACACAATAAAAGATTAACCGAGACTGGAAGTTCAAATTTAAAAACGGTGTTTTTTTCAGCACGCAATCACGATTCAAAATATTTAATTTACTTTAAAATATAAGGTTAGCATTAAAATCACTTCTATACTGCTTCTGATTGTTATAAAATGAATGTAAAATGTTGTTTCATTCAAGTTTTCCTTTTTTATAAAATTTTACTTATCTTTAAAATGAAACGTTCATTTTATTTTTCTCAAACTGTTCTTTTATTTTCATTAAAAATGCTCTTTCCATTTAACTCGAAAATGTACGTTTCTTATATTAAATGACATAAACTTCAATTAACTTCTCTTTCCTTTAAATTTAAAGATTCCTCATATGGATTAGATGTTGCTAATTCCACACTTTCAAAGCTTTAACTTCTATTTCAATTATTTATAGATTATACATTAAATCTTCCAAATTTTTCAATGGAATTGGCTTTCCATTTATTTTCAATACATTCTTCTTATGGTATAATTATTTTGTTTCATATCTATTATTCAATTCACTATTCTTAAACGGATAAAAAATTTCATTGAATTTGCAAACTATCATAATATTCTTACATTCCATCTAACTTTCTATTAACGTAATAATTAAGTGTTAAATTTCATTTATTTGCCATAAATCCAATTATTGAATTTTTCTACATTTCAATTAAATTAAAAATCTTACTTTCCATTCTTTTAAATTCAATCAATCATTATCTTATGGGTACATTTTACATTACTATAAATCCAATTCCCTAATATTTTCCAGTAATCAACTAAATTTATATCAACGTAATGATTAATTACGTTTATTTCAATGGATTTAGATCTAATTCACTAAATTATACAAATTGGTAAACAATTAATAGTTATCACAATAAGCCAAATCTACTCCCATTCATACCCTATTATCAATTGACAAAAATAAAATTTCTTACCAAACATTGATCATGTCAAATTACATTTTACTGCGTATTATTTCATCAATTGAATTTATTTTCCAATTTGCTGATTTCAATCAATTAAACTTTACCATCTGTTTCAATAAATTGGGTATGCACAAATTTAGCTATTCAATCAAATTTCAATTTACGGCACAATTATCATGGTTTATATCATATTGCATTAATATCCCTATTTTATCTTAGATTTCCTCTACATTTCCTTTAACGTAAAATTTAACTGTTTTATTTCATTTATTCACAATAAATTCAATTATTGAAAGTTTTTTTTGCATTTCAATTAAATAAATAAATCTAGCTTTCAATTCTTTAAATTAGCCAATTGTCATATTATAAATGAAATTGACATTATTTTCAAATATTACTTTATATTAACATTAACGTCATAATTTATTTATATTTATTGTAATCGGTTACCAGTTATACTTTAATACACTAAATAAATGGTTAACCTAAATAATTGTTACCATTTAACATTTACTTCCACTTACAAGCTATTATTAAAACAAAGTTGTCATTGACTTAGCTCTGATTAAGCAAATTAGATGAATGGGTAAATTTTAACAATTATCACTAAATGCCAAATTTACTCACATTCATACTCAAATATCAACTACAATTTATTAAAATTACTTACCTAGCCTTGATTCAATCACATTGCAAATTTTTACGTACTATTTCTCAATTAACATAACCTTTGAATTTAATTCCAATTTATTTAATGCAATCAATTATGAATTTTGCAACTTAAATACATTCATTGATTCGTAGTTATTTCATTAACGCATGCTTCATTCCATACTATTTAGTTATTTGCCAAGTATGTACACTAATTACTATTTATATTCTTAATCCATTTATTTTCTTGTGTACAATTTATTGCCAAACATACATTTAGATTATTTTCTATAATTGGAATTTTATGCAAGTTCATAAATCATTAACCTTAAATTTGCATTGTTTCTATTAAATTTTCATTCACCTCCGTTACCCTTTTAGTAATCGTTGAGGTAACGTATAATTTCAACAATGACCATTTAAATTACTTTTCTAACATTTACTGTAATTGGTTTTCATAATTTGGAATTCGCTAATTTAGTTAGCCTTAATGTTATTACATTAAATCTACATTCAGTTTCAATTAATATAGAATTTAATTCTAATTACTTACCATTTAATTCATAAATTATTGATTACCTTCAAAATTTGATCAAATTTGATTTGATTGTCATCTTCACTATGTCCATTATTACTTACTTCAAATTTACAATTTCACTCAAATATAACTTTAAAAAAAATTCCCAATTTAGAGATATTGCACAAATATCGTTACTTATCAACTTGCAAAACCTTTTCACATACATTTTCATTCAACTACTATTCAATATATTTTATTTCAGACTTCATTTTAATATTAACTTACAAAGTTTTTTTTTCTTTTTTTCATCTAAATTTAGTTACTAAATTTTAATTTAAAATAACCAACTTAATTATTAAAATTCACGGGTCGTTACACGTTTTATTCGAATATTGAGTTTGAGTTACCTCTTTTGAGGTATTTAGTTACTTAGGTAGCATTTGTTACTTAAGTATTGAGCTATGAGTTATCTAATCCTTTTCCTCATTCGAGAAGAAGTACCACTATATCCATTCTACTTCATATTATCGATATTGACTGATTTGTGTAGCTAGGCTGACCCGTGTATTTATACTCGGGTCAGACCAAGTTGTTCCAGGTATCATCTATTGGGCTTAGCTTGAAGTTGATGTTGGATATTAGCTTATCTATCGCTTGAGTAGTTTATTTCTTCCACGTACTTTGATGAATTTACTTATGATTCGATGTATATGGTGTGGTCGAGTACCACCTTTATTGTATTCAAATTGTATTATACTAAACATGTATCAGTGTATATGTATATATATGATGTTGATTACTATTCTGTGATGTGCTTTACATTTAGTTATTGTATTTTGTTCTGATAGATTCGTTAGCCACTATAGTGTTGGATTAAGCATTTACTGGGTATGTTGATCTACTTTGGTCGAAAAGAAAAATTATATTGCATTTATCAACGTATTCGGTAGATGTTTAAGACAAAATTATAGATGGTCGCCCTTAGAGAGCCCTATTCTCCGCTTTAGCAGATAGAATTACCAGTTAATTTTCTTTGCTAAGGTGAGTCCCGAGGTGGGGCGTTACAAAAATGATATGTACCCATATTTTAAAATTTAATTATTCCTCTTGGCTTAGGTAGAAAATTAAATTTAAACACCATTTGGTCGAATTAAATATTTTTTTAAAACAGAGATCGTTTGGAAACTTATATATAAATGATTTGAAATTTGATATTATGTTTTTAATTGGTATTTATTATTTATATAAATTTAGGTGAAATAAGTGATTTTTTAATAGGTGGTGATTTAGCGATAAAAGTTTGTACTGTTTTATTTAAAGAAATTTGGTTTTTGGATTTTAATTTCCTAAAAGTTTGATGTAAATTAAAATTGCATATTTTGAAATTTAAGGTATTGAAATTAATAATTGTAGAAAATTTTGAGATAGATTATAACTTAAATCAGTAACTTGTTCCTATATTGAAATTTGTGTACATTAAATTTAATTGGAGTTAAATTCGTTTATTAACCATAGATGGATATTTAAAATGTTTTATAAAATTGTGGGAAATTGTTTGAAAAATTATAATGGAGATTTAAATTGTTAATTAATTTTGGGATTTATTGGAAATTTGGTTGGTTAATTTGTAATATAATTAAAGATTCAACTTAAATAAGTTTGCTTAGCAATCCATTTTATGGGTTCAAATGGACTTTAAATTTAAGTTTCGAAGGAAATTGAGTTTTGAAATTGGAATGTTTCTTGATGAAATTTGAAAATAGAAATTTGATTTAAGGGATTTGGAAAATAAAAATCTCTGTCTTTAATAATATGAATCGTTTTAAACCATAATCGGCCAAATGGTGCGTAAAACATACTTTGGGTTATCAAAGAGACCAGGGCCGGATTTTGGCATACTCTCTGTCAATCCTTGAACTACATAGATAACCGTGTACGCTTTGGATGATATCCATAACGTAGTGGTTGAATTGGCGACGTCTAATGGAATGAAGTAAGAGAACAATGATGGATAGCCTTGATATTCATGTCATAATTAAAATGACTAAAACAGGAGCATATGTCTGGCCAATGAGGTTAGCTGCCTCTAGCCACGTTGATCTTTCGTATTTTACTGTCGTGATTTGAACTCAATGGGTGCACCCTTCTGTTTGGATTGATAGTCGCAGTCGGTCACGGACGGGTTACGACCAGCCAGAAAGGTAAACTGGTAGAATCCTACCTTGGGCATTGCCTCACGTGCCTTGTCATATTTATCCCTATACGACCCCATTACGATTTTGGTTTAAACTATATAAATGTGTTAAGGTGGATTAATGTGAAGCCTTGACAATATTTTGATATTTATTTTACTGATAGACATTATCTACTGTAGCGTACACTATTATATGTAAATAGTTTGACGGATCCTTAGGGGATGAGAAAACCCGTAACATCTCCTAAGTTACTTTGCACTAATTTATTGACTTACGTGAGGATATTAGTTCTGACTTGAGTATTATGTTTTTCCACTATGCTTGGGTCAGCCTGAGTAGTTATAGTTGGAGAGCTTGTTGTGCAGAAGATAGTAGTGTTGAAGATTCTATTCCATTTCTGTGTTTTCGTCAGTTTAGTCCGTTATGTCAGTTAGAATCATTTTATTTCCAGTTTTCTTTCCATTATTTAGAGTGAGAATAATGTAACTTATTTGGAGTTTTCATGACTTATTTATGTACTTATTTACTTCCGCTGCGAGATTCTGAGTTGTATTTATTTCAGTGTCTGTGTTCTATGATTGATTCTATGTTACCCTAAATAACTATCTACCATTTAAAAAATGTCCTTGTTTAAAATGTAGGTCGCTACACAAATCTTCATCCTCATCCTCTAGAGAATGATCTTCAATGCGCTGAAATACCCAGGGTTGACCCGAGCGTAATAAAAGATAAAACATTCGAGTTAGGACTAAAATATTCTTATGTGAATCAAATCGATATCACATAACATGAGTGTAATAGCGTCAAAGATTTTTTCAGGATTTCACATCTCCTATCCAGTGTATACTGTGCATGTAATAACTCAAGAGATGTTACGAGATTTTCCATCTCTTAAGGATCCGTTAAAATATTTTATATAGTAGAATACACAATATGTATAATGTCTAATTAATAAATAAATATTTTTCTTAGCGTTAAGGCTTTTCATTGATCCTCCTTAACGCGTTTTTAAGCATTGTCATACAATTTTCATATAACGCCCCAGTAGCATGTCGGGGAATGGGGATACACCGTGATATGACAACTAAACCAAAATCGTAGGTGTTTCGTATAGGGATAAAAGTATGACAAGGAACGTGAGGCAATGCCCAAGGTAGGATACTACCATTTTGGATTGCAGGGCTGGTGGTAATGCATCATAGCCATGACTGCCCACCGCGTCCATCCATCCTATATCGAGCCAAAGGTAGGTTATCCCAAATCAAGGTGTACCAATCAAAACCAACAACAAAAGGAGTAATATGGACCGAGTCCAATAAAATCGAAGAACGGATGTTCACTAGGGGTAGCTAGCAAACTTGGCCTTATCAAGTCGGCCTGTTTTAGTCATTTCAAATTGGAACAAGTGCTGGGGTCTATCCATCATCGTTATCTTTCTTCAAATCCAGCAAACGATGGTTCCAATATTGACAAAGAGTAAGCTAATAGGCTCCGGTTTCTTTAACAACCAAACGTCATTTTACACACTGTTTGGTACTTTTGTATTTCAAAAAATGATTCATACTTGATATCAAAATATCAAATTCTCTTCGAAATTAAATTCATTTCAAAATTATCATATTCACTTAAAAATCATATTCAGCTCGATATGTCATTTTCTCCTGAAAATATCATTTCACTCCAATATCTCGATTTCACTTTGAAAAATCGTTTCGAATTTCAATTTAGATTATAACTTTATTTTAACCCAATTCATATTTAAATCAACAACTTAAATACAAACAATTCCAACTCTGATCAGTTTGAATTTTAGAAAACAGTTTGAATATTTTAAATTGTTTTAAAAAAGAGTTAAATTAGTTTGATATAAATAGTTTAATAAAATGGTTTATATATTAAAAAAGGTTTATATATTAAAAATGGTTTATATAGGAAATAGTTTAGAAAATCGAAATAATTTGAATATTTAAAAAGATAGGTCTTAACAGTTTATTTTAAAGAATTTATTTGAAAATAATTTTAAAGTCAAACCAATTCAATTCCAAATTTTTCAACCTCAATTCAGTTCAAACCGACTCCATTTCGATCTCAATTCGAATTAATTTCGATTCCAATTTCAAATCAAATCAATTTTGATTTCGATTTTCATATTAATTCAATTTGATTTCAAATTAATTAATTTTCAGATTTAGATTAATTAATTTCAATTCCAATTTGAATTAATTTTAATTCAATCACACATTTAAACCATTTCAAATTATACTAATTTCAAATTCGGTTTCAAATATCGGTTTTAATCATTTAAATCAAACTTAATTTCAATGTTCTAATTTTAGATTCAATCTTTAGAATAATTCAGTTCTGAGGTTTGAAATATCGATTTAAATTACCTTTACCTAAATAACTTCGAAGTTCAAGAAAAATTCAAAACTTTTTAAACAATTCAATTTCGATAATTCAAATCATATTTCCATCATGACTTAAAATTCCACTCAAATTCTTTAAACAATTTCTTTTAACCAAATTTAATTCCAACATTTCAAAATCGAATTTTTAATTAGTTCAAACCTCATAAATTTGATTTTTATTTCTTTAAATGAACGTCACTTAAATAATTTCAAAACCAAGACTTTTAAAATTATTTAATTTAACCAATCCAGTGTCTGTATATTATTTTCTATCCTGTGGCCAAGAGATCAATTATTCCAATTTAATTCTAGGGATGGATATATATCATTTCAATCCAAACAAATGACATAGGTATATATCATTTCAACCTATTTCTTAATTTATTCGAAATAAGTCAATTTATTGTTTTATATACTTGTAAATAATTTGCAGGATGATAACAGGATATATATATATATATATAAACATCCAATCGCCCAAATATCAACCAATTGGCATCCATCACAATCAATCATCCAACATCCAATAAATCACGACAATTAACTAATTGTTAATAATCGAGAATTTTTACTTGCAATTTAATTCAAATTCCAAATTTTAACTACCAATTTAAATTTCTACCAGTTCAAATCATATGTCAGTTTAAATGTTGCTTAAACTACCAAACAACAGTTAATAAAATTAATTTACTTCATGGTTTAAATTTAACTAGCATAAAAATATTTAGTTCGTCATGAGCGTTTAAAACACTCACCTTTTATTTGAAACCAAAAAATTTTCCAACTTCAAATAAATTCCAAATTGATCCCATATCGTGGACGACGTCGATACGGTCGCATCGTGACTCGTTTCACTCGAAAGGGACCTCGTATGCAAAAATTACGAGTGTTAACATCGACGTAATTAAAATTTAAATTAATATAAATAAAATAATTAAGTAAATAAGTAACAGCTGTTACCTCTTGTCGTTCCTCTCATACGCACGCCCCAACTCAAGAAACCCAAAGCACACGAACGATCGTGCTTCAGGCAAATCGAACCCCTCATCGCGACTCCGCAACCCACCCATGAAAGATATCATTTCACGTGCAAGAGACGATGCCAGCCACCCTCGCCTGCTCCACTATCGTCACCACCCACGTTCGCCGATCGAAGAACGAAACGCTAAAGCGTGCCTCCAATCGCCTCTCGCGCACGCTCAGTCATGTCTTTGCCCTCGACATACTCGCCTCCATGCTGCGACCACTCCTTCCATTGTGCGTGATTCGTTTGATTTTTTTCCCTCATAGTTCGAACGATTGAGTTTGAAATGAGGAAGGGGATAGATGAGTGAGACGCCCCACCTCTATTCCCACTCTAGCCAAGGACACTACGGGGTAATGCCGTCAACTAGCACGGAGAATAAGGCCGTTGAGCAGCGACCATCCGCGTAATTGCTTTGTGCGAGCACCGATGTGTCAGATAGTACAACATGCATCTGGTTTCAGGAGGAAATCCCACATACCGATACAAACTCAAAGATACTACCCCGTGGCTATATATATTCTTCGAAAACAAATATAGAAATAAACATAACACAAATCAGTCACAGACATCCATATCACAAAGGCGGAAATAGATATGAATATATAACACATAAAAGTGTTCATCAGAGTAGTGGTCAGGCAAGATCCACACTATCATAAAAGAATAGCTACAAGTGCTAGACAAAAGAATATGGATACATCAATGAGTCTATATCTCAAATGTATACAACAAAAACTACTAATCTAAGTAGTTAGCCAAAAGTCAGGGTGATAATCCCAGATGTGAAGTCAAGCAGAAGCACCTGTAACATCTCGGTCTGACCCGAGTATTATTTAATAAGAAAATAATAAACGGATCAGTCTAGCTATAAATATCAGATAAAATGGTATAGAATAAGAGATATGACATAAACATATGATAACCATAAAGTCATATTGTGATAAGTATGTAATTGAAAATCAACAAGAGATTAATCAATATCACAAGAATCTTCTCAAAGATAAAAATGAATGTCATACTCTATATTTTTATTCACAAAAAGTTAATGACACACAAATTCACCAATGCACAAATACTGATAAAACTTATCAATGTATATCACGAATTGTTGAAACACAAATTCTAGAAATCAATCAATAGAAATCCAGAAATCACAAAAAGGGGGAGGCCTATCACAAAACGGGGGCATGAAAACTCACCAACACGTGTATCACAAAAAGGAACGCTATTCCATGGTTGCTAACCATTAATTTTGATCCGAAGCTCCACAAAACGGCCCGAAGACCATGGGTCGCTACCCCATCAAATTGAGCCGAAGCTCCACAGAAACGGGGTTTAGTCTCCCTCGTAGACAAAGAAACATTGCACATTTGCTGGTCTAAATCACAAAAATGATCATCAACGATCATCAAGAAGTGTCGATTACAGTAAGCTAGTAAAAATATAAGCTTAGCTTCATGTCCCACAACCACTATCTTAACTTAAATATTTACGAACAAATTGTAGATCTCCACTCGAAAATTGTCACAACAGATTCAATCGAACAAGTCCAAGAATTAACCGGCGAAGTAAACGCAAGCGTTTCTTACCACTTATTTTACTAAGCCGTTTAATTAGATTTCTCATACGAGTGAGGTAAAGGTTTGTATAAACTAGTAGATTGGAAAACGGTTTAAGAAACAAGCTTTGTAATAAAATAGTGTTGAAATCGTTTTGATGAAAGAGTTTTGATATTTACTACTAGTATTGAAACCTTTATATTTTTAAAGTGGCAAATCACAAAAATGATTGTGGAAACAATAAATCATAAAAATGACGTGAATAATGTCCAAAGAATTCGGTTCCAAATCCATCAAAGTGGAAATACCCTTGCAGCTAAACATGGCGCGACCTAGCAGGCCGAGCGACTTAAGTGGTTGCGACATACTCATGGCGCGACCTATAAAAGCAGGCCGAGCGACCTAAATTGGAAGCGACTTAAGGGCCGAAAATGACCTAAGATGCAAGCGGCTTAAGGACCGAAAACAACCTAAGTTGAAAAGCAGGCCGAGCGACTTAGGAAATGGTGCGACCTAACATGGCGCGACTTAGCAGCAAATGTGACTTAAAACCGGCCGAGCGACCTAAGTGGTTGCGACCTATAGCAGGTGCGACTTAACATAGCCGGATGACCTAGGGTACAGGGACAAGCCGAGCGACTTAAGGAGACAAATGGCGCGACCTAAGGCGTAAGAGAAGGCCGAGCGACTTAAGAGATGCGACCATGTGGTGGAACGACCTAAGCATGGTGCGACCTATGCTTGGCGCGACCTAACTGCAGGCCGAAAGATATGTGTGCAGGCCGAACGACCTAAGCAACAGAAATGCAAAAACTCTCTCAATTTGCAACCGATCGAGCACGGACGCTAGGGAATTACGCCCATCGACTACTCGGTCCTATTGGCTCCTTGATGCATCACCAAAAACATGTTCAATCATCAAAGTTAGGATTTTTAAAGATTTGAACCCAAAACACTAAAATTGGGATTTTCACCAATTAAATCCAAACCAAGAGCAAATGCATATGAAAAAGTGTTAGGAATTCATACCCAATAATCAAAGATAGTTATAGACAAAGATGTGAGATAAAAATCTCAACTTTTCACAAAATCAATGAAGAAGAAGCTTGAATACAAAGGAAGAATCAACCACACTTCGATCTCAATACAAGAAGCTTGAATCAATGGCTTCTCTTTGAATTTGGAGTTAGATGTTGGATTTGCAAATGAACTAGGGCTTGGAGTTTTAATTTCCCATTCCTCCCTCCATTTTTGATGAAGCTTGAGTGTTAGGAAATGAAACTGAAGTTATGAAGGGAAGAGGGGGGTTGAGCTAGAGTTAATAGTTTAGGCTAATGGGCAAAACCAAACCCAAAGCCCAAAGTGAAAAAGTGGCAAAATTCCACTAACTCCAAACATATCAAAGTTTATACTCAAAAAGATCGCAAATAGTGTTTTGGACCCAATGGAAGTGGTCCCGAGTCCTAATTCGACCGTATGCAAAAAGTAAATCTTTGGACTAAAATCCGACTAATGATAAAATATTAAAATAAAATATTTAAATATTCAATCATAAAATATGCGGGTTGTTACAGACTCCCATCCTTAAAGAAATTGCGTCCACGCAATATTTAAGAAGAAAATATAAGGTAACAACCATGAAAGCGTATCAATAGTAAAGAAATTTGAAATAAGAAATTCACCTCAAAGAGCACGAGAAAGTATGTCCGGATGTGTTCGCTCGATGAACTCTCTAGATTCCCAAAAGAAGTCCATAGGATTTGAGGACCATTGAACTTTAACAAGCGGAACATCTTTATTTCAAAGGCGTTTGACCTCTGAAGCAATAATACGAATAGGATGTTGCTCATAAGTTAAATTAGGCGAAACTTTAATTTCTTCCACAACACTGGGCTCAAGAATAGAGTCGGAATCTCGAAGACATTTCCGTAATTAAGAAACGTGAAACATGTCATTGATAGCAGAAAACTGAGCCGGTAATAAAAGGCGATAAGCCACGGAACCAATACGTTCGGTGATGGGAAATGGACCAATATATCGACGTGCTAACTTTCCCGATCGACAAAAACGTACAACACCCTTCATATGTGAAACACGAATAAACACAAGATCTCTCACAAAAAATTCTAATTTCCTTCCTCGATTATCGGCATAGGATTTTTGTCTACTCTGGGCTTCTTTCATCCTATGACGAATAAGGTCAATCTTCTCTGTGGAATCACGAATAAAATCTGGACCAAAAACCAGTTTCTCACCGGCCTTAAGCCAACAGGAAGGAGATCGGCATGGTCTTCCATAGAGTGCCTCGAAAGGTGCCATACCAATACTAGATTGGAAGCTATTATTATAGGAAAACTCAACAAGAGAAATATGATCTTCCCAACTTCCACCAAAATCAAGAACACATGCACGAAGAAGATCTTCAAGAGTTTGATTCACATGCTCGGTTTGTCCATCGGACTGAGGATGATAAGCGGTGCTAAAATTAAGCTTCGTTCCCAAAGCTTTTTGAAGACTCTTCCAAAATCCACTAGTAAACAATGGATCACGATCACTAACAATAGAAGAAGGAACTCCATGCAATTTTACAATTTCTTTAATAAAGAGTTTAGCCAAGAGAGGAACGGTTCGATTGGACCGAATGGGAATAAAATGGGCGGATTTAGTAAGTCTATCGACTATCACCCATAAGCTATCATGACCCGAACGAGAACGGGGAAGGTCGTCTATAAAATCAATGGAAATTTGGTACCACTTCCAACTTGGAATTTTAAAGGTTGTAATAACCCACCGGGCCTTTGGTGTTTAGCCTTGACAAGTTGGCAAGTAATGCAACACTTAACAAAGTTAGCAATATCAGATTTCATTCCCTCCCAATAATAAAGTCGCTTCATATCCGCGTACATTTTACTACTACCGGGATGAATGGTAAATTTAGAACGATGAGAATCTTCTAAAATGTCTTTACGAAGATTACTAATATTTGGCACGATAATTCTACCAAATTTTCGAATACCGCCACGAGAATCAATATCAAAGTGTTTCAAACCCTCAATATCAATTTTATCTCCAAAATTTTGGCCAAGAAGAGCCAATTCGGGATCTAGCTTTTGAGCTTCAAGAATGCGGTCTAAAAGAGAAGGATGAGCCTCAAGGCTACATAAAGCAAGGGGTGAACATAAATCGAAAACACGATCTCGAATCTCACAAGTGGGTAGAATTCCGAGATCATTCTATTCGGATATCATCATAGAGACAACCGCTTGTTGCTTACGACTAAGTGCGTCCGCAACACGATTTCCCTTTCCAGGAGTATAAAGAATATCAAGATAATAAGCGGCAAGAAATTTGGGCCAACGTTGTTGACGCAAGCTAAGTTCCTTTTGAGAAAATAGATACTTCAAAGATTTATGATCGGTGTAAAGAATAAATTTTTCCCCCAAAAGATTGTGACGCCCCACCTCTATACCCATGCTAGCCAAGAACATTACGGTGTAATGCTGTCAACTAGCACGGAGAATAAGGCTATTGAGGAGCGACCATCCGTGTAATTGCTTTGTGTGAGCACCAATATGTCAGATAGTACAAGGAAGTCCGACATACCGATACAAACTCAAGGCTACTACACAGTGGCTATATATATTCTTGGGACACAAACATAGAAATAAATATAACACAAATCAGTCACAGACGTCCATATCACAAAGGCGGAAAAAGATATGAATATAACACATGAAAGTGTGCATCAGAGTAGTGGTCAAACAAGATCCACAATATCACAAAAGAATGGTTACTAGTGCGAGACAAAACAATATGTATATATCTAGGAGTCTATATCTCAAAGGTGTACAACAAAAACTACTAATCTATGTAGTTAGCCAAAAGTCAGGATGATAATCCCAAAAGTGAAGTCAAGCAGAAGCACATGTAACATCTCGGTCTGACCCGAGTATTATTTATGAGAAAATAATAAACGGATCAGTCTAGCTATAAATATCAGATATAATGAGAAAAAATAAGAGATGTGACATAACATATGATAACCATAAAGCCATACTGTGATAAGTATAAAAATTGAAAATCAATAAGAGATTAATCAATATCACCAGAATCTTCTCAAAGATCAAAGGAATGTCATACTCGTTATTTGATTCACCAAGACACAAATATTGACAACATATAAATGCCAATCATAAAATTGGTGAAATTTCAAATTCTAGAAATCATCAATAGAAATCCAGAAATCACATAAAAGGGGGAGGCCTATCACAAACGGGAGCATGAAAACTCACCAACACGTGTATCACAAAACGGGACGCTATCCCATGGTCGCTAACCATAGAGCCAGTGCAACGACGTAGTACAACGGTACGCCCGAGGAACCTGAAACTCATAAAATTCGGTGCAACGACGTAGTACAACGGTACGCCCGAGGAACCTGAAACTTGTAAAATTCGGAACAACGACGTAGTACAATGGTACGCCCGAAGATTCGAACTCTATAAAAACGTGGGTCGCTAGCCCAAAAAAATTGGGTCGAAACCTCAAGAAATAAATAGGTCGTTGGCCTATAATAAAAATGAGACGAAACTCAATAAAACGAGGTACCGTCCCCTTCGTGGACAAAGATACATAGCATAGCGCTAGTCTAAATCACAAAAATGATCCTCAATGATCATCAAGAAAGTGTCAATTACTCTAAGCTAGTAAATATATGAGCTTAGCTTCATGTCCCATAACCACTAGATTAACTTAAATATTTACAAACAAATTGTAGACCTCCACTAGAAAATTGTCACAAGAGATTCAATCGAACAAGTCCAAGAATTAACCAACGAAGTAAACGCAAGCGTTTCATACCACTTTTTTTACTAAGTCGTTTAATTAGATTTCTCATACGAGTGAGGTAAAGGTTTGTATATACTAATAGATTGGAAAACGGTTTTAAGAGAAGAGCTTTGTAATAAAATAGTGTTAAAATCATTTTGAAGAAAGGGTTTTGATATTTACTACTAGCATTGAAAACCTTTATATTTTGAAGTGACAAATCACAAAAATGATTGTAGAAACAATCAATCACTAAAATTCACATTCGAAGACGTGAATAAAAATCCAAAGAAATCGATACCGAATCCATCAAAGTGGAAATACCCAAAAATTCCAAAAATAGAAGTTATCAAAGTCGACAAAAGTGATAACAACTAATCAGAGAAGAAGAATCGATTAACAATTGGAAAAGCAAAGAAAAATGAGCATAATAGGAAAAATAGGGAAATAGGAGAATAGGAGCAGGTCGGTTGACAGGACTCCCTGAGTCGGCCGACCGAACCAGAAACAGAAAGTTTCGGCTACAGCTTCGGTCGACCGGCCCAGGGGGTTCGGTCGGTCGAACCTGATGCCCTGCATTTTTCTACCCTAATAATCCCAGTGAGGTAAAGGTTTGTATGTACTAGTAGATTGAAAACGGTTTAAGAAACGAGCTTTGTAATAAAATAGTGTTGAAATCGTTTTGATGAAAGAGTTTTGATATTCACTACTAGTATTGAAACCTTTATATTTTTAAAGTGACAAATCACAAAAATGATTGTAGAAACAATAAATCATAAAAATTTACGTTCGAAGACGTGAATAATGTCCAAAGAATTCGATTCCAAATCCATCAAAGTGGAAATACACTTGCGGCTAAACATGGCGCGACCTAGCAGGCCGAGCGACTTAAGTGATTGCGACATAATCATGGCGCGACTTATAAAAGCAGGCGGAGCGACCTAAATTGGAAGCGACTTAAGGGCCGGAAGCGACCTAAGATGCAAGCGGCTTAAGGACCGAAAACAACCTAAGTTGCAAAGCAGGCCAAGCGACTTAAGAAATGGTGCGACCTAACAAGGCGCGACCTAACATGGCGCGACTTAGCAGCAGATAAGACTTAAAAAAGGCCGAGCGACCTAAGTGGATGCGACCTATAGTAGGTGCGACTTAACATGGCCGGACGACCTATGGTACAGGGGCAAGTCGAGCGACTTAAGGAGACAAATGGTGCGACCTAAGGCGTAAGAGAAGGCCGAGCGACTTAAGAGTTGCTACCAAGTGGTGGAACGACCTAAGCATGGCGCGACCTATGCTTGGCGTGACCTAACTGCAGGCCGAAAGATATGTGTGCAGGCCGAACGATCTAAGCAACAGATATGCAAAAACTCTCTCAATTTGCAACCGATCGAGCATGGACGCTAGGGGATTACGCCCATCGACTACCCAGTCCTATTGGCTCCTCGATGCATCACCAAAAACGTGTTCAATCATCAAAGTTAGGATTTTAAAAGATTTGAACCCAAAACACTAAAAATTGGGATTTTCACCAATTCAATCCAAACCAAGAGCAAATGCATATGAAAAAGTGTTAGGAATTCATACCCAACAATCAAAGATAGTTATAGACAAAGATGTGAGATAAAAATCTCACCTTTTCACAAAATCAATGAAGAAGAAGCTTGAATGCGAAGGAAGAATCAACCACACTTCAATCTCAACACAAGAAGCTTGAATCAATGGCTTCTCTTTGAATTTGGAATTAGATGTTGGATTTGCAAATGAACTAGGGCTTGGTGTTTTAATTTCCCATTCCTCCCTCCATTTTTGATGAAGCTTGAGTGTTAGGAAATGAAAGTGAAGTAATGAAGGGAAGAGGGGGGTTTGAGCTAGAGTTAATAGTTTAGGCTAATGGGCTAAACCAAAACCAAAGCCCAAAGTGAAAAGGTGGCAAAATTCCACTAACTACAAACATATCAAAGTTTATACTAAAAAAGATCGCAAACGTCATTTTGAACTCAATGGGAGTGGTCTCGAGTCCTAATTTGACCGTTTGCAAAAGGTAGCTTTTTCAGACAAAAATCCGACTAATGATGAAATATTTAAATAAAATATTTAAATACTCAATCGTAAAATATGCGGGTTGTTACAGACTCCCATCCTTAAAGAAATTGCGTCCACACAATATTTAAGAAGAAAGTATATAGTAACAACCATGAAAGTATATCCAACACAAAAGAAATTTGAAATAAAAAGTTCACCTCAAAGTGCACGAGAAAGTAAGTCCGGATGTGTTCGCTCGATGAATTCTCTAGATTGCCAAGAGCAATCCTTAGGATTTGAGGACCATTGAACTTTCACAAGCGGAACATCTTTGTTTCGAAGGCGTTTGACCTCCGAAGCAATAATACGAATAGGATGTTGCTCATAAGTTAAATTAGGCGAAACTTCAATTTCTTCCACAACACCACGCTCAAGAATAGAATTGGAATCTCGAAGGCATTTCCATAATTGAGAAACGTGAAACACGTCATGAATAGCATAAAATTGAGCAGGTAATGAGAGGCGATAAGCCACAGAACCAATATGTTCGGTGATGGGAAATGGACCAATATACCGAGGCGCTAATTTTCCCGATCGACTGAAACGTACAACACCCTTCATAGGTGAAACACGAATAAACACAAGATCTCCCACAGAAAATTCTAATTTCCTTCTCCGGCTATCGGTATAGAATTTTTGTCTACTTTGGGCTTCTTTCATCCTATGACGAATAAGATCAATCTTTTCTGTGGAATCACGAATAAAATCTGGACCTAAAACCAGCTTCTCACCGGCCTCAAGCCAACAAGAAGGAGATCGGCATGGCCTTCCATAGAGTGCCTCGAAAGGAGCCATACCAATACTAGATTGGAAGCTATTATTATAGGAAAAATCAACAAGAGAAATATGACCTTCCCAACTTCCACCAAAATCAAGAACTTATGCACGAAGAAGATCTTCAAGTTTTTGATTCACACGCTCGGTTTGTCCATCGGACTGAGGATGATAAGCGGTGCTAAAATTAAGCTTCGTTCCCAAAGCCTTTTGAAGAATCTTCCAAAATCCACTAGTAAACAATGGATCACGATCACTAACAATAGAAGTAGGAACTCCATGCAACATTACAATCTCTTTAATAAAGAGTTTGGCCAAGAGAGGAACGGTTCGATTGGACCGAACGGGAATAAAATGGACGGATTTAGTAAGTCTATCAACTATCACCCGTAAGCTATCATGGCCCGAACGAGAACGGGGAAGGCCGTCAATAAAATCCATGGAAATTTGATCCCACTTCCAAATTGGAATATCTAAAGGTTGCAATAACCCACCGGGCCTTTGATGCTCGGCCTTAATAAGTTGGCAAGTCATGCAATGCTTAACGAAGTTAGCGATATAAAATTTCATTCCCTCCCAATAATAAAGTCACTTCATATCCGCGTATATTTTACTACTGCCGGGATGAATGGTAAATTTAGAACGATGGGAATCTTCTAAAATGTCTTTGCGAAGATCACTAACATTTGGCACGATAAATCTACCAAATTTTCGAATGCCTCCATGAGAATCGATATTAAAGTCTTTCAAAACTTCAATATCAAGTTTATCCCTCAATCTTTTGCCAAGAAGTGCCAATTCAGGATCTAGCCTTTGAGATTCAAGAATGCGGTCTAAATGAGAAGGATGAGCCTCAAGGCTACATAAAACAAGCGATGGACATAAATCGGAAATACGATCTCGAATCTCATAAGTGGATAGAATTTCGAGATCATTTCATTCAGATATCATCATAGAAACAACCGCTTGTTGCTTACGACTAAGTGCATCGGCAACACGATTTCCCTTTCCGGGAGTATAAAGAATATCAAGATCATAAGCTGCAAGAAATTCGAGCCAACGTTGTTGACGCAAATTAAGTTCCTTTTGAGAAAATAGATACTTCAAGGATTTATGATTTGTGTAAAGAATAAATTTTTCTCCCAAAAGATAATGACGCCAAATACGAAGGGCAAAAACAATAGCTGTGAGCTCTAAATCATGAGTTGCATATCTAGTCTCGGCTGGCTTCAATTGCCTAGAAGCATAAGCAATAACACGTTCTCTTTGCATAAGAACGGCACCCAAACCAACACGACTAGCATCGGTATAAACAATAAAATCTTGGTTTCCTTTGGGAATCACAAGAATAGGAGCATCGGAAAGGAGTTCTTTTAATTTCTGAAAAGAAGCTTCACATTTGTCCGACCAAATATATTTAACTCCCTTCTTTGTCGAGCTAGTAAGAGACACGGCATTTTTAGAAAAGTCTTTGATAAAACGATGGTAATAACCCGCCAATACGAGAAAACTATGAATTTCCGTCACACTCTCCGGTCTCTTCCAATTTTGAATCGCTTCAATCTTTGAAGGATCAACGGAAATTCCGAATTCGAAAATAATATGACCAGTGAAGATATTTTGGAAAATAAATAATTTGGAAAATTATTTGGAAACTGGTGATGTGTGCATATCCAGTGATAGTTCAATAACCGACTATCAATATTTCCCTTTGAATGGGTATTTGATGTGATTTGTTTGAATGTGAATGCCACACTTATTTTTGAATAAGCGCTCACTATTCGGGTTAACCGAGAAAGGACCATGGGGTCGTATAACCCATTCCGAATATGTGATACGTCGTTGTGAATTGCATTGAAGATCGGTGTTGAAGACCGAGTATTTGTGAAAACGATAGGATGACCTATCGATTGTCTCTGCACTGGGTAGCTCCTGGTATAGAGATTCCTTAAGTGATGGGAAATTCGATCGGGATTGTGAATACCCGTATTGCAAGGGCTCCGTAAGAAGTGCCTTCGGTTTTGTTCGAGCCCGGAACAGACTTGTATGGATTGTATGTCTAACATTACAAGTTGAGATATAAAGCTGATTTCTTTCAAATATATTTCTGTTGGTGGCGGAGAATTTATTCTTTTAGCTTAACACCCTTCTCTGAGACGTACGTGCTCAGAGGTTATGTAGTTGAATGTTATCAGCGATATATTCCCAATTTGGTAATGTGACATGCTGAGTGATGATGAAATGATCATTGTGTTGATTATTTGTGATAGGATCGTTTATTTGATCGTCTATCCTTGTGATCATTGTGTTGATCATTTGTTGACCCAAAGCATGGCTTTTGTATAAAGTATGTTTTTGTGGACGTGACTTCGTCGAGCCTCACACCCCGTGAATGGTCAAAACAGGAAAGAAGCAGCAAGGTTATGAGGGGTAGCACCCTTTAGGATGTGTCCATTTCCTTCTGGAAAAGGGTGGTATCATGGTATGGAGCCCAGATACTTACTCATGTTGAAAACACTTTGTTATGATTGTGTGAATTGATTACGAGCGCTCGGTGATAAAGGTCCCAAAGGACCGGGGGATGGCATATTCGGTCAGTTGTTACTCAGTTAGGGGTAACCCGGCCTTGTGTTGGTAGAGATCCGGTTTGGTTCTCGGGGATGTCCATCCAGAGGCATTCTCATGTGGCAATGGGAAGTTCCTTGGCCTGATCATTCATTGGAAATCCAAAGAAACAATACGTGACTTGTACGGTTTTAGTTGTAGAACCTGCCATCTAATATGGTAGCTATTAGTAGGCATAATATAATGGTACCTATGCTGGCTAAGATTTATATTCTACTTTCGAAGTCGTTTTATACACTATGCACTAATAATAATATCAAAATTGATTTGATTTTAATGCGTATCAAGCATCTTTGACTATCATAAGGAGAAATCTTCTCCAAGTCTGCGTTTGCATTGTGTGTGTGGCAGGAGGTCTTATGGTAGTCTCATTTTTAAAAGCATTGCGAATTGACTTTAAAAATATTCCTCTATTTTGATTTTAAAGTAAATAAACTGTTTTGAGTTCTCACACCAGTCACATGACTGACTCGGAGTTTATTGTTTTCCTTCCTAAACTCTGGGTGCCCACCAATTTCCACACGGGCAGTTAAGAGTTAAGGTTTATCAGGATATTCTGGATATTCTAGAGTTGCTGGAGGCAAGCTGGATGGCATGGCGTATTACTAGCTATATAGTATTTCTTTTTTTCGCTGCACTATTTGTTGTTGTTGTTGTATACTCTGATGATATGATGAAATGAAATGTATAAAATGTAATAACTGATATAGTTCTTTGCTTAAAGATTATTCATTTGTTATTATATGTTGTTCCGCTGCGAATTGTGAGATTCTGTTATTGTTCTGTTCTATTTTCTCTATTTTCTTTCTGTTCTATTCTCTTTTTCTTCTATTTTAAAATTTTCTATCTTCTGTTTTCTCTTCTTATCTATCTTCTATCTTCTTCTCTCTTTCTCTTTTCTTAAATTCTTCTTTCTTTTTCTTTTTAAAACCCATAACATTCCGGTTTTTGACCTTCGAATTCCCGGCAGTCGATAAAGTGAGTATCGATATTGAATTTTCGAAAGTCGAAAATTTTCGGAGCGTTACATTTGGTATCAGAGCTTATGGTTAAGCGACAACCATGGTTCTGTTGGGTATTACTCGTTAAAGATAGAGTCAGTAGTACTCTAGAATGAGTTTGAGTGTAATAATAGCTATGAGAGCGTATTTGTTAGTGAATATAAAAATTGTTTTATATTGTGATGATTGGTTTATTGAGTGGCATATGAACTTTCGTCAGCGTGGTCCGCAAGACTATGCCGAAGGGGTTTCTAAACACTTGAATAGAACAATTCGGCACAGTATTGTTTAAATTGGGTAAATGAAATAATTTTGCCTTGATTATATTTTGTATATAAAAGAAATAATTTTTCAGAATTATTAAAGTGTATGTAAGTTGATTGTTTAGTTGTTTGAATAATCTAAATTGAAGAATAATTGTATAAGTAAAAATAATTATAAGAATGGAATTATAATTAAAGTGATTACAATTGTGAAATAAACTTATATATATAAGAAGTGAAACTATATGAATATGAGTTGCAAATAAAAGTGAATTTAAAGTTAAATGGAAATATAACTTAAGAAGATGTTAAATGGAGTTGATATTGGTATCGAAGTAAATAATCAAGTGGATTAAATGAATATGAACTTAAGTTATATAAATAAAATTCAACTTTGGAAATTGAATTAAATTAATGGATTGGATGTTAACCAATTGAATGTGAATGAAGTTGATATGGAATAATGAATATAGGTGTTAATTCATTGAAATCAAATGTTATTGGAAGTTGAATAATTGAATGAAACCAAATATAAGCAAAGGAATTTGGTTGTAATTAATATACATTGGTTGATATATGGTTGTTAGTTGATTGTATATAATTCATTAAGTATTAATGAAAGTGAATTAGTGAAATTGGAAGCAATGAAATTGAATTCAAATTAGAAGTAAATAAATTTGAATAGAATTGAATGGAATTGAATTTGTTTTGGAAGTGAACCAACTTGAATATGAATTAGTGAATATAAACTAATTGAAAATGAATGTTGATAAAAATCCAATGTAAATAAATCAAATGTGATTTAAATTGAAAACCATTTCATTAAATATAAATGAGAATATGAATGAATATCGATTTGGTTATGGATGTTAGTTGGTTGATGTTTGCATTTGTTGTTTTACATACATTTGCTATGTTGGCATATATAGTTATTATGTTGCTATATGTTGTATATTGAGATTATTTGCATATGTGCATGTTCTCATGTTGTTTGTTAAGTGTTTAGTAGGTGCGGATCGCGTTTGCTTCGCATTTGGAGCTCGCTTTCGCGCTATATTAGCCGTATATGTTTGCTAATAAAATATAAGGTACATATCTCGGATTAAATATCGCACTTTTATACTTTTTCCCTGCGGGATGCCTCATTACTTGATGAGATATATATTTGTGATATATATACTGTCATTTTTTTTTCGGATCGAGCCGCGCAAAGGAGACTATGGCGAATTTTTCCGGAAATTTAAGGCGTTAGAAAAATTTGAGAAAATTTGGAAGATTTTGAAAACTTTAACTTTGATTTTGGAATTGAAAGTTAAACAATAGTAATTGTTTTTGAAAAGATAACTAAGTATGATTTGAAAACTTAGTAAAGTATTATAAGAAGTTTAACTATGGATTTATGGAAAGTTAATAGATTCTGTAACTTTTCTTACTTAATAATTTCGAGGACGAAATTCTTTTAAAGGGGAAAGATTGTAACGACCCAGAATTTTTAATAATTAAAATTTGAATATTTAATTAATTTTAAATATTTAATAAGTGAATTTATAAGTCGAATAAATTTTATTTGAATTATTGGATTTAATTGGATAATTAAATCGATGATTTAATACGTTAAATTATGGAAGTAATTGAAAAATTGAGTTAAATATGATTGTAAATGATTTGTAAAATTTTATTTTATCATATAGGAGTTAGAATGATATTTTAGAACTTTTAAAATCGAATTAAAAGTTTATTTGTGAAAATTGAATATTTTAATATTTAATAATCGACTGTAAAATAGTCAATTTTTGAACAGTCTCAGAATTGAACGAAACAGTTCCATTGGATCCGTAATAGTTAGTTATTACCGGATTTCAAATTTCGTGTCAATCGGAGTTATCGTTTGAGCGTGGCAGCTCGAAACGCATCGATTTATTTTTAATTTAAATTTGACGAGTGAAAATAGCCATTTTTCAAAAAGTCTCGGATTTCGACGAAATCAGTTTCATCGGATCCGTAATGTGATATTATTGTAAGGTTTCAAATTTCAAGTCAATTGGATTTACCGTTTGTCCGGTACAAATTAAAACGCCTAGAAATCGACTTAAATCGGTTTAATTCAAATTGAGCGTTTTTAGCCATAACTCGCACAGATGTCCGAATTAGCTTTCGAAACCTATTCCATTGTGTCCGGAACGCGGGATAAACCCTAGGTACGTCAGTTTCGGCGCGTAAATCGGAGTTCGGAATTTCCGGGATGAATAGTGTTTCGGTTTTCTCTATAAATAGCCCTCACTCTAAAATAAAAAAAAAAATATACAAAACCCTAAGTGTAAACTGCAGCCGCCACCTAGGTATGCACGGCCAGAAATGCTCCCATCTTCATCCCCAAAAATCTCCAAATCCATGCATCGATTGCAAAATCTTTCAACTACAAAATCGAAGAGCATTGCGAGAGCTTTAAATCCGTACGGTGGAGTTCGTTGTTATCGACCATAGGCCGAGTTATTAGGCTGCGTTTGACCCTACTTGCGCACGCGTTTCTATGCAGTATAGGGGCCCGAGCTTGCTGTCCTTCAGGCCGAACATGGTGGAGGAGATGAGCTTCAAAACGCAACTTCCTGATCGTCGTCAAGTCGAGTGTAGGAGGAGTATTATTAAAACCTAATTTAGCATGATGGGTTCTTGTGTTGTGCGTGCTCGGCCTGGTGAAGGAGAACGTGAGGGAGAGGGAGAGAAGGGGTGCGGCCTGGATTGCAGGAGTTTGGAATCAATGGCTTAGATTGAAAGTTAGGTTATAAATTAGTTTATATATGTTGTAATTATTAAGTTTAAATTCGTGTAAACTTCAAATAATCATAACTTTTTCATACGAGGTCGAAAACGCGCGAAACAAGTTGCGTTGGAATCGTATGGACGAGCACTACGCGATGGAGTTTGTTTGGAGTCGTTTGGAGTTAGTGAGAATTTTGGGTAAAATTAAACGCGCGTTTAATTTTATTCGAAATAAATCGCTAAAACGGAATTTAAATCAAGGTGAGAACTTCTCACTCAATCGAATCAGTTTCGATTTTATTTTAAATAGTTAGATTTAAAATATTTGAATGCATGTTTGAATGTTGATTGATATCTATTGATTGTTAAAATAGACATTATACGCCGTTATTAAGCGGATGTTATTTAATAAAAACATATACCGCGAATATTTCATAAACAGTGAAATTGGTATTATATATAATAGCAATATATATATATATTGGCATATGTATATATTGGAGTTATTGATTTCCCGCATTTTTTGTTTAGCGGATGAGACCTTATTACGCCGTTATTAAGCGGATAATATTTAATAAGAACATATACCGCGATAATTTCGTACTGGAGCGAAATTGGTATTGTGCTAATGTTTTTGGATGCAGGAAAACAGGTTGGAGGGATCCAACTGGATTCCTCAACAGTTTTTATTTGATTTCAAATATTTTGATATTTGATTGATTTTCATATTGATATATGATATCGTTGTTGTCGTGATTGACTATTTGGTGTGTAGCATCATTGGACCAAATTTGGAATTTTAAAATGATTTATAAAGTGATTTTTGAAAGTATACGTTTATAAAATATTTTTGGAATTGATTCATTTTAAATAAATAAACGTTATAATTTTTTTAAGTTATAAAAATTATGATTTTTGAGAAATATAGTTAAAAACTGATTTTTGAGAATATGATGCTATTGAGTTTATAAAATAGTTAAATCGAGATATTTTAGAATTTATTGTGAAAAGTTTAAATATAGGATTTATAAAATTTAATTTTTTTTTATGAATCAAAATGGTGAAATAATAAAGGAATTTGAAGACGTTTTAAAAGAATAATATAAATTGAATTATATTTAGAGATTTATAAATGGATATTTATAAATTGAGATATTGAAATTATAAAATGAGTTTTTATAAGTGTTTGAATGAAGTGAAAATGAATTTCATAATTTAATGGAATTTATAGAATTTTATACGGTGAAGTTATAAATGGAATTTTTTATAAGCAGTAGGTTTATAAAATTTATTAAGTTATTAAAATAATGATTTTGGATAAATGAATGAATCTTATAAGTTATAAGATTTATAATTTGGGAAGTTAAAAAGAACGATTTTGTAAAATAATCGTTTTATAAGTATTTAACTTATAATATGAACTTTTAGTTTATAATTGAGTTATAAACTGAAATAGGTTAATAAAAGAATTTATAAAAAGGAAGCTTTTATAAATAAATAGAAATGGAATTTATAAACGTTGTTTTATAAATCCGCAAACAACTTATTTTGATAAGTTAATTGTTATAACCTATTAATGGAGTTATATTCACATTTTGAATAGTGAATAATCCTTTGAATTAAAATGAATAAAAAGGATGAAATTTGTTAACGTAGTATATTCATGTTTTTGAATAGTGAATAATATGTTAAAGAAATTGTTGTAGATGTGATGTTTTAAATAGAATTGAAACGATCTAACGATGTTTTAAAATATGTTGAGATTCGAAACCATGGATTTCAACATTTATTGTTGAAATAGATGTTTCGAGAAATAGAAGGAAATGGTGGACTATAACACTGTTGTTATAGTAAATGATTTCCGAAAGGAAATGTTTTGTATAGTATTGGGATTTATATATCTATTTTAATTTTGAATCCCTATACTAGTGATTTTGGGTTGTCATAACGATGTTCTACGCAACATTCGTTTTGGCCCAAATAAATATGTTTAAGAGAATGATTTCCTTAAAGAATGAAATATATACTTAATTCGATTTAAGTATATTGAATATTTTCTAAGTGTTGAAAATAAAAAGATTTGTGAATTACTTATTTAATAAGTATGGAAATGTTTTCCAATATGAAGTGAATATTTAGAATTTATCTTTTTAAAGATAAATTGAAAATGGATAATTGGAATCGTATATGCATGAATATTTTGGAATATAAATTCACTAAGGAATTTATATGTGAAAGTGGAATTTGTGGAAAAAAATAAATATTGATTTATTTTTGAAGTGTTGAAAATTATATATCTAGTGAAGATATTTTGGAAAATAAATAATTTGGAAAATTATTTGGAAACTGGTGATGTGTGCATATCCAGTGATAGTTCAATAACCGACTATCAATATTTCCCTTTGAATGGGTATTTGATGTGATTTGTTTGAATGTGAATGCCACACTTATTTTTGAATAAGCGCTCACTATTCGGGTTAACCGGGAAAGGACCATGGGGTCGTATAACCCATTCCGAATATGTGATACGTCGTTGTGAATTGCATTGAAGATCGGTGTTGAAGACCGAGTATTTGTGAAAACGATAGGATGACCTATCGATTGTCTCTGCACTGGGTAGCTCCTGGTATAGAGATTCCTTAAGTGATGGGAAATTCGATCGGGATTGTGAATACCCGTATTGCAAGGGCTTCGTAAGAAGTGCCTTCGGTTTTGTTCGAGCCCGGAACAGACTTGTATGGATTGTATGTCTGACATTACAAGTTGAGATATAAAGCCGATTTCTTTCAAATATATTTCTGTTGGTGGCGGAGAATTTATTCTTTTAGCTTAACACCCTTCTCTGAGACGTACGTGCTCAGAGGTTATGTAGTTGAATGTTATCAGCGATATATTCCCAATTTGGTAATGTGACATGCTGAGTGATGCTGAAATGATCATTGTGTTGATTATTTGTGATAGGATCGTTTATTTGATCGTCTATCCTTGTGATCATTGTGTTGATCATTTGTTGACCCAAAGCATGGCTTTTGTATAAAGTATGTTTTTGTGGACGTGACTTCGTCGAGCCTCACACCCCGTGAATGGTCAAAACAGGAAAGAAGCAGCAAGGTTATGAGGGGTAGCACCCTTTAGGATGTGTCCATTTCCTTCTGGAAAAGGGTGGTATCATGGTATGGAGCCCAGATACTTACTCATGTTGAAAACACTTTGTTATGATTGTGTGAATTGATTACGAGCGCTCGGTGATAAAGGTCCCAAAGGACCGGGGGATGGCATATTCGGTCAGTTGTTACTCAGTTAGGGGTAACCCGGCCTTGTGTTGGTAGAGATCCGGTTTGGTTCTCGGGGATGTCCATCCAGAGGCATTCTCATGTGGCAATGGGAAGTTCCTTGGCCTGATCATTCGTTGGAAATCCAAAGAAACAATACGTGACTTGTACGGTTTTAGTTGTAGAACCTGCCATCTAATATGGTAGCTATTAGTAGGCATAATATAATGGTACCTATGCTGGCTAAGATTTATATTCTACTTTCGAAGTCGTTTTATACACTATGCACTAATAATAATATCAAAATTGATTTGATTTTAATGCGTATCAAGCATCTTTGACTATCATAAGGAGAAATCTTCTCCAAGTCTGCGTTTGCATTGTGTGTGTGGCAGGAGGTCTTATGGTAGTCTCATTTTTAAAAGCATTGCGAATTGACTTTAAAAATATTCCTCTATTTTGATTTTAAAGTAAATAAACTGTTTTGAGTTCTCACACCAGTCACATGACTGACTCGGAGTTTATTGTTTTCCTTCCTAAACTCTGGGTGCCCACCAATTTCCACACGGGCAGTTAAGAGTTAAGGTTTATCAGGATATTCTGGATATTCTGGAGTTGCTGGAGGCAAGCTGGATGGCATGGCGTATTACTAGCTATATAGTATTTCTTTTTTTCGCTGCACTATTTGTTGTTGTTGTTGTATACTCTGATGATATGATGAAATGAAATGTATAAAATGTAATAACTGATATAGTTCTTTGCTTAAAGATTATTCATTTGTTATTATATGTTGTTCCGCTGCGAATTGTGAGATTCTGTTATTGTTCTGTTCTATTTTCTCTATTTTCTTTCTGTTCTATTCTCTTTTTCTTCTATTTTAAAATTTTCTATCTTCTGTTTTCTCTTCTTATCTATCTTCTATCTTCTTCTCTCTTTCTCTTTTCTTAAATTCTTCTTTCTTTTTCTTTTTAAAACCCATAACATTCCGGTTTTTGACCTTCGAATTCCCGGCAGTCGATAAAGTGAGTATCGATGTTGAATTTTCGAAAGTCGAAAATTTTCAGGGCGTTACAGCACCCGTATCAAAAAGAACTCGAATAGGGTGATCACGAAATAAAATAATGCCATCAAGGATAGAATGAGAAATACCATAACCACGAGATGTTTTGCCAGAGGCTTGAGAAACATTAAGCTTTCCCTCCTTCTTGCCTTGAAGTTTGGGACAAGAAGATAAATAATGATCCGGGCTTTTGCAATAGCGACAAGCACGAGGCTTTGAACACTTGTTCGCATAATGGTCCCTAGAACCACAATTGTAGCATTGCCCACTACTAGAGCTAGAAGTCTTTGCCGCCGAAGTTGCTTGCTTTCCTTTCTTATTGGGATAAGGACCACTGAACTTATTAGGCCTTTTCTTGTTGTTGAAGTTTGGTTTAGCACCCATAATTTCAACATCACTCTCCCTATCAGCTTCTTCAAGACGAAGAGCGATATCAACGAGTTGATCGAAAGAAACTTCTAACTTTAGAAGTATTGGCTTCTTGAGATTTTTATTCAAGCCATAGACAAATCTTTGGTTTGTCTTCAATGGGGTGTTTGTGTACTCGACCCCGTATTTAGAAAGTGACTCGAATGATTCGACATAATCTGCCATAGAGGATTCACCTCGAACAAGGTCAATGAAACGGCAAGCCAAAGTCACCTTCTCAGCTTCTGGCACAAATTTTAATTCGAAGCGTTCTAGGAATTTCTCCCAAGTAAGATCTGCTTCATTTATTTAAGAAATCAGAAGCTCATACCCATCTAATGCTCTTTCTAAGAGCATACTAGAGGCCACCTGAACACGGTGAAGATCAATAAGATTCATGCGAGAAAAGATTCGATCGCACGTTCTCAGCCAAGCCTGGACTTCAATAATAGTTTCAGATCCTTTGAATGGCTTCCCACCCAAATTGGTATAATCGCTGCACAAACGTGCAAATCCATACTTAGGATAAGTAGACTCCGAATTAGATCCGGCTGCTTGAGCATTCCTTACTAGATCAAGAAGATGCAGATGAAACATAAATACTCCATCCTGGGGAGTAGCACTAGATTGACCGACGCTGGGACGGCCAGGTCTAACCATTTCTCTTCCTTTTAAAAGAATGAAAGAAGAAGAATAAGGTTATTCACCAAATGAATATCAAGCAACCTTGATAGATAAAACAAGGAATCATAAAGAAAATAGGATGAATCGGTACAAAGACTCGAATTAAATCCTAAAGCACGACTCCTAAGATGGACTTAGGACGATGATCCTTGCTAGATTATTCTACATTGTTCCGAAGTCTCACTCTAATACCAAGCTGTGACGCCCCACCTCTATTCCCACTCTAGCCAAGGACACTACGGGGTAATGTCGTCAACTAGCGCAGAGAATAAGTCTGTTGAGGAGCGACCATCCGCGTAATTGCTTTGTGCGAGCACCGATGTGTCAGATAGTACAACATGCATATGCTTTTAGGAGGAAATCCGACATACTGATACAAACTCAAAGCTACTACCCGGTGGCTATATATATTCTTCGAAAACAAATATAGAAATAAACATAACACAAATCAGTCACAGACATCCATATCACAAAGGCGGAAATAGATATGAATATATAACACATAAAAGTGTTCATCGGAGTAGTGGTCAGACAAGATCCACAATATCACAAAAGAATAGCTACAAGTGCTAGACAAAAGAATATGGATACATCAACGAGTCTATATCTCAAATGTATACAACAAAAACTACTAATCTAAGTAGTTAGCCAAAAGTCAGGGTGATATTCCCAGATGTGAAGTCAAACAGAAGCACATGTAACATCTCGGTCTGACCCGAGTATTATTTAATATGAAAATAATAAACGGATCAGTCTAGCAATATATATCAGATAAAATGATATAGAATAAGAGATATGACATAAACATATGATAACCATAAAGCCATACTGTGATAAGTATGTAATTGAAAATCAACAAGAGATTAATCAATATCACAAGAATCTTCACAAAGATAAAAAGGAATGTCATACTCTATATTTTTATTCACAAAAAGTTAATGACACACAAATTCACCAATGCACAAATATTGATAAAACTTATCAACCTATATCACGAAAATTGGTGAAACACAAATTCTAGAAATCAATCAATAGAAATGCAGAAATCACAAAAAGGGGGAGGCCTATCACAAAATGGGAGCATGAAAACTCACCAACACGTGTATCACAAAATGGAACGCTATTCCACGGTTTCTAACCATTAATTTTGAGTCGAAGCTCCACAAGACAGCCCGAAGACCATGGGTCGCTACCCCACCAAATTGAGCCAAAGCTCAACAGAAACGGGGTTTAGTCTCCCTCGTAGACAAAGAGATATTGCACATTTGCCAGTCTAAATCACAAAAATAATCATCAACGATCATCCAGAAGTGTCGATTACAGTAAGCTAGTAAAAATATAAGCTTAGCTTCATGTCTCGTAACCACTAGCTTAACTTAAATATTTACGAACAAATTGTAGATCTCCACTCGAAAATTGTCACAAGAGATTCAATCGAACAAGTCCAAGAATTAACCGGCGAAGTAAACGCAAGCATTTCATACCACTTGTTTTACTAAGCAGTTTAATTAGATTTCTCATACGAGTGAGGTAAAGGTTTGTATATACTAGTAGATTGAAAACGGTTTAAGAAACGAGTTTTGTAATAAAATAGTGTTGAAATCGTTTTGATGAATGAGTTTTGATATTTACTACTAGTATTGAAATCTTTTGTATTTTAAAGTGAAAAATCACAAAAATGATTGTAGAAACAATAAATAATAAAAATTTACATTCAAAGACGTGAATAATGTCCAAAGAATTCGGTTCCGAATCCATCAAAGTGGAAATACCCTTGCGGCTACACATGGCGCGATCTAGCAGGCCGAGCGACTTAAGTGGTTGTGACATAATCATGGGGCGACCTATAAAAGCAGGCGGAGCGACCTAAATTGGAAGCGACTTAAGGGCCTAAAACGACCTAAGATGCAAGCGGCTTAAGGACCGAAAACAACCTAAGTTGAAAAGCAGGCCGAGCGACTTAGGAAATGGTGCGACCTAACATGGCGCGACCTAACATGGCGTGACTTAGCAGCAGATGAGACTTAAAAATGGCCGAGCGACCTAAGTGGTTGCGACCTATAGCAAGTGCGACTTAACATGGCCGGACGACCTATGGTACAAGGGCAAGCCGAGCGACTTAAGGAGACAAATGGCGCGACCTAAGGCGTAAGAGAAGGCCGAGCGACTTAAGAGATGCGACCGAGTGGTGGAACGACCTAAGCATGGCACGACCTATGCTTGGCGTGACCTAACTGCAGGCCGAAAGATATGTGCGCAGGCCGAACGATCTAAACAATAGAAATGCAAAACTCTCTCAATTCGCAACCGATCGAGCACAGACGCTAGGGGATTGCGCCCACCGACTAGCCGGTCCTATTGGCTCCTCGATGCATCACCAAAAACGTGTTCAATCATCAAAGTTAGGATTTTAAAATATTTGAACCCAAAACACTAAAAATTGGGATTTTCACCAATTCAATCCAAACCAAGAGCAGATGCATATGAAAAAGTGTTAGGAATTCATACCCAACAATCAAAGATAGTTATAGACAAAGATGTGAGATAAAAATCTCACCCTTTTACAAAATCAATGAAGAAGAAGCTTGAATGCAAAGGAAGAATCAACCACACTTCAATCTCAACACAAGAAGCTTGAATCAATGGCTTCTCTTTGAATTTGGAGTTAGATGTTGGATTTGCAAATGAACTAGGGCTTGGAGTTTTAATTTCCCATTCCTTCCTTCATTTTTGATGAAGCTTGAGTGTTAGGAAATGAAAGTGAAGTTATGAAGGGAAGAGGGAGGGTTGAGCTAGAGTTAATAGTTTAGGCTAATGGGCTAAACCAAACCCAAAGCCCAAAGTGAAAAAGTGGAAAAATTCCACTAACTCCAAACATATCAAAGTTTATACTCAAAAAGATCGCAAACGGTGTTTTGCACCCAATGGAAGTGGTCCCGAGTCCTAATTCGACCGTATGCAAAAAGTAACTCTTCGGACTAAAATCCGAGTAACGATAAAATATTAAAATAAAATATTTAAATATTCAATCGTAAAATATGCGGGTTGTTACAGACTCCCCTCCTTAAAGAAATTGCGTCCATGGAATATTTAAGAAGAAAATATAAGGTAACAACCTTGAAAGCATATCAACACAAAAGAAATTTGAAATAAGAAATTCACCTCAAAGAGCACAAGAAAGTATGTCCGGATGTGTTCGCTCGATGAAATCTCTAGATTCCCAAGAGCAGTCCTTAGGATTTGAGGACCATTGAACTTTAACAAGCGGAACATCTTTATTTCGAAGGCGTTTGACCTCCGAAGCAATAATACGAATAGGATGTTGCTCATAAGTTAAATTAGGCGAAACTTCAATTTCTTCCACAACACCGGGCTCAAGAATAGAGTCGGAATCTCGAAGACATTTCCGTAATTGAGAAATGTGAAACACGTCATTGATAGGAGAAAACTGAGGCGGTAATAAAAGGCGATAAGCCACGGAACCAATACGTTCGGTGATGGGAAATGGACCAATATATCGAGGTGCTAACTTTCCCGATCGACTGAAACGTACAACACCCTTCATAGGTGAAACATGAATAAACACAAGATATCCCACAGAAAATTCTAATTTCCTTCTCCGATTATCGGCATAGGATTTTTGGCTACTCTGGGCTTCTTTCATCCTATGACGAATAAGGTCAATCTTCTCTGTGGAATCACGAATAAAATCTAGACCAAAAACCAGTTTCTCACCGGCCTCAAGCCAACAAGAAGGAGATCGGCATGGTCTTCCATAGAGTGCCTCGAAAGGTGCCATACCAATACTAGATTGGAAGCTATTATTATAGGAAAACTCAACAAGAGAAATATCATCTTCCCAACTTCCACCAAAATCAAGAACAACGCACGAAGAAGATCTTCAAGAGTTCAATTCACACGCTCGGTTTGTCCATCGGACTGAGGATGATAAGCGGTGCTAAAATTAAGCTTTGTTCCCAAAGATTTTTGAAGACTCTTCCAAAATCCACTAGTAAACAATGGATCACGATCACTAACAATAGAAGAAGGAACTCCATAAAATTTTACAATTTCTTTAATAAAGAGTTTGGCCAAGAGAGGATCGGTTCGATTGGACCGAACGGGAATAAAATGGGCGGATTTAGTAAGTCTATCGACTATCAACCACAAGCTATCATGACCCAACGAGAACGGGGAAGTCCGTCTATAAAATCCATGGAAATTCGGTCCCACTTCCAACTTGGAATTTCTAAAGGTTGCAATAACCCACCGGGCCTTTGGTGTTCGGCCCTGACAAGTTGGCAAGTAATGCAGCACTTAATAAAGTTAGCAATATCAGATTTCATTCCCTCCCAATAATAAAGTCGCTTCATATCCGTGAACATTTTACTAGTATCGGGATGAATGGTAAATTTAGAACGATGAGAATCTTCTAAAATGTCTTTACGAAGATTACTAATATTTGGCACAATAAGTCTACCAAATTTTTGAATACCGCCACGAGAATCAATATCAAAGTCTTTCAAACCCACAATATCAATTTTATCCCCAAAAATTTGGCCAAGAAGAGCCAATTCAGGATCTAGCTTTTGAGCTTCAAGAATGCGGTCTAAAAGAGAAGGATGAGCCTCAAGGCTACATAAAGCAAGAGAAGAACATAAATCGAAAACACGATCTTGAATCTCACAAGTGGATAGAATTTGGAGATCATTCCATTCGGATATCATCATAGAAACAACCGCTTGTTGCTTACGACTAAGTGCGTCCGCAACACGATTTCCCTTTCCAGGAGTATAAAGAGTATAAGATCATAAGCGGCAAGAAATTCGGGCCAACGTTGTTGATGCAAACTAAGTTCCTTTTGAGAAAATAGATACTTCAAAGATTTATGATCGGTGTAAAGAATGAATCTTTCCCCCTAAAGATAATGATGCCAAAAACGAAGGGCGAAAACAATAGCCGCGAGCTCTAAATCATGAGTGGCATATCTAGTCTCGGCTGGCTTCAATTGCCTAGAAGCATAAGCAATAACACGTTCTCTTTGCATAAGAACGGCACCCAAACCAACGCGACTAGCATCGGTATAAACAATAAAATCTTGATTTTCCTTGGGAATCACAAGAATTGGAGCATCGAAAAGGAGTTCTTTTAATTTTTGAAAGTAGCTTCACATTTGTACGACCAAATGTATTTAACTCCCTTCTTTGTCAAACTAGTAAGAGGCACGGAAATTTTTGAAAAGTCTTTTATAAAACGACAGTAATAGCCCGCCAATCCAAGGAAGCTACGGATTTCCGTCACACTCTCCGGTCTCTTCCAATTTTGAATCGCTTCAATCTTTGAAGGATCCACGGAAATTCCGGATTTGGAAATAATATGACCGAGAAACTTCACTCGAGATTGCCAAAAGTGGCATTTAGAAAATTTTGCTTTTAATTGATTACTCCTAAGAGTTTCCAACACAATCCGAAGATGCTTATCACGTTCCTCCTCGGTTTTTGAATACACAAGAATATCATCAATAAAGATGAGGACAAACCGACCGAGGAAGTCTTTGAAAACTCTATTCATAAGGTCAATGAAATAAGCCGGAGCATGCGTTAAACCTAATGGCATAACAAGCCATTCATATGATCCATAACGGGTATGGAACGATGTCAAAGGAATGTTATCCTCTGCAATACGAAGCTGATGAAAACCGGTAGCTAAGTCTAATTGTGAAAAGACTCTAGCACCACTAAGTTGATCGAACAGATCATCAATCCGAGGTAAAGGATATTTATTCTTGATAGTAAGATCATTAGGCTTGCGGTAGTCAACGCAAAGCCTAAGTGTACCATCGGATTTCCTCACAAAAATAGCCGAAGCTCCCCAAGGCGAGGAACTAGAGGGAATAAATTGCTTCGTCTTCAATTCGGATAATTGTTTGCGCATCTCCTCATTTTCTTTATTGGACATACGATAAGGAGGACGAGTAATAGGTTGACCTCCAGGGGTGAGATTAATTCTGAACTCAATTGCTCGCTTAGGTGGTAATCCTAAAACGGGCTCAAATATGTCGGAAAACTCACGAACAACGTGAATAAGAGAAATAATATCTTCCTCGTCATCGTTATCGTCATCATGAGGATTTCAAGAATATACAGATGCAACCAAGCTGGAATCCGAATCTTTAGGGTCAATAGAAATCTGCTTAACAGACTGAGGATGTCGAAGATGAATAGTCCGCTCCGGACATAGGATTTGAGCTTCATAGCGGTTAAGCAATTCTATTCCCAAAATCATTACAAAGCCTAAGCAGCGCATAACATGCAAATCGGCTCGGAAAGAAAAATCACACATAATAATCTCGACATCTTTACACAATAAACTGATTGTTGCGGATCCACCAACCGGATTCGCAATTCTCAAAGAAGTCATTAAACAAAAAACATCCAAAGAAAAAGTATCAACAAATTTGTTTGAAATAAAAGAGTGGGACGCACCCGTATCAAAAAGAACTCGAATAGGGTGATCTTAAAATAAAATAATGCCATCAAGGATAGAATGAGAAATACCTTGACCACGAGATGTGTTGCCAGGGGCTTGAGCAACATTAAGCTTTCCCTCCTTCTTGCCTTGAAGTTTGGGACAAGAAGATAAATAATGATCCGGGCTTTTGCAATAGTGACAAGTACGAGGCTTTGAACACTTGTTCACATAATGGTCCCTAGAACCACAATTGTAGCATTGCCCACTACTAGAGGTAGAAGTCTTTGCCACCGAAGTTGCTTGCTTCCCTTTCCTATTCGGATAAGGACCACTGAACTTATTAGGCCTTTTCTTGTTGTTGAAGTTTGGTTTAGCACCCATAATTTCAACATCACTCTCCCTATCAGCTTCTTCAAGACGAAGAGCGATATCAACGAGTTGATCAAAAGAAACTTCTAACTTTAGAAGTAATGGCTTCTTGAGATTTTTATTCAAGCCATAGACAAATCTTTCGTTTTTCTTCAATGGGGTGTTTATGTACTCGACCCCGTATTTAGAAAGTGACTCGAATGATGCGACATAGTCTGCCACAGAGGATTCACCTTGAACAAGGTCAATGAAACGGCGAGCCAAAGTCACCTTCCCAGCTTCTGGCACAAATTTTAATTCGAAGCGTTCCCGGAATTCCTCCCAAGTAAGATCTGCTTCATTTATTTTAGAAATCAGAAGCTCATACCAAACTAATGCTCTTTCTTGGAGCATACTAGAGGCCTCCTGAACACGGTGAAGATCAATAAGATTCATGCGAGAAAAGATTCGATCGTACGTTCTCAGCCAAGCCTGGACTTCAATAATAGTTTCAGATCCTTTGAATGGCTTCCCACCCAAATTGGTATAATTGTTGCACAAACGTGCAAATCCATACTAAGGGTGAGTAGACTCCGGATTAGATCCGGCTGCTTGAGCATTCCTTACTAGATCAAGAAGCTGCTGGGCAGACATAAATACTCCACCCTAGGGAGTAGCACTAGATTGACCGGCGCTGGGACAGCCAGGTCTAACCATTTCTCTTCCTTTTGAAAGAAAGAAAGAAGAAGGATAAGGTTATTCACCAAATGAATATCAAGCAATCTTGATAGATAAAACAAGGAATCATAAAGAAAATAGGATGAATCGGTACGAAGACTCGAATTAAATCCTAAAGCACGACTCCTAAGATGGACTTAGGATGATGATCCTTGCTAGATTATTCTACATTGTTCTGAAGTCTCGCTCTGATACCAAGCTGTGACGCCCCACCTCTACTCCCACTCTAGCCAAGGACACTACGGGGTAATGCCATCAACTAGCGCGGAGAATAAGGCTGTTGAGGAGCGACCATCCACGTAATTGCTTTATGCGAGCACCGATGTGTCATATAGTACAACATGCATCTGCTTTCAGGAGGAAATCCGACATACAGAAACAAACTCAAAGCTACTACTCGGTGGCTATACGTATTCTTCGGAAACAAATAGAAATAAACATAACACAAATCAGTCACAGACATTCATATCACAAAGGCGGAAATAGATATGAATATATAACACATAAAAGTGTTCATCAGAGTAGTGGTCAGACAAGATCCACAATATCACAAAAGAAAAGCTACAAGTGCTAGACAAAAGAATATGGATACATCAATGAGTTTATCTCTCAAATGTATACAACAAAAACTACTAATCTAAGTAGTTAGCTGTAACAACCAGATATTTTCAACCATTTACATCCGCACATGCCAGACTTGAATTGCTCAAAATACCGCGTTGTAAATAAAATTTGGCAAATCTCAGGACATACAGTAAATAAAAATAACAGAACACAGACACATAGTAAGAAATGCAGCGGAAGTAAAAGAGATAGTAGTTCATGAAGCTACTATGAAAATATATCAGAGTTAAATAAAATACAACAGAATAAATAAAGTACAACAGAAGTCTCAAGATGATAACCAAGTACAAGCTGAATAGAACAACAGAACTGGAATAGATAAAACAAGATAAGCAGATGATCTCCAGCGATTCCAATCTCCAGAAAATGGAATCCAAATCTGTGAATAACTCAGGCTGACCCGAGCGTAAATAAAATACAAATACTCGAGTCAGGACAATATATACTTATATAATGTAAACCAACTCAAGTGAACTTTAATAAGATACAAATAACTTAAAGGATGCCTAGGACCGCCCATTCTCTAAGGATCCGTTAAACTATTTACTATGTAGTAATATTTCGCTATTATAATAATGTCTATAGTAAAATAAACATACTTTTGAATAGCGTTCTGGGCTACCCATATCACCCTTCACACATAATAGTCCCAGTAGTCTGTCCAATAACATAATATCTTCAGATCGGGAGACTATTAGAGGATATGACACGGGCTACGGGAGAAAACCAAACTTGTACAAGGCTCGCTAGGGTAGGTGACAAGGCACAAGAGGCAATGCCAGGGTAGATATACCAATTACGCTTCCGGACTGGTGGTAACGCAGCAGTCGCATACGCCCACCTCGAGACACACTCGCATATCAAAGGTGTGCACACCAAATCAATCACAAAAGCAATAGAATGGTGTCGAAGAAGTGTGTCCGATCGGAGGAGCTACCTCACTTGGCCCATCGATCGCTTCTGTTTTAGCCACCTTAAGCCAACTCACGGGAGTGGGGTCCACGTTACATACCTTAAGAGCGTCGCCACCATCCTACTTCATTCTGGAATCTCCACCGCGTACACGGTTGTTAAAGTGGTTTTCGGTATCGACAGAGAGTATGCCAGATATCTGATCCCGGTCTCTTTAACAACCAATCATTATTATAACCCGTGGTTATAATTTAAAATATAATATTTTATACTTTGAAATAAAATATCACTTCAAATCCAAACCCGTATCAAAATAAAGATTAAATCATTTTCAAATCATTTCAATATAATAAGATATAATACCTTTCTAAACATCCTTTCAAATCATTTCAATATGTCAAAATATCATATCTTTCCAAACTTTATTTCAAATCATTTTAATATATCGAAATCCTATCTTTCCAAAACCTCATTTCAAATCATTTTTAATATATCAAAATATCATTTCAAAGATAGTTTATACTTTGAAACCAAAACCATTTTATTTCAAAACTATATTCAAATCAAAACTGTATCATTTCTATTTCAAACATATATTCACCTTTCAAAAATCATAACACTTTCATAGTTATAAAATACTTGAAATCATTACACTTGAAAATCATAACATTCTGAAATAATACATTTTGAAATCATCCTTTAATTCTTTACATTTTACAAATTTATTAAATTAAACACAAATTTCAAATTTCCATTCAATTTAATTCAAACCAACAATTTCAATTTCAATTTATAAGTAAACCATTTCAAAACTTATCAATTTCAAATATCGATTTAATCCACAAAATACAATATTCAATCTTAGTATATTTCAAGGCTTAAATATCCCACCTTTCATAAATCCAATATCATTTGAATAAACTCAAATAATATACTTCAAATATTTATTTATCAAATAAATTAAATAAATCAAAAATCAAATATCATTTCAAATCCATTCCAAAATATCAAAATATTATTCACAACATCATTCATTTTAATTCATTTAAATACCATTTAAATCCATTCATTTTATTAAATTTAAATACCATTTTAAACTCACATTAAAAATCAAATTCTTCCATTTAAAACGATTTAAATGTCTCTTCATTATCTTTAGAAATTTAACATTTAGTTTCCAAAATTTTATCATTTTCCAAGGATTTTTTTAAATTTTTTTTTAAAAAAAAACAAAATATAGTTTCCGTAGCACTTATAAAATGCTACGTAAAATTATAGTTTAAAACAGTTCATTTAACAAAAGACAGCATTTAAATGCTATAGTAGCTTCCTTTATTTTTAACTAAGTTTTAGTTATCTTTATCAACTATAGCATCTACAAAGTGCTGTAATAGCTTTAGTTCAATTTAGCCTTTAAATTCATTTATTCTTAACAGCAGCATTTGCAAATGCTGTAATATCCGTTATATTTAAATTTTAAGCTTAAAAGTAAAATTTCAAAACTGAGTAAATTTTCATTTAAATCGTATTTACTTATGAAATCATATAATTTTACATTATTAATTCATTATTTCAATACATACATTTTTGTAAACTTTATAGGTTAAGTTTCTTACAAAAATCCAATTTTATTATATTTTCTTAATTTAAATTCAAGTATAAATTTCCATTTCTTTAATTAATTTTATTACTTAACCATTAAGTCTTAAATTTATAACTTATTCCATTTATTTTACTTAATAAAAATGTCACTTTTAACAAAAATTCAAAATTCCCAAAAATAGGTTATATTTCAAAATTTGACCTAAACATTCATTTACTTACATTTTCACTTATACAAAAAAAAAATTATTTTATAAAAATCATTTAAATTCATTTTTAATTCAAAATATTATACTTTTACATTTAAAAATATATTCAAAACATTTCAGAAAATATTTTATAAACCACGGGTTTGTATATAGTTTTCTAGCCTAGGTCAAGTGATACGGATGTATATCATTTCAATCCGTAATTTGAAAAGAAAAACCTGGGTTCTATCATTTCAAACCCGCAGTCCCAAGTACAATGAATGATTTAAAAATCGCTCAGACCTACCATTTCAGCCCATAACGGTTTTCCCCTATTCTAAAGTCCGTTCGGGTATGTATCATTTCAACCCATAGTGATTCTAGTCTACAGGGAACTTGCAATGGTGATAACTGATATAAACAACAGAATAGCATAAAATAACAGTGACATATGATATAACAGGTGTAGTAACAGGTGTGAACAGCATATGAAAATAATATAGCAGTGATAACAGGATGATATGCATATACAGGTTCAGGTGATGTCAGTTTATAATTATATAAGCACATATTAGTCTGGTGAGATTTACTCACCTGTTCAAAGCTGGAGATCGCTACCAAAGCACACATACTGACACAATGAAGGCACAAAACTACGGACAAGGCACGAGAGTGGAGAACCAAAGCTATATGCCTTGATAAAATATACACATACAATATATATAATTCATAAGTTTCAACACGAGTATAACAACAAACAACATAAGAATTCAATGCCCAAATCAACAATGATTGACTGCACTTGCTCTCTACCCCATATGCTTCAGATATACAGGTATTTGGATCAGCCTAGGGGTGCTATAGGTCTGGTTTGGGTGAGAGGGTGGTCGTCCTAAACATGGTTTTGGTGTGGTGAAGTTTAGGTGCAACCAGGCTACACCATAGGTCAAACATCATCATATGTATGCAATACATTGGTCCGGCCAGAGGTCATATGGCTCGGCCAGTGGATCCAGGAGGTGGTGGGTGGTGTGGTAGAGGGTGGAGGTCAGGCCAGAGGTGGTGGTGGTGGTGGCGGCGGCAAAAGGTGGAGGAAGAAGGAGATGGCAATCCTAGACTAGGTTTGGTACAGGTGATGGCTAGTGCTAGTTTAGATGTATTTTTGTGATGATCTTCAGCATGGCTTGGCTTGGCCTGAGGAGGAGAGGTGTTAGGATGTGTGATGGTCAGAAAAAAGTGATGGTGGTGGTCGGCCATAGCTTGGAGGAGGGGGAATACAGCTATGAAGGTGGAGAGCATGTGCAAATTTAAGAAGAAAATCAATAAAAAAAAACAAGAAGAAGATAGAATTTTTACCAAAGCTTCACAAGGAGAATAGCCGTGTTTTTTTTGTGAGAGAAAGAGAAATGATTTTCGTGAAAGTGAAAAAAAATGCAGCTGAAATGAGTAGATTACACGGCCAAAACAATTAAGAGAAGAGTTGGGAAAATGAAAGGTCGAAAATGCAAAGAGACATAAGAATTTCAAAAGCTTAAAACTCTTCGAATTTCCTATATTCTTTTTTTTATCAATGGCTGAAAACAAAGATAAACTCAGAAAATAAAATAAATAAGAAATGAAAATAAATAAATTTAAACAATATCAACTAAATAAAGAAAATGTAGTAAATACCAAACTAGGCTTTATAAATTTGAATAAATTCAAGTGTACTTTAGAAAATATATATTATTATTCTAAAAATATTAAAATATGAAAATATACCCAAAATAACACATTAACACAATTAAAATAATAATATCACAAAGAAAATAAAATTTATGTAAAGTAAAAATAGGCAAAAATTGTTAAATAAAACAAATTTACTCAAATTTTGAAATGTACATAACTTTTGCAGTTTAAGTCTGTTTTCTACGAAACGAAAAGCGGTGTTCAAGTTATTAAATCTATTTTCATAATAAAAGATAAAATTTAAGAATTTAAATATTTAAATTTAAAATTTAAAAGTCAAAGTTTGACCAGTTTGATTAGAAATCCATTTTTCAGTAAAATATCCAAATTATACCAGTTTGAAATTATAATTCACATAATAATCAATATATATATTTAGAAATGAAATGTTTGAAATAAAATAAGTTTAAAATAATTTAAAAATAAAAATAAAGTCAAAATTTAAAATATATGAAAAATCTAAGGTTGTTACATTAGCCAAAAGTCAGGATGATAATCCCAGATGTGAAGTCAAGCAGAAGCACCTGTAACATCTCGGTCTGACCCGAGTATTATTTAATAAGAAAATAATAAACGGATCAGTCTAGCTATAAATATCAGATAAAATGATATAGAATAAGAGATATGACATAAACTTATGATAACCATAAAGCCATACTGTGATAAGTATGTAATTGAAAATCAACAAGAGATTAATCAATATCACAAGAATCTTCTCAAAGATAAAAAGGAATGTCATAATCTATATTTTTATTCACAAAAAGTTAATGACACACAAATTCACCAATGCACAAATATTGATAAAACTTATCAATGTATATCATGAAAATTGGTGAAACACAAATTCTACAAATCAATCAATAGAAATCCAGAAATCACAAAAAGGGGGAGGCCTATCACAAAACGGGAGCATGAAAACTCACCAACACGTGTATCACAAAATGGAATGCTATTCCATGGTTGCTAACCATTAATTTTGAGCCGAAGCTCAACACAACGGCCCGAAGACCATGGGTCGCTACCCCACCAAATTGAGCCGAAGCTCCACAAAAACGGGGTTTAGTCTCCCTCGTAGACAAAGAGACATTGCACATTTGCTAGTATAAATCACAAAAATGATCATCAACGATCATCAAGAAGTGTCGATTACAGTAAGCTTGTAAAAATATAAGCTTAGCTTCATGTCCCATAACCACTAGCTTAACTTAAATATTTACGAACAAACTGTAGATCTCCACTCGAAAATTATCACAAGAGATTCAATCGAACAAGTCCAAGAATTAACTGGCGAAGTAAACGCAAGCGTTTCATACCACTTGTTTTACTAAGCCGTTTAATTTGATTTCTCATACGAGTGAGGTAAAGGTTTGTATATACTAGTAGATTGGAAAATGGTTTAAGAAACGAGCTTTGTAATAAAATAGTGTTAAAATCGTTTTGATGAAAGAGTTTTGATATTTACTACTAGTACTGAAACCTTTATATTTTTAAAGTGACAAGTCACAAAAATGATTGTAGAAACAATAAATCATAAAAATTTACATTCGAAGATGTGAATAATGTCCAAAGAATTCGGTTCCAAATCCATCAAAGTGGAAATACCCTTGCGGCTAAACATGGCGCGACCTAGCAGGCCGAGCGACTTAAGTGGTTGCGACATAATCATGGCGCGACCTATAAAAGCAGGCCGAGCGACCTAAATTGGAAGCGACTTAAGGGCCGAAAACGACCTAAGATGCAAGCGGCTTAAGGACCGAAAACAACCTAAGTTGAAAAGCAGGCCAAGCGACTTAGGAAATGGTGCGACCTAACATGGCGCGACCTAACATGGCGCGACTTAGCAGCAGATGAGACTTAAAACAGGCCGAGCGACCTAAGTGGTTGCGACCTATAGCAGGTGCAACTTAACATGGCCGGACGACCTATGGTACAGGGGCAAGCCAAGCGACTTAAGGAGACAAATGGCGCGACCTAAGGTGCAAGAGAAGGCCGAGTGACTTAAGAGATGCGACCAAGTGGTGGAATGACCTAAGCATGGCGCGACCTATGCTTGGCGTGACCTAACTGCAGGCCGAAAGATATGTGTGCAAGCCGAACGACCTAAGCAACAGAAATGCAAAAACTCTCTCAATTTGCAACCGATCGAGCACGGAGACTAGGGGATTACGCCCATCGACTACCCGGTCCTATTGGCTCCTCGATGCATCACCAAAAACGTGTTCAATCATCAAAGTTAGGATTTTCAAAGATTTGAACCCAAAATACTAAAAATTGGGATTTTCACCAATTCAATCCAAACCAAAAGCAAATGCATATGAAAAAGTGTTAGGAATTCATACCCAACAATCAAAGATAGTTATAGACAAAGATGTGAGATAAAAATCTCACCTTTTCACAAAATCAATGAAGAAGAAGCTTGAACGCAAAGGAAGAATCAACCACACTTCAATCTCAACACAAGAAGCTTGAGTCAATGGCTTCTCTTTGAATTTGGGGTTAGATGTTGGATTTGCAAATGAACTAGGGCTTGAAGTTTTAATTTCCCGTTCCTCCCTCCATTTTTGATGAAGCTTGAGTGTTAGGAAATGAAAGTGAAGTAATGAAGAGAAGAGGGGGGGTTGAGCTAGAGTTAATAGTTTAGGCTAATGGGCTAAACCAAACCCAAAACCCAAAGTTGAAAAAGTGGCAAAATTCCACTAACTCCAAACATATCAAAGTTTATACTCAAAAAGATCGCAAACGGTATTTTGGACCCGATGGAAGTGGTCCCGAGTCCTATTTCGGCCGAATGCAAAAAGTACTCTTCGGACTAAAATCGGACTAACGATAAAATATTTAAATAAAATATTTAAATATTCAATCATAAAATATGCGGGTTGTTACAATGAGGTACGAGGAAAATAAATTATTGCTGAATTTTGAAAATGAAAGGAGAAAGGGTTTACGAGAGACAAAATCTAGGCGGAAATGTACGAATGGTTGAGAGAAAGGATATATATATTATAATTAGAAAATATCTCGTCCGATCGACCCACAAAATTCCGAACTTCCGCTTGGCATTCTATATGTAATACCCCTATTTCAAATGAAATGGAACACGTTTCAAGGCTTAATTCGATCGTATGTAGAAATCGCTTTTCAAAATCAAATAATTTTAATTAAATTCCTTAGATTAATTTCTACGCGTTTCAAACTTGCATGACCAAATGATAAGTCTGATCGCTATGAAACTTGAAATCCTACAATAAATCACTATTATGGATCTGATGAAACTATTTTCTTTGAAATCCAATAGAGTGGCCAGAATGGCTATTTTACTCATTAATTAAAAATATATAATTTTTAATTTCTATTTATTCACTTTAAATTCAATTTTAAAAGTAAACGATCTTCATTCTTGTTTAAATAAAATTTAGATCAACGTTTAAAAACATTTTCATTCATATTAAATTCAAGATTCAATTATTTAAATAATTTCCAATATTAAATTTAAATAATTTAATTATCCAATAAATCACCATATTTCAATATAAGTTATTTAACTTATAAAATTTAATTTTAAAACGAATTCAAATAATAAAACAACTACTTTCATTTTACAATAATTCAATGTTCATTATTCAATTCCAACTATTGATTATAAACGAATTTAATATATAGAACTTGATTTCAATACTTGTTATTGCCAAAATCTTTGAAGTTACTAATTTCAAAATTTTATTCGAGTTCATATTAAATATCTACATTAATAAATCATTAATTTTTTTATTTTTAACCATTTTTATTTAATAATCATATTAAATTTAATAATTTAAAATAGTTGAAAATACGGGTTGTTACATAAATAAAATAGAGAACCAATTTAGTACGTCAATTCAGTGGAACGTCCTAAACATCAGGAATTGCAAAACTTAATATTATATCCAACATCTCTTTTACAAATAAATGGATGAAAGGATAGGAATAAGTGGTGTAAACTACAAATAAAATTCATAATCTAAACCCTTATTTTGTTGAAAAATCACAATTTGAATCAAAGAAGGAGGAGAAGTGAAATAGACTATGAAATTAACATAAATCATTGAGAACCTCCTCACAGAATTGACATTTCGAAATAAAAACGTATTATGGCGGATTTTACCTATTGTAGTTTTGCAATTCCAAATTTTCTAAGGCATATTCAATTCTGTAGAGATATACTAAACAATTACTGAAAAAGAAATAATAAGGTTTCCATTCACATAATAGCCTTAGTTTTGCCTTCCTTGGATTTGAACGCCTTAAAATCTCTTCTATAATCTCTCTTTTGATATATAGACACACAACTAGGGAGAGGTATTTATATTTTTTTAGATTCAGAATAGTTGGAGGAGAATAGAATAAGAATAGGTTGGAGGGAGAGGAAATAAATAGAAAATATATTGAATTCTTACTTAAATTCTCTACGAAGTTTCTGAATCTAATTTGAAGAGATAACAATAGCAGAGTTTCATTAAATTCCCCAAATAATATGAATAAAAATTAGAGACAATAGCGTTATACTTATAGAGGCTGAAACGCACCAGTATCGTAGGACGAAGATAGGTGAGAAACGGATAAATCTGGAGCGTACAACTCAACACAACAGAAAAAATCCTAGCCACCAATCGCTAGGAGCTATATGCTACCCCTATATCACCGATCGACTGGTAGAGACCTACGGTGCGACCTCTCCATTTAATTTGGGGAATGTTTGATTTTTCCATTGCACTATTTATTTTGTTCCCCAATTAACTTTAACATTTATTAATTAGCTTAATGTTCACTTAACCCCCAATTAAACCTACAATTAATTTTTGAAATTCAAACCCTAAATTTAAATACTCATTTGAATTTGAATTCAAACTCAATTTATTTAAGTCTAGAAACTTCAAACGCTCATAACTTCTTCATTTGAGCCCCATTTTTAGCCTATTATGTACGGAAACTACGGAATTTCACTGTGAATGCAACATAATAACTTTTATACTCAAATTTTGATTATAAAATTTTCATTTTCTACCTATCACGTTTAATTTAATTTACCCCATTTATTTATGGTGAATTTTACGGGTGTTACATTTACCATTTTCTTTCTCATGTCATGCACTACAATAGAAATGACAAATTTCCAGTGGTCATTAAGCATAGAAGGCATGCTAGTATGCATAGTTTCTGATGCACTACCAACATCATGGATGCATCGATCTTGTTAACGTCATTTTTTACAACTAACAAAAGAAATGCTAGCATCCCTATGCACAGCCTACTCCCTTGAAGTTTTAATACAAAAAGAATCAAGAAAAACAAAAGGGGAATTGAGAAAGCATGGAGATTTCATTCTCTCCCAACACTACCATATTATATTAAATAATAGTAACATAGAAGAATTTTTATGCTACTTATTAATTTTAACTATTTACATAGCACTTCTTAATTCTATCACAATTATTTGAATTCAAAAAATCTCGATAATGTATCATTTTTACCATTATTCATATGGATATTTTTCATCAACTTACATTCAAGTGCTTATAGTTTATGATTTGTATGGTTATTTACTAGGTTCTCGCTGATTCTCTCATACTACTCTATAATTCAATTCCATATAATTAAATGAATTAATTAAATAAATTCAAGCAACTAATATTTAACAAATATGAAACCATAAAAGGTGACCATTTCTATATATACTAGATTCATATCAACAGAGGAAAAGAAGATAATGTTAAATCACTAAAATCGAAGTTTTTATACATACACACATATGTATATATGTATATGTGCATGTGTATATATGTGTGTGTATGCATATATACATACATATATGTATATATACATGTCTACATGTATGTATGTGTGCGCATGCATGCATGCATGTATGCACACACACATGTATGCATGCATGCACGTATACACACACCCTACATTCATATTAACAAAAATAAAAACACTAATTTTTCAACTCAAATAGAAAAATATAAATCAAATGATCAAACTTACATATTTTTACAAATAAAAAGATAATTGATAGTTCATTTACCTTTGACAAGTTTATCACAAACTAAATAAAAATTGTATTTCTCATAATATGTTTAAAATATAAATATTTGATAGTATTTGTGGGTGCATACAAGTTTCAACATTAAAAAATATGAAGTAAAAAGGTTAAACAGTAACTGAAAGGTATAGGTATTTTTTATGCTTTATCGATGTCCTGCAAAAGAGCTATTTTTGAAAATTCTCTTTTAGCATATAAGATGATTAGAAAATTCAATCACCTAAGGGTGCGACCAACCTATTTCTCAAAGTTGATTTTCATAAGTTTGGATAATGAAAAGATAGCTTAGTACTGATTTTGGTATTTACCGCACTACGATAAAAGTTTCAAAATGTAAGAATCATGATTAGTATATACATGTATGTCTGTTAGGAATACATGTATGTTATGTATGCAAAAGTACACACCTTTGGCTCTGATATGTGCATCATCAAGTTGTTATAAACCATCGAATGGTCTTTGATGGATAACTTCCTAAAGCGTCAATAATACAATCAAAATATATAAGAATTTTTTCCTGATTAATTTATTTTCGAAGAAGGATTATAGCATCTACATTACTACATACCCCTTCTAAATTAAGAGGAGAACACATACTTTACCTTAATCATGGAACTGATAAATGAAATGTTATTTCTTGTAAAAGATTGCAGTTCTAAGTCTACATGCACCTTCCTTTCCTAACCTGGTTACAAGAAAAGGAAGGGAAAACAATGTAAGGAAATATAAAAATTAAAATTTCTTTAAGTAGAAACTAAACATATTTTCACTAGCTACAGCTGCAGTATATCATAAACCTTTAGTCCTTGAATCATTTGTGTATAAGTTTACTTACTTGCGATCACCTTGATCCTCCTAATCATGCCAACCATCTGAAATAATACTAAATTGAATCACCTGCCAATAAATTAGCATTCAAAGAATATAACAAATATAACCAATTTTGATCCATTTAAATGGGCAAACATGAAGCTTACCATTTATTTATTAGTATGACAGTACTTATTTAGTTGCACAAGTCTTATATATAATACACATAGCACACACATAACATTATTTCTTAATACAAGTCTAACATTACACAAACATGCACACATATACATAAGATGTCTACAAGATTTTTATTGGAATTTTGGTCTTAGAAACCAAATTCTCCACCATAGTTATTAGAAAATCTGAAACATCTCTTCTATTGGAACTTTGTATTTCAACCAATTTTAGGTGAGGGAAATTAAATGGAAGGCACAGGTATTCTGGAGCATTTTCTGTATCATACAACTGACGGAGATCACAGCTGCATTGCATATCATCTTGAACAGGCTGGAAATAAAAGTACAGAATTTTTTTTAAAATCATCTCTGATGCCTAGGTCATACTAAATAATATTATTTCATTTGTTTGGAATCTCACCAATATAAGGGTCAAATACTCCAAATTTGGTGCCTGTTGCAAAATACGACCAATGGCTAGGAAATCATACACACAATTCTTCGTAATGGTCAATCTTTTTAAGTTTGCGAATGCTGGAAATTTCGATAACTCTTCCTCGGAGATGCGCTAGACATTTTACATGAAAATATTAATGGAAATACTTTTAAAAAAATCCATACTTTGGTAATTAGCATTGATGTTTGGAAACATAAATGTTAACATTTTGACACAAAATTATATAAGTGATTTACAAGTTCACACCTAGCCTATTCTGGAAGAGAAATGCTAATTCTCCTTTAATAAGAGTGATGCTTCTACACTCTCCACCTTATGTATAACGATAATTATTGTTCAAGTATTTGCAATCATTGGTGGACCTATGTCATCATTCAAGAAATAAAGTGGTGATAGCATTTACTGTTTTAGAAATAAAGTGTCACCATGTCAGTGTTAATGTTACACACATCAAACTAGAGAATGTAATGAAAACAAAATAAATGAAAATTAGCAAACCTCTATCCAGGCCCCCCAAAGACTGAGGCTTTTTGTCTTTGCAATTGGTTTTAGAAGCGCAGCAACGCTAACTTTAACTGGGCTTTCTCTAACTCCATCAGAAATGGTTACATCATCTAGAATTGGCATATCAATAAAACATGCTCCATCCATCGACTCATGATACAAACGAACAATATTTGGAGTGCAAAACCTAATAGCATCCACCAAACTATGCTCTATCGTCAAATACTTCAATGATGTAGAACAAATGTCAACTTTACTTTCACCTGCGTTTGAAATTGAACATAACCCTATATGCAAAGTTTCAATCATAGGACAGCCAGCAATCATGTTCTTTAGATCCACATTAGAGAACTTGAGGTAATACAAGTGCAATTTCTTAAGCCTGTTTAAACTTATCTTCATAGAGAAATCGATAATCCCATCACAACTAGCAACACGTAGTTCTTCCAAAGATGAGCAAGTAAAAAGACGTTTGGGAAGCTTATATTCATTAGCAAACCAAACGAATTCTATGTCGAGAACCCTAACATTATGATTTATGGCATAGATGATCCACGCAGTTAGGCGGTCATAATTGAAATTCCAAGGAAGTTCTAAGAAAAGTGTATCAATATCCCATGGCTTGCGATGTATAAATACCGAGTCAACAAACTTTTCAAAGCATATATTGTTACCAAGATCGCGAAATTCTAAGCATTGAAGGGAAGTCCATAGGGTTTCCCATCTTTTCGATAAGACACAGGTTTGCACAATGTTTTTTATAGGTACGGATTTAAAGATCTGGTGAATTAAACAGTCTGGGAGCTGGCTAATTCTATCTTCCTCCACAGTACTACTGAGTTGTGGCCTTTTTCCTATATCCATGAGAGTGTTATCAATCTTATCAAACTCATTTACATGACCTGGGAAATATACAGTTCTTTAGCAAAAACAAAGTTGGTATATAAATTACTGGGAAAACATAAGCAAACGTGAAATAAGAAATAATTAAAGCTACAAAATATCAGTTTAATGATATTAAAATTCCCATTGATTATCAAATAACCGATTGGTAATTTAAAGAGTAATATATACAAGATCTATTTTCTTAATTATTCGATGTAGGACAATTCTTGACATATTTCATGTAAAAGAATGTAGAATCCATGCTAATAGTTTGTTAATGGGACACCATTAGAAAATGAATCAATTGGATTTTTTTAATGCTCGTTATTTCCTAAAATTAACAAACAAAAATTCCCTCTTAAAGGAAAAGAGAATCTTTAAGACTTATGGCATCTTGAAATATTTCTTAAATTGTATCATGCTAAATAAATAGTAACATATTGTATCCAAACCTAGACACCATCTTGGCACTCGGTGTAAAAGCAAACTATTGTGCTTATTCACAGTTGCAGTTTCAAGCCCTAAGCACTTCTTCGTGCACTATAATTTATTGTAGGTAGGCTACGATCCTACCGAAACTTACGTACAGCAACGAAAGTTGTACGTTAATGTTTTGGTTTCCATGCGTTAAACGAATTGAAATGAAAAATGTGATAAAAAATGAAAAAAATAATGACGGTATAATATGATAAATCACTTTGATTGTGAAAACTTTAAAAGTAGTGAAAAGGTTGGAATGTTAATATAATAAATTTAGAATGTTAATGCAACAAATTTTCTTTAATGAGTGCGTATGTCATCTAATGTTTTTCTTTGTACTAATTACTTGTAAAATAGCCTCACGATAATTAAAATTTAGTGCATCACATTGAATGTTTATTCATTTCCAACATCTCAAGTATGGAAGTTTGGAGGGAGAAATATAATAACATTAATATAGGGGGGTTATTTAGTACGTCATAATCTTGAAAGAAATATTTTGAAGAAAAATCTTAACAAAATAAGTTATTAAAAAAATCGAAATGATATAATAGTATCTTAATAAAGATATAAGCAGAAAGCTCTTATTCCCCTTCCCTCATCCAAAAGATGCTTAACCATAAATGAAAATTTATTTACCTCAAAAAGAGCTAATGTATATGGATCTCTGTTATAAGAGAGTTTGAAAGAATCATAGATGGAAAACAGCCTTAAATAAAAACCAATATGGTGAGAAGAAATGACCATGTCTTGAAGGAAATATAACTTCCCACATTGCATAATATCGATAAAGCGATTTCGAAGCGATTTGAAGGATATGCACTAGATGGATGCGTATTTTAGGACCAAGCAATCTTGACAAAACTGACTTATATGAACAATAGATATAGGAACCCCAAAATTGATGGTCTGAATTGATCTGAAATTGACATAAATTTTCATCAATTTACATAAAGATTGGACTGAATCCAATCACATAGCTCCAGAATCAAGATCAGAATAATGCAATCACATAGTTTCAAATCCTATGTTCATTCATGCACTACAACTTACAAGAGTAAGATCACAATCTGCCTAATACATTATTGATTATGATATATTCTAGTTAAGTTTTCATCAGGAAAAAATACTTAAAATTAGAGGTTTTTAAAAATTGAAATCGATTAACATAAAAGGCTTACTTGTTGAATGCATATTGCAAAAGGCTTCCACTCCACAATCAAAAAGTATTCACTTGTTGGTGCTTCGACTGATTTTGTAGTAGGGTCCCTTCTTTCCTTTTATAAATCATTTAACCGCATCCAAAATTAGTGTTAATGTGCTTTTCGACAAAAAAAGGTTGGTAGATACACCACGTGTAGTTATTGTACATGACGCGTGGTCGCTATACGTGATGCATGGATATTCTATATATACGTGTAAGAAATTCCTGCTGATGCAATTTCATCTGCTTGAAGAACATATACAAAGAAATTTAAGGCTTTTGGTAAAAAAAAAAAAAAATTGACAATGGAGTTGTGTAAGTCGACATATAACAACTTTTCCATAGTTTCCCTATTATAGCACAATAATTGAACAAACGAACACACTCACACATATACTCTTACTTTAATAAAGCACCAGGTAGTAAAAACAAATGTTAAAAAACTTAGTTTAAATAGAATTTATCAAATCATCATACTAATAAGGCAAATTCAAACATAGAATATTACAAGGAAATATGTTATACGAGTTGCTTTTATTGGACCGGAGTTGGTCAAGCTATTGTTGTAGGCCAAGCCGTAGAAGTTACTGCGAGATAACCAAAATAGAAGGAAATCTAAAAGACAATTTATTGCTTAATCATGCTTTTATGGAAGTTTTAACCATGTATGAGCTCGTTGTGGCATTAACACTTTTATTTGCAAATCATTTTGTTTAATTAGCATGTATGAACCAGTACCATATCCTCAGTAATATATATGTCCAAGATTCTAATGGTGATTTTATTTATATATTAACAATGATTGTCAACCAGAGTGATTGATCATAAATTTCCGATCAAAATTCATATTTATGTGCCAGGGAATGCATCAAAATAGTATAGTTAAAAGGGCAGTGGCATAATGTATTATGTTATTTATAATGTTAGCACGAATACAAAAATTACATATTATCGATACGATTAGTTTATATCACCAAACGATTTCCATGAAAATCATCATGTTTTACTATTCGAAGGAAGTGTCATATTTCAATAATCAAAACATATTAATTTGGCCTAGCAGTTATTTTTATTATTATTTTGTTACATGCAAGTTTAATAGACTTTCAGAAGTTATATACCACAATGCACTATGCGACATGTAGTTGGTGTGATTAGATTAGTAGGAACATTAAGATAACACTCAAAATCACAAACAACAAATAAAACCCTACAGATCTAATGAACGAAAGACAAGCCTATTTGCCACTTATCACATATATTGATTCTTTAACAAATATGTCAAATTTTCACCAAGTCCTTAAAAATTGAATGCAATTTGACTAAATCACATGCAACAATTATTTAACATTTAAATATCACCCTGGCTGACTATATGTTATCCCATTCAAAAGAAAAAAAAGAAAGATCGTAGAACTAGTTAAACATTTGGTGATAAGCTCATGATTAATTGCCAAGATTAATAAAGCTATCCTCATTTCAATGGCTAAAGGCGAAACCCTATTTTTTGACATTGCCTTCAATTGACTTTGAACATCCTACAAAATGTGAGCTTTTAGTTTGACCCTGAATTCATTGGCATAATATCTCCGAATTCAAAATTTACGAGACATTCTCTTAATGATATTATATATATCATAATTCATAACAAACCACTACTAATATGCATTCCTTCCCACTGTACGGGAACTACTTGATAACTGTCAAAATTTGCTTTAAATAAAAGCATTCAAATACTAACAGCGATTGAATAAATAAACTTGAAAGTTCAAACCCTTCTTCCTTTGAACTACTATTTGATCCGAAATTGTGTGTCGTGCTCTAATATTTCCCTTCACAAATCAATAGCTGGAAACTTCTCATCTTTGTCCTTATCTCGTCGGGAAATTTGAGAGAGTGATATGTGAAACTGGTTATTATTTGGTTTGAAATTGAGTTTTGCATATTTTTGATGGCTAAATCTATTAATATCAATTTCTTTTCTGCTCATTAGTTGGAAAATCTTCACATCCCATATATTTTCATTGTCACTCGCATTTTATGTCATACTTATCCTTACATACCATTTAATTCATTTTTAGTGTTAATTAATTCCACATTCATCTTCAGTGTTATCTTATCTTTCTCTTCATCAATTCCTAATTTTTTTAAACATTTTATACAAGTCTTGTTATCAACGATCAGCACAATGATAGATTTCATAAATTCTCAATGCAAGTTGTAACATATTTTGACCAATTCCTGCTGCATGATGCACAAGGTATTGATTGAATCCTAGTGCATGGTGCACTAGGTACTGAGTAAATCGTAGTGCATAGTACCCTAGGTTTTAATGAATCCTAGTGTATGGTACACTTGGTTTTGATCGAATTCTAGGAGATGGTAAACTTGGTTTTGATTGAACCATAGGGCATGCCAAACTAAGTTTCAGGAGAATCCCCTGACACACTTGGTTTTTCTATTCTTATTATTGTAAAAAATACGTTTGTTATAAAACTAACAACAACAACTTGCTAGATTAATATGTCGACCATCATTTTCATAGCCGTAAGAATAAGAGTGGTGATTATATTTGTCTTAAACAAGAGATAAAAGAAGATACATACTTAATTCTATAAAAGGGTACAATTATAACTAAAGTTATTAGTTTGAATGGGACGTGTAAAGGAAATAATGGGATGTTAAAAGAAATAGTCATTTCCCAAAAGCAAAATATAAGGAAAAGTTAATTCCAGATTTATAAAGGCATTTTTCAAGTATACCGCTTTCCATCCCTTTTGCTTTTAGGTGACTTTTCCTATTATTACATGCATACACAAAATGCAATGCTAATACTACAATAATTCCACATAAAAAAAGTGGATAACATTACACCCAAACTCTGAAGCCCAGGCAACAACCTCTTCCGTAATTTTCGGTTAAGTGCTTTTGCAACATCGCATGCGGTCCTTCCCACTCTCAGTAAAACTGCCTTTTGCAGTTGCCATATCGACATCTTCTCTCTCCGAGCAGTTACCAGCCGGCGCGTTCGTTTTCATCGCTTGTCACCACCACCCCGAATCTGGAAATGTTAACTCAAAAAATGCCTCCTTCTCATGCTTGTTAGCTCTTGGAATTCAGATCCAATTTTGCAATATCAGTCGAGATCGGGTTGCTTTGATCTCACCCGTTAGCCCGTTAGCTTGAACGCCTTCTTCTCGTAATGTTAAGTCTTGAAATCGCTGCCTAAAACGGGTCTAGATCTGGATTCGGCTTTCTTTGATGTCACTCAGAGCCTAACTATCTGACGATTTTCTCCCCTTTGTACTATCGGCTCCAAATAAATCTGTTATTTCTTTCAGAATCCACAAAAAGGTGGATACATGTAGATTTGGAAGATGCAGACACAAATAGTTGAATCAAATATTCCACGTTCTCCAAAACGTAGGGTATCTAAACTCAATTTTTTTACAATTCATCGTTGTATTTGAATGGATCTTCGAAAGTTATCCGTTTACAGGTAGGAACCAAAGTCGAAAAGATTATCCTAGCCTTCCACAGCAGGAACCAAAATTGAAAGCATTATCCCAACCTCTAATCCTTGTTTCTTGGAGTTCCCCTCTAGAAGGTTGTTCCTCCTGTAACTTAGGATGCATTTGTTTTAAAGAAAAAAGAGAGCTGAATGCTTAATTAAACAAATGACAAACGAACGCTATCATGTATGTTTTCCAATAATTGTTTTTATTAAGCTCTCATGCTCATTTAATTGAATAAACAAAAATTTAGTGCTTATTGTTAGTGCTGATCACTTGTTACATTACATTTTCCAATTATACTCATATGCAATATAATATATAATTGTTTTATAATTTTTTTTAATTATATTAAACAGTCAGAAAAGTTCAAACACAACTCAATTTTATTTTCAGTTGATGATTTTTTTCGTTCTGTATTGATTTTAATTTCATAGTGTAGTTTTCAATCACTAGAAACAAATATACTAAAAACTAGTGACGGATAAAATTTAATGTCAACCTAAAGCGATGCATGCAATTTGAAGTTAGAATATGATAATTTATAAATTGGTTAATAAGAATGGAAATGAAAAGGATAAATAAACTAAAATGTGTAATGCAAATGAGAAAAATTATAAATAAATAATTTCAGCAAGTTAAATAATACTGATTTATTTAAGGAAAACGAAAACTCAAATAAGATCTGCAACAGAAATGTAAAAAATCAACATACTACAAAATTATGAAAAGCTGGACAAAATCATAAAATATTTTTATAATAATCGACTTCAACACATTGAAATCACACACATATTAATAATGCTGAAAAATATTAATTGATAATCCAAACATAAACAAACTTCAATTTTGTTATAGTGAAATATTTTTTTCTCGACCAAACTCCTGTAAAATATACTTACGTTACCAAATTTTCAATTTTAAACGTATTTTATAGATTTTGTAATACCTGCACATGTGAGCGTTTTTTTTTTGATACATAAATATAAGACATGAAATAAGATGATTAAATGTGTTTTGTATGATAATTGCACTGAAGAATACTTAATTTTAAATTCAAAGGGTAATATTGTCAAAGTAGTAATTTATGTTCACAAAATAAATTTCTAATCAGAATGTAAACAAACAATATTTTAAGCATTCAGCAATCAGAATTCAGCATTCAGCATTCAGTATTTTAAACAAACGATGCCTTAGAATAAACAACTTAACTTGGGCTATGCTTGTTTTTAACCATGTTTGTTTTTCACGAGTGTTTTGAATAAAGTATCTATCAAACAAAATAATTCAGAATTTTTGTTAGTGTTTATTTTTTGTTCCGAACGTTGAATGTTTTTTTTTCCGAACGTTGAATGCAAACAAACAAGTAAGTGATTATTCAAGATTCGGCATTCAGACCTTTGAGTTTAGCAATCAGAATTCAGAATTAAGCATATTAAACAAAAAAAACATAGAGTAAACACTTTTGTTTATGCTAATGTTAGACATGATGAATCGAGTGTCTTATTTGGTTTTTTAAGTTGAAGAAAATAGAAAATGAGCAACTTGTTTAGTTTGAAGAAGGGTGATAATTTAAGGTGGTTGATATAGTTTGAATGTGATGGACCTCCATATAAAATACATTTCGAATAGGTTAACCACCTAACAATTCGGCGGTGCCTTGAACATTTCCCATAAGAAACGCAAGTATGAATAGAAAGTTTGGTTGAGAAAATATTTCGAAGGCAAAACCCAGCAAAGGGATCAAAGATGCTACATTTACGAAAAAAGAGTTCACATCTTTTATCATTAAAGTTAATATCAAACAACATCATTTTTGTACGAATCTACTTTATATACATACAACCCCTCCCACCCCCACACACATATACATACATACACATACATACATGTTGTAGCAATGTTCAAAATATTAATATTAAGTTAATAATGTAATCTAAGGTTCCATTACTAAAAATAACTAGGACAAACACGTGCTACGCACACAGACTTCAGTTTAATATTTTGTAAATAACAACATAGTTATTTGTTAGTTCATTGTTTAGATGCAAGTACATATTTGGTAAATGACTTGCCTAAATTATAAATGGTCAATGATTGACTATCAATCATTGATGCGTAGGGCGATTGTCATTTAAGAGACTTTCCAGGAAATGAAAAAAAAATTCTTTTATATGCAGTTTTTTTTCTTCAAAATACAGTTAAAATGAATTGATCTGAAAAATAATAAATATAAATTCGTTAAAACATCGATACGGAGTTAAAAATACAACCAATGTTAGGTTAATATATTTATCAAACACAAAAACAATTAATTATTTGAAAATCATTAGTTCTTGGACATCAGATTAAATTTTCAACATTATGCTCTAAAAAGCGAAAGAAGTCACGCCTAAACATTATTAGATCGACAGGTCGGAAGTGGATGACATAGATTTTGAAGGAAAAAAAAATTCATATTTTGAATCATGTTGGGCCTACGAAGTCTAAAGGTTTTTATTGAATCCAATCTAATTAATTTAAAAAAAATCATATTTTATTTAATTTACTGATTTATCTAATTAATGAATTTAATTAATAGGATTTTATATAATCTATGAGTATATCATTATATACTCATTTCTGTATAACGTGCACATGCAATATAGCATAGCATGTACATGGTTAAATATATACGTAAATAGATGTTGAGATTTACCTATGCCATAACTTACTAGATATACATACACACACACATGTTATTTGCCAAAATTAATATTTTTTATAAAATATGTGTGTATATGTGCATAGTTCGAAATTATGATCTACGATACGTAAAATATCGTTTAGAAAATATGAATTATGATGTATAAAATATCATCTAGAAAATATCTTATAAATTCACTAATGAGTTTAAACTTCAAATTTGAATTTTCAAACAATTATCTAATTTGAACAAGCAAACACGATTTATGTTTAAAATTAAATCCATGATCAAAATTATTGTTTTAAATATCTTAAGTTAGACTTCGTTTATTTTAATAACAATATTAAATACATATAATCAAAATACATACATACATGTATGTATGTATAAAAATCATTTCGGTCGAAAGTTTTTTTAAATCCGAAAACATTTTAATGATTTATTTATATATATAAATAACTATATTTAAATATGAAACTAGTTTTACAATATTATTAAAATATTTAAAAATCAATTGTAAAATTAACACGATAAAAAATTTAGAAAGAAATTCTTGCAAAAATAAAATACTAATAAAATATAATTTATGTTAATTAATTTGGATTCAAAATATTATACTTAAAAGAGTTAATTAATAAATATTGATTTGAAATATATTTTCTGATTTAAAATTTATTTATATGCAAATATATTGTTATATAGTAACCGGTTATATATTGTACATCTACGTATAAATTTTAGTTTTCATTTAGACTATTATAATAGATTCAACGATCATAATCAATTTATAATCCATAGATAAGCAACATATAATTTTATATGGCAATGACATACATTTATAAGTGATGATAATCAAGTATAAACATACTATCAACATCATACACAAAATATATATCTCTCACTCTCTCATACACGTACACAAATATATTCAATTGCAAACAAGAGATGTACCCATTGAGATGTAACTTGCGATTCACACTTTGACCTAAATAATTTCCTTTGATATCTCATATCTACACCCAACATTGCTAGAGAATGGCGTGCAAACACCGAATCTATATAATATATATTGATTGGACTTTAGAAAAGTAGAAAACCAGATGAGATTTTATTTTCAGCCAAGGCTTGTAGAGGAGCAAGGAAAAGTAAATGAAAAGAGGTGCCTTTGATTGAATATATATATATATATATATATATATATATATATATATATTTAATTTGGAAGCAAAATATCCATATATTTTTCTCTTACCAATTCAAATCCCCAATAACCCTTCTTGTCCCTCTTTATGCCAAAAAAAATGAAGACCTAGATGGACCAAAATAGACACAAAGTGCATTAGCAATTTATGTCATTTAAATCCAATTTAAAGTTATATCTATATCATATGTCGAAAAATGCATACATAACTTTTATATATGCATCCAACAAATTACTAATAGCAGGCCGAAAAATTCTACAGGGTGCTCTATTTTACTAAATACACCACATATAATAATATCATGATCGCCCGATGTGATGGTCCGTTCTTCCATACCTTTTGAATCGACAATAAACCACACATTCTGACTCAAATTGCACGAAAAGATTGATCATTATGGGTGATAAAGAAAAATAGACAGAACATAATCTCACATGAATGGGACAATATATAACATTGAAAAAATGTTTACAGTGGAATTTTTTTGAAATACATATATCAGAGTATAACCTAAATTCAGCTTGGACAAGTTATAAACATATATCCATACAATTGCTGATAAACATTAAACAAAAACAAACGGAAGCGGATAATAGAATATGTCCATACGTGGATGAATATCTCCATCTCTCCTCTGGAAACTTCAACCGTCATCAACTAAACCTGAAACTACTCGAATCTGACCCTAGTATTGAAAAATACCCAGATCAGGCTTGATAAACCAACGTGAGAAAAAACTCAATAATAAATGACAGTGTCACATATCAATCTTTTGATAAAATCCTTTGAAAAGAAAGAGTATCTCATATGACCACGCCGGGTTTTTAACTTATGATAACTAAAACATCGTTATATCCGAACATTTGATATTATTTTTAAAGACATTTCTTTGTAAACATTTGCAAAGAAACTTATTAATCTTAGCCGAAATGGTTACCCATATAGCATTCCGGGGCTATTCATTACGCCAATACAAACAAAACCGTAGGTCCTTATTGGAGAATGAATTTCCATACAAATGACAAGGTGAAGGCACTACCTTTCGATGGGTACACCTTTAGATGGATGTCCCAAGGAACCATCGCAAAGCTCCTCTACCAACACATAAGACTGGCCCTACTTCTAAAACTAAGTAGTACCAAATATGTCATCCCTCGGTCATTACCGACCTTTAAACCGGGCGCTCAAGCATACAAACCGCATTAATTTACATCCCAAACGTCATAGGGGGAAGAAATATATCTAGGAGGGGATGATCATGCCCTAATTGAGAATGACCCACTTAGCTTTGCCGCTTCTAACCCTGTTTCGATCATTTTAGATTGACGAGGCTCGAGGCAATGATTACCTTTTCACATAACACATCTTCTTCACTTTGAGTGTCACATTCCCATTCCACATTCACGCGACTGATTTCTACAAACATATAACTTCCTGAGTTCGTATGACTCAGAAAAGGATGTTAAGCTAGAAGAAGGTGTCTTCTCCGCCATCGACTGATATACATTTATAAAGATCACTTATTGTGATTTAGAATGCAAGGTCAAACACTCATCCATACAAGTTCGTTCTAGGACCGAAAGAAACCGAATTCACTTTCCTCGGCCATTACTAGGCTAGAAGCCCTTGTGGTTTTGAGATTTTTCCATAATAAAGGGACTACTGCTACAATAAGTGAATCGGGAGTTTATCCCTAATTAATCAAAAAGTTGTCCTTCCTTATCATTTTCCTCAATATCTCCGTCTTCAAACAGTTCCATTTTTCGAACACATAAATTGGTACGAAGTGGTTTTCGGATAGGAATCACCCAAATCGGACCCCGGTTCCTTTGAAATCCAATTATCGATAAAAAGTGAATATGAGTATACATGATTTATTAAGTCTCTTTTCACTTTAATTCTTCTCGGATGATTTCGAAATCTCTTTCTTTTGTCTTAGAGTAAATCTAAGTAATTCAATCTCTTTCTTTGGATAATATTTCAAATTTCCTCACTTAACTCTTGATCCAAATTCCATAACTTTTAGCTGGGTCAAAAACAATGTTATGTACAACATCATTTACTGTAAACCCTAAAATCAATCTTAGCAAACACTATCGAGTAAATAGGATCATAGAAATTATTTTAATTTAATCAATATCAATTTCTGTATCAACAAGTGCTATGGGTGAAATAACGGTGAAATCACCTTTTAAATTACACGAATATGACGAGTTCCCTCTTTGAAATTTAATACCAAGTATAAGAAGATTATCTCTATGCAATCCAAGTTGTAGTTTATTCATTTTGAAAATTGCTTAAATTTTGGATGATACTAATCTTCTTTTATTTTGGAAAAGCTTAATATGATCTTTTCAGAGCATCCGAGCTTCCCTTTCGATCTATTCCATGCTTCGCCTAAGAAAAGAAAACATAGGCCGGGTAAGTTCAGGGCACTGGTTACTCTATCCCTAACATTAGTTAAACACCTAGTTTTATCTTCCCAAATCTTACAAGCAGGACAAATATGCCGGTCGTTTCTGCATACTCAGTTATCAACTTTATTATGGTATTGATTATAAAGTTCCAAATTTTCTTTTAAACGCTTAATTTTTCTTTTAAAAACATTCATAACAGATTCTAATAAAAATCGTTATGTTTAACTCATATTTCAAAAGTTATAGAATTCGCAACATTAAAATGCTACGGAAAATGCTATATAAGCTTATTTGATATAAACAACCTTTTGATATTTGAAATCATATTTTCCAAATATCTTCTAAATTATTTAATTATATTTATCAAATTTATTACACATTTTTCCATAAGTAAAAACGTTTATTTAAAGGGATTTCCCGTTATGGTCACTTAACTTTACTGGCGCGATTTTTCTAGAAAATTGATTTGGACATATTTCAAAATATACTTAAGAAAAATTTGATTTTCTTTCTTTGTTTGGAAAATATGGATACAATAGTCCAGAAATTTCTTATTTCGAAGAATTGCGAGCTATATTCCACTCTGCACACTCGTTTGAACTTTTCAGCGCGAAATCGCGAACTACTGTTGCACGATACGTCTAGTTTTAACTTATTTTTCAATACTCGAAATAATTTATTCAAATCGTATTTTATTACTAAATTTTTTGTTACAAATCATTTTAAACCAACGTTCACTTTTTAAAGTATTTAAATGTATTTTCAATATTTCCATATTATAATATTATTTTATTCCTGTTATGTTAATATTAAATTTTAAATTCCAATTTCAATTCAGTTTCAATTCTAACCTGAAATTAAACTCATTTAAAACTTAGATTTCAAATCTAATTTCAAATCTTGTTTAAATTTCAACCATAATCTCAATTTCAATTTTCAAAATTGATTTCAATTTCAATTTCACTATTCACCTCAATTTCAATTTAACTTCCCATTTTAAATCGAGTTTCACTTCTAATTTCACATTCTCTTTTATTTTAACTCTAATTTCAATTACACTTGAAAAGAGACTTATTTTCCAAAGTATATCATATCACCAAAATATGATCTTATTTAATAAAGGGAATACTTAATCAAAATGAGTATAACAAAGTTTAACATTTATCACTAACATAATTATGGTACATATACAACTAATATGATAAATAATCACAACCATAAACACTTGCAACTATTTAAACATAACATAAACATATCCAAACATCCTTTACATGAAACAGTGATTATCTAATAGAACCATTTAACTTGATAATCAATTTAGATCATATAGCAATGAGAATTTTCTCACCTTCATTTCCACTCCGTTGATCTTCTTTGTAAGCTACGTGCTTTTCGAACTAACGTGCTATTTTCAAACGTATCGAATTCTCGTCTTAATTTGTTTTCCTTCTTAACCGCAATCGTTTTCCTCTCTCTCATTTTTTTTACATGGAGGGTGTGGCCTTGGGTTGGTCCTACGGGGCAGGTATGATTAGAGTTTAGGCTTGGGTCAGCGGGTATGGGTTGGATGCGTGGGTTTTGAGGGGGGTATGAGGGTATAGGAGGTCATAGGTGCTTGGGGGGCTCAGCCTTAGCTATAGGTGGTGGGTGGAGCTCGGGTATGGGGTAGTGGAGCTTGGCCATGGGTTTTAGTTGGTGGGTAGGTGGTGACGGAGGGGTGTATAGTGTTGTGGTGCTTGGTTGAGGTGGTGGAAGGAAGTGGAGGAAGTTATGGAAGGGGAAGGGAGGTTGGATACCATGGAAATGGAAGTGGAGAGGATGAAGAAGAAGAAGAAGAAAGTGAAGAAGGAAGTAAGGAATGAAGTGTAAAAAAATGGTAGGTATGCATGCTTTTTTATACTTGAGTTTGGAAGGTAAATGACTTAAATACCCTTGCCTTACCTTTTGAATTTTGCTTAACATGATAAGAAGTGCATTTATGGTGAAAAATGTCATGATTTGATTCATGTAATGATGCTTTCCTCTTTTTCTCAATTTATAAAATGCTTAAATATTAATTTGCTTAGTTTCCGTGCATGAAGAGACTCGCATTAATAGTGAGAAGATATGTTTTAGTCCTTATGTAATAATTTGTTTACTTTTCCATAACTTAGAAAATACTTAAACTACATTTTGCTCCTTTTCCATGCATCTCATTAATGAGATATGAAAACTAAGTAATGATTTTGTTTTATAAAGTTACTTAAACACTCTTTTATCAAATCATGCTTTTGCACTTTCCTTTATCATTTTTCTTTTATTTACTTAATAAAAAGTGAAATTTTGATTTTTAAGATGTAAATGAAAATGTTGTATAGTTTGTAAAGTTGAATGTATGTGTTAGAAAAGATATCATATTGCACCAACTTAACGACAACTTATTTTTGTTCAAAATGGTGTTTTTATTGACAAGTTTTACAGTCAAAATTTGATTTTTTTTTTAAAACTATATATTAAAGTAAGCCAAACTTAAAAAAGAACTTTTTACTTCTTTTAAATAAATTAAAACTTGTCTATTCATATTTAAAATCATATTTAAATAATATCAAAATCTCTATTTTTACAGTGTATGTAAAACTAACAAAATGTGATATTTTTATAAACCGATTATTAATATACTTTTAAATCTTTTAATATACTTTTATTATAATTATTAGATGTTTTCAATAAGATTTATCTTTTATAAATAAATATTTAAACCTATTTATTTAAGCCTTTGTTTATTTTTATCAAAACTTAATTTTTGCTGATTTGTTCTAAAATCCAAATTTATACCTTTTAAATCATTAACTATAAGAATAAATAATTTCTCAATTGTGATTTATTATATATAACATATTTATTTAAGTTTTAAATTCTTTTAAAATCAAAATCTCTCATTTTCAAAGTAGCGAAATTACGGGTCGTTACATTCTCCCATACTAAAAGCATTTCGTCCTCGAAATGAAAGTTAGATAAAGGAATCTATCTGATACTCGTATCCTCAAACATTTTAACTGATTTTTACCGATGATAGAAAGAAAATGAATATTTAAAAAAGAAGGTTGATATCATAACAACACTAAAACCAATAATACCAAAACATACATACAGAGATTCCCTATACTATCCTGAGTAACTATTGCGTACTTAAGATTATACATACAAACATCAAGCCAGACTTCTATCCGCCCATTTTAGTGTGTGCCGCACACTTAAGATAATACATCCAACAACGAAACAAGACTATACATCCAAAAACAACCAAACCGATACTATATCAACATAACTGATACATCCTACATAACCCATCCCTTGACCTGGGCATGAACTACATACTTGAGGTTTATATATACATACATACCAGAATATCATACTATATGTGATATTTGATTCGATTTATTATTTGAACCCACAACCTTACTACCAAACCAGTATCGGTCCCCCGATTTTCTAGTGCAGACTTTGACCAAACTTCCTGATCACAAACCATTGCTTTCCTTACATAGCTCTCAATATGATAGAAAAATTAAGTACATAATCACAAATCCTCATCAATGTTCACCGTCAAGAATCGAGTGATAAATCCTTTCTCGGGCTGATGTAAACACCTCAAAATTCTATACTTAAATCTTAGATCAAAATTTTATGTGCCAAAATGATCTATGTATAACTTATGTATTTATTCACATTTATTTTTACCTAATATATTTTTTCAAAATTTCTATTAATCCAAGTTTATTTCACAAACATTTACATTTTACTAAATCCATTATTACTTAAACATACAAAAAGGACTCAAAATTTTATAATATACATTTACTTCCTAAGACTATATATACATATCTCCAAACTTCAAACCGTTATTACTTTAATTAGGGTGTTTAACAAATGTGGAATTCTACTATTACCTCAAATTAATAAGTTATAAAACTTAACACTTGGTTTTATTTACCTAAGGTCTTAATTTAGCTGATATAATTTTTCTTGTCCATATGTTAATAAGACAAATTTACTAAGTATACATCTTTTTCTTACAAATCTTATGATTATCTGCTCAACTTATTTACCTATCCATTCCTAAATAAAATTTCTTGACCTTAAACCCATTAAATACCTTATAGTCAAATTATGAAACATAATTCACATGGTATTTTTTATTTAAACATTTTCATCCATCAACTAACCATATTATTCAAATCTTCCCCTTTTTCTAACTTATCCACTTCCAATCTTACTTTATTTTGAATTACAAATGTTACCCTAAATGTATCACTAATTCAAAGTTTTATATTAGGATGATATTTCTTATATCTCTTATTCCTAAATTTCACTTAAATTTTAACCTAATCAAAGTGTCTAAATTTCAAATTATCTTATCTCTTTTATAAGTTATAAAACTTACCGTTTTATATTATATTTACCTAAAGTCTCAATTTAGGCTTATCTTTTTCTATCTTATTGATAAATTTTTTATTAAGTGTGTATTTCTCTTTTACTTTCTCTAATTACAACTTTTAGCTTCAATATTATCATCAAATATCTTATAGTCAAATTATGAATTTTAATTTACAAGGTATTTGTAATTAGATTTTAAATCCATCATGATGATCATTAAATCATTATTTCTTAATAACCAATTGTCTAGTGGTATATGATTAAAGCTGTAAATTCTAGCTTTCAACTAATTGATTCTATGTAGAATATCTTATAGTCAAATCGTGCAATTCTAATCACAAGATATTCATATTTTAGTTTTACTATGCTAAATTACAAACAATCCTTTATTTCTAACCAAAAATAATAATATCCCCTTTGATATTTAAAATATAAACCCAAGGTAAAATGATTTCATTTACCAACTTATTTAAAACAAAACCATTTTTATAAAATTAACAAATACACGCTTATATATAATACTCTCATAACTCATTCTTGGGTGTTACTAACCCTATCTCTAATGAGTTACTCATCCTAGGATATTACTAATCCTATCTCTGACGAGTCTTTCCCATACAAAAGCCAAGGTTCTTGCTTAACCTTCAACTCTGATACCAAATGTGATGGCTAGTTTTTGGGTACCCTTTGAATCGACAATAAACCACACATGTCTGACTCAAATTGCATGAAAAGATGGATCATCAAGGGTAATAAAGAAAAATAGACAGAATAGAATCTCACATGAGTGAAATAATGTATAATATTGAACAAATATCTTTACAGTGGAAAACTTTTAAAATACATATATTAGAGTCTAATCTAAATTCAGCTTGGACGGTTATAAAAATGTGTCCTTAAATTGCTGACAAACATTAAACAAAAACAAACGAAAGCGGATAATAGAATACGACCATACGTAGATGAATATCTCCAGCTCTCCTCTAGAAACTTCAACCGTCTTCAGTTAAACCTGAAACTACTCGAATCTAACCCGGGTATTGAAAATACTCGGATCAGGCTTGATAAACCAACATGAGAAAAATCCAATAATAAATGACAGTGTCATACACAAATCTTTGAATAAAATCCTTTGAAAAGAAAGAGTGTCTCATAAGATCACACCTACACATAGATACGGATGGTTTTTACCTTATGATAACTAAAACACTTTTATGTCAAAACATTTGATATTATTTTTATTGACATCTCTTTGAAAACATTTGTAAGTAAACTTGTTAATTTTAACCGAAATGGTTACCCATATAGCATTTCAAGGCTATTCATTACGCAAATACAAATAAAACCGTAGGTTCTTATTGGAGAATGGATTTCCATACAAATGAAATGACCATGTGAAGGGACTACCTTTTGATGGGTGCACCACTAGATGTATGTCCTGAGGAACCATCACAAAGCACCTCTATCAACACATGACCGACCTACCTCTATAAGTAGGTAGTACCGAATATGTCATTCCCCGATCGTTATCGAACTTTATACCGAGAACCCGAGCATACAAACCACATTAATTTACCTCCTAAACGTCATAGCGGGAATAAATATATCTAGAAGGGGATGATCATACCCTAATTGGGAATGACCCACTTAGCCTTGCCGCATCTAACCCTGTTTCGGTCATTTTCGGTTGATAAGGCTCGAGGCAACGATTACCTTTTTACATAACACATCTTCTTCACTTTGAATGCCACGTTGCCATTCCACATTATCAAGACTTATTCTACAAACGTATAACTTCCTGAGATTGTACGTCTTAGGAAAGGGTGTTAAGCTAGGAGAAGGTGTCTTCTCTGCCACCGACAGATATACTTTTATAGAGATCACTCATTGTTATTTAGAATGCAAGGTCGGACGTCCATACAAGTTTGTTCCATGACCGAACGAAATCGAACGCACTTTCCTCGACCATTACTAGGTGATAAGCCCTTGTGGTTTTGAGATTTTTCAAAACAAAGAGACCACTGCTACAACAAGTGAATTGGGAGTTTATCCCCAATTAATGAACAAGTTGTCATTCGTTATATTCGTATCAATATCTCCGTCTTTAAACAGTTTCATTTTTCGAACACATAAATTTGTTCGAAGTGGTTTTTGGATAGGAATCACCCAAATTCGACCCCGGTTCCTTCGAAATCCAATTATCGAAAAAAGTGAATATGGGTATACAAGATTTATCAAGTCTCTTTACATTTTAATTCTTCTCGGATGATTTCGAAATCTCTTTTTTTCTTCTTAGAGTAATTCTAAGTAATTCATTCTTTTTCTTTGGATAATATTTCAAATTTCCCCACTTAACCCTCGATCCAATTCCTTAATCTTTTAGGTGGGTTAAAAACAATGTTATTTAAGACATCGTTTACTGTATACCCTAAAATCAATCTTAGCAAACATTATCGAGTAAATAGGATTGTAGAAATCGTTTTAATTTTAATCAATATCAATTTCTGTATTCAACAAGTGCTATGGTGGAATAACGGTGAAATTACCTTTTAAACTCCACGAATAGAACGAGCTCCCTCTTTAGATTTTAATATCAAGTATAAGAAGATTATCTCTATGCAATCCAAGTTGTAGTTTATTCATTTTGAACACTGTTTAAATTTTGGATAATACTAATCTTTTTTATTTTGAAAAAGCTTAATATAATCTTTCAGAGCATCCGGGATTTTCTTTCAATTTGTTCCACTCCTCGCCTAAGAAAAGAAAACACAGGCCAGGTAAGTTCAAGGCGCTGGTTGCTCCATCCCTAATCTTAGTTAAACACCTTATTTTATCTTCTTAGATCTCACAGGCGGGACAAATGTACTAGTCGTATCGGCATACTCAGTTATCAACTTTATTATGGAATTGATTATAAAGTTTCCTAATTTTCTTTTAAACGCCTAATTTTCCATTTAAAAACATTCATAATAGATTCTAAGAAAAATCATAACATTTAACTCATATTCCAAAATTTATAAAACTCGCAGCATAAAAGTGCTACGGAAAGTGCTATATAAGCTTGTTTGATTTAAAAAACTTTTTAATATTTGAAAATTCATATTTTCCATTTCAAATCCCTTCTAAATTATTTAAATAGATTTATCAAATTTATTTCATATTTTCTATAGTTAAAAACGTTCATTTAAACGGACTTACCGTTATGGTCACTTAACTCCACTAGCGCGATTTTTCTAGAAAATTGATTTAGACATAATTCAAAATATGCTTTACGTAATTTTAATTTTCTTTCTTTTTTCAAAAGATATGGATACAATAGTCCGGAATTTTCTTATTTCTAAGAATTCAGAGCTATATTCCGCTTTACACTCTCATTTGAACTTTCTGACGCGAAATCGCGAACTACGATTACACGACATACCTAGTTTTAACTTATTTTTCAATACTTGAAATAATTTATTCAAATCAAATTTCATTACTTACAAAATCATTACAAATCATTTTAAACAAATATTTTCACTTTTTAAAGTATTTAAAATGTATTTTCAATATTTCCATATCATAATATTATTTTATTCCTATATTTTAATATTAAATTTTAAATTCCAATTGCAATTTAATTTCAATTTTAACTTCAAATTAAACTCAATTAAAACTTTGATTTCAATTCTAATTTTAATTCTGATTTAGATTTCAACCTTAATCTCAATTTTAATTTTCAAAATCGATTTCAATTTCAATTTCACTATTCATCTCAATTTCAATTTCAATTTAACTTCCCATTTCAAGTCCAATTTCACTTCTAATTTCAAATTTTATTTTATTTTAACTCTAATTTCAATTCTACTTGAAAAGAGACTTATTTTCCAAAGTATATCATATCTTCAAAATATGGTCTTATTTAATAAAGGGAATGCTTAATCAAATGAGCATAACCAAGTTTAAAATTTATCACTAACATAATTATGGTCCATACACAATTAATAAGATAAATAATCACAACCATAAACACTTGCAACTATTCTAACATAACACAAACATATCCGGACATTCATAACATGAAACGGTGATTATCTAACATAACCATTTAACTTGATAATCAATTTAAATCATATAGCGATGAGAATTTTCTCACCTCCATTTCTACCCCGTCAATCTTCTTTGTAAGCTACGTGCTTTTCGAACTAACGTGCTATTTTCGAACGTCTCGAATTCCCGCCTAAATTTGTTTTCCTTCCTAACCGCTTTTGTTTCCCCTTCTCTCCTTTTCTTTTATTATCTTTTTTTACATGGAGGGTGCGGCCTTCTGTAGGTCCTAGGGGGGGTAAGGTTGGAGCTTGGGCTTGGGTCAGCGGGTATGGGTTGGGTGCATGGGCTTTAAGGGGGATATGGGGGTATAGGAGGTGGGTCGGTGCTTGGAGGGCTCGGCCTTAGCTATAGGTAGTGGGTGGAGCTCGGATGTGGGGTAGTGGAGCTTGGCCATGGGTTTTAGGAGGTAGGTAGTTGAAGATGGTGGCATGTATAAGTGTTGTGGTGCTTGGTTGAGGTAGTGGAAGGAAATGTAGGAAGTTAAGGAAGGGGAAGAGAGGTTGGATGTCATGGAATTGGAAGTGGAGAGGATGAAGAAGAAGAAGAAAAAGAAAGTGAAGAAGGGAGTAAGAAATGAAGTGTAAAAGAATGAAAGGTATGCATGCTTATTTATACTTGAGTTTGGAAGGTAAATGGCTTAAATACCATTGCCTTACTTTTTGACTTTTGATTAACATGATAAGAAGTGCATTTATGATGAAAGATGTCATGATGTGATTCATGTAATGATGCTTGCCTCTTTTTTCTTAATTTACAAAATGTTTAAATATTAATTTGCTTAGTTTCCGTACATGAAGAGACTTGCATTAATGGTGAGAATATATGTTTTAGTCCTTATGTAATGATTTTGTTACTTTTCCATAACTTAGAAAACACTTAAAATACATTTTGTTCCTTTCCCATGCATCTAATTAATGAGACATGACATCTAAGTAATGATGTTGTTTTATAAAGTTACTTTAAACACTCTTTTGTCAAATCATGCTTTTACACTTTCCTTTTTCATTTTTTGTTGATTTACTTTATAAAAAGTGAAATTTTGACTTTTAAGATGTAAATGAAAGTGTTTTATAGTTTTAAAGTCTTATATACGTGTTAGAAAATATATCATATTGCAACAACTTAACGATAACTTGTTTTTGGTTAAAAACGGTGTATTTGTTGACAAATTTTACAATCAAAATTTGACGTTTTTGTAAAACTATATATCAAAGTAAACCAAATTTAAAAATGAACTTTTTACTTCTAAAATTAAAACATGGCTATTCATATTTTAAAATCATATTTGAATAATATCAAAATCTCTTTTTTTACAGTGTATGTAAAACTAACAAAATGTGATATTTTTTTAAACAATTATTAATATACTTTAGAATCTTTTAATATACTTTTATTATCTTTATTAGATGTTTTTAATAAGATTTATCCTTTTGAATAAATATTTAAACCTATTTATTTAAGCCTTTATTTATTCTTATCAAAACTTAACTTTTGCTGATTTGTTCTAAATTCAAAATTTATACTTTTTAAATCATTAACTATAAGAATAAATAATTTCTCTATTATGATTTATTATATAAAACATATTTATTTAAGTTTTAAATTCTTTTAAAATCGAAATCTCTTATTTTCGAAGTAGCAAAACTACGGGTCTTTACACACCTCCGGCACTCAAAGTACCTATAAAGCGGCTTACAACGGTGCCCGATCTGATCGAAGTCAAAGGTAAAATAACCAAAACAATCATAGAACCTGTTGTGTGCCTCAGAGCACAAGGATAAAATACAATATCAATTATAGATATAAAAAACAAGCAAGACATAAATATAACGATATAATCATAGATTAGAGCATAGGTACTATGAAGTTATACAAACATAAAGTAGAGTTTATATAGCTGATAATTAAAACCAAATATATGTATCTAAATAATAAGTAAAACACTATCACATTTCCATGGTGTTGCACAATGGAAATAGTAAAGCTTTATAAGTATAATATATGTAAAAGCATAACCTCATTCTAGTCATCTGCACCATGTTGTGTGCTATGCCACACCTTCTACCTAGTCCACTAGTTTAAGAGTATTCAAGATAATAAGAAGCAAAACATAAATCGTCGAGTCAGATAATAGTCTGGTTTAAGCAATAAACAATTTCAAAATTCAATGAAAATCAATATAGTATAAGGCATAGGGTAGGGTATGGAGAATCATACCTAATTCATTCTTGCTGACAAAGAGTTAGCAGATAAAAATATGTGCTAATTTGTTGTCGTCATCATCTTATGGGTGTGATATAAGCCTAAATACAATGTCGTGCGTCGAGTATCCAATTAAACAACATATAAGTCATGTAACAACTTTAGAGTATTAAAACAAACATGCAATCACAACATCCATCAAACAATCCTCACATCACTTGGTGCTTTGGATATAAGATTACTCATACTACACCCTTATAAGCCAAAGACCAATGGAAAAGCGTTGATTTCCTAATATTCGAATCCATGCTACTTCATACTGTTAGGAACTAGATAACTTCCATAAGGTCTAGGGTAATCCACCATCATAAGGATCCAGACACAATCATAACTCAGGTGAGTGTCCCCATATACTCTTTTATGAGTAATGCTAGAAACCTCCGAGTATCAACGATCACTTCGCATATGTCCTTGAACCTATCATCATTCTATTTCATTCCATTTATCCATATTATAACACATTATCATCCTACTCATGATATCTGCTCTTTGAACTCGCCTTTCTAGACCATCATCATGATTCCCACCATCAAATTTTCATCATCGAAACACCTTAAACATTATAGAATCTCCTTCATAAGGTTTTGAAGCTATTACGTCAAATGTCACATCATTGCTCCGTTGTCAGTCATCATCCTTCATTGCACAACAACATCGAAATCAAACGGAGAATAAACAAACACATAGAGCGCAATGTCTAAGGCATCACCTACTCCCACATAGAATATAAACTCAATTGGCCATACCATAATACTTAGTCAATTTGAACTAAATACTTCATCTCCAGGTCGCCTGAAGTCATATTTCCCTTGCCCCGAAGCAATACCTTCAGTACATTGAAGCATCGCTGCATGTAGCCCAAAGCCAAGCACCAAGCTCCTAAAACCCTTCCCCTTCAGTTTGCTACTCTACCTCACATGTTATCGTTGACCTAATCATGGTCATAGTCGACAATTGCCTTATCCAAAAATTCCCTGAATAATTGAAGCTCAAAATCCCTTCTCCGTTTCCCCATAGTTTTCTGCCTTGCGCTCCAAAGCTGACTTAAAGAAGCCCGAAAGTACCTACTCCGACATGATTTGAAACCACTACTGACTTTATTTTTTATCCTATGTTGACTTGATTTTATCCCATTAAATCTACTTCGAACTACATGCAACCTATTTTAGGATCTCTCTAGACTTCAAATCGCAACTTACTTAAATTGCATTACATTTTGAACGTTTTTATAGTGATTCGCCCAAAACAGTGACTTGTTTGCTAAATACCCTAAACCACTAACAAACTCGTACAATCATTACATAACGTTCGAACGTCACATAAAGTCAATTGAAACATGATTCAGACATATATATCTTCCTAGATCAGATTTTATATGAAAATGACAATATGATTGGTAAATGGTGTAAAATAAACTAAAATGCAAATCTGTCTTTTAAAATTTGGTTCTAAGGTGTTGTTAATATCATATTTAAGTTTTACAATGTTTAAACTTTGGAATTCATATTAAAAATCACATTTTGACAAATCATTAAGCATAGGACAACGAGAGAAATAAAATCACTCTCCTTTTGCCGTAGCACATGGGTTCAAAAGCAAAAACTAATGTAAAACAGCAACTCCATGGATCCCAAGGTCACCAAATAGTGAATCTACAAATATCCTCATGTTAATATCATTTGAATATACTAATTACATTGATTTACTTGAAGAAATAATGGTTTTTAGCTTAATTCATATTAATGGAGGCCAAAAAGTAATTGGAGATGAAGAAAAATGACTTCGAGCAGGATATGTCACCGCCAAAGGTCGGTCAATAATTTCAAGTTTCAATCCTAAATTATCTACTAAGTCACTAGATATAAAGTAGTATAAGCTCTGATATCAAATAAAACACATATGAGAACATCATAAATAGAAAGCATACCTGGAATAGCAATATCCTTCCTCTTCGCCTTTACGGAGGAGCACTTGACAAAGTCGGAACAACATCCAAAGCATATGCCTTCACGACTTGTGTAATGACATGAAATTTTGAAAGTTTTAATTTTAATCTAGGAATTATTTAAATATATAAATCTTGGATTTAATGTGAATAAAATAATTTAATAAGCTTATTTGAACTCATTTTAAAATAGTAAATGATAACGGTAAACTTCTAATTTTTTATTGAAGTGATTAAACTAGTTTTAATACTTTTCTATCAACACGTGAAATTATCATTCCAAGGTTTGGATTTTGATGAATCCAACGTCATTGGATCTAGATTTTTGGGTTGCTATGTGTCGATGAGAATTGTGACTATCGGATGCATTCTATGGTTGTGCGAGCTCGAAACACGTAGCGATAAATTTACGAGAATTAGATATAATAAAAATTTTATTATAAATTTCCCTCAAAATAAGATTCCTCTACATACTTTCTTATTTTCCTATTTCCCCTCTACTTTTCATTTTCCCATAAACTCAAATACAATCGCCACCACTCTTTCAATTATTCCTAGAGCTACGATGCACAAAATCGAACGACACTGGATCCATTGTGCTCGTATGGAAGACAGATTCATGTGGGTGTGGGTGATGTTGGGTGTGGTGTCGATTTGGGAGAAGTGACGTAGTAGGTCGAGATTAGGGTTGAAGTTAGTCGGTTATTTAGGGGCCTTTAGGCCATGACGAAGGTGGATTTTGGGCTGTCATGTGAAGGCAAGTAGATGGTGGGGTTTTTGGGTGGCGCGATGCTATATGGTGGATCTAGACATTTCAAAGTCACGTGGGAGCTTCCAAGTCGCATTTTATAGAGATGGTCGAATCGGGTCCAAGGCGGAGAGAATACGAAGTGGAGTTCGTCCGAGGCGATAATGGTCGATTTCATTGACCAAAGAGGGAGATAGGAGAGTGCTGCATAACATGGATGGTTATCAATATGCATAATTTTTTGTATAAGTGTCCTTAAGGTTGAATTTGGGAAGAAGGGTTAATGAGGGTAATTAACTTGTTAATAATTATGAATTTAATTACCTAACTCAATTTCTTATAAAATCAAAATCTTGTGCATACGAGTTCTAATCGAGACCCGTTTTTGCCGTTGCACTCATAACGGGATCCTCTACATCTTGGGTTGTCTTGGGAATGGGTGAGCTTACTCACCGGTTGATTTGTATATTGTTATGAGATAATTTTTGTTGTGCAAAATATAAACTAAAATAGATAACAAAGCAAGTTTTTATTTTTTGACCCCTTCTTGTTTTTGAAAGCAAGCGACAACATTATATGTAGTATAATCTCTCTTTTAATCCTTTGTAACATGTAGTGTGACCCAGACTTATTTACATGTTTGATATGGTTGATAGCGTTGTTGTTTGATAAAGTTGGAAATTGTGTGTGAATGGTTGAAGCGAAATTGTCGCTATAACGCATTTAGAAATTCCTCATATTTAACAATTGTTAAATGAAAAATGTGAATATATTGTGGAAATATATATTGGGTTGTTCTATACACATATTTTTTGGTGTGCTTGGCCTAAAGTAATTGGTTTGAAAAATTATTGAATTGTGAAACTGAGTTGTGTTGATAATCCTAATTTTAGTAAAGTAAAAAGGCTTTTACTTTAGATATTTTCAAATCATTTTAGAAATATTTTTCTGAAAATTTATTAAAGCATTTAAAAAACGAAGTTTGAAATTTAGAAATATTTTATAATTATTTATGGATTTTAATGTAAAGGGTTTTAAAACATAAAACATGTTTTTATGGTTTCTAAATAAATTATAAAATAAATATTTTTGAGTAATATCTAGAATAAATGTTTTAAACTAGTATAAGTATTTTAAAGTACATTTTAAGTACATATATTTTTTATAAAATCAGTAATTATTTTTTTAAGTGATTTGGAGCTTATGTATATAAATATTATTTTAAAAAGGTTCTAAGGAAATATATAAGTTTTGGGAAAAACTAGTTAAGCCTTTTATAAAGTAGGAAATTTTGGATTTCAACACTTGTGTTAAAATGAATGGTTTTTTGAAGTTGAGTGAAAGTATATTAATTTCTTAAATTAATATAGGGATAAGTAGTTATAACTGAGGTTATAATTGTGAACTTAATGAGGAATACTTTAAAGTTAAAATAAAAGAAATGGTTTTGGGTTGTTGTGACATTGTTTGAGTAACAATTGTCTGAAACCCTTATAAATGTAATATAATCTTTAAAGAGAGTTTTAAAGGAATGGTTATGTGAAGTGTTTTGGATTTTTTGTAAACAATGTTTTGGTAACATTTTTTGAGAAATTGAAGCTAAATGTTCATGAAAATATAAAAGATGAGTTCTTGTAACTCTTAAATTGAAAGATAGTGGAATTTGAACAAGTTATATATTTGTTGAACGTACTTGTTAAGTAAAATGAATAGGTCGTTTTTGTATATACTGTTAGGACGTATGGAGTGATATACAATATGAACTTAAGTCTTGAAAAGTTTTAAAAATGAAGTTGCGGCTTTTTGAAATGATTATAATATTGAGTAATTTCTAAACTAAAAATGAATGTAAATTAAAATGAAAAGTAATTGGTATAGTTAAGAAACCAATTAGCATAAAGTACGCGAGTTATATGTAGATCATTTTATTCGCATGACAGTTCTTGATCTAGGATTTGAGTACATGATTTCAAGGTAATTTACACTGGCTCGAGTTGGGATTTTTCACTCGGGTTTTGACAGTGAACACTTCATGATTCTCGATATGATCCTGAAGTTTTTTATCATAGTATTTGGCAATGTAAGAAAAATGGAGGTTTTTTTAACTCGATCCGAGTTCGCACCAAAGAGCTCAAGTGATCTATACTAGTTTGGAAGTGAAATATATGTGATCAAGTTAGTGATCAGATTGGATATTGCGTACGGCTGATATATATTTATATATCGTATGAGTTGCATATTTGTATGCTATGTATGTTGTCCATAGAGAGTATAAAGGAATGACTATTAGATTTATTTGTGATAGCATTAATAATCGATTGAGTAGTACCAGAGGCTGTTGAATGTAAGGTACGTTTGTAGTTTTTTTTATCATTCTTGTGCAATGAGAAGGTTTCTGAACCTAGGCACGCCATGATCTTTGATTCCTGGGGATTGCAGTATTATGTTGTGTTGTTATGTGATTGTTTCTTTGGATCCTAGTGATTGCAAACCGTTAGGTATTGGTGTGTGATTGTTGTTTTGTTGCCTATGTTAGTATTTCGAATAGAAAATAATCTAAAGGGGAGAATATAATGACTTAGAATTTTGAAAGGTTTGTATTTAAATCTTGGATTTTATATGAATAAAAATGATTTAATAAGCTTATTTAAACACTTCTTAAATAATAAATGATAATGGTAAACTTTTAATTTTTAATTAAAGTGATTTAGCTGGCTTTAATAATAATTCTTTTAATCAACGCGTGAAATTATTATTCGGAGGCACTGTCTTGGATTTTAATGAAACTAGTGTTGTTGGATTCAGAACATTGAGTTATTGTGCGCCATCGAGATTCATTACAATCAAATGCATTCTGTGGTCGTGCAGGCTCGAATGCATGGCAAAAATTTAGGAGAATTGAATATAATAAGTTTTTTACTATAGATACCCCTTAACATAAGCTTCCACTACACACTTTCTTATTTTTCTCTTTCCCTTTTACTTTTCATTTTCTTTTTCAAACACAACCGTCACCACTCTTTTAATTATTCCTAGAGTTACGATGCACGAAATAGAACAACATTGGATCCATTGGGCTTGTATGAAAGAGAGCTTCATGTTAATGTAGGCGATGTTGGGTGGAGTGTCGATTTAGGAGGAGCGATGTTGTAGGTCGAAATTAGGGTTGAAGTTATTTGGTGATTTAAGCGACGTTAGGCAATGGAGAAGGTGGGGGTTGTCGTGTGAAGTCGAGTAGATTTCGAAGATTTTGGGTGGTATGATGCTACATGTTAAATTGCGACATTTCAAAGTCGTGTAGGAGCTTCCAGGTTGCATTTTTATAGGTGTAACGACCCGCAAATCCATGCCCATTGAGTCAACACTATTCTACATCAATCAACTTACGTTGAACAGAAATACGAACCATTTGGGTTAAAGAAGAAGAGGTAGAAGAAGAGAAAACAGAAAACAACAACAGAATCTAACTAACGCAGTGGAATAAAATATAATATATCATAATAGATCTTTACACAAAATCAAATACTATATATTTTTATACATATATCAGAGTACATCATCATTAGAATTCTACATCAATAACATAAAACAGGATACACAGCGGAATAATAATCAAATACGGAAGTACGTATCGCCATCCAGATCATCCCCTGAGCTCCAGAGTATCTTTCTTGTATCCTATAATACTCGGTCTGACCCGAGCATTATAGTTAAATAACAACCGAGTCAGTCTGGAATACCAGCATGAGAAATCACACTCAAATTGATTATTAAAGTTCCAAAAATCCTTTTGAAAACAAAAGCATCTCGTAAGACCACGCCACAAATAAACATGTCGGCTTTTTACCTTACGATAGCTAAAACATTTCTTATTAAAATCCTCTGATATTATAATAGGGTCTATACACAAATACTTATTAAAATAGCCGAAATTATTACATGATTAAATTCCAGCTACTAACCACAGAGTGGGTAATACAAACAAAACTCGTACAAGGCGCGTAGGGAGAATGGATTTCCAACTAATCACTAGGCACTGGGGTACCACCTATCACGGTACATGGCCTAGATCATAGTACCGAGGAGCCACCCTAACTCTTCTGCAACACAAGACCGGAACCATCCCTTACTGGACAGTTCCGAGTAAGATCACCCTACGGTTGGGATCAGCAACCGCTCACTAAGCCGAAATAAAAAGGGACATCTAGACAGGGATGACCTTACCCTGAAATGGGTGCTACCACCTAGCCTTGCTGCATAACCCCTGATTTTAAGTCATTCCCGGTTGATGAGGCTTGAGGCTAGGCATTACCTTTTAGAACATATCCCTTAGAATACCCATCGCCCACCTTACGATGTTCCGAAAGCATTCATCCATACAAGTCCGTCCCGGGTTCGAACGGAACCGAAGGCACTACTCCTACTACATCCATTTTGGAAATATCCTCAGGATTAGTAGCGACTAGCCGTTGCACTTCGCTGCTCCATCTTCGACTCCGAGCTCGTTTTCCATGAAAACGTACAAACCGGATCAAAATGGTTTTCGAGAAATAAATCTCGATCCCGGTCTCTTCGAAACGATCAGTGCATTTGGCCAATATTGATAGTCGGTTATTTAACTATCAATTAACATTCACAACATCCATCACACAATAAATAATTTCCCAAATTATTTATTTATCGCAAAATAACTTTGCAAGATATATTTCCAATTTCAACCCTTTGAAAACAATTTCAAACTATCCTCCTTTTACAGAATAAATTTTCCAAATATTTTCTATTTCCACTGGAATATCCAAACACAAAACTCAGATTTTTAAAATAATTTAAAAACACTTTATTGTAAAATATGTTTAACATTTAAACTTAGAAAAATTACTTTAATACTTAATTTAAAATAATACTTTAGAAATAATTAAAATAAGGTTACTTTATAAATATAAACTACATTTTCTTCTTTAAACAAATTACCAAATCATCTTTTAAATAATTATTACGATAATAGATTTAAAAAATACTTACTTTAGAATTTAAACATTTAGAAATAATAAATTTTCTAAAACATACTTTTTAAAACAATATTAAACTTTTATCTTATATTTATAAATTTACTTTGAAAACGTACTTGGCTATCCAGAGAAATATACTTCGCTTCACATTCTTCTTTAAATTTCCAATTCACACACTTGAATAAATTTCTAAATTGGTTTCCAATTCACTCCCTTTTATTCCAAAATCCATCAATTTCAGATTTTATTCCTTAATTATGATTTAAAGTACTTTTAAGTGAAAATACCAATTTTAGATTTCTCAAATTACTTCTTAATCCTTTAAATAAATTTATACTTAAATTTCAAAATAACTCTTTATTCCTTTAAAATAATATCACTTAATTTTACAATTCATTTATTTCTGTTTATTCAAAATCTTTTTCCTTTTCATACTCGAAGTTATTTATTAGTATTTTAATATCACTTTCATTTCTTTTCAATTCATTCTTAATTTATTCAAATTTTCTATAATTATTTCGCTTACAAATTCACTTCTTTTATTTTCTGTCCAAAATCCAATTTATATATTTTTAGAAGCTCATTATACCTAAATATATTCAATCAAACCATAGCATTCAATATTCCCATATAATTCATCATAGAATATCAAATAATCACAACATAGAATATTAAATAATTTAAATAAATGTTGAGGGATCCTGTTGGATCCCTCTAACCTGTTTTCCCTGCATCCACAGACGTTAGCACAATATAAATACCAATTCCACTTCGATGTGGAATATCACGGTATATGGGATTAAATATAATATTACTGCTATTATGCGGCGCATAGGGTCTCATCCGCTATATAATGCGGGAAATCAAGCATTCCAAGACATACTATATACCACTATATATAATATAACACACCAAATTCAATCAATCAATTATTTAAATTTAACCATTTAAATTAAATTAAAATCCAGCCGAGTGAGATTAACTCACCTTTGATTTTGTTTTGCAATCCACTTCAATATTGCCTTGGATTTCTAGATGTTTGACCTTAAATAAACAATTTATATAATTTATTAATATTCGAAATAATCAAACAATTCTATTGCCATTTTTGTATTTTAATTCAACTAATAAATTAAATTTCAAACTAGTGATTTAATTTTAACCAAAGAATTTAAATTTTAAACTAATTTCCTTTTAAATAAATTTTTTTCCCTTTCACTGTATAAGTATAAATCTGCATGTCTATCTCTTACTAAAGCCTTTCTATTTGAGCCACAAATATATATTTCTATATAGGGCTTAAAAATTCTAAGTATAAATTCTTTAACATTTAAAACATCTATTTTTTTTAAAAAAACCCTATCTATGAATTAATTAATTTCTATTTATTTAAAAATGAATATACATATCATTCAATTGTCATTTTTTAATCTATATTTACTTTACACATTTTTATAAGCATTTGTCTTTAATAAATAAATTATTTAAATTAATTGACGCCATTAGCAACTAATGAAATACAAATTACCTTCCTCTTCTCTGATTAAAGCTAAAATCACAATATCCCAAGCTCATACTTGATATCAGCTGTACGACTTCACTGCCCGGACCATCCCGGCATCGACCTTGCTTCCCACGAACCTCCAACCTATCGTGATAATCGCCATTAGCTCGAGTACACCCTAGTCGTCATCACCTTCGATTTCGCCATATTCAGCTGCTACCCTAATCCCCAGAACAAAGTCGCGCGTGCATCCCCAACCCATCGCGAACCCCCAACCCACGAGCGTGCGCCGTCATGCGAATGCATATGCATCTCGAAGAACCTTCGTCAGCAATTCCATTGATTCGTGAAAATCGAAATCGATTTAATCGATTTTCCCCAATTCCTCTTGCTCGCTCGCAACAGCGCCTGGCTTGAATCGTAGCAGCCCTTTCTTAAAATCTATCGCGACTTCAATTTTTTTTTACTCAGGGAGGTTTCGATTAATTGAAGAAGGAATAAGGGTTTGTTATACGAGATGATTTCGATTTGGGGGGAAAGAACTCGGCTCCAAAAAAATGAGATTAGATGGCTTCGAAGAGGAGATCCATTCGTGATATAAACTGGCCATAAAACTTCTCGAGGAAGACAACGATGCTTTGAACAAAGGAGATAGCGTGCCAACAATATCAGGCTACAATGATGCTGATGTGAATGGAAAAGTTTTTGATGTGATATCATTTTTAACTGTCAATAAAAGTGAATAAATATTAAATTGAATTTAAATTCCAATTATCTCGAAATCGTAACCCAAAATCCCGATCCTCAATTGAGGCGTGCCACTAGGCGTTTATAATGTTATACACCTATTCCGAACGCAATGGAAAAGGTTTCGAGTCATAATTTGATCGTATGGAGAAGATAGCTTTTAGACCAGTTATTTTACTAAATTTTCGATAAAATTTCAACGCGTTTACTTATCGTACGCTCACACAACAACTCCGACTAATACGAAATTTGAAATCCGATAATGATACAATATTACGGATCCAATGGAACTAGTTTCGTTGAATTCCGAGACTGTGCCTCAGAAGGCTATTTTTAAATTTCGATTTAAACGATATATTTTCAAAACATAACAAACCATTTTCAAATTTGATTCGAACACTTCTATTCTCTTCAGTATTGTCAATATAAATTTTATAAGCCTTCAAATTATTTTTAACAGGCTTAAAACTCCAGATTCAACATTTTACCCAACTTCAACTTATTTAATTTAATAATTAAATTACCGAATAAATGATAATATTTGAATTCAAGTTAAAAATTAACTTTTAAATATTTAAAAACAATTAAATATCCCTATTTTAAATGCTCGAAAATTTCGGGTTGTCGCATTCCTCCCCCCTTAAAAGAATTTCTTCCCCGAAATTACTAGTTAGGAAGAATGGTACAATACTCGTTTACCTTTCCCCAAAACCAAACAGTTTCTAACAATTTTCCAAAACAACCTTTTTATTAAGAACACCCTACCTCTGTTCCTAACTTTCCAAACTTCTCCCATTAGGTTCCCACTAATATCATATACCCAACCATTCAAATTTCAATTTAAAACCAAATTTAAATTTTCAAAATTTCTCAAAAAAAAATTTAACTTTCTAAATTTTTGAAAAATTTCGCCAGTGTCTCCTTTGCGCGGCTAGCTCGGTACAACTACAAAATGCCTCTACGGACCCCTAGATTTCAAAAGAAAACAAAAGGCCAAGTGGCTCGATCAAAAACCCAATCAAATTTCATACAGAAATTTAAACACATACCTTTTGTCGAGCAATTCAAATTTATCTTCTGAAATCAAAACACACTTTCCTTTTCCCTTATAATACCCGTATATCCTTCATAGGTATAATATCCAATCATAACATTCAAAGCATTTTATTGACTTCCTTACCAAATGTCAATATCTATTCATCCAAATATTAACTTAGAATATATTTGTAATATCAATTTCCAATTAAGAATTCACCATTCCTTTCTTAGGTTTAGTATAAGCGTTTTATATGCTTCTTTATTTATTTTCACTTCACCACTTTTAGTTTATATTTATTTCTATTCAAATTAGTTCTCCCATTTCCATATGGATTTAATTTATTTTCAACTCTGAATGTCTAATTTATAATCGTTTTATCGCTAACAAAAATTTTCCCAAAATTTTCAAAAAAATTTCTAACTCCTAAAATTTTTGAATTTTTTTGGCAAAGTCTCCTTTGTACGGAGGAGCTTTTGCAATTTGACAAAAGATATAAATATATATACATCGACCCACACGGTCGGAAAAACCAAAAACAATTCATATTTCCTATTTTTATTGCGTAGGCGTACCTTATTTAGCTTTTATAAGCAAGCGACTTATTGTTTTAGCATTTTGCACGATCAAATCTATCCATACGGCTTCCCTGAACCTGTACTTACTCAATTTAAATATGTAAGTACAAAATATATGAAATTTATTAACATTTCACTTGTATTCAAATAGCTAACACATAGATTTCATAAGTAATGCATGTGATATACATTCTAATTATATGTAAGGTTTTCAGCACTAGTTTTAAATTGCTAGCATCCAAATTACATACCATTCCATTCAATTCATTTTTAAACGAAACGAACTCATATTCATTTCAGTTGATGCCAAAATCAATTTATTAAACTGCTATTGATTCATATGATTTTGTTTACTTCCGTTTACGTCGAACAACCAGTTCTCTTACGTAATTCGACAATATTTATTCAAATAAACCATTGCTTTAGTTCATAACCAATTTAAATTGATTCCAACTCAATGCATATAAATTCCATCCCAATTTAAATTTTATCCACAGTCCTTCCGTTGCATTTCTTCCATATCCAAATGTTGAATTCAAATCATTTTATTAAACTCGACAACCAATATATTAAATAACCGTCTCATAATTTACTTAAGTTATTTATTTTCTTCAAACTATTCCACCCAAGCTTATTTTATTCAACTAACTTCCATTCAAATCTTTAATTTGATTTTTCCTTGGGTCAAATCCCAACCATTTTATTAATTTATTCGATTAGTTTATTCTTTTATACATTTTTAAATTTTAATTCACATTAACAATTCATTATTGAATTTATTAATAATAAGGTCATTCAATTGATGCTTGAATTGGATTTGTTTTCATCTCAAATCATTTTTTTAAATCCAATTCCATACAACTGCAATTCATGTTTAATTCACTTACAATTCTAAGTTGAATTTCTGTTTATAACTTAAGACTCATTTCCAAACTCAATTATCTATTCACAATTCAATTCTAAGTTAATAATTTCGAGTTCCATTTCCATATTTCATCAACTAATTTATTATCTAATTAGTTCTCCCCTGGTTTTAATTCAATACTTGATTTTTAATCTCAGAATCTCTTCATTAAATTTCTTAAGTGCAATTTATTTTATAATTCAAGTTTGGATTTTTTTCGTTTAATTTCCAATTCATCAAAAATATTTATTTTGGGTTTTCTATCCCACTTTTCAATTTTATAAATCACAACTTATTATTTTTCACATTTCCCTTCATTCTAGGCTTGAATATATTCATCTTTTATTTTTAACTCAAGATTTTCGCTTATTTATAGCCCAAGTATATTTTATTCTATGGATTTTTAATTCTTTTATAAGTTATTCTAAATTATTTATTCCACCTATTTATTTCTTATCCCACTTACTTCCATTTATTCAGGTAAGAATCTAATTCCATTTAATAGCACCCATAACTCAATTGAATTTTGTTAAGCAAGGAATTATTCCATTTAATATCATCCATGACACAATTGACTTTTGATTCAATTCAATCCAAATTTAATTCAATTTCAATTACAATTTTATTTAACTTATCTCAAGTTAAATTCAGATATATTTGCTTCACTTTCATTCACTTAAGTTAAATTTTAATTCCCGGATTAAAATTTCTAATTTCTTCTTATTAATATCAACTTTACTTTATAAGTTCAATAGTTGATCCATTTATTCATTCACAAATTCATTTTCAACCAATAAATTTTATTTCCAAACATTAATTAGTTTTAGTCCATTTGAACTTATTCTGCACCTTATTTTAGACATTTAAATCAAGCATCATCCAATATTGAATTTCATTTCATTTGCATACCATATTAATTAATCAGTTATTTATAAATTTTAATCTTAAAACTTTGTTTATTTAATCCAACTTGACTAATTTTTTTTTTCAAACTTAAGTTCAAAATTCAATTTTGAAAACATATATATCTAACCAAACTATTCCTTTGCATTTTTAAAATCAACCAAATTTCTCCAACAAACATTAATCCAGAACATCATGGTAGCAGTCCCTCTTTTGGAAACTCGAAAATGAACACAGGTGATGTCGCGATCATCATCGGAATTATTTTCTAGCGACCGTAAAGAGTTCAATGATTTTCTCTCTTTTAAAACCCTCCAATATTTTTAAATTCCAAATCTCTCTAGATTTCACATCCGATTCAAAAATATTTCTCAATATATATTATCTTCCCAACTTTGAGAATCACTGTCAAATTCAAAGGCATCTAAATTTCCAAATTCCAAATCCCAAATCCTTTAAATTTATATTCAAACATTACTTTGGAATTTTATCTTATTTTAATTATTAATCACACTATAATTTACATTTGTAGTTTATATTTACAAATTTCATTTGTATATGAATTTGTTTGTAGCTTTTTTAATTATGGTTTCAATTCCTTATTCAATTATAAATCACATTTACAAATCTCATTTATTATTAATTTCTTCCTTAATCTTTAGTTATTATTTCAATTCTTATTCAATTGTCATACAATGAAAATAATTTAATATTATCACTTTCTAACAACCAAACATCCATATATAACTATAACAATTTACGAAAAATCATTTCTTTTATATACAAAAATAATTTTGGGAAAAATTATTCCATTTACCCTATTTAAAACAATACTGTGTCAGTTTATCTTGTTCAAGAGTTTAGAAATCCCTATCGATGACATGGCGTCCCATATATCGACTAGAATCCATAAACACTCAACCGATAAATCAACACAATATAAAAACAATTTATACACACTAACAAATACGCGCTCATATCTATTAATACGCTCAAGCTCATTCTAGAGTACTATGGACTGTATTTTATGAGTAGTTCCCATCAGAGCCAAGGTTATCACCAACCAAAGCTCTGATACCAAGTGTAACGACCCGCAAATCCGTACCCCTTGAGTCAACACTATTCTACATCAATCAACTCAAGTTGAACAGAAAAACGAACCATTTGGGTTAAAGAAGAAGAGGTAGAAGAAGGGAAAACAGAAAACAACAATAGAATCTAACCAACGCAGCAGAATAAAATATAATATATCATAATAGATCTTTACATAAAATCAAATACTATATCTGTTTATACATATACCAAAGTACATCATCATCAGAGTTCTACATCAATAACATAAAACAGGATATACTGCGGAATAATAATCAAATACGGAAGTACGTATCGCCATCCAGCTCGTCACCTGAGCTCTACAACATCTTTCCTGTATCCTATAATACTCGGTCTGACCCGAGCATTATAGTTAAATAACACCCAAGTCAGTCTGGAATACCAGCGTGAGAAATCACACTCAAATTGATTATTAAAGTTCCAAAAATCCTTTTGAACACAAAAGCATCTCGTAAGACCACGCCACAAATAAACATGTCGGGTTTTTACCTTATGATAGCTAAAACATTTCTTATTAAAATCCTCTGATATTATAATAGGGACTATACACAAATACTTATTAAAATAGCCGAAATTGTTACATGATTAAATTCCAGCTACTAGCCACAGAGTGGGTAATACAAATAAAACTCGTACAAGGCGCGTAGGGAGAATTTATTTCCAACTAATGACTAGGAACTGGGGTACCACCTATAATGGTACGTGGCCTAGATCACAGTACTGAGGAGCCACCCTTACTCCCCTGCAACACAAGACCGGAACCATCCCTTACTGGACAGTTCCGAGTAAGATCACCCTACGGTTGGGATCAGCAACCGCCCACTGAGCCAAAATAAAAAGGGACATCTAGACAAGGACGACCTTACCCTGAAATGGGTGCTACCCACCTAGCCTTGCTGCATAACCCCTGATTTTCAGTCATTCCCGGTTGATGAGGCTTGAGGCTAAGCGTTACCTTTTAGAACATATCACTTAGAATGCCCCTCGCCCACCTTACAATGCTCCGAATGCATTCATCCATACAAGTCCGTCCCGGGTTCGAACGGAACCGAAGGCACTACTCTTACTACATCCATTTTTGAAATATCCTCATGATTAGTAGCGACTAGCCCTTGCACTTCACTGCTCCATCTTGGACTCCGAACTCGTTTTCCACGAAAACGTACAAACCAGATCGAAGTGGTTTACGAGAAATAAATCTCGATCCCGGTCTCTTCGAAACGATCAGCGCATGGCCAATATTGATAGTCGGTTATTTAACTATCAATTAACATTCACAACATCCATCACACAATAAATAATTTCCCAAATTATTTGTTTATCTCAAAATATCTTTGCAAGATATATTTTCAATTTCAACCCTTTGAAAATAGTTTCAAATTATCCTCCTTTTACAGAATAAATTACCCAAATATTTTCTATTTCCACTGGAATCACCAAGCACAAAACTTAGATTTTTAAAATAACTTAAAAATACTTTATTGTAAAATATGTTTAACATTTAAATTTATAAAGATTACTTTAATACTTAATTTAAAATAATACTTTAGAAACAATTAAAATAAGGTTACTTTATAAATATAAACTACATTTTCTTCTTTAAACAAAATACCAAATCATCTTTTAAATAATTATTACGATAATAGATTTAAAAAAAATACTTACTTTAGAATTTAAACATTTTGAAATAATAAATTTTCCAAAACATGCTTTTTAAAACAACATTAAACTTTTATCTTATATTTAAAAATTTACTTCGAAAAGGTACTTGGCTATCCAGAGAAATATACTTCCCTTCACATTCTTCTTTAAATTTCCAATTCACACACTTGAATAAATTTCTAAATTGATTTCCAATTCACTCCCTTTTATTCCAAAATCCATTAATTTTAGATTTTATTCCTTAATTATGATTTAAAGTACTTTTAACTGAAAATACCAATTTTAGATTTCCCAAATTACTTCTTAATCCTTTAAATAAATTTATACTTTAAATGTTAAAATAATTCTTTATTCCTTTAAAATAATATCACTTAATTTTACAATTAATTTATTTCTGTTTATTCAAAATCTTTTTCCTTTTCATGCTCGAAGTTATTTATTAGTATTTTAATATCACTTTCATTTCTTTTCAATTCATTCTTAATTTATTCAAATTTTCTATAATTATTTCGCTTACAAATTCACTTCTTTTATTTTCTTTCCAAAATCAAATTTATGTATTTTTGGTTGCTTATTATACCCAAATATATTCAATCAAACCATAGCATTCAATATTCTAATATAATTCATCATAGAATATCAAATAATCACAACAGAGAATATTAAATAATTTAAATAAATGTTGAGGGATCCAATTGGATCCCTCCAACCTGTTTTCTTAGCATCCACAGACGTTAGCACAATATAAATAACAATTCCACTTCGAGGTGGAATATCGCGGTATATGGGATTAAATATAATATTATCCGCTATTATGCGGCGCATAGGGTCTCATCCACTATATAATGCGGGAAATCAAACATTCCAAGACATACTATATACCACTATATATAATATAACACACCAAATTCAATCAATCAATTATTTAAATTTAACCATTTAAATTAAATTAAAATTCAGCTGAGTGAGATTAATTCACCTTTGATTTTGTTTTGCAATCCACTTCAATATTGCCTTGGATTTCCAGGTGTTTGACCTTATATAAACAATTTATAAAATTTATTAATATTCGAAATAATCGAACAATTCTATTGCCATTTTTATATTTTAATTCAATTAATAAATTTAATTTCAAACTAGTGATTTAATTTTAACCAAAGAATTTAAATTTTAAACTAATTTCCTTTAAAATAATTTTTTTCTGTTTCACTGTATAAATATAAATCTGCATGTCTATTTCTTACTAAAGACTTTCTATTTGAGCTACAAATATATATTTCTGTATAGGGTTTAAAAATTCTAAGTATAAATTCGTTAACATTTAAAACATCAATTTTTAAAAAAAAAACCCTATCTATAAATAAATTAATTTCTGTTTATTTAAAAATAAATATACATATCAATCAATTGTTATTTTTTTAATCTATATTTACTTTACACATTTTTATAAGCATTTGTCTTTAATAAATAAATTATTTAAATTAATTGACACCATTAGCAACTAAAGAAATACATTACCTTCCTCTTCTTTGATTAAAGCTAAAATCACAATATCCCAAGCTCATACTTGATATCAGTTGTACGACTTCACTGCCCGGACTATCCTGGCATCGACCTTACTTCCTATGAACCTCCAACCTATCGTGATAGTCACCATTAGCTCGAGTACACCCTAGTCATCATCACCTTCGATTTCACCATATTACAGCCGCCACCCTAATCCCCAGAACAAAGTCGCGCATGCATCCCCAACCCATCGCGAACTACCAACCCACGAGCGTGCGCCGTCGCACGAATGCATACGCATCTCGAAGAACTTTCGTCAGCAATTCCATTGATTCGTGAAAATTGAAATCGATAAAATCAATTTTCCCCAATTCCTCTTGCTCGCTCACAATAGCGCCTGGCTCGAATCGAAGCAGCCTCTTCTTAAAATCGATCGCGACTTTGATTTTTTTTTTTACTAAGGGAGGTTTTGATTAATTGAAGAAGGAATAAGGGTTTGTTATATGAGATGATTTCAATTTGGGGGGAAAGGACTCGGCTCTGAAAAAAATGAGATTAGATGGCTTCGAAGAGGAGATCCATTCGTGATATAAACTGGCCATAAAACTTCTTGAGGAAGACAACGATGCTTCGAACAAAGGAGACAGCGTGCCAACAATATCAGGCTACAGTGATGCTGATGTGAATGGAAAAGGTTTTGATGTGATATCATTTTTAACTGTCAACAAAAGTGAATAAATATTAATTTGAATTTAAGTTCGAATTATCTCGAAATTGTAACCCAAAATCCCGATCCCCAATTGAGGCATGCCGCTAGGCGTTTATAATGTTATATGCCTATTCCGAACGCAATGGAAAAGGTTTCGAGTCCTAATTCGATCGTATGGAGAAAATAGCTTTTGGACCAGTTATTTTACTAAATTTTCGATAAAAATTTCAACGCGTTTACTTATCGTACGCTCGCACAACAACTTCGATCGATACGAAATTTGAAATCCGATCATAATACAATATTATGGATCCAATGGAACTGGTTTCGTCGAATTCCGAGACTGTGCCTTGAAAGGCTTTTTTTAAATATCGATTTAAATGATATATTTTCAAAACTTAACAAACCATTTTTAAATTTGATTTCAACACTTCTATTCTCTTCAATATTATCAATATAAATTTTATAAGCCTTCAAATTATTTTTAACAGGCTTAAAATTCCAGATTCAACATTTTACCCGACTTCAACTTATTTAATTTAATAATTAAATTACTGAGTAAATGATAATATTTGAACTCAAGTTAACAATTAACTTTTAAATATTTAAAAACAATTAAATATCCCAATTTTAAATGCTCAAAAATTTCGGGTCGTCACAATATGTATGGTCGACCCGTAAGAGATCAGGTCCGGTGCAAAGAGAATGCGGAGTGGAGTTAATTGGAGGCGATAATAGTCGATTTTGTTGACCGAGAAGGAAAAAATGAGGAGAGAGGTGCACGACATGGATGGTATAAGCATGCATAATTTTTTGTACAAGTGGCCTTGTGTTTGAATTTTGGGAAGATGGATTAATGAGGGCGATGAACTTGTTAATGATAATTAATTTAATTATCTAACTCAATTTCTTATAAAATTAGAATACGTTGCATAGGAGGTCCAATCGAGACATTGAAGCATCGCTGCATTACCTTCATTACATTGAAGCATCGCTGCCCCGAAGCAATACCTTCATTACATTGAAGCATCGCTGCATGTAGCCAAAAGCCAAGCACCAAGCTCCTAAAACCCTTCCCCTTCAGTTTGCTACTCTACCTTACATGTTATCATGGTCATAGTCGACAATTGCCTTATCCAAAAATTACCTGAATAATTGAAGCTCAAAATCCCTTCTCCTTTTCCCCATAGTTTTCAGTCTTGTGCTCCGAAGCTGACTTAAAGAAGCCCGGAAGTTCCTACTCCGACATGATTTGAAGCCACTACTAACTTTATTTTTATTCCCCTATGTTGACTTGATTTTAACCCATTATATCTACTTCGAACTACATGCAACCTATTTTAGGATCTCTCTAGACTTCAAATCGCAACATACTTAAATTGCATTACATTTTGAACGTTTTTATAGTGATTCGCTCAAAACAGTGACTTGCTTGCTAACTACCCTAAACCACTAACAAACTCATACAATCATTACATAACATTCGAACGTCACATACAGTCAATTGAAACATGATTCAGACATATATATCTTCCTAGATCTGATTTTATATGAAAATGACAATATGATTGGTAAATGGTCTAAAATGGATTAAAATGCAAATCAGTCTTTTAAAATTTGGTTCTAAGGTATTGTTAATATCATATTTAAGTTTTAAAATGTTTAAACTTTGGAATTCATATTAAAAATCACATTTTTACAAATCATTAAGCATAGGACAACGAGAGAAATAAAACCACTCACCTTTTGCCGAAGCACATGGGTTCGAAAGCAAAAACTGATGTAAAATAGCAACTCCATGGATCCCAAGGTCACCAAATAGTGAATCTACAAATATCCTCCTTCTAATATCATTTGAATATACTAATTACGTTGATTTACTTGAAGAAATAATGGTTTTTAGCTTAATTCATATTAATGGAGGCCAAAAAGTAATTGGAGATGAAGAAAAATGACTTCGGGCAGGATTTGTCACCACCAAAGGTCGGTCAATAATTTCAAGTTTTAATCCTAAATTATCTACAAAGTCACAAGATATAAAGTAGTATAAGCTCCGATATCAAATAAAACACATATGAGAACATCATAAATAGAAAGCATACCTGGAATAGCAATATCCTTCCTCTTCCCTTTTACAGAGGAGCACTTGACAAAGTCGAAACAACATCCAAAGCATATGCCTTCACGACTTGTGTAATGACATGAAATTTTGAAAATTTTAAACTTAATCTAGGAATTATTTAAATATATAAATCTTGGATTTAATGTGAATAAAATAATTTAATAAGCTTATTTGAACTCATTTTAAAATAGTAAATGATAACGGTAAACTTCTAATTTTTTATTGAAGTGATTAAACTAGTTTTAATAATAATTCTTTTCTATCAACACGTGAAATTATCATTCCAAGGTTTGGATTTTGATGAATCCAGCGTCATTAGATCTGGATTTTTGAGTTGCTATGTGTCGATGAGTTTTGTGACTATCCGGTGCATTCTGTGGTTGTGCGAGCTCGAAATACGTAGCGATAGATTTACGAGACTTAGATATACTAAAATTTTTATTACAAATTTCCCTCAAAATAAGCTTCCTCTATATACTTTCTTATTTTCCTATCTCCCCTCTATTTTTCATTTTCCTATAAACTCAAATACAACCGCCACCGCTCTTTCAATTATTCCTAGTGCTATGATGCACAAAATCGAACAACATTGGATCCATTGTGCTCGTATGGAAGAGAGCTTCATATGGGTGTGGGTGATGTTGGGTGTGGTGTCGATTTGGGAGAAGTGACGTAGTAGGTCGAGATTAGGGTTGAAGTTAGTCGGTTATTTAGGGGCCTTTTGGCCATGACGAAGGTGGATTTTGGGCTGTCATGTGAAGGCAAATAGATGGTGGGGTTTTTGGATGGCGCGGTGCTATATGGTGGATCTAGACATTTCAAAGTCACGTGGGAGCTTCCAAGTCGCATTTTATAGTGATGGTCGAATCGGGTCCGAGGCGGAGAGAATACAAAGTGGAGTTCGTCCGAGGTGACAATGATCGATTTCATTGACCAAAGAGGGAGATAGGAGAGTGGTGCATAACATGGATGGGTATCAATGTGCATAATTTTGTGTACAAGTGTCCTTGAGGTTGAATTTGGGAAGAAGGGTTAATGAGGGTAATTAACTTGTTAATAACTATTAATTTAATTACCTAACTCAATTTTTGATTCAAAATCTTGTGCATACGAGGTCTAATCGAGACGCGTTTTTGCCGTTGCACTCGTAACGGGATCCTCTACATCTTAGATTTTCTTGGGAATGGGTAAACTTATTCACCAGTTGATTTTTATATTGTTATGAGATAATTTTTGTTGTGCAAAATATAAACTAAAATAGATAACAAAGCAAGTTTTTACTTTTGGACCCCTTCTTGTTTTTGAAAGCAAGTGACAACATTATATGTAGTATAATCTCTCTTTTAATCCTTTATAACATGTAGTGTGACCCAGACTTATTTACATGTTTGAATGGTTGATAGCGTTGTTGTTTGATAAAGTTGGAAATTGTGTATGAATGGTTGAAGCGAAATTGTCGCTATAAACGCATCTAGAAATTCCTTGTATTTAACAATTGTTAAATTAGAAATGTGGATATATTGTGGAAATATATATTGGGTTGTTTTATACACATATTTTTTGGTGTGCTTGGCCTAAAGTAATTGGTTTGAATTGTGAAACTGAGTTGTGTTGATAATCCAAATTTTAGTAAAGTAAAAAGGCTTTTACTTTAGATATTTTCAAATCATTTTAGAAATATTTTTCTAAAAATTTATTAAAGCATTTAGAAAAGGAAGTTTGAAATTTAGAAATATTTTATAATTATTTGTGGATTTTAATGTAAAGGGTTTTAAAACATAAAACATATTTTCATGGTTTTTAAATAAATTATAAAATAAATATTTTTTAGTAATATTTAGAATAAATGTTTTAAACTATAGTATAAGTATTTTAAAGTACATTTTAAGTACATATATTTTTTATAAAATCAGTAATTATTTTTTAAGTGATTTGGAGCTTATGTTATATAAATATTATTTTAAAAAGGTTTTAGGAAATATATAAGTTTTGGGAAAAACTAGTTAAGCCTTTTATAAAGTAGGAAATTTTGGATTTCAACACTTGTGTTAAAATGAATGGTTTTGTGAAGTTGAGTGAAAGTATATTAATATAGAGATAAGTAATTATAACTGAGGTTATAATTGTGACTTTAATGAGGAATACTTTAAAGTAAAAATAAAAGAAATAATTTTGGGCTGTTGTGACATTGTTTGAGTAACAATTGTCTTAAACCCTTAAAAATGTAATATAATCTTTAAAGAGGGTTTTAAAGGAATGGTTATGTGAAGTGTTTTGGATTTGTTGTAAACAATGCTTTGGTAACATTTTTTGAGAAATTGAAGCTAAATGTTCATGAAAATATAAAAGATGAGTTTTTGTAACTCTTAAATTGAAGGATAGTGGAATTTGAATAAGTTATATATTTATTGTACGTAATTGTTAAGTAAAATGAATAGGTTGTTTTTGTATATACTGTTAGGATGTATGGAGTGATATACAATATGAACTTAAGTCCTGAAAAGTTTTAAAAATGAAGTTGTGGCTTTTTGAAATGATTATAATATTGAGTAATTTCTGCACTAAAAATGAACGTGAATTAAAATAAAAAGTAATTGGTATAGTTAAGAAATCAATTAGCATAAAGTATGTGAGTTATATGTAGATCATTTTATTCGCATGACAGTTCTTGATCTAGGATTTGAGTACATGATTTCAATGTAATTTACACTGGCTCGAGTAGGGATTTTTCACTCGGTTTTTGATGGTGAACACTTCATGATTCTCGATATGATCCTGAAGTTTTTTATCATAGTATTTGGCAATGTAAGAAAAATGGAGGTTTTTTAACTCGATCCGAGTTCGCACCAAAGAGGTCAAGTGATCTATACTAGTTTGGAAGTGAAATATATGCGATCAAGCTAGTGATCGGATTGGATATTGCATACCGCTGATATATATATATATATATATATATATATCGTATGAGTTGCATATTTGTATGCTATGTATGTTGTCCCATGGAGAGTATAAAGGAATGACTATTAGATTTTTTTTGTGATAGCATGAATAATCGATTGAGTAGTACCAGAGGCTGTTGAATGTAAGGTACGGTTGTAGTTTTTTAATCATTCTTATGCAATGAGAAGGTTTCTGAACCTAGGCAAACCATGATCTTTGATTCCTGGGGATTGCAGTATTATGTTGTATTGTTATGTGATTATTTCTTTGGATCCGAGTGATTGCAAACCGTTAGGTATTGGTGTGTGATTGTTGTTTTGTTGCCTATGTTAGTATTTCGAGGAGAAAATAATCTAAAGGGAGAATATAATGACTTAGAATTTTGAAAGGTTTGTATTTAAATATTTAAATCTTGGATTTTATGTGAATAAAAATGATTTAATAAGCTTATTTAAACACTTATTAAATAATAAATGATAATGGTAAACTTTTAATTTTTAATTAAAGTGATTTAGCTGGTTTTAATAATAATTCTTTTAATCAACGCGTGAAATTATTGTTCCGAGGCACTGTCTTGGATTTTAATGAAACTAGTGTTGTTGGATTCGGGACATTGAGTTATTGTGCGCCATCAAGATTCACTACAATCAAATGCATTCTGTGGTCGTGCGGGCTCGAATACATGGCAAAAATTTAGGAGAATTGAATATAATAAGTTTTTTACTATAGATACCCCTTAACATAAGCTTCCGCATCACACTTTCTTATTTTTCACTTTCCCTTTTACTTTTCATTTTCTTTTTCAAACACAACCGCCACCACTCTTTTAATTATTCCCAGAGTTACGATGCACGAAATCGAACAACATTGGATCCATTGTGCTCGTATGAAAGAGAGCTTCATATTGATGTGGGCGATGTTGGCTGGAGGGTCGATTTAGGAGGAGTGACGTTGTAGGCCGAAATTAGGGTTGAAGTTATTTGGTAATTTAGGCGACGTTAGGCCATGGCGAAGGTGGGGGTTGTCGTGTGAAGGTGAGTAGATGTCGAAGGTTTTGGGTGGTATGATGCTACATGTTAAATTGCGACATTTCAAAGTCGCGTACGAGCTTCCAGGTTGTATTTTTATAGGTATGGTAGAGCCACAAGAGATCGGGTCCGGTGCAAAGAGAATGCGGAGTGGAGTTCATTGGAGGCGATAGTAGTTAATTTTGTTGACCGAGAAGGAAAAAATGAGGAGAGGGGTGCACGACATGGATGGTATAAGCATGCATAATTTTTTGTACAAGTGGCCTTACGTTTGAATTTTGGAGATGGATTAATGAAGGAAATGAACTTGTTAATGATAATTAATTTAATTATCTAACTCAATTTCTTATAAAATTAGAATCTGTTGCATACGAGGTCCAATCGAGACGACGTTTTCGCCGTTGCACTCCTAGCAGGATCCTCTATGTCTTGGTTAGCTTGTGCTTCAGTGAGTTTACTTAATGGTTGATTTGTACAGTGTTGTGAGATAATGTTTATTATGCAAAATATAAACTAAAATAGATAACGAAGTAATTTATTATTTTGGACCCCTCCTTGATTTTGAAAGGAAATGACAACATTATATGTAGTATAATCTCTCTTAATCCTCTATAACATGTAGCTTGGGCAAGAATTTTTTACAGATTTGATATGGTTGACAATGTTGTTGTTATGAAAAATAATCAGACATGTCCATTCACGAAAAATTACGAGGAATAAACACTTCATTTTCAAAATTTGAATTTCAAAATTGTGGCATGTATGTCGACGTATCATCTGCTTATATATCGATATAGCCTAGTGAATTCGAAAACTTGTTTATGTTAAAATGTTTTGAAAATCACATACCACCTAAAATAATTCGATAACTTGTAAAATAGTTTAAACATAATTTATAAACATTTTAACCTTTAAAAAATTTTTATAAAATATTTTTAAATATATTTTGTTTTAAAGATAAAGGATTAAAAATGAGAAATAGATATCAAAGATTGCTACTAGGGACTTTAACAACATTCTATGACTCTATAAACTTTATTATAGTCTTGAGATCTGCATACCTTGAAAGTCTTCATATCCATTCTTTGAGTCTTTATACTGTATAGTCTTCGATACAAAGCCCATATAATATCATACACTTTATACTATATAACTTAGCAAAATATTAGTATCCTTAATTTATATGAATATATTATTATTATCATACTTTTTATCATTAAAATCAATAACTGAGATATTAACAATCTCCATCTTTTTGATGATGACAATTGCTAATATCTTGTATATATTAAATATGATACAACTTCCCTAGAGTTAGATAACTACCTCTTAATATGTGCATATGTATATTTTATATTTTTTCCCCTTTGTTATTGACAAAAATGGGTATAAAACTAAAAACTCCCCTTAAGACAAATGCTTAGAAATATTCAAAATCAATAATTTGAATTAAACTGATATGATTATATATGATGATATACGATAACTATATGATAAATATTGCAGTATTTTATACCAAATATAATAATGTGTTATAATATATGTAAATATAAATAGTAAATATGCTATATATTGCTTTGTATTTAGTCCCACATCATGGGATTAGTTCCATCCCAAGCTCTAGGCCTTTATATAAAGGTGCTAATGTAATGAAAATGGATTACTAATCTCTGAATGAATAAAATTATTCTCTCTAATGGCTTCTGCTTTATTTATTTTATAACACGTCATCAGCACGATCTCTAAATAAAAGGAAAATTTCAGATCTGATTATAAATCTTCAAAGCGGTAAGCTATATCTAATCTGATCAATCAAATCTTTCGGATCTCATTCTATTAATTATATTTCTTGTAACAACCCGATATTTTCAGCCATTCACATCCACACATGTCAGACTTGAATTGCTCAAAATACCGCATTGTAAATAAATTTGGAGCAAATGAAAAACAAATCACAGAATCACAGACATAGAAATATCAGAATAACTCGCAGCGGAAAGTAAAATACCATAGTAGTTCATGAAGCTACTATAACAAACTCTCAAAACATAATACATAATATCAGTCCGAAAAACATATACAATAAAAATCTCAAATACATAGCAGTTTATAAATACCGGAGCTGAAATAGAAAAATTGAAACTGAAAGGGAACCGATACTAGACAAACAAAATCTCCAGCGATTCCTAGCACCAGGAAAGAAATCTAAAGCTAAGCTGTAAATACTCAGGCTGACCCGAGCATAGAGTAAAACACAAAAACTCGAGTCAAGACATATATACTTATATAATGTAAACCAACTCAAGTGAACTGTAATAGAAATGCATAATAACTTAAAGGATGCTTGGGATCGACCATCCTTTAAGAATCAGTTAAACTATAAATTAAGTACATCTCGTGATTAAAATTTCAAAATGGTATTTTATACTTCGAAGTCAAATATCATTTAAAAATTCAAAATCATTCAAAATCCAATTTAAAATATCAAATATTGTATCTTCCAAACCACGTTCATTTATTTAAAATACCATTTCAACACATATTTCAAAATAGTTTATATTTCAAAACAAATTACTTCATTCTAAATCATAAAAATGAAGTTATTAAATAAATTATTAATTAATCAAATTTACAAAATTTTAATCTTTCAAAACTCATTCATTCACTTAAATTTATTAAAACAATGAAAATTCAACTTTCGCAGCATTTAGGAAAATGCTACCGAAAGTTACTTTTAAAACAATTCAATTTAACAAAGGACAGCATTCCAAAAGCTGTAGTAGGATTACATTAATTCAAACAAAACCTAAGTCAAATTCAACAATTACAGCACTTACAAAGTGCTATAATAGCCTTTAATTCAATTTAGCCATTTAGTGCATTTATATTAACTACATCATTTACAAATGCTGTAATATCTTTACTTTAAAAATAATAGCATTTCAAAATGTTGCTAATTAAATTCCAACTATTCACTAAACTTTCACAAACCATTAAATTTTTATTTAAACCATTTCAAACTTATAAAATCATATATTGTTCACTTTTATAACCATCATTTAATTTTCCTTAAATTCATGATTTTATAAAGATAAATTTCCATTCAAAAATCAATATTTAATAATAATTCACTTATTAAATTCCAACATTAAATTTCAATTCACAAAATTTAATTTTTAACTTAGCCCCTAAGTTTAAATTTCAAAATATAACTTATTTTACATTTTATTTACTTAACTTCAAAATTCACTTTTAAACAAAATTCACAATTTTCCAATTTAAGTTATATTTCAAAATTCAACTCAATATTCATTTATTTCACATTTAACTTATTCAAAATCCATTAATATATTATAAAAATCGTTTTAAATTCATTCAATTCAAAATATTATAAATTTATCATATTTTCATATTTTAATTTAAATTCCATTTATAATTTAATCAAAATTTCCAAAATAACTTTTATTTCAAATTTCCACTTTATCATTAATTTATTTCACTTATAAATTCTCAGAAAAATCAAAATACTTTACAAAAATCATTTTTAATTAAGTTTAAATCAAAATATTATAATATTTACATTTCTAAAATATTTTAAAAATTTTAGAAAAATATATTTTAACCACAGGTCTGTATATCATTTTCTACACTAGGTAAAGTGATACGGGTAATATATCATTTCAACCCGAAATTTACAAGGAAAACCCGGGTTTTATCATTTCAAACCCACAGTCCCAAGTAAAATGAAATAATTTAAAATCGTTCAGGCCTAACATTTCGGCCCATAATGATTTTTCTTTAATCTAAAGTCCGTTCGGGTATGTATCATTTCAACCCATAGTGATTCTATCTACAGGGAATTTGCAATGGTGAACTGATATATATACGAACAGAATAACATGATATAACAGTAACTTATGACATAACAAGTGTATAAACATGTGTGAGCATCGTATAATCCTAGCATAGCAGATATAGCATGTGATATGGTTTTACAGATTCAGTTGCAATCAGTTTACTAGTCATATAAGTACACATTTGTCTGGTGAGAATAACTCACCTATTTAAGCCGGAGATGGCAACCAAAACATACAACTAAGAATCTTCAAAGGCACAACAACACGAATATGATTTGAGAGTGGAGAGCCAAAGTTAATCGCCTTGGATACATTCAAACAAAACAAGTATATATAACATAAGTTTTCAACACAAATAAAATAAAACAACGTTAGGAATAAATGCATAAAACAAAACCGAAGCTTTGCACTTGCTTTCTACCATCTATGCCTCAGATATAGATCTGAACATACATGGCCAAGGCATGGTTTTGATCTAGTTTGGGTTCAACTGGGTCGGCCAAACATGTATGGGATGATGGTGCAAGGGTGATGCAGAGATATATGTGCATGGATTACAACTACAAGGCAAAATCACATGAATTCAATGCAACTAAGGTCACGGCCTAAGGAAGGAGAGCCATGGCCAGGTCTGTAGATGACTGGAGGATGGTGTGGCAGTGGGTTTCAGGTCGTCTATGGGTGATGGAGGTGGAGTAGGTGGCGGCCAAGGGGTGGTTGAAGGTGATGAAGGCATAGGTGGTTAGCAATGCATGTAATCAAGTGGATGTTGCAATTTTAGGTGGAGTTTGATCAACTATTGGGCATGGCCAGTGGCTTGGGGCTGGAAAGAAGGAGGTGGTGGGTGGTTCAGGTGATGGAGGAGGCGGCCATGGTGAAGGAGGAGCAAGGGGCTGAGCTACAAAGGTGAGAAAGCAAGTGAAAAACAACATAAACAAGAAGAAAAACAATGAAAAGAGAAAAAGAATTTTACCTAAAATTAATTCACAAGAAGAGGTTGAATTTTTTTCTCAGGTGAGAAGAAAATAATTCACGTGAAATGAAAATGAGATGGCCGGCTGAAAGGAAAAGAGTTAAGGCAGCCAATATGGAAAGGTGTTGGTTGAAATGTGAAAAGGTGTGAATACAAAGGGACTTAAGAAATAAAAAGTCACAAACCTTTCACATTTCTCATATTTCGTTTTATAATTTTAAATAACTGAAATGTATATATAAATTAAGTTAAAATAAGAAATTATAATAAATAAACAAAATATAAATAAATAAACATTAATTATATATAATTAAATTAAGAAAATAGCACAGAAAAAGTAACCAGTCTAGAAAATTTGAAAATAAATGTAATGGGAAAATTTTATGTACTTGAAAAATATTTATAAATAAAGATAAGAACATAAAATAAAAATTCATTCATAAAAATAAATAAATAAATTTTAATTAAATATAATTTAAATGGAGAAAATAGCAGAAAAATAGAAACTAACCTTTAAAAATAGGAAATAAATGCAATAAATTTTGGAAAAATTCTAACATCACTTTAAAAATGTTTTAAAATAAAATATATACCTAACATGTCATATAATACATATTAGAACATGATTTGATAGATAAAAATATTATTTATATAAATTAAAATAGATAATTTTATTAACTAAATCAATTTACACCCAATATTGTAAAAAGCGTAACTTTCACAATATAAATCGTATTTCAATGAAACGAAAAGTAGTATTCTTAAAATTTAATCTATTTTCATAATAAAAGATAAAATTAAAAAATTCAAAAATTCAAAAATTTAAATTTTAAATTTAAAAGTCAAAGTTTGACCAGATTGACCAAAAATCCACTTTTTTGGAAATATCCTATTTTTTCAGGTTTGAAATTATAATTCACACAAAGATCAAAATATACTCTTAAAATAACAAAATTTATTAATTTTAATAAATATAATAAAGTTTTTAAATCAGGAGTTTTAATTTAAATAATTAAAATAAACAATTAAAATAATCATAAAATACTGGTTTGTTACACTCTCCCATACTCAAATCTTTTCGTCCTCGAAAAGAACGAACAAGGAAAATAAGGAAAGGCAAGATAGACAACAAATAGTACCTGGAAAAATAATTTCAGATTTGAAGCATGAATGCTCTCCTCTGTCTCCTAGGTACAATCTCGATCATCAGTACCCCGTCGTATCTCGATCAGATTAACAAATTTCCTTTTTAGCTACTTCGTACCTCTGCTGACAATACGAAGTGCTTACTCTCGACTATTAGATTAAGCTAAATATCCAACTATCAAGAGCAGTTGGTTGAAAAAAAAGAGATGGGTCAAGAAGATACTAGAGGAGATATGAGACGTGGAATACATCATGCACTCTAGAAAGTTTCTCCGGCAAATCTAAATGATAAGCCAAAGAACCAATTCTTTCCACAAATGCGAAAAGGACCCTCGAAAAGTAAGAAGAAGGTAGGAATATCTAGAAGGGGGAATAAATTGAAAGACAAGGATGAACTATTAGTTTAAACCATCTAAATTTAAATTTAAATTTTATATTTTACATTTTAATTTTTTTTATAATATGATGAATAGTCATTTGATTCAATTTTAATAGTTCAAAGTAAACAATATTTAAAACAATTTAAATCATGATTAAAATATCCTTTATATAATACTTTACCAAAATACTTTTATAACTCGATGTCTCAACAAGTTTACTTTCGTTCCTGCAGACTCTGGCTGTGACGACCCGAACTCGATGTCCGACAAACAACATCAAATTCGTATCGCTGGCGCTTGCAACAACATTAGATGATAAATAACACAGCGGAAATAAAAGATGATATCACTGATACAACATGAATACAATATCCAATACATTAATTTTATACAATGATAATCATCAATATTAGAGAATACAACACAAAATACAACGGAACACAATACAATATGAGATAAGTTTTCACAGAATCCAATACTGCAACTCTGATCCAAAAGCTCCAAAGATAAAGCTCCAAAACTCCAAGCTCGATCCACCATCAAGGTTGCACAATGATAAGCAAGTGAAGCCATGGACTCCAAAGTCTCTAAAATGTATCAAATAGAAAGCGAAGGCTACGCAAAACGATATCTACTACCTGACTATCTGAAAATCCAAACTCTAGATTGCCCGTGTGGAAAATGGTGGGCACCCAGAGTTTAGGAAGGGAACAGTAAACTCCAAGTCAGTCGTGCGACTGGTATGAGCAAACAAAAATGGTTTGTCTTTAAAAGCAATCAAAAGTTTAAAATTTGAAATTGCAATGCTTTTGGAAAATGAAACTACCATAAGGCCTCCGGGCACACACACAATGCAAACACACTCACGGGGGAAATTTCTCCTTATGGTAGTCAAACATGCTTACTACCCAAAACTCCTTTTATATTATTACTAGTGCATAGTGGAAAACCTTTCGAAAAGGTAATATAAGTCCTAGCCAGCATAGGTACCATTATACTATGCCTACTATAGCTGCTATTTTAAATGGCAGGTTCTACAGCTAAAACCGTACAAGGCTCGTATTGCATGTATGAATTTCCAACAAATGGTCAGGCTAAGGAACTTCCTATTGCCACATGGGAACGCCTCTGGTGGGACGCCCCGAGAACCTACCCGGCTCTCTGCTAACACAAGGCCGGCTACCCCCTTCCCGGGGAATAAAACCTAAGATCTGCCACCCCCAGTCCTTTGGGACCTTTATCCAAGGATCCTCTACACCAACAATATCACACAGTAATAAATATACTACAGTGCCCACATGAGTAAGTATTTGGGCTCCATACCATGATACTACCCTTTTCCAAAACGAATGGTCATACCCTAGGGTAGCTACCCCTGAAACCTTGCTGCATCTTTCCTATTTCGACCATTACCGGTTTGTAAGGCTCGATGAGGTCTCGTCCACAAAGCTATGCTTTTTCACAAATCCATGCATTGATCAACAAGTAATCAGCAGCACTTCGTATGTCACATTACCAAATTGGGAATGTATCACTAGTAACCATCAACTACATAACCTCTGAGCTCGTACGTCTCAGAGAAGGGTGTTAAGCTAAGAGAATAAATTCTCAGCCACCAAACAAAAATGTATTTGATAGAAACTGGTTTTACATCTCAAAGTGTAATGTCTGACACACATCCATACAAGTCTGTTATGGGTTCAACAGAACCGAAGGAACTTTCGAAGAAGCCCTTACAATCCGGGTATCCACAATCCTGATCGGACTTCCCATCACTTAGGGAATCTATATACCGTAGCTACTCAGTGCATAGACAATCGATAGGTCATTCTATCGTTCTCGCAAATACCCAGTCTTCACCACCGGTCTTCAAATTCTATCCATAACGACGTATCATTATTCGGAATGGGTTATATGACACAAGGTGCTCTCCTGACTAAACCGAATAATGAGCGCAATAATTAAAAACATATGGATATGGGATTTCAGTTAAGTCACAAATTTAAAATTCAAAACTATTTCAAATGGTTTAAACCAATTACCATTTTAAATCTTTAAACAAAAAGATTTATTCCGCAAAGTTCACCCAGTTTCACAAATATCCATTCACGGATTTCAAAACAATTTCCATTTTAATTGGATTAACTCATTTAATCTTTAAATCAAAGATTTAACTTATAACTTTCAAAACTGTTTCCAAAGATTCATCCATAACTTGGAAAATCGATTTCAATTCAACTTGAAATTCCTTTAATACAAATTGGAAATTCATTTCTTCTATGAAAGCTTTTATCATTTGGAAACAACAGTTTTTATTTTGGAAAAAAAATCCGATTTCAATTATACAAGTTATAGTTTTTCAAACTTGGGTTAAATTTAATTCCCAAAAACAACACTTTAAAAATGGTTTAAAAACCCATATAAACTTGTATGACCTTTTACATCATAAATTCTCAAAGTAGAATTTAATTTCAAATATTGAATTCAAATTTAAATTAAATTTCAAAACTAAATTAAGTTATTCAAAAATAAATTTTATTTTTAAAACACCTTTTTAAAAGCTTTACACTTTTAAATCCGATCCATTTCCAAAACCATTGGCTTCAAAAATTCAATTTTTTTTAAATTATTTAAAAAATCTGTGACTTAACCAATTTCCACGTGCAATCCATATTTGTGTATGTATAGTGTTGTAACAACCCGCACATTTTACGATTGAATAACTAAATATTTTATTTAAATATTTTATTTAAATATTTTATTGTTAGTCGGATTTTAGTCCGAAAAGTTACTTTTTGCATACGGTCGAATTAGGACTCAGGACCGCTTCCATTGGGTCCAAAACGCCGTTTGCAATCTTTTTGAGTATAAACTTTGATATGTTTGGAGTTAGTGGAATTTTTCCACTTTTTCACTTTGGGCTTTGGGTTTGGTTTAGCCCATTAGCCTAAACTATTAACTCAAGCTCAACCCCCTCTTCCCTTCATTACTTCACTTTCATTTCCTAACACTCAAGCTTCATCAAAAATGTGGAGAGGAATGGAAAATTTAAACTCCAAGCTCTAGATTATTTGGAAATCCAACATCTAACTCCAAATCAAAGAGAAGCCATTGATTCAAGCTTCTTGTGTTGAGATTGAAGTGTGGTTGATTCTTCCTTTGCTTTTAAGCTTCTTCTTCATTGATTTTGTGAAAAGGTGAGATTTTTATCTCACATCTTTGTCTATAACTATCTTTGATTGTTGGGTATGAATTCCTAACACTTTTTCATATGCATTTGCTGTTGGTTTGGATTGAATTGGTGAAAATCCCAATTTTTAGTGTTTTGGGTTCAAGTCTTTAAAAATCCTAACTTTGATGATTGAACACGTTTATGGTGATGCATCGAGGAGCCAATAGGAACGGGTAGCCGATGGGCGTAATCCACTAGCGTCTGTACTCGATCGGTTGCAAATTGAGAGAGTTTTTGCATTTCTGTTGCTTAGGTCGTTCGGCCTGCATACGTTACTCTCGGCCCGCAGTTAGGTCGGCCTGCCTTAGGTCGCAACCCACAGGTCGCTCGCCTTGTGTTAGGCCATTCCATGACTTAGGTCGCAACCCCCCTTAAGTCGCTCATCTTGGGTAGCTGGCCACATAAGTCGCTCGGCCTTCTCTTACGCCTCAGGTCGCACCATGCTAGGTCGTCCCCACTTAAGTCGCTCGGCCTTCTCTTACGCCTTAGGTCGCGCGATGCTAGGTCATCCCCACTTAAGTCGCTCGGCCTTCTCTTACGCCTTAGGTTGCGCCATACTTAGGTCGCGCCATGCTTGGTCGTCCCCACTTAAGTCGCTCGGCCTTCTCTTACGCCTCAGGTCGCGCCACGCTAGGTCGTCCCCACTTAAGTCTCTCGGCGTTCTCTTACGCCTCAGGTCGCGCCATGCTAGGTCGTCCCCACTTAAGTCGCTCGGCCTTCTCTTACGCCTTAGGTCGCTCCATACTTAGGTCGTGCCATGCTTGGGTCGTTTCCTCTTAAGTCGCTCGGCCTTCCCTTATGCTTTAAGTCACACCAACATAGGTCTCCCCATGCTTTAACACGCCATGCAATAGGTCGGCTATGTAGGTCGCTCGGCCCGTCAAATCTCGCAACCATTGGGTCGCGCCATGTTAAGTTGCTATGTTAGGCCGCATGCTATTCCTTAAGTCACTGATTTCTTAGGTCGTATGCCGTGGAGTCGTATGAGTTGAGCCGCTGGTTTCTTGTGTTGTGTTGTGTCGAGTCGTAAGTCGTGGATGTTAAGTTGCAAGGGTATTTCCACTTTGATGGATTTGGAATCGAATTATTTGGATTCTATTCACGTCTTCGAATGTGATCTTTTGTGATTGTCTGTTTCTACAATTATTTTTGTGATTTGTCACTTTAAAAATACGAAGGTTTCAATACTAGCAGTAAATATAAAAACTCTTGCATCAAAACAATTTCAACCCTATTTTACTACAAAGCTTGTTTTTTAAACCGTTTTCCAATCTACTAGTATATATAAACCTTTACCTCACTCGTACGGGAAATCTAATTAAACGGCTTAGTAAAACAAGTGATATGAAACACTTGCGTTTACTTCTCCGGTTAATGCTTGGACTTGTTCGATTGAATCTCTTGCGATAATTTTCGAGTGGAGATCTATAATTTGTTCGAAAATATTTAAGTTAAGCTAGTGATTATGGGACATGAAGCTAAGCTTATATATTTACTAGCTTACTGTAGTTGACACTTCTTGATGATCATTGGTGATCATTTTTGTGATTTAGACTAGAAAATGTGCGATGTCTCTTTGTCTACGAGGGAGACTAAACCCCATTTCTATGGAGCTTCAGCTCAATTTGGTGGGGTTGCGACCCATTGTCTTCGGGCCGTCTTATGAAGCTTCGGCTCAAAATTAATGGTTAGCAACCATGGAATAGCGTTCCATTTTGTGATACACGTGTTGGTGAGTTTTCATGCTCCCGTTTTGTGATAGGCCTCCTCTTTTTTCTGATTTCTGGATTTCCACTGATGATTTCTAGAATTTGTGTTTCACCAATTTTAGTGATTTTCATTGATAAGTTTTATCAATATATGTGCATTGGTGAATTTGTGTGTCATTAACTTTTGTGATTGGCATTGATGTTATTGTCAATATTTATGGTTTGGTGGATAAAAATAAAGAGTATGACATTCCTTTTGATCTTTGAGAAGATTCTTGTGATATTGATTAATCCCTAGTTGATTTTCAATTGCATACTTATCAGAGTCTGGCTATATGGTTATCATATGTTTTTGTAATATCTCTTATTCTATATCATTTCATCTGATATTTATAGTTAGACTGATTCGTTTGTTATTTTCTTGTTAAATAATACTCGGGTCAGACCGAGATGTTACAGGTGCTTCTGCTTGACTTCACATCTGGGATTATCACCCTTACTTTTGGCTAACTACTTAGATTAGTAGTTTTTGTTATATACCTTTGAGATATAGACTCATTGATGTATCCATATTCTGTTGTCTAGCACTTGTAGCTATTCTTTTGTGATATTGTGGATCTTCTTTGACCACTACTCTGATGTACACTTTCATGTGTTATATTCATATTTTTTCTGCCATTGTGATATGTATATCTATGACTGATTTGTGTTATGTTTATTTCTATGTTTGTTTCCGAAGATATTATAACCACTGTGTAATAGCTTTGAGTTTGTATCGGTATGTCGGATTTCCTCCTGAAACCAAATGCATGTCGTACTATCTGACATATCAGTGCTCGCACAAAGCAATTACATGGATGGTCACTCCTCAACAGCCTTATTCTCTGCGCTAGTTGAAGGCATTACCCCATAGAGTCCTTGGCTAGCGTGGGTATAGAGGTAGGGCGTCACAGCTTGGTATCGAAGCCAAACTTCGGAACAATGTAGAATAATTTAACAAGGATCATCATCCTAAGTCCTTCTTGGGAGTCGTGCTTTAGGATTTAATTTGAGTTCCGTACCAATTCATCCTATTTTCTTTATGATTCCTTGTTTATCTATCAAGATTTATTGATATTAATTTGGTGAATAACCTTTTCCTTCTTCTTTCTTTCTTTCAAAAGGAAGAGAAATGGTTAGACCTGGTCGTCCCAGCGCCGGTCAATCTAGTGCTACTCCCCAAGATGGAGTATTTATGTCTGCCCAGCAGCTTCTTGATCTAGTAAGGAATGCTCAAGTAGCCGGATTTAATCCGGAGTCTACTCACCCTAAGTCTGGATTTGCACGTTTGTGCAACGACTATACCAATTTGGGTGGGAAGCCATTCAAAGGATCTGAAACTATCATTGAAGTCCAGTCTTGGCTGAGAACGTGCGATCGAATCTTTTCTCGCATGAATCTTATTGATCTTAACCGTGTTCAGGTGGCAAAGACTTTTGCCTTTAATAGTGGGCAATGCTACAATTGTGGTTCTAAGGACCATTATGCGAACAAGTGTTCAAAGCCTCGTGCTTGTCGCTATTGCAAAAGCTCGGATCATTATTTATCTTCTTGTCCCAAACTTCAAGGCAAGAAGGAGGGAAAGCTTAATGTTGCTCAAGACCCTAGCAACACATCTTGTGGTCAAGGTATTTCTCATTCTATCCTTGATGGCATTATTTTATTTCGTGATCACCCTATTCGAGTTATTTTTGATGCGGGTGCGTCCCACTCTTTTATTTCAAAAGAACTTGTTGATACTTTTTCTTTGGATGTTTTGTGTTTAATGACTTCTTTGAGAATTGCAAATCCGGTTGGTGGATCTGCAACACTTAGTTTGCTTTCTAAAGATGTCGAGATTATTTTGTGTGATTTTTCTTTCCGAGCCGATTTGCATGTTATGCGCTACTTGGGCTTTGGAATGATTTTGGGAATGGATTGGCTTAACCGCTATGAAGCTCAAATCCTATGTCCTAACGGACTATTCATCTTCGACATCCTCAATCTATTAAGCATATTTCTATTGATCTTAAAGGGTCGGATTCCATCTTGGTTGCATCTTTATATTCTTTAAATCCTCATGATGGCGATAATGATGATGAGGAAGATATTATTTCTCTTATTCACGTTGTTCATGAATTTTCCGACATATTTGAGCCCGTTTTAGGATTACCACCTAAGCGAGCAATTCAGTTCAAAATTAATCTCATCCCTGGATCTCAACCTATCACTCTTTCTCCTTATCGCATGTCCAATAAGGAAGATGAGGAGATGCGCAAACAATTATCTAAATTGGAGACGAAGCAATTTATTTGCTCTAGTTCCTCACCTTGGGGAGCTTCAGCTATTTTCGTGAAGAAATCCGATGGTACACTTAGGCTTTGCGTTGACTACCGCAAGCTAAATGATCTTACTATCAAGAATAAATATCCTTTACCTCGGATTGATGATCTATTCGATCAACTTAGTGGCGCTAGAGTCTTTTCATAATTAGACCTAGCTACGGGTTTTCATCAGCTTCGTATTGCAGAGAATAGTATTCCTTTGACATCGTTCCGTACTCGTTATGGATCTTATGAATGGCTTGTTATGCTATTTGGTTTAAGGAATGCTCTGGCTTATTTCGTTGACCTTATGAATCGAGTTTTCAAAGATTTCCTCAATCGATTTGTTCTCATCTTTATTGATGATATTCTTGTGTATTCAAAAACCGAGGAGGAGCATGAAAAGCATCTTCAAACTGTGTTGGAAACTCTTAGGAGTAATCAATTAAAAGAAATTTTTTCTAAATGCCACTTTTGGCAATCTCGTGTGAAGTTTCTCAGTCATATTATTTCCAAATCCGGAATTCCTATGGATCCTTCAAAGATTGAAGCCATTCAAAATTGGAAGAGACCGGAGAGTGTGACGGAGATTCGTAGTTTCTTGGATTGGCAGGTTATTACCGCTGTTTCATAAAGGACTTTTCCAAAATTTCCGTGCCTCTTACTAGTTTGACAAAGAAAGGTGTTAAATACATTTGGTCGAACAAATGTGAAGCTTCTTTTCAGAAATTAAAAGAACTCCTTTCTAATGCTCCTATTCTCGTGATTCCCGAAGGAAACCAAGATCTTATTGTTTATACCGACGCTAGTCGCGTTGGTTTGGGTGTCGTTCTTATTCAAAGAGAACATGTTATTGCTTATGCTTCTAGGCAATTGAAGCCAGCCGAGACTAGATATGCCACTCATGATTTAGAACTCGCGACTATTGTTTTTGCCCTTCGGATTTGGCGTCATCATCTTTTGGGAGAAAAATTTATTCTTTACACCAATCATAAATTTTTGAAGTATTTATTTTCCTAAAAGGAGCTTAATTTGCGTCAACAACGTTGGCTCGAGTTCCTTGCACCTTATGATTTTGATATTCTTTATACTCCCAGAAAGGGAAATCGTGTTGCCGATGCATTTAGTCGCAAGCAACAAGCGGTTGTTTCTATGATGATATCTGAATGGAATGATCTCGGAATTTTATCCACTTGTGACGTTCGAGATCGTGTTTCCGACTTATGTTCATCTCTTGTTTTATGTAGCCTTGAGGCTCATCCTTCTCTTTTAGACCGCATTCTTGAAGCTCTAAAGCTAGATCCCGAATTGGCTCTTCTTGGCCAAAATTTTAGGGATAAAATTGATATTGAAGGTTTGAAAGACTTTGATGTTGATTCTCGTGGCGGTATTCGAAAATTTGGTAGACTTATCATGCCAAATATTAGTGATCTTCGTAAAGATATTTTAGAAGATTCTCATAGTTCTAAATTTACCATTCATCCCGGTAGTAGTAAAATGTACGCGGATATGAAGCGACTTTATTATTGAGAGGGAATGAAATCTGATATTGCTAACTTTTTTAAGTGTTGCATGACTTGCCAACTTGTCAAGGCCGAGCATCAAAGGCCCGGTGGGTTATTGTAACCTTTAGAAATTTCAATTTGGAAGTGGGACCAAATTTCCATGGATTTTATAGACGGCCTTCCCCGTTCTCGTTCGGGTCATGATAGCTTATGGGTGATAGTTGATAGACTTACTAAATCCGCCCATTTTATTCCCGTTCGGTCCAATCGAACCGTTCCTCTCTTGGCCAAACTCTTTATCAAAGAAATTGTTAAATTGCATGGAGTTCCTACTTCTATTGTTAGTGATCGTGATCCATTGTTTACTAGTGGATTTTGAAAGAGTCTTCAAAAAGCTTTGGGAACGAAGATAAATTTTAGCACCGCTTATCATCACCAGTACGATGGACAGACTTAGCGTGTGAATCAAACTCTTGAAGATCTTCTTCGTGCATGTGTTCTTGATTTTGGTGGAAGTTGGGAAGATCATATTTCTCTTGTTGAGTTTTCCTATAATAATAGCTCCCAATGTAGTATTGGTATGGCACCTTTTGAGGCACTCTTTGAAAGGATGCCGATCTCCTTCTTGTTGGCTTGAGGCTGGTGAGAAGCTGGTTTTAGGTCCATATTTTATTCGTGATTCCACAGAAAAGATTGATCTTATTCGTCATAGGATGAAAGAAGCCCAGAGTAGACAAAAATCCTATGTCGATAACCGGAGAAGGAAATTAGAATTTTCTGTGGGAGATCTTGTGTTTATTCGTGTTTCACCTATGAAGGGTGTTGTACGTTTCAGTCGATCGGGAAAGTTAGCACCTCGATATATTGGTCCATTCCCCATCACCGAACGTATTGGTTTCATAGCTTATCGCCTTTTATTACCAGCTCAGTTTTCTGCTATTCATGACGTGTTTCACGTTTCTCAATTACGAAAATGTCTTCGAGATTCCGATTCTACTCTTGAGCCCGATGTTGTGGAAGAAATTAAAGTTTCGCCTAATTTAACTTATAAGCAACATCCTATTCGTATTATTGCTTCGGAGGTCAAACGCCTTCGAAATAAAGATGTTTCGCTTGTTAAAGTTCAATGGTCCTCAAATCCTAAGGATTTCTCTTGGGAATCTAGAGAGTTCATCGAGCGAACACATCCGGACTTACTTTCCCGTGCTCTTTGAGGTGAATTTCTTATTTCAAATTTCCTTCGTGTTGGTATGCTTTCATGGTTGTTACCTTATATTTTATTCTTAAATATTGTAAGGACGCAATTTCTTTAAGGAGAGGAGTCTGTAACAACCTGCATATTTTACGATTGAATATCTAAATATTTTATTTAAATATTTTATCGTTAGTCGGATTTTAGTCCGAAAATTTACTTTTTGCCTACGGTCGAATTAGGACTCGGACCACTTCCATTGGGTCCAAAACGCCGTTTGCAATCTTTTTGAGTATAAACTTTGATATGTTTGGAGTTAGTGGAATTTTTCCACTTTTTCACTTTGGGCTTTGGGTTTGGTTTAGCCCATTAGCCTAAACTATTAACTCTAGCTCAACCCCCTCTTGCCTTCATTACTTTACTTTCATTTTCTAACACTCAAGCTTCATCAAAAATGGGAGAGGAATGGGAAATTAAAACTCCAAGCCCTAGATCATTTGCAAATCCAACATCTAACTCGAAATCCAAAGAGAAGCCATTGATTCAAGCTTCTTGTGTTGAGCTTGAAGTGTGGTTGATTCTTCCTTTGCTTTTAAGCTTCTTTTTCATTGATTTTTTGAAAAGGTGAGATTTTTATCTCACATCTTTGTCTATAACTATCTTTGATTGTTGGGTATGAATTCCTAACACTTTTTCATATGCATTTGCTCTTGGTTTGGATTGAATTGGTGAAAATCCCAATTTTTAGTGTTTTGGCTTCAAGTCTTTAAAAATCCTAACTTTGATGATTGAACACGTTTTTGGTGATGCATCGAGGAGCCAATAGGACCGGGTAGCCGATGGGCGTAATCCCCTAGCGTCCATGCTTGATCGGTTGCAAATTGAGAGAGTTTTTGCATTTCTGTTGCTTAGGTCGTTCGGCCTGCATACGTTACTCTCGACCCGCAGTTAGGTCGGCCTGCCTTAGGTCGCAACCCATAGGTCGCTCGCCTTGTGTTAGGCCATTCCATGACTTAGGTCGCAACCCCCCTTAAGTCGCTCATCTTGGGTAGCTGGCCACATAAGTCGCTCGGCCTTCTCTTACGCCTCAGGTCGCACCATGCTAGGTCGTCCCCACTTAAGTCGCTCGGCCTTCTCTTACGCCTTAGGTCGCGCGATGCTAGGTCATCCCCACTTAAGTCGCTCGGCCTTCTCTTACGCCTTAGGTCGCGCCATACTTAGGTCGCGCCATGCTTGGTCGTCCCCACTTAAGTCGCTCGGCCTTCTCTTACTATGTTAAATCTCGCAACCATTGGGTCGCGCCATGTTAAGTTGCTATGTTAGGCCGCGTGCTATTTCTCAAGTCGTTGGTCTCTTAGGTCGTATGCCGTGGAGTCGTATGAGTTGAGCCGCTGGTTTCTTGTGTTGTATTGTGTCGAGTCGTAAGTCATGGCTGTTAAGTCACAAGGGTATTTCCACTTTGATGGATTTGGAATCGAATTCTTTGGATTCTATTCACGTCATCGAATGTCAGATTTTGTGATTGTTTGTTTCTACAATCATTTTTGTGATTTGTCACTTTAAAAATATGAAGGTTTCAATACTAGCAGTAAATATCAAAACTCTTGCATCAAAACGGTTTCAACCCTATTTTACTACAAAGCTTGTTTCTTAAACCGTTTTCCAATCTACTAGTATATATAAACCTTTACCTCACTCGAACGAGAAATCTAATTAAATGGCTTAGTAAAACAAGTGGTATGAAATGCTTGCGTTTACTTTGCAGGTTAATTCTTGGAATTGTTCGATTGAATCTCTTGTGACAATTTTCGAGTGGAGATCTACAATTTGTTCGAAAATATTTAAGTTAAGCTAGTGGTTATGGGACATGAAGCTAAGCTTATATATTTACTAGCTTACTGTAACTGACACTTCTTAATGATCGTTGGTGATAATTTTTGTGATTTAGACTAGCAAATGTGCGATGTCTCTTTGTCTACGAGGGAGACTAAACTCCGTTTTTGTGGAGCTTCGGCTCAATTTGGTGGGGTAGCGACCCATGGTCTTCGGGCCGTCTTGTGGAGCTTCGGCTCAAAATTAATGGTTAGCAACCATGGAATAGCGTTCCATTTTGTGATACACGTGTTGGTGAGTTTTTATGCTCCCGTTTGTGATAGGCCTCAACCTTTTTGTGATTTCTGGATTTCCATTGATGATTTCTAGAATTTGCGTTTCACCAATTTTAGTGATTTTCATTGATAAGTTTTATCAATATATGTGCATTGGTGAATTTGTGTGTCATTAACTTTTGTGATTGGCATTGATGTTATTGTCAATATTTATGGTTTGGTGGATAAAAATAAAGAGTATGACATTCCTTTTGATCTTTGAGAAGATTCTTGTGATATTGATTAATCCCAAGTTGATTTTCAGTTGCATACTTATCACAGTATGGCTATATGGTTATCATATGTTTTTGTCGTATCTCTTATTCTATATCATTTCATTTGATATTTATAGTTAGACTGATCCGTTTATTATTTTCTTATTAAATAATACTCGGGTCAGACCGAGATGTTATAGGTGCTTCTGCTTGACTTCACATCTGGGATTATCACCCTGACTTTTGGCTAACTACTTAGATTAGTAGTTTTTGTTGTATACCTTTGAGATATAGACTCATTGATGTATCCATATTATTTTGTCTAGCACTTGTAGCTATTCTTTTGTGATATTGTGGATCTTGTTTGACCACTACTCTAATGTAAACTTTCATGTGTTATATTAATACTTTTTCCGCCTTTGTGATATCGATATCTGTGACTGATTTGTGTTATGTTTATTTCTATGTTTGTTTCCAAAGATATTATAGCCACTGTGTAGTAGCTTTGAGTTTGTATCGGTATGTCGGATTTCCTCCTAAAACCAAATGCATGTCGTACTATCTGACATATCGGTGCTCGCACAAAGCAATTAAATGGAAGGTCGCTCCCCAACAGCCTTATTCTCCGCGGTAGTTGACGACATTACCCCGTAGAGTCCTTAGCTAGCGTGGGTATAGAGGAGGGGCGTCACAAGTGTAGTCCAAGGGGTTTTACACAATAGTGCACAACATCAATCATATCAATATCGATAAGCAGTATAGCCCATAACGCTTATCTTCATTCACAGATTCATAAATAAAGTAAATTTATCAATCACAAAGATTCACTATTACGATTCGATGTGGGTTTCGGATAACCAACTGGAATCCGACTCCATGTCACATCGAAATTCAAATGTCATTTTACGGGTCAAAGGGTTTGCATATTCATACAACAGTATATTCATCACAGATATATCAGCTCAGCACAAAGCAATACATAGCATCACATCACATATCAAATATATCAATCCATCACATAGCATTCAATAGCAATCAAACATCTTTAATTAAGGTGAATAAATCGGGTGGTTTTTAATTTATCAACAACATAGTTACTTTCATTAGAAATCTTTAATCAATGATTAATTATCATTAACTACAATTGATTAAGTCTTAATTACCTTCTTAAATTTATCATTCTTTAATTAATTATCTTAATTAATTAACCTTAATTGTAATTAATAAAATCTTAATAAATTATTCCTTAATGAATAATGATTTCTTAATCACTTTAAGTTAATTAACCTTTAATTAATTATTCTTAATTTAATTACCTTAATTAATTAACCACATTAATTAATTATTCTTTCAAGTAATTAACCCTTAATATTTGATTAATCAATCTTTAACCTTTAATTATCTTCCCTTAATTACTTTCACTAAGTAATCACTATCTTAATTTAATCATTCATTTATTACTTGATTAATTAACTTGAATTACTAATTAATTTACTTTAATTACTTACATTAAGTAATTTACTTCAAGTAATTAATCTTTTTAACAAATAAAATCTATTAACCATTAAAACATTAATTATTTAACCCAAACAAATAAAGTTTATTAATCATTAAACATTCTAATAATATTGAGTTAAAATAACTTTTCAAAATAAAGGTTATATTTATTTTAAATCATTTTAAAACCTGGTAATTTAAAACAAATTTGTCTTAAAAAAACTTTCTTAACTAATTCAAAACTGGGTTAACATTTAATCTTTACCGAAAACTCAAAAACTGTTTTAACAAAATTGTTTGAAAGTGAGCTTGATTTCTCCTTTAAAATCTGAGACTGCTTCTGCCCCAAATCCAACGACCCGAGTCTTTGCAGCAACTTCCCAGTATTGCTTCGGGTTTTTCAAAAATTTACCCGTGAGCACGCTTAATTTTTAACTTAATTTTTTTCTAAGTATTTACCCTATGCAATAACCCACCGACTCAAGCCTTACTTCGAGTCGCTTCACGTATTCCTTCGAGTTCGTCGCTGATAAAACATCGTCTTCCCCAAACGCCTCAAACCACAGATATCCATTGATGCACATATCCGTGCACAACCACGCTTACCATCGCCGATCGACGACGAACTCACCAGAACGTCACCAATGATCCCCAGCCTCGATTCGAACAACCCAAAACCCAAAGCAAGTTCAAAATCAAAATCGAGCTATTAATATCGAACTGGAAACCAACCCAGTTCACCCAAACCCCCCTCGCTCCGTCGCTACACAGCACCAGCACCCATGCGCTTCTGTCCAAGCGTACACCGTTCCACCACGAACTCCTCGCCACAGGTGCGATTCCCTAAATCGCCGTGGTTAGGATGGAAATTCCTCGCGACTAACATTTGCAAAACATAGGGTTTAAACTCTATTTTGATTCAATTTTCAAACTATAATGAATTTAAAAATTTTCCTGTATTTTTCCTACAATCTATGATCATGCTAGCACCTCCATGCCAAGATTCTTTCTTCAAAAATTAGTCGATCATCAGAATAATGCAAAAACCCAATTTACGTTCAACTCGCAACTGTTCGTGATTCCCAATCTTTAAAATCATGATCTTTCTCTTAAAAATCATAACTTTCGAAAACAAAACATATTATATAATTGAATCAAGCAATTAGAACACCTAAATTTTGACATACTTCAGTGTTTCACTGTATATCCTTGTTTTACAGTAAAACCACTTGATGATTTAATTTGAGAATATTTTTAAAACTTAGATCCCCTAAATTCAGGCAAATTTTGTTTAGTCATCAAACTCTAAAAGGAACTAGAGAAGTAGGAATTGGATTTTTAAAGTTGTTAGAAGCCTGTAACTTGCAACAGAGCTTATACCATGCATGCACCCATAAATTATATACATACAATCATATTCATTTTCACATCCAAATAGAATTCATCCATGCAGACAATTGTCATCAGTATGCTTCACAGGATTAAACATATATATCACAGTATAAACACAGATTAAAGTTTTTGATAGTTTGGTTTTCTCACCTGACTTGGATGAAGCAGAGAACAGTGGTTGTTTTCTTATGCTTTGTTTTTTTCTTTGCTTTCCTTATGATTTCACCTTAATCTGCTTGATGCTTTGCCTTGAATTAGTTTTATGATTTGAAACTTGCTTCAGATTTTAGTTTCCAGCTTCTTTGGTTTGATTTTGATTTCCTAGAATCTTCTTCCTTTCAGATTTTGGTTCTAGCATTTGCTTTTGAATCTAAATATTGCTTTTGCTCTGATTCAAGACTTGATTTCTATTTTAGAAATAACTGAAGCTCTGATTTTTTTTTCTTTTCTTTTGGAATTGGATTTGCTTTTGTTTTGATCTATTTTTCTAGATTTTTTGAAGAACAGGTTGATTTTACAGGTTTTTCTTTTTTTTAAAAAAAATCTGCTTTGCTTGATATTTTTCCAGGTTTGAAGTTTTGTGATGTGCAAGATCTCTTTAAATTTTTTTCTTCAGAAATCGATGAGGCTAAATGATTGCAAGGGAAGCTGAATTTTTTTTTTATAAAAAAGTTGAATGTCATTTGTCCAATTTCTTTTTGCATGTTGTACACTTGTCATATGTATGAAAAATTCTATTTAAATCCTTTGACTCAAATTGTTTTTGTAAATTTTTTTTTATCCTCCATGTAATTATATTTTCATGTATACATATGCCTTAAATTTCTAAAGTTTTTTATATTTCATTTATATTTTTATCTTTGCACAAATAAGATTTTTATCCCAATTTTTTTTACAACACATTTTTTTTAATTTGACTCACTATATTTATATCCATATAATTTATACATTTTATATTCATGCATTTCTTTTATTATTTATTTTTTTGTACGACTTTTAAAAAGAAAAGAATGATTTAAAAAGTTTGGTTTCATATTAACAAATGATAACTCTTTATTTATATAAGAAAATTTAACTTAAAAATAATATTTTGAAAATGAGTGCTGTAACGACCCGCTATTTGGACCATTCAAATCGACACTAAAACCGTACATGTCCGACTTGAATAATTCAAAATACCGAATTTTTAATTTAATTTGGCAAACTTAAAATATACAGTAAATAAATCAAACACAGATCACAGACACAGAGTAATATAATGCAGCGGAATAGAAAAAATAGTAGTTCATGAAGCTACTATATACATCAGAGTTTAAAATAAATACATCAGAATCTCTTGAATACAGAAAAGTCTTCAGTACGAGCCGATGACTTTTCTGAACCAGTCAACTAGAAAACTGAAAGCTGAAACGATAGTTGGATCTCCAAATGAAGCTCCAATCTCCAAAGGTGAGTCTCTAATGCTGTATTACTCAGTCTGACCCGAGCGTAAAGCAAAACACAAAACACTCGAGTCAGGATTAACATTCTTATATCAATAAATTCAACTCAAATGAAATATCAACTGAAATACAATATAACTTAAAGGATGTTTGGGATGTCCATCCTCTAAGGGTCCATAGAACTATCTACAGGGTAGAAATATACACTATTACACCGTGGTCATTCACTTAATTTATACTTCAAACCTAAATATCCATTTCACTTCAAATGATTATATTCCCAAAATAGTATTTGTATAATTTATATGCTGTATACAGTAAAGCACTTTCAAATTCCAAATCGTTCACATCAACCCGACCTTCCCATTCCAATTATAGTAAATCTCATTTTATCAATTTAAATTTTCCTAAAATAACCACTTAAATTTTATAATTCCCAAATTTGGATTTAATATCCCAATTACCCCTTTTATTTCAATATGTTCCATACTTTAAGTATTCAACATTTCAACTAAATTTTTCCTAATCTAGTTTAAAAATTTCCAATTTAGTTCATCCTCAATTTATATCCAATTCAATTCATTATCTAAATAACAAATTTAACTATCTTGGTTCCAAATACATATCCAAATCTCTAAACCATTTAATTACAATATAGTTCATAGCTCAAATATAACAATTTAAAATTTAACAGTTTCATATAGATTCTCGATTTTTACATCACTATTATTTCGTCTTGAACCCTCCCTTATTTGATTCAATATCATTTTAGTGACCTTAAATTTCATTTTACTCAATATTTCTTAATTTTATTTAACCGTGAAATATCTCATTCGATAAATCTCAAATTTGATTTAAATAAATAAATCCTTATCTAAAAACCATTTTAAAAAAAACCAAAAATTTATCTCCCAATCTTAATTGTTCAATATTATTGCAAAAACTATTCGAGATAAAATTTACATAAATATTTATCATAATTTATGTATTTAATCAAATCTTGACTAAACTAGATATAATTAACTCTATATTTATCATTACCCTTTAAATATGTATTTAAGAATTTACATTTAATAAGACCATATATTTCTTATCATATGGTCAAGTGTTACGGATATTATCATTTCAATCCGTACACTAAATGTATACGGGTGGATAGCATTTCAACCCGTAACCCCAAATTTGATTAAATGGAAACCGCTTGGGTCTATCATTTCAACCCATTTCAATTCAAAAACAAACATAACAAAGGGAACTTGCAGTGTGATGACAGGGATGGTGTCAAAGTAAATAAACAAACAATAACAATTCAATAAATAAATCAAATAACCCGAAATAATCGTATTAATTCGCATTGTTACTTGTATAATTATTTCTAGAATCTACACTATCATTTCATGTAGATTAAAGATTATTACATTACAGTTTTTCACTTGTCGTTCCTTTTTAAATTTCAGTTTAAAGCTACAACAATTAATCCAAACTACGTTCAAATATTTAGAGTATAATTTACCAATTTCTACGACAATTAATGGGTCAAATCTACTAATCAAGTTCACATATGGCGGGGTCAGGTTTTAATAAATCCAGGTCCGTCATATATAATCCGTTAAATTTGTAAACTATACTACCCCAACTTAAACTAGCAAACTAGTTATCATTTAACAATAATAATTAACATCCAATTTAAACAACAATCAATCAAAAATCAATTATCAACAAATCTGTATTATTATCACATAAATAATTAACCGATAATGGTGTCAGGTGTCATAGGTGAACAGATACAGATAATAGCAGTCATAACAGTAAAAACAACTAACAGCAGCATATTTCAATTGTCGTTTCAATTGAAATCAAATTTAATAAATAAAAGAATGTTAATCGTGAGTGATTGCTCACCTTTCGAGGCTAAAGAAGATCGACAACAGAGCAAGCTATGAATTTTGGTCACGCTCTAGAAAATCGAACAAATCCAAACAAAATCGCAAAGCGAAGTAAGAATGAAAGTGGATCTTGACGTGCAAAGCTGAAAGATAGAGTTTGATGGAAATGAATCAGAATCGTATTGATATAATTGGAAAAGAAAATATAAGTTATAAATTATTCCCTAAAACGAATTTTCCTTTAAAACATATATTTAAATAAGAGGGATATATGTATTATACTTATTCCAAATCAAAATAAATTTAAACATAAATTAAATTAATACGCTTTGTAAAACATCAGTGTATATACTCTATTTAAACAACAGACCGATGAACCAAAGATAACTAAATTTCTATAATATAAATACAGACACTTTGTATAAATTCAAACCCTTATGCAAAAAAATATGTACTACTTTACCAATATCATAAATTATCATGTTATGTTTTGAAATGTTACCAACTGTACACAACTGTAAATGACAAAACCAATATATATAACACATAGACAAAGCTTTATATGTATATCTACTATACGTAAACCTATTTATATAAACCGACTTATATACGTATAAACTAACATAGATTTAAATATATCATATACACATATAAAAATTAATAAATATACATATACTTTTATCATTGACCGTAAGAGAAAAAACAGAGATTTTTAACTTCATATACTTACAGTACTTTATTCCATGTGTATAATCAAACAGTCTTGCTTTATATAATATAATATATGCTTATAGATATATATATAGCTTACCTTGTAAACATTTAAACATAGACTCAAAGAATTATTATACTATGTATACATATAGCTTACAAATCAATATTCGTAACTTATAATATACCTTGTAACCTATTACTGTAAATATGTATGCTATAAACATACTTATTTTATTAAAATAAATGTTAGTCAGAGAATCAATATGGGTTTGTCCCTTCATATCAGTATACCAATATAAAAGTACCCTAGTCTACTGCAATATTAAAATTGAAATCCTTAACATAAAATATGTGTAAACAAATGTATAAAACATGCAATCGAATACATAAAATACAAATGCAGACCTAAATTGTATCAACTTATCTAATCTAACCTTTTTAAACAAACTACATTCATCAACTAACTGAATGCATCATATATTATAAACGGAAAAAAAATCAAAATATAGATACAAGTTAAATATGTACATATATAATACTAACTTGCATCATCTACCGGCTATACAAGAAAAGGAGTGGAGGCGGAGGAGGAAGGAGTGGTTTCACGTGAAAAGTGGGGGTGCAGACATAAGTGGAGAGGTAAGAAGAATAGAGAGGAGAGAAGAAAGGCTGATTGTGGAGAGAAAAATGAATAGGAAGGGTATAAATTTGATTGAAATGGAAACGTACAGGAAATTAGAAAGGAAATAAATGAATGGAATAAAACGTATAGGAGTTTAGAGAGGAAATAAATAATTGAAATAAAACGTATAGGAAATTAGAAAGGAAATAAATGAATGCGTAAAGAACGTATAGAATTTTATATGTTTCAAAATCAACGATACAATTAAAGCAATTTTATTATTTGGCAGGTTATAAGTTTTATATTTATTTATTTCCTAGATCTCAATTCATTGCCTATTATATTAAGAAGATTTATTATTATTATCAAACGTTCAAAAAGTTATCACCCCAAAATACAGAGATGACATAACAACACCTAGAAGCATAGATTTAGGAAATATTATTAAAGCAATAAATTTGATTGGATGGCACACTTTGAATTTTGAAACGGAAGGGAATTTTGAACGAAACAAAATGAATGCACTATCAACAGTCACCCTATGATATAGCTAGAATTTTAAAGCAATTAATTTTGATGTTTGTACATCACGTCATCAGTTTGAAAAGGCAAGGATAAAGGGGAAAAAGAATGGACAGAGAAATGTAAGCAAACGGAAAATTATAAAGGCAAAAGATGAAACAGCTAGTCTTGTTTTGTTTTTTTCAATGGCGAGAGAAACATGAAGATGAATTTAGGCAAGCATATATATTAAAAGCAGAGAGGATGGAGAGGTAATAAAACTTCAATAGGAAGAAAATATATAGCTTAAATTTTATTCTGTAACCGAAATCATAAAAAAAGGAAACGAATATGTATAAAATAGGAGAAAGAATAAGGTAATATCAACGGTCAAATTCCCTGGATTTGAGCTGAGCAATTTGTTATTATTTTTGTCCAGCACGTTTCAAAGTTTTAATTTTAAAAGAAACGGAAATTGCCCATTGATTCATCAACGTGATTTAATCAAAATAAAAAGGAAATGAAGAGTAACTGTCAAACGTTTTGATTTGGTGAATATTTACAGCAATTAAACAGTAAAGAAAATAAATGAGCCAATATAAAGTCAAAGAAGGTCACGAATAAATTTATTGAATACATTGAAAATGGAAACGGCAAGGTAAGCTGAATTCAAGGAATGGGGAAATCTATCCAAAGATTGAAAAATTTACTAAAGCAAATAATAATTTGAACGGTAGGAAAAATGGTAGCTACCCACTGATTTAGACCAATTAAGGCGATTAATAGCTTGAATGGATATCACGTTCAAATTTTGAAATGGGAGAAATAAAGTCAAAATTAAAGGTACCGTTACCTCGAACAATTTATTTTAATAGAATGTGTCAGTGCATGCAGTAGAGCACACTACTATTCAATTTGTACTTTTCTTCTTTATTAGTAGGTTTATCACGTAAAAAGTGAGAATTTGAAATTATTTACAAATATGAAATATTTATTAACAGGGAGTTTGATTTCTTTATTAGTATAATGATATATACGTATAGGAACTTTATGCGTTAGTTATTAAGACATATACACTTAGGCATGTCAGTTATACTATACTATATTATAATTTATTATATTATCTTATATGTATGTTTGATTTTAATAAATGTAAGTTTGATTTTTTTATATATATGTTTGAAACGCATGTGTATTAAATTTATTATATTTGTATTTAGAATGAAAATTTTTGTTTCAAAATATTATTATTTAAAATTTCTCAAAAATCTAATTAAGTACGCTAAATAAAACCATTAAAAATTAACAAAACTTTATGGGTCGTTACACTCTCCCCCACTCAAAACTTTTCGTCCCCGAAAAGGAAGAAGGGAGGAGAATAGAAATGACTAGAAAGATAAATAGATTGAAAGACAAGGATTAACAATTTATTTAACTATATACATTTTATTTGAAATATTTATTTGAAAACTTCATTTGAAATTACATTTTCTTTAATACTTAAAAAAGTATATTCAAAACCCATTGGAATTAAATATGTTAAGTAACACTTAACAAATATATGAAATTATTTGAAAACAATCTATTTACATAATTAGTTATATTTACACAGAAGCTATTGAAAACATTAAATCTATAATTCATAAGTCTGTAAATTTATCTCGAAATACTTTTCAAATATTATCAATAAATTAAGAATCATTCTTTAAATATGTTGTATTTACTTAATAACTTCTAAAATATTTACAATATTTAAAACCTTCTATTAAACTAAGAAGTATATAAATAACAATATTTTAAAGATTATATTCAAAAAGGAAAGGAAGTTAGTTTCAGGAAACAGAATATAGGTGAGTAAATAAGCTGATCAGATAAGATAGCTTCAAAAGAATAGTATCGGGCATGAATAATAAATCTAGAACCATAAGAAATTTATTTATTTATTTTTTTTTTTCTTCTTCAAAATTAATATAGAATTTTCTTGTTGAAAATATTTTTGTATAAAATACTTTTATAATAAAATATTATTATATCGAAATAAATTTTCCTTTCGAAAATACTTTTATAACTCGATGTTTCAACAAGTTTATCCTCGTTCTTGCAGACTCTGGCCATGCGTTGATCAGGCGCAAAGCTAGAATTCTTCAAGTACTAAGTAGACTTGTTTCAACACCCAGTGAAAATACTTGGAGAAACCTTTTAAAACAACAGATATGGAAAGTACGATCCAAACAAAACAATCAAACCTAAAACCTTTGTCCGATCATGGTTCGCAGATACACAATGGTTACGCCTGGTTCCCCCAGGAAACAATCCATATCCGTAAGCTTTCACAGCCCTGCGAGTTACGCCATGATGACTAGTAGGGTGCAGGATACACAATGGTTACGCCTGGATCCCCCAGGAAACAATCCGTACCCCTAGGCAAGACTCAGCCAGGCACTTGCGCTACTATTCGCGACCTACACAGATTGCAGGATACACAATGGTTACGCCTGGTTCCCCCAGGAAACAATCCGTACCCCTAGGCAAGACTCAGCCAGGCAATTTCGCTGTGCATTCACGAGAGAAAAAGAAACCATGGGTTACGCCAAGATGGGAAAAACTCGAGTATTACATCCGGAAAACCGAAAATCAGAGAGAATAATATCGATAGAATGAATCCACGATGTGGCCACAAAGCGGATATCAAACAGAAGGCACTTTCCATATCCTTACTTGGAAAATATATATTATATAGTACCTTTTCAAATCACTTTCAAATATCGTACTTATATAAAGTCCATATATATAGGATTTCATTTTTCCCAAATCGAATACTTTCCAAATCAATAGTAGATCAAATCATACTTATATAGACTTCGATTATATAAAATCTCTTTCCAAATTGAGTACCTTTCAAATCAATAGATTTCAAATCAACTTCATACTTATACAATCATTTTATATAGGTTCGACCACTCCCAAATCAAGTGCTTAATAATATAAGGTACTCAAATTTCAAATCATTTCAATATCAGTTTCAAAATCATATATGATTTCACCAAATTTTCTTCCAAATTAAATATCTCAATTTCAAAGTTCCCATAATAATAGGTTTGGAAAATAATCCCAGTTTCCAAATTAAAATAATTCAAGTCAAACAAATTCATTTTCAAAATCACCATATAAGTACTGGTTTTAATTTCAATTAAATTTCAAAACCAAATATTTTCTCAAAATCAATTATACTAAAAATAGTTTCCAAATTTATAAGTATCCCTTTAAAACTTTTAAACTATCTATTTCTATTTGAAATATCCAATTTACCTTTCTGAAAACCATTATTCAAAACCATATTTTTTTTCAAAACATTTCAAAACTAAATTTATATTCTTTATCAAACATTTTATACTCCTTGAAATTTCTTAGCTTTGAAAATTTAATCTCGATTTGGAAGTGTTCGAACATTCAAAATAGTTAGGGAAATCAAATTTTCAATTCAACAATTGAAAATCAACAATAAATCAATAAACCAATTATTAAATCCGAAACTCGAGGACCGAACACCGGTCTCATTTTAAATTGTTTCAAATATATACTTAGATCTTTCTAAAATATCAAATTATACTTCGGAATTTGAAATCAAAAACGGTTTTACAAAATCACTTGCATAGCGAAGCTATTAAAGTGGCCACTCCCCCACTTTGAAACTCGAAAATCAATGTCGATGATGCGTGCACTCATCACCGAAATTATTCCCCAGCGACATAAGTGAGTTTTGGACTTCTATTTTCTTGAAAACTCCTTTGAAATTTCTTCAAAATTATTGGAATTCATTTGAACTCATTTAAAACATTTCTTATTCGGAAAAATACTTTTAAATCGTATTATTTTTATATAATTTCCAAAATCTTAAAACCAATTTCAAAATACCGGAATTCAATTCTCGAATTTCAAATTTAACACTTCAGTTATAAATCGTTTTTATATAATCAATTTCTTATAATTTTTAAAAATTTCAAAATCCTTTCAAAACCTTTTTATATAGAATAACATTTCTTATTTGATTTATCCTTATCGAAAACATTTTCACTTTTATATAAAGAATAAAATCATAGTTATCAAAATAATAATTTCGATATATAAAACAATTTCAAAAATGCAAACATACCCGATTTTCAAAGGATAATTTTAAGAATGGATTTCAAACAAAGATGGAGGTTTAAATTAGAGGAACTCTAATCAATAGAATCCTGATACGAAGATAGACTCAACGAAGTTGAGAAAATCAAAATACAAAATAGAAGATGGATATACCTCTATAAATCTCGAGCGACCTTAACCGGGTCAACCGTGACTTCAGGAATATAATTGATGTGGAATTCTAAAGCAAAACGACATTTGATTGCCATAGATAGAATTCGGCATATAGATATAGCAGCATCATAAACCGAGGATACAGAAATCTTCGGTGAATCAATGCCAATTGCAAAGGAGTTTTCATCCCCCTTTACAATCATTTAGGGGAGTTATTGGATACTCCAGAATCAAAAGAATATAAATAGAGAGAGACAAGAATGAATTTTGGAACCGAGGGACATTCCAAAATTCAAAGGAAATCGAGTTAAAAGGAAGAGATTCAACTCGAACGAAAGTGATTCTGTAAATAAATTTACCATATATGTTAAGTTTGCCTAGAACCAAAGCTCTGATACCAACTGTAACGACCCGCTATTTGGACCATTCAAATCGACACTAAAACCGTACATGTCCGACTTGAATAATTCAAAATACCGAATTGTTAATTTAATTTGGCAAACTTAAAATATACAGTAAATAAATCAAACACAGATCACAGACACAGAGTAATATAATGCAGCGGAATAGAAAAAAATAGTAGTTCATGAAGCTACTATATACATCAGAGTTTAAAATAAATACATCAGAATCTCTTGAATACAGAAAAGTCTTCAGTACGAGCCGATGACTTTTCTGAACCAGTCAACTAGAAAACTGAAAGCTGAAACGATAGTTGGATCTCCAAATGAAGCTCCAATCTCCAAAGGTGAGTCTCTAATGCTGTATTACTCAGTCTGACCCGAGCGTAAAGCAAAACACAAAACACTCGAGTCAGGATTAACATTCTTATATCAATAAATTCAACTCAAATGAAATATCAACTGAAATACAATATAACTTAAAGGATGTTTGGGATGTCCATCCTCTAAGGGTCCATAGAACTATCTACAGGGTAGAAATATACACTATTACACCGTGGTCATTCACTTAATTTATACTTCAAACCTAAATATCCATTTCACTTCAAATGATTATATTCCCAAAATAGTATTTGTATAATTTATATGCTGTATACAGTAAAGCACTTTCAAATTCCAAATCGTTCACATCAACCCGACCTTCCCATTCCAATTATAGTAAATCTCATTTTATCAATTTAAATTTTCCTAAAATAACCACTTAAATTTTATAATTCCCAAATTTGGATTTAATATCCCAATTACCCCTTTTATTTCAATATGTTCCATACTTTAAGTATTCAACATTTCAACTAAATTTTTCCCAATCTAGTTTAAAAATTTCCAATTTAGTTCATCCTCAATTTATATCCAATTCAATTCATTATCTAAATAACAAATTTAACTATCTTGGTTCCAAATACATATCCAAATCTCTAAACCATTTAATTACAATATAGTTCATAGCTCAAATATAACAATTTAAAATTTAACAGTTTCATATAGATTCTCGATTTTTACATCACTATTATTTCGTCTTGAACCCTCCCTTATTTGATTCAATATCATTTTAGTGACCTTAAATTTCATTTTACTTAATATTTCTTAATTTTATTTAACCGTGAAATATCTCATTCGATAAATCTCAAATTTGATTTAAATAAATAAATCCTTATCTAAAAACCATTTTAAAAAAAACCAAAAATTTATCTCCCAATCTTAATTGTTCAATATTATTGCAAAAACTATTCGAGATAAAATTTACATAAATATTTATCATAATTTATGTATTTAATCAAATCTTGACTAAACTAGATATAATTAACTCTATATTTATCATTACCCTTTAAATATGTATTTAAGAATTTACATTTAATAAGACCATATATTTCTTATCATATGGTCAAGTGTTACGGATATTATCATTTCAATCCGTACACTAAATGTATACGGGTGGATAGCATTTCAACCCGTAACCCCAAATTTGATTAAATGGAAACCGCTTGGGTCTATCATTTCAACCCATTTCAATTCAAAAACAAACATAACAAAGGGAACTTGCAGTGTGATGACAGGGATGGTGTCAAAGTAAATAAACAAACAATAACAACAATCAATAACAATTCAATAAATAAATCAAATAACCCGAAATAATCGTATTAATTCGCATTGTTACTTGTATAATTATTTCTAGAATCTACACTATCATTTCATGTAGATTAAAGATTATTACATTACAGTTTTTCACTTGTCGTTCCTTTTTAAATTTCAGTTTAAAGCTAAAACAATTAATCCAAACTACGTTCAAATATTTAGAGTATAATTTACCAATTTCTACGACAATTAATGGGTCAAATCTACTAATCAAGTTCACATATGGCGGGGTCAGGTTTTAATAAATCCAGGTCCGTCATATATAATCCGTTAAATTTGTAAACTATACTACCCCAACTTAAACTAGCAAACTAGTTATCATTTAACAATAATAATTAACATCCAATTTAAACAACAATCAATCAAAAATCAATTATTAACCAATCTGTATTATTATCACATAAATAATTAACCGATAATGGTGTCAGGTGTCATAGGTGAACAGATACAGATAATAGCAGTCATAACAGTAAAAACAACTAACAGCAGCATATTTCAATTGTCGTTTCAATTGAAATCAAATTTAATAAATAAAAGAATGTTAATCGTGAGTGATTGCTCACCTTTCGAGGCCAAAGAAGATCGACAACAGAGCAAGCTATGAATTTTGGTCACGCTCTAGAAAATCGAACAAATCCAAACAAAATCGCAAAGCGAAGTAAGAATGAAAGTGGATCTTGACGTGCAAAGCTGAAAGATAGAGTTTGATGGAAATGAATCAGAATCGTATTGATATAATCGGAAAAGAAAATATAAGTTATAAATTATTCCCTAAAACGAATTTTCCTTTAAAACATATATTTAAATAAGAGGGATATATGTATTATACTTATTCCAAATCAAAATAAATTTAAACATAAATTAAATTAATACGCTTTGTAAAACATCAGTGTATATACTCTATTTAAACAACAGACCGATGAACCAAAGATAACTAAATTTCTATAATATAAATACAGACACTTTGTATAAATTCAAACCCTTATGCAAAAAAATATGTACTACTTTACCAATATCATAAATTATCATGTTATGTTTTGAAATGTTACCAACTGTACACAACTGTAAATGACAAAACCAATATATATAACACATAGACAAAGCTTTATATGTATATATACTATACGTAAACCTATTTATATAAACCGACTTATATACGTATAAACTAACATAGATTTAAATATATCACATACACATATAAAAATTAATAAATATACATATACTTTTATCATTGACCGTAAGAGAAAAAACAGAGATTTTTAACTTCATATACTTACAGTACTTTATTCCATGTGTATAATCAAACAGTCTTGCTTTATATAATATAATATATGCTTATAGATATATATATAGCTTACCTTGTAAACATTTAAACATAGACTCAAAGAATTATTATACTATGTATACATATAGCTTACAAATCAATATTCGTAACTTATAATATACCTTGTAACCTATTACTGTAAATATGTATGCTATAAACATACTTATTTTATTAAAATAAATGTTAGTCAGAGAATCAATATGGGTTTGTCCCTTCATATCAGTATACCAATATAAAAGTACCCTAGTCTACTGCAATATTAAAATTGAAATCCTTAACATAAAATATGTGTAAACAAATGTATAAAACATGCAATCGAATACATAAAATACAAATGCAGACCTAAATTGTATCAACTTATCTAATCTAACCTTTTTAAACAAACTACATTCATTAACTAACTGAATGCATCATATATTATAAACGGAAAAAAAATCAAAATATAGATACAAGTTAAATATGTACATATATAATGCTAACTTGCATCATCTACCGGCTATACAAGAAAAGGAGGGGAGGCGGAGGAGGAAGGAGTGGTTTCACGTGAAAAGTGGGGGTGCGGACATAAGTGGAGAGGTAAGAAGAATAGAGAGGAGAGAAGAAAGGCTTATTGTGGAGAGAAAAATGAATAGGAAGGGTATAAATTTGATTGAAATGGAAACGTATAGGAAATTAGAAAGGAAATAAATGAATGGAATAAAACGTATAGGAATTTAGAGAGGAAATAAATAATTGAAATAAAACGTATAGGAAATTAGAAAGGAAATAAATGAATGCGTAAAGAACGTATAGAATTTTATATGTTTCAAAATCAACGATACAATTAAAGCAATTTTATTATTTGGCAGGTTATAAGTTTTATATTTATTTATTTCCTAGATCTCAATTCATTGCCTATTATATTAAGAAGATTTATTATTATTATCAAACGTTCAAAAAGTTATCACCCCAAAATACAGAGATGACATAACAACACCTAGAAGCATAGATTTAGGAAATATTATTAAAGCAATAAATTTGATTGGATGGCACACTTTGAATTTTGAAACGGAAGGGAATTTTGAACGAAACAAAATGAATGCACTATCAACAGTCACCCTATGATATAGCTAGAATTTTAAAGCAATTAATTTTGATGTTTGTACATCACGTCATCAGTTTGAAAAGGCAAGGATAAAGGGGAAAAAGAATGGACAGAGAAATGTAAGCAAACGGAAAATTATAAAGGCAAAAGATGAAACAACTAGTCTTGTTTTGTTTTTTTCAATGGCGAGAGAAACATGAAGATGAATTTAGGCAAGCATATATATTAAAAGCAGAGAGGATGGAGAGGTAATAAAACTTCAATAGGAAGAAAATATATAGCTTAAATTTTATTCTGTAACCGAAATCATAAAAAAAAGGAAACGAATATGTATAAAATAGGAGAAAGAATAAGGTAATATCAACGGTCAAATTCCCTGGATTTGAGCTGAGCAATTTGTTATTATTTTTGTCCAGCACGTTTCAAAGTTTTAATTTTAAAAGAAACGGAAATTGCCCATTGATTCATCAACGTGATTTAATCAAAATAAAAAGGAAATGAAGAGTAACTGTCAAACGTTTTGATTTGGTGAATATTTACAGCAATTAAACAGTAAAGAAAATAAATGAGCCAATATAAAGTCAAAGAAGGTCACGAATAAATTTATTGAATACATTGAAAATGGAAACGGCAAGGTAAGCTGAATTCAAGGAATGGGGAAATCTATCCAAAGATTGAAAAATTTACTAAAGCAAATAATAATTTGAACGGTAGGAAAAATGATAGCTACCCACTGATTTAGACCAATTAAGGCGATTAATAGCTTGAATGGATATCACGTTCAAATTTTGAAACGGGAGAAATAAAGTCAAAATTAAAGGTACCGTTACCTCGAACAATTTATTTTAATAGAATGTGTCAGTGCATGCAGTAGAGCACACTACTATTCAATATGTACTTTTCTTCTTTATTAGTAGGTTTATCACGTAAAAAGTGAGAATTTGAAATTATTTACAAATATGAAATATTTATTAACAGGGAGTTTGATTTCTTTATTAGTATAATGATATATACGTATAGGAACTTTATGCGTTAGTTATTAAGACATATACATTAGGCATGTCAGTTATACTATACTATATTATAATTTATTATATTATCTTATATGTATGTTTGATTTTAATAAATGTAAGTTTGATTTTTTTTATATATATGTTTGAAACGCATGTGTATTAAATTTATTATATTTGGATTTAGAATGAAAATTTTTGTTTCAAAATATTATTATTTAAAATTTCTCAAAAATCTAATTAAGTACGCTAAATAAAACCATTAAAAATTAACAAAACTTTATGGGTCGTTACAAGTGCTTTAATATTTCTTTTTATTATAATTTCCAAGTACATTTGATATTTTATAAACAATCATCATTAACCTTTTTACTAGTCTCCAAGCTTTTAAATTTCTATTATATTTTTAACACATTTTATTTTTAAATTCAATATTTGTTTATAAAATATTTATTCTTAAATCTCAAATCAAATTTCTATTTATCTTTAAATCAATATTTATTTTTAAATCCAATTTTATTTATAAGATTACTTATCCTTAAATTTTAGACCAAATCCTACTTTATAATCTAAATATTTTATTTATTCTAGAAATTTACTAATTAATTCATGAATAAATTCACAATTTAATTCCAAAATTAAATTAATTGTCAAATTAATCTTGGTTGATTTTCAGGAATGTTACAGATTCCCCCACTTAAAAAAAAATTCGTCCCCGAAATTTGCAAGGGAGACGAGAAAGAATAGATGATAGATAAAGAAACGATTGATCTGATCAGATCGAAATATTTATTCCGCATTCGGTTTACCAAATTAGAATATCAACAAATATGAGAATCAACTCATTTAATTACAAAATAATTGGGTTATCTGATCTATGAAGTATACAGGGGTATTGGTTAGTTCGAAGGGATAACTAACCGTTCGTAGAGAATATCGAAACCCAATGAAATGGACAGAAACAGATTCGTCTACGATCTTAGATTAAAGATTTAACTTATTTACGAATTGTTGAGAAATAAAACTATGGGTAGTTCTCATTTCAAACAAACTTGAAAATTTAATCGTAAACGGGAAGGTTACCTTATAAAATTTCCTTTCCTTTATCAGCCCTTGAGGTTGAAGAGTCACCCTTGATTGCATGCACTTTCTTTATTAGAGCTTGCTTCTTTGCTGGATAGTCCTTGATCCTATGTCCCGGCTTGCGGCAGTGATAGCATCCCATAGATTCCTGATCTGGCCTCATAAATGGCTCTCTCAATCCTGGCTTCCAAGGATTCTTGCATTTATTCGAGTAATGGCCATTCTCCAAGCAATTGAGACAAGTAACTTCTTTCACCTTTTTCTTCTGTATATTCTTCTTTCCTTTATCTTTTCTCGATTTCTTTCCACCAAACTTCTTTTTCCTCCAATTCAGATTACTTGTGTTTCCATTCTCCTTTGGAACTTCCTGCTTATACAGAGTATCGTATCTATAACCCATATCAATTAATTCAAAAAAGGATTCCTTAATGTGAGTAGCCATCCTCTCCTGGAATTCCTTGTTCATTCCCCCGAATAAACTTTTCGTTCTTCTTTAACGGTGTACTCACCAATTCTGGACCAAACCGAGATAATTCATTAGATTTGTTCAAGTATTCCTCAAATGATAAGATTCCTTGCTTCAAATCCATAAATTCCTAGTACATTCTAGAGATACCAGCAGATGGCGTATATCGCTGCTCGAACACTTCTTTGAAACAACTCCAAGTAAATTCATCCGCCAGCTCATCCAATGTAACTGTTTCCCACCAAACTAAAGCCTCTTCCTGGAGTTGCCAAGAAGCTATCAATCGCATCTGATCATCTTCCAATCTAAGTCCCTTGAAAATCCTTTCACACGATCGAATCCATGCTTGTGCTTTGATAACAGATTCTTTGCCAGCGAATGGCTTTCCACCAAGTCTAGAAAAGCTTCGATATAAATCAGCCAGATTTGATTGAGATTGAATGGGAATATCTGTCATTGCAAGGCCTTGACTAGCTGAAGTAGTACTTCCCTGTCCCCAATCTCGTCCTCTTCTTCCACTCATTCTCACTATCTGTGAATAGTAAGAAAACCGATTTAGGCATTTGGACGAAATATTTTAGAGAATAACAAAAGATAAAGAGAATGGACTAAGAAATTTGGATTTTGGTTCCACTGGTTATATTCATTCTAGGGTATACTTCACCCTATCTCTAATGAGCCATCTAATGTGTTACACTCCATAGCTAAAGTTCTTACTCAACCTTTAGCTCTGATACCAACTGTGATAGTCTAGGCTTTTCAACCATCGACAACGGCCAATCTCGACTGGTAGGCTTTTCAACCATCCCACCCCCGCCGTGGCTTACAATGGTACCCTAAATTTGTTTTTACGGCCAGCCTTACGACTGTCACGCCTTACGGCTAACCAACCTCTTAAAGAGGACGTGTATGGGTAAGAGTCTCCTGCTCGCCACCTAACAAAAAGCGAGAACCCCCATCACGTTTCACCTAGATAAGCAAGACTTGTGTGAGCAAACAAAAACATTTGGTCTTTAAAACAAACAGAAGGATTTTAAATTTGAAATCCGCAATGCTTATGGAAAATGAAACTACCATAAGGCCTCCTGGCACACACACAATGCAAACGCACACATGGGGGAGATTTCTCCTTATGATAGTCAAACATGCTTACTACGCAAAACTCCTTTTATATTATTACTAGTGCATAGTGGAAAACCTTTCGAAAATATAATATAAATCCTAGCCAGCATAGGTACCATTATAGTATGCCTACTATAGCTGCCATTTTAAATGGAAGGTTCTACAACTAAAACTGTACAAGGCTCGTATTCGATGAATAGATTTTCAACAAATGGTCAGGCTAAGGAACTTCCTATTGCCACATGGGAATGCCTCTGGCGGGACGCCCCGAGAACCAACCCGGCTCTCTGCTAACACAAGGCCGACTACCCCCTTCTCGGGGAATAAAACCTAAGATATGCCACCCCCGGTCCTTTGGGACCATTATCCAAGGATCCTCTACACCAACAACATCACACAGTAATAAATATACTACGGTGCCCACATGACTAAGAATCTGGGCTCCATACCATGATACTAGCCTTTTCCAGAAGGAATGGTCATACCCTAGGGGAGCTACACCTAAAACCTTGCCGCATCATTCATGTTTCGACCATTACCGGTTTGTGAGGCTCGATGAGGTCTCGTCCACAAAGCTACGCTTTTTCACAAAGCCATGCTTTGATCAACAAATAATCAGCAGCATTTCGTATGTCACATTACCAAATTGGGAATGTATCACTAGTAACCATCAATTACATAATCTATGAGCTCGTACGTCTCAGAGAAGGGTGTTAAGCTAAGAGAATAAATTCTCAGCCACCAAACATAAATGTATTTGATAGAAACTGGTTTTACATCTCAACGTGTAATGTCAAACACACATCCATACTAGTCTGTTCTGGGTTCGAACAGAACCGAAGGCACTTCCGAAGTAGCCCTTGCAATCCGGGTATCCACAATCCAGATCGGACTTCCCATCACTTAGGGAATCTCTATACCGTAGCTACTCAGTGCAGAGACAATCGATAGGTCATCCTATCGTTCTCGCAAATACCCGGTCTTCACCACCGGTCTTCAAATGTTATCCATAACGACGTATCATTATTCGAAATGGGTTATATGACACAAGGTCCTCTCTCGGCTAAACCGAATATTGAGCGCAATATTTAAAAACATATGGATATAGGGTTTCAGTTAAGTCACAAATTTAAAATTCAAAACTATTTCAAATGGTTTAAACCAATTACCATTTTAAATCTTTAAACAAAAAGATTTATTCCGCAAAGTTCACCCAGTTTCATAAAGATCCATTCACGGATTTCAAAAAAATTTCCATTTTAATTGGATTAACTCATTTAATCTTTAAATCAAATATTTAACTTATAGCTTTCAAAAATGTTTCCAAAGATTCATTCATAACTTAGAAAACCAATTTCAATTCAACTTGAAATTCCTTTAATACAAATTGGAAATTCATTTCTTTTAAGAAAGCATTTATCATTTGGACACAACAGTTTTTATTTTAGAAAAAAATCCGATTTAAATTATACAAGTTAAAGTTTTTCAAACTTGGGTTAAATTTAATTCCCCAAAACAACACTTTAAAAATGGTTTAAAACCCATATAAACTTGTATGACCTTTTACATCATAAATTCTCAAAGTAGAATTCAATTTCAAATATTGAATTCAAATTTAAATTAAATTTCAAAACTAAATTAAGTTATTCAAAAATAACTTTTATTTTCAAAACACCTTTTTAAAAGCTTTACACTTTTAAATCTGATCCATTTCCAAAACCATTGGATTCAAAAATTCGTGTTTTTTAAATTATTTAAAAAATCTGTGACTTAACCAATTTCCACGTGCAATCCATATTTGTGTGTGTATAATGTAGTCCAAGTGGTTTTACACAATAGTGCACAACATCAATCATATCAATATTGATAAGCGGTATAGCCCATAACGCTTATCTTCATTCACAGAACGTAAATTTATCAATCACAAAGATTCACTATTACGATTTGATGTGGGTTTCAGATAACCAACTGGAATCCGACTCCCTGTCGCATTGAAATCCAAATGTCGTTTTACGGGTCAAAGGGTTTTCATATTTATACAACAGTATATTCATCACAGATATAACAGCTCAGCACAAAGCATTACACATCATCACATCACATATCAAATATATCAATCCATCACATAACATTCAATAGCAATCAAACATCTTTAATTAAGGTGAATAATTAAATCGGGTGGTTTTTAATTTATCAACAACATAGTTACTTTCATTAGAAATCTTTAATCAATGATTAATTATCATTAACTACAATTGATTAAGTCTTAATTACCTTCATAAATTTATCATTCTTTAATTAATTATCTTAATTAATTAACCTTAATTGTAATTAATAAAATCTTAATAAATTATTCCTTAATTAATAATGATTTCTTAGTCACTTTAAGTTAATTAACCTTTAATTAATTATTCTTAACTTAATTACCTTAATTAATTAACCACATTAATTAATTATTCTTTCAAGTAATTAACCCTTAATATTTGATTAATCAATCTTTAACCTTTAATTATCTTCCCTTAATTACTTTCACTAAGTAATCACTATTTTAATTTAATCATTCATTTATTACTTGATTAATTAACTTGAATTACTAATTAATTTACTTTAATTACTTAAATTATGTAATTTACTTCAAGTAATTAATCTTTTTAACAAATAAAATCTATTAACCATTAAAACATTAATTATTTAACCCAAACAAATAAAGTTTATTAATCATTAAACATTCTAATACTATTAAGTTAAAATAACTTTTCAAAATAAAGGTTATATTTATTTTAAATCATTTTAAAACTTGGTAATTTAAAACAAATTTGTCTTAAAAAGCTTTCTTAACTAATTCAAAACTGGGTTAACATTTAATCTTTACCAAAAACTCAAAAACTGTTCTAGCAAAATTATTTCAAAGTGAGCTTGATTTCTCCTTTAAAATCTGAGACTGCTTCTGCCAAATCCAATGACCCGAGTCTTTGTAGCATCTTCCCGAGTATTGCTTTAGGTTTTTCAAAGATTTACAAGTGAGCACGCTTAATTTTTAACTTTAAATTTTTCTAAATATTTACCCTACGCAACAACCCACTAACTCGAGCCTTACTTCGAGTCGCTTCATGTATTCCTTCGAGTTCGTCCCTGATAAAACATCATCTTCCCCAAACGCCTCAAACCACTGATATATATTGATGCACGTATCCGTGCAAAACCACGCGTACCATCGTCGATCGACAACGAACTCACCAGAACGTCACCAATGATTCCCAGCCTCGATTCGAACAACCCAAAACCCAAAGCAAGTTCGAAATCAAAATCGAGCTATTAATATCGAACTGGAAACCAACCCAGTTCACCCAAACCCCCCTCGCTCCCCCGCTACACAGCACCGGCACCCACGTGCTTCTGTCCAAGCATACACCGATCCACCACGAACTCCTCGCCACAGGTGTGATCCCCTAAATCGCCGTGGTTATGAAGAAAATTCCTCGCGACTAACATTTACAAAATGTAGGGTTTAAACCCTATTTTGATTCAATTCTCAAACTATAATGAATTTAAAAAATTTCCTGTATTTTTCCTACAATCTATGATCATGCTAGCACCTCCATGCCAAGATCCATTCTTCGAAAATTAGCCGATCATCAGAAAAATGAAAAAACCCAATTTACGTTCAACTCGCAACTGCTCGTGATTCCCAATCTTAAAAATCATGATCTTTCTCTTAAGTATCATAACTTTCGAAAACAAAACATATTATATAACTGAATCAAGAAATTAGAACACTTAAATTTTTGACATACTTCAGTGTTTCACTGCATATCCTTGTTTTACAGTAAAACCACTTAATGATTTAATCTGAGAATATTTTTAAAACTTAGATCCCCTAAATTCAAGCAAATTTTGTTTGGTCATCAAACTCTAAAAGGAATTAGAGAAGGAGGAATTGGATTTCGAAAATTGTTAGAAGCCTGTCACTTGCAACAGAGCTTATACCAAGCATGCACCCATAAATTATATACATACAAGCATATTCATTTTCACATCCAAATAGAATTCTTTCATGCAAAAAGTTATCATCACTATGCTTCATAGGATTAAACATATATATCACAGTATAAACCCAGATTAAAGTTTTTGATAGTATGGTTTGCTCACCTGACTTGGATGAAGCAGAGAACAGTGGTTGTTTTCTTATGCTTTGTTTTTTTTCTTTGCATTCCTTATGATTTCTTCTGAATCTGCTTGATGCTTTGCCTTGAATTGGTTTTATGATTTGAGACTTGCTTCAAATTTTAGTTTCCAGCTTCTTTGGTTTGATTTTGATTTCCCAGAATCTTCTTCCTTCCAGATTTTGGTTCTAGCATTTGCTTTTGAATCTAAATATTGCTTTTGCTCTGATTCAAGACTTGGTTTCTATTTCAGAAATAACTGAAGCTCTGATTTTTTTCCTTTACTTTTGGAATTGCATTTTCTTTTGTTTTGATCCTTTTTTTTATATTTTTTTGAAGAACAAGTTGATTTTACAGGTTTTTTTTTAAATCTCCTTTGCTTGATATTTTTCCAGGTTTAAAGTTTTGTGATGTGCAAGATGTCTTTATCTTTTTTTTTCAAAAATCAATGAGGCTAAACAATTGCAAGGGAAGCTGAAAAGTTTTATTATATTTCTTTTATTTTTAAAAGTTGAATGCCATTTGTCCAATTTCTTTTTGCATGTTGTACACTTGTCATATGTATGAAAAATTGTGTTTAAATCCTTTGACTCAAATTGTTTTTGTAAATTTTTGTTTAATCCTCCATATAATTATATTTTCATGTATACATATGCCTTAAATTTTTAATGTTGTTTATATTTCATTTGTATTTTTATCTTTGGACAAATAAGATTTTCATCCCGATATTTTTTACATCACAATTTTTTTCAATTTAACTCACTATATTTATATACATATAATTTATACATTTTATATTCATGCATTTCTTTTATTATTTGTTTTTTTGTACAACCTTTAATAGGAAAAGAATGATTTAAAAACTTTGGTTTCATATTAACAAATGACCACTCATTATTTATATAAGAAAATTTAACTTAAAAATAATATTTTGAAAATGAGTGCATTAATTTTTCTTTTTATTACAACTTCCAAATACGTTTAATATTTTAGAAACAATTATCATTAACCTTTTTACTAGTCTCAAAGCTTTTAAATTTCTATTTTATTTTTAACACATTTTATTTTAAAATTCAATATTTGTTTATAAAATATTTATTCTCAAATATCAAATCAAATTTCTATTTATCTTTAAACCAATATTTATTTTTAAATCCAATTTTATTTATAAGATTACTTAACCTTAAATTTTAGACCAAATTCTACTTTATAATCTGAATATTTTATTTATTCTATAAATTTGCTAATTAATTCATGAATAAATTTACAATTTAATTCCAAAATTAAATTAATTGTCAAATTAATCTTGGTTGATTTTCAGGAATGTTAAACTGGCCATGCGTTGATCAGGCGCAAAGCTAGAATTCTCCAGGTACTTAGTAGACTTATTTCAACACCCAGTGAAAATACTGGAAAAACTTTTAAAAAATAGATATGGAAAGTACAATCCAAACAAAACAACCAAACCGAAACATGTCGATCATGGATCACGATACACAATGGTTACACCTGGATCCCCCAGGAAACATCCGTACCCGTAGGCCGACTACCGCAGCCCTGCGATTATGCCATGAAGACTGGTAGTACCGCAGATACACAATGGTTACGCCTGGATCCCCCAGGAAACATCAGTACCCTTAGGCTCTCGTAGCCTCTGCAGATTACGCTACCAAGCGAACCAATAGATCACAGATACACAATGGTTACACCTAGATCCCCCAGGAAACATCCGTACCAGTAGGCTCTCGCAGCCCCGGTGAATTATTCTATGCAGTCGCGCTCGTAATACCACGGATATCGCCATGGAATTCGATGGACGCTCGAGTATCATATCCGAAAAAACCAAATCAGAGAAAGAATAATATCGATAGAATGAATCCACAGTGTGACCACAAAGAGGATATCAAGTAGAAGGCACTTTCCATATCTTTACTTCGAAAATATGTATCATATAGTAGCTTTCAAATCATTTTCAAATATCATACTTATATAAAGTCCATCGTATATAAGATTCCATTTTCAAATCAAACACTTTCCGAGATCAATAGTATATCAAATCATACTTATATAGACTTCGATTATATAAGCTTTCACTTTACAAATTGAGTACCTTTTTCAATCAACAGTTTTCAAATAAACTTTATACTTATACAAATCCATTTTATATAAGTTCGATAACTCCCAAATCAAAGTATTTAAATAAACAAGGTTCTCAATTTCAAACCATTTTAATATCAATTCAGTTTCAAAATCATATATGATTTCACCAAATCATTTCAAATTCACATTCTTTATCAAAATAAAGATTAAATCATTTACAAACCATTTCAATCATCAAAATATCAAAATGGTTACAGAGTTTAAAACCATCTCTTTTAAAATCTTCAAACTATTTATTTCTGTATGAAAAATCCAGTTTACCATTGGAAAGATTTTTATTCTATATATAACTTTATTCAAAACATTTCAAATCTATATTTCATACCAGTATAATTCAACATAGTCTTATTTATTTCACTTAACCAATAGTTTCAAACTTATATAAATCATATTACTTTATACATTAACCAGACCGAACTAAACTTATATTCTTTATCAAATACCCTATGCCTTTCAAAATTGCTTAGCTTTGAAAAGTTAACCTTGATTTGGAAGTGCTCGAACCTTAAAATAGTAGAAGAAATCATATTTTAAATCCAAGAGTTGGAAATCACCAACAAATAAGTAAACCAATTCCAAAAGATAGGGTTATACCAAAACAAAATCTAAATCTCGAGGACTGAACCACGGCTTACTTTAAATCATTTCAAATATATATATACATATATCTTTCAAATATCAAACCATACTTCAAAATCTAAAACTAGAATTTGGTTTCACAAAATCACTCGCATAGAAAAGCTACTAGATTGGCCTCTCCCCCACTCAGAAACTTTAAAATCAATGTCGATGATGCATGCATTCATCACCGAAATTATTTTCCAGCGACATAAGTGGGTTCTGGACTTTTTTTCTTGAAACTTCGTTGAAATCTCTTCAAAATCATTGGAATTCATTCGAATACATTTTAAACATTTCTTATTCAAAAAATATTTTTAAATCATATTATTATTATTATTATATATTTTCCAAAATCTTAAAACCGATTTCAAAACACCGGAGTTCGATTCCTCGAAATTCACATTCAAAACCTTTCAGTTATAAATCATTTTATATAGGTCAAATTCTTATAAATTTTCAAAATTTCAAATCCTTTCAAAGCTTCAAATTTCTCATTTTAAAAGGTATATAATCCATATTGAAAACGTTTCACTTTTTTATACAAAATAGGGTCATCCTTATCAAAATAATAATTTCGATGTATGCATAAAATCAAAATACAACCAAACACAAATTCCCAAAGAATGATTCAAGGATAGATTTCAAACAAATAGGTATTCAAATTTAGAGGACTCTAATCAAATAGAATTCTGGTTCGAAGATAAGCTTGAACAAAGATAAGATAATTTAATTACCAAATAGAAGATGAATAAGCCTTTATAAATCGCGGGCGACCTTATCTGATCAACCGTGATTTCATGAATATAATTAATTCGGAAATCTAAGGCAAATCAACATTCGATCGCCCAAGATAGAACCCAGATAGAGCAGGATATAGCATCATAAATCGAGGATATAGAAATCATGGGTGAATCAATGCCAATTGTAAAGGTGTTTCACCCCTTTACCAATCATTCAAAGATTTACGGAACCACCGATCATTACAGAGGTCATTCAAGGTGGAGTTACGCAATGCCCCAAAATCAAAAGGATAAAATATGGAAGACAAGACTGGATTTTAGAACAAGTGGGAGTGTAACAACCCATTTTTTTTAACAAGTATTTTTCACTTGTATTTTTAAAACTTTGGGGTTTATTTAAAGTGATTAAAAATATCAAAAAAAAACAATTGACCAAATTTTTAATTAAATAATAAGATCTCTGAAATTTTGACATGGTTAAGAATAAACTTTAATTTGGAAATTTGGGGTTTTGTCGAAGATGGTAAATAACTTAATGTCTAGCAAAATCAAGTTTTAATTAAGAAAACATTAATAGCTTAGGTGGTTAAGACATCTGGGCTATTCACGACAGGTCACGAGTTCGAGTCTTAGCATGGTTAGAATTTCGAATTTTTTTGTGTATAAATGAACTAGGAAATTACGCCTTAAAAAAGGCGCCTAAATTTAGCGAATAAATACCGTGTGTATATATATATATATATATATAAGATTATATATAGGAAAACTTATAGAACTTTAATCCGTTATTTTTCTCTTTCCAGAAAAATTTACTTCCCAATTTATATACATATATAATTTGATTTAAATCATTTCCTTAAAATACTAAATATGGAAATTTAAAGTGTGAAACGGTTAAATTTGTTAAAAGACAACTCCATTTGAATTTTAATAAAAGGAATTTTGTATATATATATATAATATGTGAAAACCAATTAAGTTTGTTAAGTAATAATTTTGAAGAATTTAGTGTATTAATGAACTGTTGGATTTCGCGTTTAAAGGACGCGTAAAAATCTATGGTAGGTAACGGAATAAAACGTATAAACTTAAAAATGTTATTTTTATAGAAATTTTTGATGTTCTGTATTACGTCAGTTTGATGTATTGTAAAAAAATCATATTTTTAATATTTTTGGATATAAAATATCAGTCAGTGATTTTATAGCAAACGTTATTTTGTTTTAACGGACAGTTTGGTTTTTTTTAAATAAATTTATATACGTTTCATTCCTAAAGCCTTACATAATTTTTGCCATTTCATTTATTGCAATCAAACTAAAAATCAAGATTGATAAACTAGAAATGAATCACACATATAAGTAACGTCCAAATCTGTTTATCCACTGTTTCAAGCAGTACTACACAAAATCAAGTTCCTCAATCACGCATAAATATTGAAATCAAAGCTTCTCATAAAATTTGCAGTAATCGCATGCATTAATTTCAATTGGCAGTTTTAAATCTCGCAAGCCATATTCCCACAATCAACGCATGTTTTAATAAATATGGGTAACGCTCAAACATTTATAACTGAGAATCGATATCACACATATAAAGATCAAATCAAATTGCTAACCGTGGTCCCTAAAAATCACCTCTTCTATTGCCTAGTCAGTTTGAAATTTTAGTGCTTATTATCTTCCTAAAGTAACGCATGCTTTTAACACAAATTTCTCATAACGTTCAGATTTATTTCTCCTGCTAATTATATCACGTATAAATTACCTACAATCAATGCATGCACTTTAAAGACTGAAACATGCATATCCTATATTCTCCCATTCTCTGCTTCCAACAGCTCTACCAAAATCAAGTACATGAATCTCGCAATTCATTGAATAAATCAAACCATTTATCACGCTTGCCATTTTTTTTTCCTCTGCTTTAATCACGTATCTATATTCACAATTTATGTCAATATAACTGATGCTTGCTTGCCCTTCCTTTGATCAATATTCCCTTAAGTAACGTTCACGCATTCATGTTAACAACTTTATATCTGTGTAACTGACATGCTATATCAGTGGTTCTTTCATCACGCAAGAAGATCTCAATCAAACCTTTTCGAACATATTCTTTTGTTCAAAAACTGGAAATGTGTTTTGCCTTTTCTTTTCTCAGTAATAAAATCACGTATTCATATCTTTCGTCTCTAATAGCTTCAAGTCTTCAACTGATTGCTCTCCCTCCCCATTGATCTTGCAGCAGTTCAAATCTTTTTAATTTTTGCAACGTTCGAACTTTATCTATTTCCTTTGAACTGATGAGGAAATTTCGGAGTCATATCAACCAAATTTATATCAATAAAACTGATGCTTTTACCTCTCCTTTAATTCGCGCTGCCTATATATATACCCACCTCACCAGTTTCTTTCTCCGCATCTAAATATCTCTACCTTCCCCTTCCTCGTACGTTCAAGATCCATCAGGTAATAAGTCTTATTGTTTTTTTTTTCCTTCCAGTTTTCCTTCCTCTTTCTCTTGATGTTGTTCTATCTGTGCCTTGCTCGGCCACACTACTATTTATTCACTTTGTCTTTCTATGAGACTCTTATCATCTGCCTTGAACTAAACATATGGGATCTGGATATGTTGAACTGTTTTTGTTTTGGAAAGTTAGGTCTAGAAACAGAGAGGAAGTGAGATCTTGTGTGTGTGTTATAGGCTTAACTCTCGACACATAGGTAGTGGAATGTTGTGCAGATTTGTATATGGGAACTGTGTTGATGTCATGCCAGGTAAGTTGTAGGGCCTGGGAGTTATTTTGGGAACAGATCTGTCGAAGAAAAAAAAAATATACTTGAGGTATAAATTGCGTGAACATAAGATGGTCTGGACTTGTTTGAGAGGAGTAGGAAGGGCAGTGTTGTCAAAATATTTAAGAAAGAGGGATGGGTTCATTTAGTAAGGATCTGATGATGCTTAGTTTTTTTGTTTTGTTGTTGCGTGAATATGTGTTGGCAGGGATGTTAGACTGGGTTGTGCATTGGTGTCACCGTGTACGTGTATCACAGTCACAAATATTTAGAAGCATGCATTTGTTTTGTATCTGGTTAGGAGTTGTTTTGGTTCGTGTAGAGGTCTGATAGGAACAGTGAGAAACCCTTTTTGCATGTTTGAGTTGGATGTTAACAAGGCCTAGAGAGTTTTCTTTCATTTGCAAAAAAAAAAAAAGAAAAAAAAAAGAAAAGAAAAAAAAGAAAAAAAAAACAAGGGGTGAGGATGGGAAAGAGGTAGGCTAGGACTGTGAGTTCAGTTAGTCTGCATATATGTAACCTTCATATGATAGAGGAAGCAGAGAATAAGGAGGAGAGGAGATGTACACATTCAGTAGATGCTTTGATTTAGTCGCATGATTTTACTCGAAGTCGTTGCATAAAATTCTCGAAGTCTTTATATTTTGTCCCGAAGATTTGTTGCATTTTTCTCGAAGAAATTCCATGGTTAGCTTGAAGAAGTGGGGTTGTGGCGCGTGTAGCTGATGATGAATTCCTGTCTGATTGTAAGTTTGTAAAGCCTGCAAGTTTAAATTTAGACTGTAAAGAAATATTGTAAGAACTTAGGTTGATTTGCAGTAGTAGATGATATTTTTAGTAGTTGGATCCAGGTAAAAGGAAAAGAAAATAATGAATGAAAGTGGCAGAAGAGATGTAAGTATGTGGAAATGTTGGCGTGAGTGCGTGTACGCGAGTAAGTGTAATGGAAGTGTGCACGTGTACATGTACCCCGGCATAATAAGAAAACTCCACCATTTTGCCTTAGTTTGTCTTTAGGAAATTTTATCATGGTTATAGTGTTAGCATAGTTCGTGTGTTTGGAAATGTTTTGGTTGTTGTACACGGTAGAGTGGTCGAGCAAGTCAAACAAAAAAATTCTCTCCCTACTTTTAAATTTTTCTTTGACCGTAAATTCTAAAGTCGCGTATTCAATATTTTGAATCTTGTTCTAGATTTGAATCTAAGCTTGACATCCGAGGGATTTTGATCGTTACTCTCTATAGTTCTTTTCCGGTGAATCATCGTTTTGAAATTTAAAATTTTCTGCAGCATTCAGGTGAGTTTTTCTCACCAGACAAACATGCCTATATTTCTGTGAATTATCGCAAGTGTATGTGTAAATTATTATTTACCTGTTATCTGTCTGTAATATAACGTAGGATGTTAAACTCCATTTAAATTGACACCTCATCAATTATTTATCTGTTGTAATATTTCTGCAGTTATATTGTTAAATGTTTATTTACTGATTTAAATCATCACTGCAAGTTCCCTATAAATTTAAATCGTTAAGGCTGAAATGATAGGCCTAAAACGATGATTATTATGCATTTATTCAGTTAACTGTTAAATTTTAACTTGGGATTGCGGGTTTGAAATGATAGAACCCGGGGTTTGTAAAATTGCGGATTGAAATGATATAAATCCGTATCACTTGACCTAGGCTAGAAAATTTTATACAGACCCGTGGTTCCTATAATATTTTTCTGAAATATTTTAAAATTATTTTTAAATGGAAGTTTATAATATTGTGGTTTAATGTATTTAAAGGATTTTTATAAAGATTTAAAAATGATTTTTGAATGAGTTAAGATTTTAAATAAATAAATAAATATAACTTATTTGGAAAAATTCTGGATTTTTGTTAAGATGAGATTTCAGTTAAGAAATAATTGATAATAAGTTGTATTTGGAATTTAAACTAAATTGATAAGTTAATAACCTATTACAGCATTTAAATGCTGTCTTTTAAAATTGGACTGTTTAACCCATAAACTTTAGGTACATTTCATAAGTGCTGCAGAAACTGGAATTTGATTGTTTTAAAAATGTATGGAAATTAATTTTGGGAAAAAGGTGTAAATTTTGGAATTTAATATGTAATTAGAAAAATGTTAAGAAATTGATTTTTTGATGGATTTAAAGGAAGAATTTAACTTTAAAATTTGGTAAAGGCAATAAATTCCAAATAAATTGAATAAATTTAAAAAGTATGTATAAAGTGGAAAGTTTAAATCAATATTTGATATTGAAGGAATTTGAGATATATTTTGATTTTAAAGTACGAATACCATTTTAAACCGTAACCACGGGTTATAATAACGTTTGGTTGGCAAAGAGACCGGGATCGGATATCTGGCATACTCTCTGTCGATACCGAAAACCACTTTGACTAACCGTGTACGCGGTGGAGATCCCAGAATGAAGTAGGATGGTGGTGACGGTTCCTTTAAGGTAAATACGTGGACCCGACTCCCGTGAGTTGGCATAAGGTGGCTAAAACAGGAGCGATTCTCGGATTAATGAGGTAGCACCTCTGATCGAACGCACTTCTTCGTATGCCATTCTATTACTCCTGTGATTGTTTTGGTGCGCACCTTTGATTTGGGAGTGTTGTTCGAGGTGGGCGGTAACTGCGGCTACGCGTTTTCACCGGTCCGGATAGCAATTGGTATATCTACCCTGGCATTGCCTAGTTGTGCCGTGTCACCTACCATAGCGAGCCTCCTACGAGTTTCTATTTGTGTCGTACCTATGGAGTATCCTCTGGTAGCTTCCCGATCAGGAGGTATTACGGTACTGTATAGACTATTGGCATTATTTGTGTTAAGGGCTATATGGGTAACCCCTTAACGCTATTAAAAAGTAAGTTTATTTTACAATTAGACACTATTATAATAGCGCAATATACTACATAGTAAATAGTTTAACGGATCCTTAGAGGATGGGCGGTCCCAAGCATCCTTTAAGTTACTTGCTCTATATTACAGTACACTTGAATTAGCTTACACTATATAAGTATGTATGTCCTGACTCGAGTGTTTATGTTTTATTTTACGCTCGGGTCAGCCTGAGTTGCAGTTCAGTCATCATCCCGGAGCTAGGACTTCTGTAGATCCTTTCAAGTTGTTGGCTTCTCTCTGTCCGCTATCTTATTTATGAAAACAAGACTTTGGGATTTTTATTTGATGATTTAAACTATATTTGGGATGGAAGACTTTGTAATTTGTATTTGTTGAGACTATTTATAGTGGCTTCATGAACCACTAAGTATTTTTAAATTCCGCTGCGAGTATTCTGATTCTGTGTCTGTGATTCTGTGATTAATTATTTACTGTATATTTTGAGTTCTGCCAAATTTATTTTTACAACGCGGTATTTTGAACAATTCAAGTCCGACATGTGCGGATGCGAATGGTTGAAAACACCGGGTCGTTACATTTGGTATCAGAGCTTCGGCTCTAGGCAAAACATAGAATGTATGGTAAATTTGATTTACAGAATCACTTTCATTCGAGCTTGAATCTCTTCCTTTTTGAATTTTGGAACGTTCCCTGCGGTTCCGAAGTTCATTCGTGTCCCTCACTATTTATTTTTCTTTCGATTCGGGAGTATCCCATAACTCCACTTAGGATGATCTTTATAGTGAATTGGCGGTTTCGCCAATATTCTAATATAGCGGTGAAACTCCTTTACAACTAGCATTGATTCACCGGAGATTTATATTTATCCTCGGTTTAGATACTAGTATCTTTGGTTATTCTGAACTCTATCTCTTCAGATCGAATGTAGATTTACCCCAGAAAATCCACATCGATCTGACTCTTTAAGTCAAGGTTGACCAGGTTAAGGTTGCCCGCGATTTATATAAACTTATCTGGTTTCTTATTCTGTTATTTAACCATTGGATCTTCTGATTCAAACTTATCTTTAAATCAAAATTCTCTTTAATTTGAGTCCTTCAAATTTGAATCTCTATCCTTGATTTGAAAAAAAAATAAAAAATTATTCTTATATTTGGGAAAAATCTAATATTATATATATAAGTATAATTTTTAGAATTTAACTAGTTTTTTAGAGATAATAGTGTTTGATTTCATTTATGGTTTTGTAAACCATTGGTTTTGTCTTATATAAATAATTGAATATAAACATGGTTATAAATTTATTTGGAAACAGAAATGAATTTAAAACAAGAATTTAAGAATTTAATTTCTGATAGTTTCAAACCTTGTGTTTAAAGTCTTAAAAGGATATATTATTATTTAAATTATTTTCGAATATAAATTTGTTTCCAAAGAATTTTAAAAGTTTTAAAAATTAGTGCTCTTCTCTTTGTCGCTGGAAAATAATTTCGGTGATGACTACAATATCATCGACATTCATTTTCGAGTATCAAAGTAAAGAGACCACGTTGTAGCTTTGCTTCAAAAATTTAATTGATTTGAATTTCTAAATATGACTTAATTTATAATACATATAGATATATGATTTAAATTTGATTTGACATATACTATATGTATGTATTTATTTATCCCTAAAGGGTTTGAAGTTAATTGGAAATTTAATTCATAAATTTATGTTAAAAGGTGATTCTAATGATAAAATAAAGTCAAATTTGGAATGAATATTTAAACTTGAATAATATAGTTGGAAAATTTTACTTGTATAAATTGCATGCCAATGTAACTTACCTAAATCATTCAGAAATTAACTACTTAATTGGATAATGTATAATATAAAAGGATTTTTTTAAATAAAAATTTGAGTGGTTATAATAAATGTTATACACTTAAAGTTTCAGTTACAACAAGACAAATAGAGGTAAATAGAAATAAAATAATAATTGAATAATATACAATATCAAATGGTGTTAAAGGAAATTTAGAAATATATTGGAATAGTTATATTAAATATAATCTACTTAATATGTGCGATAAGATATATTAAGAAGAATATATTTAATAATAATCTGGAATAAAGAAAATTAAATTTGTTGAATAAAAGATGATTATTATAAATGACTATACAAATTTCTGATTTTAGAAAATAGTTGGATAATAAGATAATTAATTTGGAAATAGTTAAGATTGATTTAACTTCTGTAAAAATCAAATGAATTAAATCAATTATTGAATATTAATTTAAATTGAATTTATATGGTTTAGATATTGAGAAAAATATTTGACATAGATGAGAAAAATATTGAGAAAAAAAAAAAATTAGAATAAAGAAGAAACTAAATGGGGAATTTAGCTTATTTTGGGAAATGGTAAATTTACTTTAATTAAGTTAAATTATCATTTCAAATTTGGACTAAAATTAAACATTTTAAATTAGAATGTTATAATACCTTATGAAAAATTTGGAGAAAAAAAAAATGATTTTTTTTAGCATTATACAAGTAAATATGTAAATAAATAAATGTTAAAATTTTAAGTATAAATAGATGAAATCAAAGATTAATTTAAAATTGAATTTTATTGTTTAGATTAATGATTCTAGTTTAAGTTTCAATTTAGTTTTCTTTCAGGTTGTTTCTATTCCCCTACCTTCTTCCTTTTCGAGGACGAAAAGTTTTGAGTGGGGGAGAGTGTAACAGCCCATTTTTTTTAACAAGTATTTTTCACTTGTATTTTTAAAAACTTTGGGGTTTATTTAAAGTGATTAAAAATATAAAAAAAAAACAATTGACCAATTTTTAATTAAATAATAAGATCTTTGAAATTTTGACATGGTTAAGAATCAACTTTAATTTGGAAATTTGGGGTTTTGTCGAAGATGGTAAATAACTTAATGTCTAGCAAAATCAAGTTTTAATTAAGAAAACATTAGTAGCTTAGGTGGTTAAGACATCTGGGCTATTCACGACAGGTCACGAGTTCGAGTCTCAGCATGGTCAGAATTTCGAATTTTTTTGTGTATAAATGAACTAGGAAGTTACGCCTTAAAAAAGGCGCCTAAATTTAGGGAATAAATACCGTATATATATATATATATATATATATAAGATTATATATAAGAAAACGTATAGAACTTTAATCCGTTATTTTTCTCTTTCCAGAAAAATTTACTTCCCAATTTATATACATATATAATTTGATTTAAATCATTTCCTTAAAATACTAAATATGGAAATTTAAAGTGTGAAACGGTTAAATTTGTTAAAAGACAACTCCATTTGAATTTTAATAAAAGGAATTTTGTATATATATATATAATATGTGAAAACCAATTAAGTTTGTTAAGTAATAATTTTGAAGAATTTAGTGTATTAATGAACTGTTGGATTTCGCGTTTAAAGGACGCGTAAAAATCTATGGTAGGTAACGGAATAAAACGTATAAACTTAAAAATGTTATTTTTATAGAAATTTTTGATGTTCTGTATTACGTCAGTTTGATGTATTGTAAAAAAATCATATTTTTAATATTTTTGGATATAAAATATCAGTCAGTGATTTTATAGCAAACGTTATTTTGTTTTAACGGACAGTTTGGTTTTTTTTAAATAAATTTATATACGTTTCATTCCTAAAGCCTTACATAATTTTTGCCATTTCATTTATTGCAATCAAACTAAAAATCAAGATTGATAAACTAGAAATGAATCACACATATAAGTAACGTCCAAATCTGTTTATCCTCTGTTTCAAGCAGTACTACACAAAATCAAGTTCCTCAATCACGCATAAATATTGAAATCAAAGCTTCTCATAAAATTTGCAGTAATCGCATGCATTAATTTCAATTGGCAGTTTTAAATCTCGCAAGCCATATTCCCACAATCAACGCATGTTTTAATAAATATGGGTAACGTTCAAACATTTATAACTGAGAATCGATATCACACATATAAAGATCAAATCAAATTGCTAACCGTGGTCCCTAAAAATCACCTCTTCTATTGCCTAGTCAGTTCGAAATTTTAGTGCTTATTATCTTCCTAAAGTAACGCATGCTTTTAACACAAATTTCTCATAACGTTCAGATTTATTTCTCCTGCTAATTATATCACGTATAAATTACCTACAATCAATGCATGCACTTTAAAGACTGAAACGTGCATATCCTATATTCTCCCATTCTCTGCTTCCAACAGCTCTACCAAAGTCAAGTACATGAATCTCGCAATTCATTGAATAAATCAAACCATTTATCATGCTTGCCATTTTTTTTTCCTTTGCTTTAATCACGTATCTATATTCACAATTTATGTCAATATAACTGATGCTTGCTTGCCCTTCCTTTGATCAATATTCCCTTAAGTAACGTTCACGCATTCATGTTAACAACTTTATATCTGTGTAACTGACATGCTATATCAGTGGTTCTTTCATCACGCAAGAAGATCTCAATCAAACCTTTTCGAACATATTCTTTTGTTCAAAAACTGGAAATGTGTTTTTCCTTTTCTTTTCTCAGCAATAAAATCACGTATTCATATCTTTCGTCTCTAATAGCTTCAAGTCTTCAACTGATTGCTCTCCCTCCCCATTGATCTTGCAGCAGTTCAAATCTTTTTAATTTTTGCAACGTTCGAACTTTATCTTTTTCCTTTGAACTGATGAGGAAATTTCGCAGTCATATCAACCAAATTTATATCAATAAAACTGATGCTTTTACCTCTCCTTTAATTCGCACTGCCTATATATATACCCACCTCACCAGTTTCTTTCTCCGCATCTAAATATCTCTGCCTTCCCCTTCCTCGTACGTTCAAGATCCATCAGGTAATAAGTCTTATTGTTTTTTTTTCCTTCCATTTTTCCTTCCTCTTTCTCTTGATGTTGTTCTATCTGTGCCTTGCTCGGCCACACTACTATTTATTCACTTTGTCTTTCTATGAGACTCTTATCATCTGCCTTGAACTAAACATATGGGATCTGGATATGTTGAACTGTTTTTGTTTTGGAAAGTTAGGTCTAGAAACAGAGAGGAAGTGAGATCTTGTGTGTGTGTTATAGGCTTAACTCTCGACACATAGGTAGTGGAATGTTGTGCAGATTTGTATATGGGAACTGTGTTGATGTCATGCCAGGTAAGTTGTAGGGCCTGGGAGTTATTTTGGGAACAGATCTGTCGAAGAAAAAAAAATAATATACTTGAGGTATAAATTGCGTGAACATAAGATGGTCTGGAGTTGTTTGAGAGGAGTAGGAAGGGCAGTGTTGTCAAAATATTTAAGAAAGAGGGATGGGTTCATTTAGTAAGGATCTGATGATGCTTAGTTTTTTTGTTTTGTTGTTGCGTGAATATGTGTTGGCAGGGATGTTAGACTGGGTTGTGCATTGGTGTCACCGTGTACGTGTATCACAGTCACAAATATTTAGAAGCATGCATTTGTTTTGTATCTGGTTAGGAGTTGTTTTGGTTCGTGTAGAGGTCTGATAGGAACAGTGAGAAACCCTTTTTGCATGTTTGAATTGGATGTTAACAAGGCCTAGAGAGTTTTCTTTCATTTGCAAAAAAAAAAAAGAAAAAAAAAAGAAAAGAAAAAAAACAAAAAAAAAACAAGGGGTGAGGATGGGAAAGAGGTAGGCTAGGACTGTGAGTTCAGTTAGTCTGCATATATGTAACCTTCATATGATAGAGGAAGCAGAGAATAAGGAGGAGAGGAGATGTACACATTCAGGAGATGTACACATTCAGTAGATGCTAGAACTTAGGTTGATTTGCAGTAGTAGATGATATTTTTAGTAGTTGGTTCCAGGTAAAAGGAAAAGAAAATAATGAATGAAAGTGGCAGAAGAGATGTAAGTATGTGGAAATGTTGGCGTGAGTGCGTGTACGCGAGTAAGTGTAATGGAAGTGTGCACGTGTACATGTACCCCGGCATAATAAGAAAACTCCACCATTTTGCCTTAGTTTGTCTTTAGGAAATTTTATCATGGTTATAGTGTTAGCACAGTTCGTGTGTTTGGAAATGTTTTGGTTGTTGTACACGGTAGAGTGGTCGAGCAAGTCAAACAAAAAAATTCTCTCCCTACTTTCAAATTTTTCTTTGACCGTAAATTCTAAAGTCGCGTATTCAATATTTTGAATCTTGTTCTAGATTTGAATCTAAGCTTGACATCCGAGGGATTTTGATCGTTACTCTCTGTAGTTCTTTTCCGGTGAATCATCGTTTTGAAATTTAAAATTTTCTGCAGCATTCAGGTGAGTTTTTCTCACCAGACAAACATGCCTATATTTCTGTGAATTATCGCAAGTGTATGTGTAAATTATTATTTACCTGTTATCTGTCTGTAATATAACGTAGGATGTTAAACTCCATTTAAATTGACACCTCATCAGTTATTTATCTGTTGTAATATTTCTGCAGTTATATTGTTAAATGTTTATTTACTGATTTAAATCATCACTGCAAGTTCCCTATAAATTTAAATCGTTAAGGCTGAAATGATAGGCCTAAAACGATGATTATTATGCATTTATTCAGTTAACTGTTAAATTTTAACTTGGGATTGCGGGTTTGAAATGATAGAACCCGGGGTTTGTAAAATTGCGGATTGAAATGATATAAATCCGTATCACTTGACCTAGGCTAGAAAATTTTATACAGACCCGTGGTTCCTATAATATTTTTCTGAAATATTTTAAAATTATTTTTAAATGGAAGTTTATAATATTGTGGTTTAATGTATTTAAAGGATTTTTATAAAGATTTAAAAATGATTTTTGAATGAGTTAAGATTTTAAATAAATAAATAAATATAACTTATTTGGAAAAATTCTGGATTTTTGTTAAGATGAGATTTCAGTTAAGAAATAATTGATAATAAGTTGTATTTGGAATTTAAACTAAATTGATAAGTTAATAACCTATTACAGCATTTAAATGCTGTCTTTTAAAATTGGACTGTTTAACCCATAAACTTTAGGTAGCATTTCATAAGTGCTGCAGAAACTGGAATTTGATTGTTTTAAAAATGTATGGAAATTAATTTTGGGAAAAAGGTGTAAATTTTGGAATTTAATATGTAATTAGAAAAATGTTAAGAAATTGATTTTTTGATGGATTTAAAGGAAGAATTTAACTTTAAAATTTGGTAAAGGCAATAAATTCCAAATAAATTGAATAAATTTAAAAAGTATGTATAAAGTGGAAAGTTTAAATCAATATTTGATATTGAAGTAATTTGAGATATATTTTGATTTTAAAGTACGAATACCATTTTAAACCGTAACCACGGGTTATAATAACGTTTGGTTGGCAAAGAGACCGGGATCGGATATCTGGCATACTCTCTGTCGATACCGAAAACCACTTTGACTAACCGTGTACGCGGTGGAGATCCCAGAATGAAGTAGGATGGTGGTGACGGTTCCTTTAAGGTAAATACGTGGACCCGACTCCCGTGAGTTGGCATAAGGTGGCTAAAACAGTAGCGATTCTCGGATTAATGAGGTAGCACCTCTGATCGAACGCACTTCTTCGTATGCCATTCTATTACTCCTGTGATTGTTTTGGTGCGCACCTTTGATTTGGGAGTGTTTTTCGAGGTGGGCGGTAACTGTGGCTACGCGTTTCCACCGGTCCGGATAGCAATTGGTATATCTACCCTGGCATTGCCTAGTTGTGCCGTGTCACCTACCATAGCGAGCCTCCTACGAGTTTCTATTTGTGTCGTACCTATGGAGTATCCTCTGGTAGCTTCCCGATCAGGAGGTATTACGGTACTGTATAGACTATTGGCATTATTTGTGTTAAGGGCTATATGGGTAACCCCTTAACGCTATTAAAAAGTAAGTTTATTTTACAATTAGACACTATTATAATAGCGCAATATACTACATAGTAAATAGTTTAACGGATCCTTAGAGGATGGGCGGTCCCAAGCATCCTTTAAGTTACTTGCTCTATATTACAGTGCACTTGAATTAGCTTACACTATATAAGTATGTATGTCCTGACTCGAGTGTTTATGTTTTATTTTACGCTCGGGTCAGCCTGAGTTGCAGTTCAGTCATCATCCCGGAGCTAGGACTTCTGTAGATCCTTTCAAGTTGTTGGCTTCTCTCTGTCCGCTATCTTATTTATGAAAACAAGACTTTGGTATTTTTATTTGATGATTTAAACTATATTTAGGATGGAAGACTTTGTAATTTGTATTTGTTGAGACTTTTTATAGTGGCTTCATGAACCACTAAGTATTTTTAAATTCCGCTGCGAGTATTCTGATTCTGTGTCTGTGATTCTGTGATTAATTATTTACTGTATATTTTGAGTTCTGCCAAATTTATTTTTACAACGCGGTATTTTGAACAATTCAAGTCCGACATGTGCGGATGCGAATGGTTGAAAACACCGGGTCGTTACAGGGAGTGTTCCAAAGTTCACGGAATCCTAATCGACAAGAATCTTTCTAACTAGGTGGATACCGAAGAGATGATGTTTAAAAAAATCTTGATTTCAAAATAAGGAAAATTATTTATACTAATATAATCTTTAAAAATCCCTAAAAAATCATTTGGAAATCATATTATACTTCGAAAATACGTTCTCTCACAAAGAAAGGATTCTGAGATTGATTTCACTCATTCTAGGGTATTTCTACCCTATCTCTAATGAGTTTTTGTTTCGTAGGCTAAGGTTTGCCTAAAACCAAAGCTCTGATACCGACTGTAACAACCCGATATTTTCAGCCATTCGCATCCACACATGTCAGACTTGAATTGCTCAAAATACCGCATTGTAAATGAATTTGGAGCAAATGAAAAACAAATCACAGAATCACAGACACAGAAATATCAGAATAACTCGCAGCGAAAAGTAAAATACCATAGTAGTTCATGAAGCTACTATAACAAACTCTCAAAACATAATACATAATATCAGTCTGAAAAACATATACAATAGAAATCTCAAACACATAGCAGTTTATAAATACCGAAGCTGAAATAGAAAAACTGAAACTGAAAGGGAACAGATACTAGACAAGCAGAATCTCCAGTGATTCCTAGCTCCAGGAAAGAAATCCAAAGCTAAGCTGTAAATACTCAGGCTGACCCGAGCATAGAGTAAAACACAAAGCACTCGAGTCAGGACATATATACTTATACAATGTAAACCAACTCAAGTGAGCTGTAATAATAATGCACAATAACTTAAAGTATGTTTGGGATCGCCCATCCTTTAAGAATCAGTTAAACTATAAATTAAATACATCCTGTGGTTAAAATTTCAAAATGGTATTTTATACTTCGAAGTCAAATATCATTTAAAAATTCAAAATAATTCAAAATCCATTCAAAATATCAAATATCGTATGTTTCAAACCACATTCATTTATTTAAAATACCATTTCAACACATATTTCAAAATAGTTTATATTTCAAAACAAATTGCTTCATTCTAAATCATAAAAATGAAGTTATTAAATAAATAATTAAATAATTAAATTTACAAAATTTTAATCTTTCAAAACTCATTCATTCACTTGAATTTATTAAAACAATGAAAATTAAACTTTCGCAGCATTTAGAAAAATGCCACGGAAAGTTACTTTTAAAACAATTCAATTTAACAAAAGACAGCATTCAAAAAGCAGTAATTGGATTACATTAATTAAAATAAAACCTAAGTTAGATTCAACAATGATAGCACTTACAAAGTGCTATAATAGCCTTTAATTCAATTTAGCCCTTTAGTTCATTTATATTAACTACATCATTTACAAATGCTGTAATATCTTTCCTTTAAAAATAATAGCATTTCAAAATGCTGCTAATTAAATTCCAATTATTCACTACACTTTCACAAACCATTAAACTTTTATTTAAACCATTTCAAACTTATAAAATCATATATTGTTCACTTTTATAACCATCATTTAATTTTCCTTAAATTTATGATTTTATAAAGTTAAATTTCCATTCAAAAATCAATATTTAATAATAATTCACTTATTAAATTCCAACATTAAATTTCAATTCATAAAATTAATTTTATAACTTAACCCTAAGTTTAAATTTCAAAATATAACTTATTTTACATTCTATTTACTTAACTTCAAAATTCACTTTTAAACAAAATTCACAATTTTCCAATTTAAGTTATATTTCAAAATTCAACTCAATATTCATTTATTTCCCATTTAACTTATTCAAAATCCATTAATATATTATATAAATCGTTTTAAATTCATTTAATTCAAAATATCATAAATTTATCTTATTTTCATATTTTAATTTAAATTCCATTTATAATTAAATCAAAATTTCCAAAATAACATTTATTTCAAATTTCCACTTTATCATTAATTTATTTCACTTATAAATTCTCAAAAAATCAAAATACTTTAGAAAAATAATTTTTAATTAAGTTTAAGTCTAAATATTATAATATTTACATTTCTAAAATATTTTAAAATTTTTAGAAAAATATATTTTAACCACGGGTCTGTATATTGTTTTCTACACTAGGTAAAATGATACGGGTAATATATCATTTCAACCCGAAATTTACAAGGAAAACCCGGGTTTTATCATTTCAAACCCGCGGTCCCAAGTAAAATGAAATAATTTAAAATCATTCAGGCCTATCATTTCAGCCCATAACGATTTTTCCCTATTCTAAAGTCCGTTCGGGTATGTATCATTTCAACCCATAGTGATTCTATCTATATGGAATTTGCAATGGTGAACTGATATATATATACGAACAGAATAGCATGATATAACAGTAACTTATGATATAACAGGTGTATAAACATGTGTGAGCATCATATAATCCTAGCATAGCAGATATAGCATGTGATATGGTTTTACAGATTCAGTTGCAATCAGTTTACTAGTCATATAAGTACACATTTGTCTGGTGAGAATAACTCACCTATTTAAGCTGGAGATGACAACCAAAACACACAACAAAGAATCTTTGAAGGCATGACAACACGAATATGATTTGAGAGTGGAGAGCCAAAGTTAATCGCCTTGGATACATTCAAACAAAACAAGTATATATAACATAAATTTTCAACACAAATAAAATAAAACAATGTTAGGAATAAATGCATAAAACGAAACCGAAGCTTTGCACTTGCTTTCTACCACCTATGCCTCAGCTATAGATCTGAATATACATGGCTAAGGCATGGTTTTGATCTGGTTTGGGTTCAATTGGGTCGGCCAAACATGTATGGGATGATGGTGCAAGGGTGATGCAAAGATATATGTGCATGGATTACAACTACAAGGCAAAATAACATGAATTCAATGCAACTAAGGTAACGGCCTAAGGAAGGACAGCCATGGCCAGGTCTATAGTGGACTGGAGGATGGTGTGGCAGTGGGTTTCAAGTCATCTATGGGTGGTGGAGGCGGAGTAGGTGGCGACCAAGGGGTGGTTGAAGGTGATGAAGGCATAGGTGGTTAGCAATGCATGTAATCAAGTGGATGTTGCAATTTTAGGTGGAGTTTGTTCAAGTATTGGGCATGGCCAATGGCGTGGGGCTGGACTAAAGAAGGTGATGGAGGAGGTGGCCATGTTGAAGGAAGAGCAAGGGGCTGAGCTACAAAGGTGAGGAAGCAAGTGAAAAACAACATAAACAAGAAGAAAAACAATGAAAAGAGAAAAAGAATTTTACCCAAAATTTCTTCACAAGAAGAGGTCGACTTTTTTTCTCAGGTGAGATGAAAATAATTCACGTGAAATGAAAATGAGATGGCTGGATAAATGGAAAAGAGTTAAGGCAGCCAATATGTAAAGGTGTTGGTTGAAATGTGAAAAGGTGTGAATACAAAGGGACCTAAGAAATAAAAAGTCACAAACCTTTCACATTTCTCATATTTATTTTTATAATTTTAAATAAATGAGACATATATATAAATTCAGTTAAAATACAAAAAATAACAAATAAACAAAATATAAATAAATAAACATTAATTATATATAATTAAATTAAGAAAATAGCACAGAAAAAGTAACAAGTCTAGAAAATTTGAAAATAAATGCAATGGAAAAATTTTATGTACTTGAAAAATATTTATAAATAAAGATAAGAACATAAAATAAAAATTCATTCACCAAAATAAGTAAATAAATTTTAACTAAATATAATTTAAATGGAGAAAATAGCAGAAAAATAGAAACTAGCCTCTAAAAATAGGAAATAAATGCAATAAATTTTGAAAAAATTCTAACGTCACTTTAAAAATGTTTTAAAATAAAATATATACCTAACATGTCATATAAGACATAATAAAAAATGATTTGACAAATAAAAATATTATTTATATAAATTAAAATAGATAATTTATTAACTAAGTCAATTTACACCCAATATTGTAAAAAGCGTAACTTTCACAATATAAATCGGATTTCAACGAAACGAAAAGTAGTATTCTTAAAATTTAATCTATTTTCATAATAAAAGATAAAATTCAAAAATTCAAATATTTAAATTTTAAATTTAAAAGTCAAAGTTTGACCAGATTGACCAAAAATCCACTTTTTTGGAAATATCCTATTTATTCAGGTTTGAAATTATAATTCACACGAAGATCAAAATATACTCTTAAAATAAAAAAAATTATTCATTTTAATAAACATAATAAAGTTTTTAAATCAGGAGTTTCAATTTAAATAATTAAAATAAACAATTAAAGTAATCACGAAATATTGGGTAGTTACATTTCTTTTAGATCTCATTGTATCATTGATCTAATTATTTAGATATGATTCTATTTGTACATCTTATTTTTTGTCCATGTATTTTGGATCTCGTTTTGTTGCAGATCTTATTTTTTTCCTTCTAATTTTTCAGATCACCTGTAGATTTTAATATCATGTTCAAATGATATATTTTTTAGATCTGTAGATTTTAATCATCAGATCTCTTATTAATTTTTATTAATGTATATCCATTTTTTGTGATAATTTTGAATTTGATCTGAAACTAAAATTGTTTCATTGACTAAAATGTAATTTCAGACCTTATTCCGTTAGTATTCTTTTTAGATCTTATTTATCATATCTAATTTTCTAGATTTCATTATACATATATATATAATCTTATAGATCTTTCTCTATTAATATTATCATTTTAGATCTCATTTTATCGTAGATCTAAACTTTTAGATCTCATTCCATTATTTGGTAGAAAAAAGGGTTTTCATTTTGAAACTTTTTTGTTTGGATTTCGGTTTGAATGAAGACTATAGAAATGATTTTGCTAGATGATTTATATTCCCAGAAGAAATATTTTATTGTTTCTTAGAGAAACAAATAGAAGGATAATACGTATCTAGAAGATCATATTAAGTTTATATGAATGAATAGGAACCTGAAGTTCATTTATGCAAAGGCGAAAGATTAAAGCTTTCATAAGCTGAAATAAAGCCATGAAGAAAATAAGCGAGCAATTGCAGAAGAAGATGTTGATATGTCCAGAAGACATAACATAAAACAATATGCTGGAATAACATTACAAATGTGGTAAATACTATTTTCTTGAAGAGAAATAGTATTATGATTCTCATGTTCGAATAGAATTATGAAGAGTCCTCTTGTTTCATTGTGTTTATTTAATATTGGAGACCTGAAGTTCTCAAATAAAATTTATGCATATAAGTTTGTATTCCTAAAAAGGAGGATTATATATCAAAACTCTATAAATTTGAGATGTGAAGCGTTGAATTATTAGAAAAGCTAATTCAGATTATGGTTAATTCTAACCATGTTTGCAATCAAACCTGAAGTTTGATAATGAAAATCAAGTTGTACCATTTAGGATCTAACGTACTAAACAAAGACTTTACTTTAAAGTAAAATTGGAACCTAAAGTTCTAAAAATATCTGCCAATAGTATTAACTACTAAACCAAATAAATATACAGAAATTTGTTCACTCCAGAAGTGGTGATAATAATAATATAAAAAAAATCTCTAGAAGAGATTTGTATATTTAGTAATGATAACATATCTCCAGAAGGTATTTGTTGATATATTTGGTGCTCTTATTAAACCAAATAAATACGTAGAAAAATATATCTACTCTCCCGCTCTTTTTTAATAGAAAATAAGGTATTCTAACAGGAAGTTTATTTCCTAATTTTTTTCCTTCTTCCATTCATCCAATCATTCCTTTCAAAAGGTAAAATATGTAATAGATCACGTTTCTTTCCTTTGGCTCATCAAGTAATTATTTTGGATTCTTCATAAAATGAATGTTAACATGTGATGTATAAATTTTCTCTCTCTATACTTATAATATGTAAATAGCGCATATATTAATTTATATATTAATCGGTAGCAATTAATAAATCAATAAATAAAATTTGTTGATTAATGAGAATGGTCCAACAAAGATGTGTTTGAATGCTTCATACATTTATTCTTCTTTTATATCTATTATTGTAGACAAGGATCATAACGTATATACATGGTATATATTTCTGTCTCTCACTATTGCAGTTGTTATGAATTAATAAATGGTATTTAATACTACCTATTCATATTCTTAAATATGCCTTTATTATAAAAATAAACATGATAAAGTCAGCATAATTTTTTATTATAATTCATCATTTCTCCGCCAATCAATCCATATAAAGGCCTTTCCATATTTTCAAGGGTAATTTTGCCTTTTCAAGAAAATTAATGAATGAATAAATGAGATTGGATCTAGAGCTATCAAAAGTATGTAAATAAGAAATTATAGTCGCTTTTATAGATTATATTTGGTTGTCTTTTACTATTTTGCAGTAATGTTTTTCTTTCTTTCACTATAACTACTATTAGATATGAGTTCTTATTTATGAAACGCATTGATTATATACCCATGAACAATATTTTGATGCTTGTGCATTTTTATTTCCACTTATAGTTGGTAATATGATAAACACAACCAAGCTTGAATTTAAAGCTTTGGATATATTAGGAGATAATGTTTTGTCATAGATATTGGATGCTGACATTCAATTACAATCTCATTGCTTAGAAAATGCCATTAAAAATAACAATAATTTGTCCCATTAGGATAAAACAAAGGCTCTTATATTTTTAAGGTGTTATATCCACGGCAATCTTAAAATAAAACATATAATTGAAAAAGATCACCTTTACTTATGGTACTCCCTGAAGAAGTGTTATGACAACTAGAAGATGGTCACACTTCCAAGCACTAGACAAGAGTGGTTGAACCTGAAGTTTCAAGACTTTAAATCTATTAGGAAATACAATTCCTTTATATTTAGAATTACGTTTAAACTGAAATTGTGTGAAAGGATTGTCTGGTAATACTAAAATGAAGTTAGATCATTTCTTCAAAGGTATTCATGAAAACTTCATTAATGATGAAAATCTAATAGCAATAATAAATGATATGGTCAAATTGATCAACTAGTAGCAGCTTGAAGTCTATTATGTGGATTTTGTTTTATTTTACTTTAGTTTAGTAAATCAGGTTGAAGTTGGTAAAACCCAAGTTTTGATAATTTTTGGGTGTGTTTTCCAAACTATATATTTGAAGAAGTACATTTTAATATTCTCCAAAAGAGATAACCCATATGACATACTCTTGAAAAGATGTTTTATGATTTTTATATTGCAAAATCCAAACATCCTAGAAGAAATATTGTAGAATCATGTCAATTATGTAGAAAAAGATATTGAGTATTGATGACATCCCAAAAACAATGCATATAAAGTATCTTTAGAAGTGATATGTACTACTCTAGAAGCGGTGTTTATAAAATATCCCCAGAAGCGATATTATATCATCGTATAACACTATAAAAGAATTTCCTATAGAATATTGTCAAATATGATATAACACTTCAAAAAGTAATGTGATAATAAATTACCTAAAATTCAATCGTCTATTGTCATGGACCCGTAGCTCCATTAGACAAATTTAGAAGCATATAGTGATATGTAACCTTTTACTTTTCAGAACTTATGATGAATCAAAGTTATATGCACAAGTATTCTTGAAGAAATATCTTTAAATATGCTCCTGAAGAGATAATCTATATATCGTATCATAATTTTCGCTAAAGCTATATAAATACGATGTTGAACAAACCGGTATGTGCAACCAATATAATTTCTTATTTTTATAACATTTCAAGGGTCCAGAAGATACTCTTATTTATGTTGTAAATATATATGTTTTACTGAACTCTCTAGAAGAGATGTTTATATATAATTATAACTAAGTATATATTCTCCAATATAAAAAAATCATAATTAATGTTCAAAAGTAATATTAGGGTTGTAATCAAGGAATAAAATTTACCAACTTGAAGTTGTGTATATAATTAATTTGAACCGGAAGTTCAATATGATTCCAAACCAGATGTTTTGAAAATTATCATGCGGTCTTGAAGGATTCACACTGACATTTATCCATAAATAAAAAGAAAAATTATAATATAGATATAATACGTGGACGCACGTATATATCCATATATGTAAATATTCAGCCAACAACCTAAAGTTTGTTATAAGCTCATCTTAATAATTATGTATTGATATTATTTAGTGATATAAATCAACATAAATATTGAATGACCTGAAGTCGTGTATGTATTCAAATGATCTACACAACAAGGAAATTCCTCCAATTGACCAGATCAATGAATGAAAACAAACTCCAATAAGCAATATCAATTGAATGCGTCTTATCAACTAATAATAAAAATAAATAAAAAATATCCTCCTATTATTAATATGTATGGTATATTTACTAGTAGTAATATCATAATAGATCTAAATGAGAGTCCAAAGATGATTATTATTTAATATGACAATGTTTGTCAACATTGAGGGGGAGGATAAAGAGATACAAGCTCTTTTTGATAATCAGTGTTAAATATTTGTTAAAATATATAATGATGCAAAATATTAAGTAACTTGAATAAATTATCAATAATATCCCTTGTAGACTTTCTCCAATATAGATTTGAATCCCGGAAGGATCAAAATGTGTAAACCACATCTGAAATATGGTACAAAAGTCAGTTTGAAATACTTTTGGAGTAAGTAATAAAGATGTCAAATAAAAGAGATGAGTGTTCTTGAAGAAAAACTTAAGGGTACACTTGAAGAGACTAATGAAATGATTGTCAAATTATCCTAGAAGTGGTTTAGGTACCTAAAACATGATAATTAAAGAGATCTCAATAAATCATGTCTAGAACTGACAAGAAATAATCATCGATGATAAATTTATAAATAATAAAGCGCTTCTGTTTATAAAAAGATTAAATATCTTGAATTAGGGGAAAACATGACCGACCATCATGAATCCTTTATTAATAGAGAAATATGGACATGTAGTCTACAAAGTAGCGAAAGTGCTTGAAACGCTTAATATACCTCGAAGGTATAAATATGGTTTAAATCATATTAATGAAAGTATACAAATTCCTGAAGAATATAAATACTTTCATAGTTATAAAGAAGGAAAAGAACAAGGAGTGTAGATTACAACATACTTTTAATTATTGTTGTAATGAAAATCTTGGTATAATTCATGATGAGTAGATTACTTCCTATTTTTAAGTATTGTTGTATTGAAACTCTTAACATCGATTGAAGTGTTAGTTGCGATATGAAAAACTTATTAAAATATATAAGTTTCTGAAGAATTTAAATAACTTTGATGATTATAAAGAATGGAAAAAAAAGGAATGTAGATTACAACCTTCTTCTAAGTATTGCTGTAATGAAAATCTTAATGCACTTCAAGGTGAGTAGATTACTTTCTGCTTTTAAGTATCGTTGGAATAAAACTTTTAATATTCATCAATGATGTAGTTGCAATATGCAAAATTGATTTGAAGCACAAGAATGAAAGCATATGATGTGTTTTTCATAAAGGTAGCAAACAAAATACATAAATTGCAAATCATATTTGGAAGAAACAATCTTGGAAAATTTGATTGTGTCGAAGTAAACTTGTTTGTGCCAAAATTGGTCACAAACCCCAAATACCGTGAAAGCACCAGTGTATGAATACAAACCAACAATATTCAAACACAAATAACAGATCTCAGCAAATATTGAACAATAATCCCAAAGTAAAGAACAGAGACACAAGTTTTATAGTGGTTTGGCTATCTCCGGCCTACGTCCACTCCAAAGTTTTTATCCTTTTATTGATTATCCTTGATGATTACAGATGATTACAGCAGTTACAATGTCCAAAACTTGAAATAAGTAGCAACAATGTTGATATGGAATGATTCTGGCAGCATCCAAGCGTCCTTTCACTCTCTAGAATCTTTGACCCTTTTCTGAATGACCAGGGGCTCTATTTATAAGCGTAGGAGGCTGATATTTCTCCTAAAATCCGGAAAGACCACTTCAGGCACGTGAGGGGGCCCACATGCCCGAAATCTGGAGGTCCGGGCCCACCTTGGGATCGATTCAAAGTAAGGTTCGAATCGATCAAGAAATCATCCAATTGAGCTGAAATTTGGTGAGAACATTCTTCAACATGTATGTAAGCTCCTGTAAAAATTTCATTGCATTTGGATCAACGGTTTGGAAGATATGATCGATTCAAGATCAAAGCTCCGTGCGTCCTGCTAGGTTCGAACCCATGCTTCGAAACCATCCATTTCGAAACCATCCCCTTCGTATCCATAAGGCCGACTCCTTCGAATCCATACCCTTCGAATCCATGCTCTTTGGAGCCGCCTCCTTCGAGTCCATGACCTTCGAGCCCATCTCCTTCGAGTCCATATCCTCCGAGTCCATCCTCTTCGAATCCATCATCTCCAAATCCATGTCCATTGCTTCGTACCCATCATCTTCGAATCATGTCCATTGCTTCGTATCCATCATCTTCGAATCCATGTCCATTGCTTTGTATCCATCATCTTCGAATCCAAACCCTTCGATTCCATGACCTTCGAATCCATCTCCAATCTTTCGACTCCATGACCTTCGAATCCATCTCCTTCGAATCCATGTTCTTTGTATCCATCGAGTCCCCATCGATTCGAAGTACCATCGATGCGAGCTTGGTGGGTTCGAATCCATCCTGATGGGTTCGAATCTGATGGATTCGAACCGAGCACTCCATCTTGAAGGATTCGAACAGCATACCTCTCCCACCTTGAATCCATCATATCTCCTCCATACGAACTCCGATTAACTTGAAATTTGAAACATAGCCTTTCCTAGTTCTTATCATCATCTCCAACCAATTTCGTCCCGATCGGAGTTCAACAAAATTTTGACGATATCGATCGTAGCCTTGATTCCAACCGATCTCTAATCCTGATATTCATAATTCCTTGCCAATTTGTCGATATTCCAGTTTTGACCAAAAAATGGGATAACATTTTTCCCCCCAAAACATGCCTTGTGATAGCAAGGCGTGTTTTGAATAGTTCCGAGTCCAGTATCCAAAGTCCATAGCCATGTTGCCAGAGTATATCATCCTTGACTGCTCCGAGTCGATATCCAATTCCAGATCCAATAGCCAAAGCCTTAGCCAATTCCGTATCCATTAGAACTCGACAACTGAGTTCCAATCCATCCTTATCCAATAGCCAATAACTAAATCCAGGACCTCTCCGGGTCGATATCCAAATCCATAACCTCTCCGGGCTCTTGCCAAGCGCAATCTACACCTGACGGTCGTGATCCAGTGTCCCTGGATGTTAAGCTAGCCTCATCGTGTTCTTGTTGAGCGTAATCCACTCATGACGGCCTTGGTCCAGTGTCCCTGGACGTTGAGCTAACCTCTCCGGGTTCTTGCCAAGCGTAATCCACACTTGACAACCTCGGTCCAGTGTCCTTGGACGATGTACAATGCCATGGCTTAAGTCCTAAGCCGAATCCTGGTCTCTCCGAACCCTTGTTGAGCATAGTCCATACTCAACGACCTGAAAATAATAATTGATAATGCAAGGCCTAAGTCCTAGACCGAATCCTGGTCACTCCGGACCCTTGTCGAGCATAGTCCATACTCGACGACCTGAAAATAATAATTGATAATACAAGGCCTAAGTCCTAGGCCGAATCCTGGTCATTCCGGACCCTTGTCGAGCATAGTCCATACTCGACGACCTGAATGAGTCAACCTACCACGTTCGGGCAAAGTGACTCACCCCTTGCCAGGCATAATCCATGCCCCACGACCATTTATCAAAAATCAGATAAAAATCCAATCGAAATCAAATCCAAAATCCACATCCAAAATCCAAATCAAACCCAGAAAACCAGAATAAAAATTCAATCAAAATCCAATCAAAAACCCAAATCCGAAAATCCAAATCAAAACCATAAAATCAAAAAACCAAACCAGCAACCAAAACAAAATCAATCATCCGAAGGAAAAATCCAAACAAGAAAGCAAACAAAAACCAGGAGTCCAATCTGAACTCCAAAACCAAACCAGAAAACCAAGTGTCCAATCCAAAACAGAAAAACAGATTTCACAAGCCATAGCTTCGCAGTTTATCATCATTCAGAGCATGCCTAGGGGCTATCTCCGTCCCCGTACATGTGTAAATGACTTTACCGTTTGCTATTAGCTTGTTACTTATTCCATATTATCCTAGTCAATGGATGATCAGTCGACCATCATCCCTGGGCCTCACACCATCACGACGTGAGGTGGTCGGTGGTTGCTCCTGTTCCACCATTGCATTCCGAGCTTCGACATACTGCTGTAACTGTCCATTCCTTACGTGCTCCTCGATTATGTCCTTTAAATGTCTACAGCTGTTGGTGTCATGTCCGTCTAAGTCATGGAAGAGACAATGCCTCCCTGACGCCCTCTCTCGTTCAGAAGGCTCTCTCCTGGTTGGCCTCCGGTAGGGGGATTTCGAGTATCCATGTATATCCGCTCCAGCGACTCGTTCCATCCTGTGTATGTGGAAAACTTTGGATCCTTCCATCGCTTCCTAGCGTTTCCAGAATCATTATCCAATTTCCTTTTTCCTTTGTCTTTATCCGAACCACCGCCGGATACTGCTCCAACCTCGATTGCACTAACCTTTTTCACCTTTAAATCCGTACTAGCATCTTCTTGTCGGAGGAACCTTTCTGCCTCGTGAAAGAATTCGTCGAGATCTTGTGGGGGATCTCGTATCAGAGATACCTTGAAATCAGAGTCCTCCCTGACTCCTGATACTGCTGCCATTAAAACCATCGATGGATCAGGCCGATCCACCGAAGTGACTGCCGCACTGAATCGAGTTAGAAAAGCTCTAAGTGATTCGTCCATTCTTTGCTTCACCGATGTTAATGTCATCACGTTCTTCGGTCTCTTGACATGAACCCGAAACTGCCCCCAAAAACCTTTCCACTAATTCCCTCCAAGTCCTGATAGATCCTTCTTCCAGCTGCCTAAACCACATCGCAGCTATGTCCGTCAAATACAAAGGGAAGCATCGGGCCATCACTTCCTCCGATGCCCCCAGCACCTCCATGTGTCTGGTGTACCTCATCAAGTGATCTGTTGGATCTGTCTTGCCATCATATATCTCCACGCTAGGCAACTTAAACTTAGGTGGGTTCTGAGCCATCCTTATTTCCCGAGCAAACGGACTCCTGTTCACTCCTTCCAAGTCTCCTTTGGCCAAACCACCTCGCATAGTTTTCCTAATCATCTCTACCAATCCAGCGTTGTTTGTCGGGGGTTGCCCCCGAGGGAACTCCGGCACATACTCTTCATGTGGCTCGTTAGTAGCAACGTTGGTTCTAGCCCGTTGAACTCCTTTCAGAGGTCCTCCTGTGTTGGATCCTGTGGGTCTGCACCCAAGCCCTTGTTGATTGCTTTGTGGCTCCATATCTCGTCCTCCATTGGGTTCCACGACCCTAGTCCCCTGTCCTGCATCCACAGCGGCTGTAGCTGTTCCTAAGTTTTGCATCCCTGCAGTTCTTATTTGCTCGAAGAAAGTCCGCATCATTTCCTGTTGGTTCTTTAACAATCACTCTTGCAAAAAATTTGCCATAGCCTCCATTTCATCCCGAGTTATGTAGATTGAAGCCTGTCCTTCCCCCGCTCCGGAGGATGCTTGTTGACTTCCTTCCTGTTGGCTTCTCTCAGCCCTTTGCCTTCTACTATTTTGCCTGGTCATTGTCCTTGAATTCAAACTCTTTAAAATCTCCAAACCCAAACTTCAAATCCGATGTAGCGGGCCCTGAGTTCAATTCTCAGTGAAAGCACCAAAGTGTTTGTGCCAAAATTGGTCACAAACCCCAAATACCGTGAAAGCACCAGTGTATGAATACAAACCAACAATATTCAAACACAAATAACAGATCTCAGCAAATATTGAACAATAATCCCAAAGTAAAGAACAGAGACACAAGTTTTATAGTGGTTCGGCTATCTCCGGCCTACGTCCACTCCAAAGTTTTTATCCTTTTATTGATTATCCTTGATGATTACAGATGATTACAGCAGTTACAATGTCCAAAACTTGAAATAAGTAGCAACAATGTTAATATGGAATGATTCTGGCAGCATCCAAGCGTCCTTTCACTCTCTAGAATCTCTTACCCTTTTCTGAATGACCAGGGGCTCTATTTATAAGCGTAGGAGGCTGATTTTTCTTCTAAAATCCGGGAAGACCACTTCAGGCACGTGAGGGGGCCCACATGCCCGAAATCTGGAGGTCTGGGCCCACCTTGGGATCGATTCGAAGTAAGGTTCGAATCGATCAAGAAATCATCCAATTGAGCTGAAATTTGGTGAGAACATTCTTCAACATGTATGTAAGCTCCTGTAAAAATTTCATTGCATTTGGATCAACGGTTTGGAAGATATGATCGATTCAAGATCAAAGCTCCGTGCGTCCTGCTAGGTTCGAACCCATGCTTCGAAACCATCCATTTCGAAACCATCCCCTTCGTATCCATAAGGCCGACTCCTTCGAATCCATACCCTTCGAATCCATGCTCTTTGGAGCCGCCTCCTTCGAGTCCATGACCTTCGAGCCCATCTCCTTCGAGTCCATATCCTCCGAGTCCATCCTCTTCGAATCCATCATCTTCAAATCCATGTCCATTGCTTCGTACCCATCATCTTCGAATCATGTCCATTGCTTTGTATCCATCATCTTCGAATCCATGTCCATTGCTTCGTATCCATCATCTTCGAATCCAAACCCTTCGATTCCATGACCTTCGAATCCATCTCCAATCTTTCGACTCCATGACCTTCGAATCCATCTCCTTCGAATCCATGTTCTTTGTATCCATCGAGTCCCCATTGATTCGAAGTACCATCGATGCGAGCTTGGTGGGTTCGAATCCATCCTGATGGGTTCGAATCTGATGGATTCGAACTGAGCACTCCATCTTGAAGGATTCGAACAACATACCTCTCCCACCTTGAATCCATCATATCTCCTCCATACGAACTCCGATTAACTTGAAATTTGAAACATAGCCTTTCATAGTTCTTATCATCATCTCCAACCAATTTCGTCCCAATCGGAGTTCAACAAAATTTTGACGATATCGATCGTAGCCTTGATTCCAACCGATCTCCAATCCTGATATTCATAATTCCTTGCCAATTTGTCGATATTCCAGTTTTGACCAAAAAATGGGATAACAAAACTATTAATAAATTATATTATTAATGAGACACATATTTATGGATCTAGAAGTATCTATAATCAATTTGAGTTATCGAAAGACGAATATGAATTCAGAGAAAACTTTTAAATCAGGGGGAGCATCCATAAATATGTTATAATGCACTCTTTTTCCTTAACTAAGATTTTTTCCCATTGGGTTTTTCTTAGTAAGGTTTTAATGAGGCATTATCTTGATCTAGATGTATCAACTCCCCAGTAACATTTGAAAATAAGTTATAATGTACTGTTTTTTCCTTATTTAAGATTTTTCCCACTGGGTTTTTCTTACTATGGCTTTAACGAGGCATTATTTCGATCTAGAAGAATCAAACGTCTTTTCAAGAAATAACATCTCAAGTATGTTATTTAAGTTAAATTGTATTTTTATCCTTAACTAAGATTTTTCCAATAGGGTTTTTTTAGTAAGGTTTTAACGAGGAATTAGTTTGATCGAAAAGTATCAAGCTTCATTTAAAGAAATAAGAAAATAAAATATGTTGTTGTACTCTTTTTCCTTCACTAAGATTTTTCCCATTTGGTTTTTCTTAGTAAGGTTTTAATGAGGCATTGTTTTGATCTCGAAGTATCAAACCCTTTAGAAAGAATATCATTTTTAATATGATTTTACAAGTTGCACTCTTTTCCTCGTTCAAGGTTTTTTTCCGCTGGGTTTTCCTAACAGAGGTTTTTAATGAGGCAATGGACAATATCTAGATCGAATAAATGAATAAATGAAAGCAAGATAACAATGAGGGGGAGCAATCAACATACACATTACAAAATGGACAATTTCCAGTTATCAGAGGATTCAAGATTTTGAAAACGTATATTCAAGGGGGAGTGTTATAATATATGTAAATATAAATAGTGAATATGCTATATATTGTTTTGTATTTAGTCCCACATCGTGGGATTAGTTTCATCCCAAGCTCCTAGGCCTCTATATAAAGGTGCTAATGTAATGACAATGGATTACTAATCTCTGAATGAATAAAATTTTTCTCTCTAATGGCTTCTGCTTTCTTTATTTTATAACATAATGAAGACTTATAAGTTAAGTTTTATTTCAAATTATACAAACTCAAGTCGTACATATAAGCCAATACAACTCCAAACAAAATCGAAGCAATCCAAATATTCAAACCAAATAAATCAAACAATCCAAACTAAATCCTAAGAGTAGAATTCAAATACAAACATAATTACTACACGTTTTATATAACTTAACCCAACCGTCGGATCCTAAGATTGGATCTGCTGTGATGGCATCTCAATCTTCATTATCCTTGTTAATAGTGCCCTCTGGGTTGTTGGTTGGTTCATCTTCGATTAAGGAAGTAATCATCCATCGAAGGGCATCAAAATGTTTTCCATGTTCCTTGACCATATGCGTTTGACTCAACTATAAATGCCTTTGATTTTGTACGATAAAGGAGAGAATGTTATTAAAAGGTTGAAGAGTTTGTTCAAGATTTTCGCATAATTTTTGACGTGGAGAAGAAATATTTGTGAAAATATGTTTGAGGATGAAAAGAGAGTATGGAATAAAATGATGAGTGAGTTCTCAGAAAGAAATTTGCTTAAATAGAAGTAAAATGTCGTTTGGAATGAATGGATGGTTGGTAATTAATTGTATTTTGAAATCTAAAAGTTTTCTTTATGCCCATTGTATGTCAACATGTAGGTAGCATGTATGTTGACATACAAACGTAAATTTTCAAAATAAGAATATTTGCTATAATATTTGCTTTTGTGACGACCCGCCTTTCAAGCCACAGAAAGATGCATCATCAATAAGAAAAGAAAGAGATAGAAATAGAAAAGATAGAAAGAATAACAACATCAGAATCTCCCAGCGGAAATGGAACAAAATATAATACATCACATAACTATTACATAGTTTTACATATATCAGATTTACACAACATCATTCAACAAGACAGTCATATATATATATATATATATATCTGCCATTACATACATCCCAAAATACAACATCAACTAACACAGTGGAACTAGACAGATAGATACGTCTGGACTCCTGCTCCAAGCTCCTTCAGACTTCAACAATCCAAAACCTATCACTTGGCTACTCATAAATATTTGAGTACCCTAGAGTTATGAAAAACAGAAATAAACTCCGGGTCAGACATGGGTCTGGTGTGAATAAATGGGTTAAATTTTTTAACTTTGAAAATCTTTAGAAAATAAAGGTATCACGTAAGACTTCCCACACATAAACACGGGTAAGTTTTTAGCTTACGCTAACCAAAACATTTTATAAGAAATCTAGTGATATTATAATAGTGTCTAGGGTTTTCAAGTAAATAGAAAATAGCCGAAATTGTTACATCTATTAAATTCCAGCTACTAGCCACAAAAGTGGTAATACAATCAAAACCGTAGGGTCTCATAGGATGAATGGGTTTCCATCAATGGCAAGGCTACTGGGGTACCGCCCGTCACAGTTCGGGGCCTAGATCACCGTACCGAGGATCACTCCCGACTCCCAACAACATAAGGCCGGAACCATCCCTTACTGGACATTCCCGAACAAGATAACCCCGCAGTTGTAGCCAACAACTGCCCACACAGCCGAAATAAAGGGACATCGATACAGGGGTATATCTTATCCTGCTTGGGTGCTACCCACCTAACCTTACTGCACCTCTCCTGTTTTAGCCATTCCCGGTTGATGAGGCTTGAGGCTACGATTACCTTTATAGAACTCATTTCTTGGAATGCTCATCGTCCTCCTAACGATGTTCTGAAAGCATTCAATCCATACAAGTTCGTTCCGGGTTCGAACGAAACCGAAGGCATTATCTCGTTACACTCAGAGTTAACAACGATAACCCTTGCACTCTGAAACACCATCTCGATCTTCACTTAGAGATGTCATGACCTATCGTTTAATTTGGATCGATGCGGTTTTCGGATAATCATAACTGATACCCGATCCCTGTCTCATCGAAATCCAAACGCCATTTTAAAGGTCAAGTTGTTTAATAGTTTAAACAATTTAATTCAACACTTCGAATTCACATAGCATTTATCACAGATAAATCATACTCAATCATCACAGATATATCCATAGCATATCACAGAGTATCACAGAATATCACCAAATAGATATCACAAATCCAGATATTTTACTTATACAAACATCCAAAAAGGAATTATTAATCCATGTTATAATCAATTTAGTTTTCTTAAATTAAAATAATTACTTAAAAATTAATCACTTCATTCTGCTTAGTTAATTAATTACAAACCATTTAATCAATTAATAATTTCTTAATTATCCTTTTTAAATCAATTGAACAAATCTTAATTACTTAATTAGTTACTCGTTAATTATCAATTAATAGCCTTAATTATTAATTAATAAAACTTAATTACCCATTTATTAATCACTAATTACTTAATTAATCAATTATTAATTCTTAATTAAATTACTTACTTAGTTAACTACTAATCATGTATTAATTAACTTCAAGTAGTTAATTAAAAATTCTTAATTTCAAATTAATTAACACTTAATCATATGTTAATCCATCTTTAGTAACAAGTTTATAAATCTCAATTCACTTAGTTAATTACCATTTCAATGAATTAACATTCTTAATTTTCTTACAATATAAACTAAGTAAATAAAAATCATGTATCTTACATTTTAAAATCATCCTTAATAACTTTAAATAAACTAGTTACTAACTTAAAAAGCTTTAATGTTAATTAAATTTAAAACTTATCTTACATTAACTACTTAATTAAAATATTAATTTAGATTTAATACATTCTTAAGTATTCTCTTAGTTAATTAAAACTTAAAATAAACTCATTAATTAAGTCATCAATACTTAGACTTTGTTTAAGATGAAATAACTTAAATTTTATTACGCTAAGCACTTGAATAATCAAACCCGAGAAAATTCCTAGGTTCCCTCGAGTTGAAACTCGAGTTTCCTCCCCATTTCCCCGAGTTTCTCCTCTTCTCCTCATATACATTTCTTTTGTTTAAGTTTAGTTTAAGTTTTGAACTTTAATAACAGGAAAACAAGTTTATGCACTCAGGTTCCAACTCGAAGCAATCCCCTCACCTACTCGAGTAACTACTCGAACCGTTGACCACCAACTTCCTGACACCTTTCCAACGCCGTGCACGTGCGCAGCGCCTCACCGACACTCTGGCGAACCATGGTACCTCCAACGAGTGACGAACGATCACTACAATCGAAAGCGAAGATCAATTCGATGCTATCAAACTCATAGCGAAATCAAGCTTCCAGTTCGAAAACTCAAACTTCCATCTTCGTCTAAACCGCCTCGTCCAAGCGAATTCCGACCATCAGAAAATCTACTACTCTGGCCTCACCTCGTCAATCCCCTATACTACACTTCCCCAGAGTTTCGAGCAACTCGATCAACCAAAGGAGACGAAATCAACTCGTTTTTCCGGCCACATCAAACTCGAGCATTAAACCCTAATCTGGCCTCGTCCCATCATCTCTTGCAATAGAAAAATTATTTAACAATTTTCCCTACTTCACCGATTTCCAAACTTGCTTCGTGCAAAGTATCGTCACCCAGTATAACTTCGGTCGCCAGAAAATTGTTAAAACCCATTTCCAGTTCAACTATGCACTGCACTTTACCTACTCAACTAAAAATTACCATTTTCGTTTTAAAAATCCTATTTTGAAGAGTGGATTCAAGTTATGTAATTGAATTAGCAATTTAAAACAGTCGAATTCAACATATAATTATATGTTATTCTGTAAAACGAGTTTCCTAGTTGATATACTTCACCAACATGTCTAAAACAAATTTTTATATCTTGTTTTATGTTTAAGCAACTTGTTTTGTTTTAAACTATAAGCCTATAAATGGTTTGATGAAAATGTTTGAATTTTGATTAACTATTTAACTCTGTAACTACAAACAGAGAAGAACAGGTAGATAAATTTACACAGAACAATTCCTATATATACAGAGCTACATTAAAAAAAATACATATGCAAACACAATATTATTCATGAATAACCTGCACAGATTTAAGTATACTTAAGTCTTTTTAAAAATGTGTTTACTCACCTGAAAAATGTGTGAACATTGAACAACTTCTGTTTTGAAAAGCAAAACTGCTAGTTTGATTTTCTGGTAAATATTCTTGCTTACTTTGTTTAGTTGAGACGTATTTGAGTTTGTAAAAATAGTGATGCTTATTTTTTTCTTTCTGGTTTGCTAAGTTGTGAACGAACTGGAATAAGATGTATTGTATATATAGAGAAATGTTTTGTACAGGGGTAGGCTTTACTGGTATAGTTTCTTCTTTTGTTTTGTATTTGATCAGAGATTTTTCCTTTTTTTGACCAAACAAGATTTTCATTCCTGCAAATGAAATGATTTTTACACAATCAAAATGACCTTATTTTGGTGGTTGAGAAGATAGTGTTTAATGCAATGTTTCCTTTCCTGTTTACAGCCTTATCCCATTTGATATGTATGTAGATATTTTTTTTTCCTTCTAGCCTTGCATAATTCACATACATTCTTGTCTGGTTTTGCTTTATACCTTTGTGCTTAATATAAAAAATATTTTATTTATTGTTATATGTTTATCTTATGTTGCTTACACACAATAACCATTTAAATACTTATTTCTAACATAAACCCTTACTTTTATTTCTATTTTAAGCTTAACAATAAAACACTTTATTTATATTCATTTTTTATATATTTATATTTATATTTATATTTATATTTATATTTATAAGATTGATTTTATTTTAAGCATTACTATCTAGATTACACTTATATATATATTTAGATCAAATGTTAATAAGGTAGAGCTACTAATTTAATGTGAATAAGATAAATTATATTTTAAATATTTTTGAAAGACTTTATTTTAAATTTCCAAATCATAGTCTCCTTCACATTATATATATATATATATATATATATATATATATATGGTAAATGTCCAAAAGTCTTATTCATTTTTAAAATGATAAGTTTTTATTTTATTTAATCAGATTAAATGCTTACTAAAATAATATTGCAAAAATCCCGGGTCGTCACAGTTTTTATCTTAAACCATTGTGTATTTATAACTTCCAAAGACCAATAAACAGTATAAGATAGTAGGAAATATATTTCATTGCGTAAAAATTGAACACATGGATTCCAACGATTAGTAAAAGAAAATATATAAAGACGACATGAACTTAAATTAAAAGCACATAATACAAAGCTATATATCATAGGTAAAAAAATAGATGGGTTTTAGAAGGATGTAGATGAAGATGATGATGAAGAGCCACGAAGCTTGCGAAAGACCATTCCAAAGAATTTATCCATTTTTTTGGAAAGAGAAATCGACTTTTTACTAAAAGAACGCTTAAGTTTCTTTTGGTTTTTAAGATGTTTCTCTTAGTTCCTTAGTATCTCCTTATTGGATGGGGGATTGTTTGTCAAAATTTTCTAAGGAAGTTTCCATTCCTCCTCCTCTTCCTCTTTCCCCTTCATTTCATACCCTTTTTCCGCCTCTTCTTATTGAATTTCTCATTCTTCTTCCCAAGCCAACCTTTGTTCCTTTTCGGGGAAAGTGTCATATGGTTCGAGAAATGGTGGAATGTGGATAAGAGAGATATTGGCGTTGTCAAATTTTTTTCGAGGAATGGATTTTTCTCCTATTAAATGTACACGAAATATAAGAAAATTCCAGTAAGATATACACTATAATAGAGTATGTTGTCATGTCTAGAAATGTTCTTTTGAACAAAGTCATCTAAAATGACTTGTGCCCAATTTATATTGCGATGACCACAAATAGCAAAAAGAGCTTTCAAAACTTTTTGAGTGGGGTTATTATAATTACTCGTACTCAGAGTAATACTTTTTTGTAAATTGAAATTCATAAGTCTCGACTTTGGTCGAAGATTCTTGCGTTTAAATTCAAAATCTTCATCACTTTCAAATATATCATGAAGAACTTCACGATTTTGTATATCAATATGAAAAGTGGAGAGGTCAATTCCACTAGATTTACAACCAAGAATATAACCCAAAAGCGCAATTCAAAATGATTTGACTACCATTAACACTACTTTAAACTTGACCTTCATCTCGTTGATAAAAATTTTCGTTTAATTCGCATAAAACATTTTGACCAAAATAGGGTAACAAACAAAATCATTTTGAGATGATTCAATTAAACAAAGAAATTCATTTTCAAAATAAAGATCATTTAAACTATAAGAAAAAAATCTTCGAATTTAGAAAATCTTCTAGGAGAAACCTTTCTAAAAGTAGTATACTCTATATAGGCTTCAATATCATCTTTCTCATTAAAGCGAAAACTTTTAGTTTTCTTAGAGAGTCTAATGGTTTTTGGATTTTGACTAGAGGAAGCCAATATTGAAAGTTTAAAGAGAGTGAAATGATATTTGAAATTTGAAATGAATTGCATGAAATGATAGAATGGAGATAGAGTAAATAAGTAGAGAATCAAAGGACATATTCTCTAGTCAGAAAAGCATGTTTTTAGATTGTAAGAGTAAGTGAAAAGTAGAGGGAAGTTAAAATTTTGAATTTAAGATGAAATTTCAAATTTTATTTCTCTGGTGCTTTTTTTACATATAGATGGGATATATGCTGACATGTAACCCTTAATTTTCAAAGTTAAAAATTGGATAAAATATTCCTATATTCATATATATATATTTATATATACCTATAATTATCCTAATATTACTATTAATTTATAGATTATTCCTATCAATCAAAAGCAACCAAAAAAATAAAATTAAAATGTAAGGGTACCAATATTTGCCGCTTTTTGTTGATCAGTATAGACTAGACTATTGTTTCCCTGATACATATATTCACATTTTTAGCGCCAGGTTCATTGTCGCTAAAGGAAGTATCTAAATAATCCAAAGTTGCTATATAAGCCCTTTTCTTTTTCTGGACGAATTATTTGCCGATGAGATCTTTGATTTACTCCGATGCGGGCAGTCTCTTTGAATATGATACGTTTTTCACATTTGAAGCATTTAACTGTAGTTCTAGTTCTAGATATTTTGTTTCAAGTTTTCGAAAATTGTTCATTTTTCTATACTATAGAAATTTCTGAAATTTCTAGTCATGAAAGAAATTTCTTCATCATTGTCATCGTCAGAATCCTTATTGTCATTTATTCCATTGAAAGCAATGGATTTCTTTTCTATTTTCTTGCTTTTCCTCCTACCTTGCATTTGTGCTTCATAGGACGTTAAATTTCCTATTAACTCTTCAATTTTCAGAGTGCTAATATCATTTGCCTCTTCAATTGCAAGTGTCTTTTGATCCCATTTTTAAGAGAGTGAATTGTAGATTTTTCTAACTTGATCTTATTTAGAATTTTTTTTACCTAATGCAACTAATGAATGCACTATATCTTGAAATCTACAGTGCATGTCAAAAATGGACTCATTTGGATTCATTTTAAACAATTTAAACTGATTGGTTAACATGGAAATTTTAGTCTGGTTCACTTTACTAATGCCCTCATGTGTAACTTGTAGTGTCCTCGAAATTTCATATGCAGACTTATAAATAGACACTTAATTAAATTCATTTTTATCTAGTAAACAAAATAGAATATTCATGGCTTTAGAATTATTCTTCGCAACTTCCTTTTAATCAGAAGTCTATTGTGCAAAATTAGTTTGTGGTTCATTGTACTCATTTTGTGTAACATTCCAAATATCTAAACCATTAGATTGTAAATTGATCTTCATCCTACATGATCAATAAGTGTAATTACTACCATTAAAAAATGTGGGTCTAGCAGTAGATTGTCCTTCGACAAAAGTGCTAACAAATATACTAAATAGTGTTATAGCCATTAAAACTTTTCAAAAATCAAATTACGAGTTTTCGAAAACTTATTGCTATGATACCAAATGTAGGTTGCATAATTATGCATCTTAAGGCTAATTAAGCACTAGATGGGAGGTTGAATAGTGTTTTCTAATTTTTATGAATCATTTTAAAATTCTTTTAAGGTTATTACTAACCAATGCGGAATAAACAATTATGGATACAAACACAAATAAGAATAAATGCTGTAAAGTAAAAATAAAGAATTAGAGAGATTACACCAGGATTTTTATACTGGTTTGGGCTACCTTACATCAAGTTCCATACAATTTCTTGTAAATATTTCATTTCAAATGCCAATCTTTCAACGGGTAGAAGGCAAAACCAATTACAATCTCGATTTTGAGGCTGTGAGAAACAATCTCTTGATTTTCCAGGCTTAGGGTACATCCATATGATTTGGACAGGCTATAAGCACACACACTCGGATTTTCGAGCTACAAGCACACCCAATTAATTTGAATGAGATACAATGGCACCGTTATAAATACACTTGAGTTTCATGGTTTTTCCAAAGACAACTTCTTGAATTTTAGTTGTAACGAATCTAATAGCCTCTTGGATAACACTTTGATCTTTGATTGAGGGAGAGATGATTGAAATTAGAGAGTAAATAGTAGAGAATTAATATAATGAGATTGAATTGATTCTGCTTGGAATTGAGAAGATTAGAATATATTTTTCACTAGAAATTTTGGCGGAATAAGTGGAGAGAAGATAATAAGAAAGTAGTTGTTGGAAATTCGTTTGAAAACCCACTATATATTGTGAATAAATAGACATGTCCATCATAAGTATCCATATGTTATACTATATAACTTGGCGAAACATTAGTATCCATATTTTATATGAACGTATTATTATTAGCACAAGTTTGTTATCATCAAAATCAATAACTGAGGTATTAAAATATTGTTTATAAAGTATAGTTTATAAATAATATAGATTTAAATTGTGAATTTATGAATTTAAATCCCGGTGTTTTCAGATTTTTTTTTCAAAGTTTGTGAAGATAAAATAATACTAGTATTATTTGAATGTATTTACAAACAGAAATGTTTTCAAAAGAAGTTTAAAGAAGATAAAAAGTACCGAACTCACTTCTCTTGCTGGAAAATAATTCTGATGATGACTGCAGCATCATCAACGATTATTCCGAGCTTCAAAGTGGAGAATGCTACCATAATAGTTTTTCCTCAAAGTTGTTTTGGTAAAATAGATTTTTATTTAAATGCCGAAAGGGTGATTTTATATAAAGTAATAAGTATGTATTATTTCAAAATGTTTTGAAGCAAAACATGGTGATTTGTTCTTAAGTTTTAGGTTAAGTTATAGTATGGGCTTATGTATTCTATGCATTAGGGTAGTGTGATTGTGCATCATGTTAACTTACATTGATTAGTAGTTTTCAATTATTGGGATAAATCGGTATTTTCAACAATTTTGGACAGTCGGAGACTTCTGAATTAGTTGAGAACTTGAAGCTAAATGTTCGTGAAAGTATAAATGTCCAGTTTTTATAACTCTTAAATTGAAAGATAGTAGAATTTAAACAAATTTTTATATTTGTTGAACATACTTGTTAAGTAAAATGAATTGGATGTTTTTGTATATACTCTCAAGATGTAATGCAGTGATATACGATATGAATTTAATTCTTAAAATGTTTTAAAAATGAAGTTATGGCTTTTAGAAATATTTATAATATCGAGTAATGTTCTATATATGAAATGAATGTGAATTAAAATGGAAAGTAATTGGTATGTTAAGAAACCAACTGGTTTAAAGTACGTAAGTTAGGATTTTTCGCTCGATTCTTAATGGTGAACACTTGATATAGATTATTTATATGATCCTGAAGTTTTCTATCATAGTATATGATTATATAAGAAAAACAAAGGTTTCTAATCAAGGAACTTGATCCGAGTTCGCACTAGAGAGGTTAGGTGATCTATACTAGTTCAGAAGTGTAATTTATGTGATCAAGCTAGTGATTAGATTTGATACTATGTTCGGATGATATATTTATATCATACGGGCTTTAGTATATTTGTATACTATATGTGTTTGCCTGTGGAGAGTTTAGGGGAATGACTCTTCAACTTGTTTTGAGGTAGCACGAATAATTGATTGAGTAATATCAGAGGCTACCGACCGTATGGTATGTTTAGTATGTTTTTTGTAATCCTTGTGTAATGAGAAGGTTTCTAAACCTAAGCCAACCATGACCTTTGATTGCTGGGGATTGTAGTACCGTGTAGTATCGTTACATAATTATTTTTTTGGTTCCTAGTGATTGCAATACCGTTAGGTATTGGTGTGTGATTTTTGTTTTATTGCTTTTGCCAGTATTTCGAGGATGAAATATTGTAAAGAAGGAGAATATAACAACCTGGAATTTTGAAAGCTTTATATTTAAGAATTGAAATTATTTAAATACGTAAATCTTGGATTTAATGTGAATAAAAATGGTTCAATAAGCTTATTTAAACACTTTTTAAATAATGAATGATAATGGTAAACTTTTGATTTTTAATTAAGTGATCAAACTGGTTTTATAATAATTATTTTTAATCAATGTGTGACATTGTTATTCCAAGGCACTATCTCAAATTTTGACGAAAGTAGAGTTGTGGATTCAGAATGTTGAGTTCATATGTGCCGACGAGTTTCGTTATAATCCGATGCATTCTATCGTCGTGCAGGCTCGAATGCATAGCGATAAATTTAATAGAATTGAATATGATAATTTTTTTTATTATAGATACCCCTTAACATAAGCTTCCTCTACAAAATATCTTATTTTCCTCTTTCCCTTTTAATTTTCATTTTCTGGTAAACTCAAATACAACCACCACGACTCTTTCAATTGCTTCCAGAGCTAGGATGCACGAAATCAAACGGCGTTGGATCTATTGTGCTCGTATAGAAGAGAGCTTCATATCAGCGATGTTTGGTGCGATATCGATTTGTGGGAGTGACATTGTAGGCTAAAATTAGGGTTGAAGTTATTCAGCGATTTAGGTGACGTAGGCCATGGCGAAGTTAGGGGTTGTCTCCTGAAGGCGAGTAGATGGTAGGGTTTGTGGTTGGTGCGATGCTGTGTGGTGAATCATGACATTTCAAAGTGGCGTGGGAGCTTCCAAGTCTCATTTTTATAAAGATGTTCAAGCTACCGAGATCAAGTCTTGGGCCGAGAGAATGCGGAGTGTATTTCGTCAGAGGCGACAGTGGTTGATTTCATTGATTGGAAAGGGCGATAGGAAGAGACAAGCGCACGACATGGACTGGTATCAGCGTGCAATTTTTTTTATGCAAATGGCCATGTGTTAGAATTTGGGAAGAAGGGTTAATGAGGGTAATCAACTTGTTAATGATAATTAATATAATTATACAACTCAATTCTTATAAAATTAAAATCTTGTGCATAGGAGGTCTATTTGAGACTCCATTTTCACTAATGCTCGCGTAGCGGGATCCTCTAGGTCTTTGGTTGGCTTGGGCTTGGGCGAGTTTACTCACCAGTTGATTTGTATATTGTTGTGAGATAATGTTTGTTGTCCAAAATATAAACTAAAATAGATAATAATGTAAGTTATTATTTTAGACCCCTCCTTGCTTTTGAAAGCAAACGACAACATTATATGTAGTATATTCTCTCTTAATCCTTTATAACATGTATCGTGGCCCAGACTTATTTACATGCTTGATATTGTTGATGATGTTGTTGTTTGATAAAGCTGGAATGTGTGTGAATGGTTGTGAAATCGTCGCCATAAACGCGCTTTGAAATTCCCCGTATTTTACACCTGTTGAATTGATTTAAATTTGGATATATTGTGGAAATATACATTGGGTTGTTTTATACACATATTTTTGAGTGTGCTTGACCTAAAGGAATTGGTTTGGAAATTTATTGAATTGTGAAACAAAGTTGTGTTGATAATCTTGGTTTTTGTAAAAGAGCTTTTACTTTAGATATTTTTCCGAATCTTTTTTTTAAATAGTTTTGTGAAAATTTATTAAAGTATTTTAAAATGGAATTTTGAAATTTAAAATGTTTTATAATTATTAGTGGTTTTAATGTAAAGGGTTTTAAAGTATGGAACATGTTTTTATGGTTTCTAGATAATTATAAAATAAATATTTTAAAGTAATATTTAGAATAAATGTTTTAAACTGCAGTATAAGTATTTTAAAGTACATTTTAAGTATATATAGTTTATAAAAAATTAGTAATTATTTTATTTAATTAATTTGGAGCTTATGTTATATAAATATCATTTTAAAGGTTTTTAGGAAATATATATAAGTATTGGGAAAAACCAGTAAGCCTTTTATAAAGTAGGAAATTTTGGGTTTTAACACATGTGTTAAATTGAATGATTTTGTGAAGTTGAGTGGAAGTACATTAATTTGTTAAATTGAGTAGAGATAAGTAACTACAATTGTGATTTTAATGAGGAATACATTAAAGTAAAAATAAGAGAAATGGTTTCGGGCTGTTGTGACATTGTTTGAGTAATAATTGTCTTAAACCCTTATAAATATAATTTAATCTTGAAGAGAATTTTAAAAGAATGGTTTTGCTAAGCGTTTCGGATTTTCTGTAAACAATGTTTTGGTAACATTTGTTTTTAAACCTTTGAATAATATTTTTAATGTGGGAAATATTGTTAAATGGCTATGGAAACACTTAGATCTTTAACAAAGTTTCTAATGATGATAACAAGTATATAATCTATAGAAAAAGTAAGAAACATATAAGTTTTAAAGTATAAATGAGAGAAGCAGTTTATAGTAACAATGTTTAAGTGACATTTGTTTTTAACCTCTTTGAAAGTTTTTAAAGTATGTAAAACTTGCTCCTGGTTTATGAATATACTTATACCATTGAGATAAGTATATGAATACTTTTGAGAGTATTGAAATGTGTAGAAATTAATAGTAAAGTTTTAATTAAAATTAAGGTTTAATTAATAAGCGAAGTTTCATTAATAAAGAAGTTTTATTAGACAAAAAGAGTTTTACTAGTAAAAGAGATTTTGATTAATAAGGGAAGATTAATTAAAAAAGGGATTAGAACTTGTTTATAGACTCAATCGTGCTGTGGGTGTCAATCATGATTAGCGTGTTACTTGTTAATGAAAAGTGTACGAGACTTAGTTTCCCTTATGCATCATTCTCATTATTGTTGAAATTGACCAAAATGTAACTTTGGAAATATTGCGAAGTAATACGGGAATTATACCGTATTGTTATCTTCGGTGATGCTATAATGTACATATAAACTTGTTTTGCTCTTCTAGGACAAATAATAAGGAAATCCGACCCCCATCTGGTTAGGAGGTGATCTTCGCTCTTATGTATTTTCTATTTATTTCGAAATGAAGTGGAGTTGAGTTTACCGAAAATCGATCAATCGACTTTTAGAGTGCTCAATAAGCGGAGGAGTGTACTTATATGAGATGAATTGAAACCGTAACCACTCAAAAATCACATTCTTGTTCTACGCTTTGGAAGTGGTTCGTGAATGATCCGAGATGCTGGAATCTATATGGAGATTCGAGATCTGTTTGAGATGCTCGAACACTTATAGTTGTTCATGATCTTTTCAGGATGTGGGAATCCATGCGTGATTCAGAGATCTGTTGAGATGTAGGAACCCATGTATGATTCTGAGATCTGTTGAGATATGAGAATCCATGTGTGGTTCCGAGATTTGTTTGAGTTGGGGACTTGTATATTGAGATCTGTTTGAGTGGTGACTCCTGTGATGGAATGCCGGATGTAGCCTCACCAGTAGCTATGACTAAAACTAGAGATATGATGCATAACACATAGGTTTAGCTAACCCAAGGGTGCATGTGACTCTACTTTACTTATTCATAAAGTTATGCATGCGTGAAGTGCACCCGGCAACATGTTATGGCCAACTATGTATTTTCTATGGTACATTGCTAGGGATGTATGATGCTTCCGGAGGATATCTCTGATCCTAATGAAGAAAGACCGTTCTCGAAGTATTGAGGGTACCTTTATGGAACCCTACACAATTAGCGAACGTACCTTAGCGATTTTGATTTTATACCCAATGTTGTTGAGTTGTACACTCACATAGATCACGGCTGCTTGATTATTTATATTTCACGCCCTAGACATTATTAAAATATCACTAGATTTTCTAATAGAAATAGTTTGGTTATCGTAAGGTAAAAACCATTTATTTTTATTTACGGCCTAGTCTTATGAGATACCATTATTTTTGAAGGGTTTTATAAATATAAAAATCCATATGATTTGAGTTCTCATGTTGGTTTGCTAGACTGATCCGGGTGTTATTTCTTTATAATGCTCGGGTCAGCCCTGAGTATATTTCTAGATTTAACTGGACGCTTTGGAGCTGTAGGAGACAAGTTAGATGCCTTGAAGATCTATTCACGTATTTATATATTTACTGCATTTCTTGTTTTGTATCTACCAACATTTGTGAGGATATGCTTTTATAACTATCCAAGCTAATGATAGATTAGTTTGCTCTGACCGTTTTATGTATATTAAAGTTTTCTTTTTGTTTACGGCCTTGAGATATTATATATTATCGTTATGCATGTAAGATTTTGATACTGTATTCAGTTTTCTTGTTTTGTTTCCTTTTCATTTTCTTTTACCCTAATGCTCTGCCTTTCCGGCACTTGGGTGTTCGGCACAAGAACACCTTGGATGTATTAGTATCGACATTCAGGGGTTGAAAATGGCGTTTGTTACGACTAGCCTCTGCTTCACTAATTCTAGGCAATCCTTTTGCATATGCTCGAGGTTATTGCAGTTATAGCATTTTTGTCTTCAGCTTCGCATTTCGTATTTAAGTGACCCTTCTCATCACAGTTATAACAAGTAGGTTCTCACTTGCCCTTCTTTTGACCACTCTTATGAAGTTGCTTCTTATTGTTGTTCCACATCCTTTTGCCTCTCTACTCAGCTCGTGGCTTTGGCTCCTTAATGGAAACAACAACCATTGAATTAGACTAAGGACACAGACTCTCGTGCCAGAGATCCTTCTCAACAAGCTTCTCAAAAGACTCATGAATATGTCCCACTAATTTCTCTCTAAGGTAATTGTCCATGCCAATGATGAAGTTCTTATTTTTCTTTAATCGAGTTTTGATAAAAGACATCCCATACTTCGACAAAGCGTAAAACTCGGGTACATACTCAGAGATAGACAAGTATCCCTACTTAAATTCCACAAACTTCTGGAACAACATCGACTTTTGAGCTACCAGTTTAAATCTCACCTCAAACCTGGTCTTGAACTGATCACAAGTGAATCGATCTTTGAAAGTAGAAGCCTTTACAACATTCTAACATTTCATAGCTTTACCTTTGAGTTGTCAAGAAATAACCCTCCTTCTCATAGCACCGTCTTACTCCAAATCGTCAAAGATCCTCTCGCATGTATCCAGCCAATCCTGCACTTCTGTGGATGACTCCGTCCCATAATCCGGTTTGCCACTAAGACTAGTAAAATCCATATTTATCTTTGTGAAATCAGCCTTGGACGCATGCACTTAAGCACCACCTCCAATAGCAACAATAACAACGGCCAATTGGGTGTTTTGCAGCATATTTATCATCATGATATTGAACATCTCTTGCAAATTGGGATTAGCAGCCAAATCCTTCTTTTACTCCAGATGTGGAGTTCTTAGCAGAATTTCTTGTTTGCTTGCTCATTCCTAATCTAAAATAAGAATGACCAGTCTCTCATAATGAAAAGATGCATCAACGATACTAATGTGTGCAATGCGACTTATATTATATATACATACACATACAAAATCTACCATATAGTCTTGAAAAAAAAAATATAACAAGTATACTCCCTCCTATACTCTTGATCCAATCTAGAACGTTTCTCTTACTCTATCTCTAATGGATCGGGTAGCCACTTAGAATTAAGTTAACCTAAGTTAGATCACTTAATCTGGCTCTGATACCAAGTATGATTACTGCTCTATACCTCCTGCACTCAAAGAACATGTAAAGTGCTTTATGGCGGTGCTCGATCGATGTAGGATGGTAGTTAAGGGGTGAAATGACCAAAACAATTACAAAACCTGTCACATAGCTCACAACGCAAAGATAAAACATGATATCAATCATAGATATAAATAGGAAAGACAGAAACATAATAAGATGAACCATCACTGTTCAGAGCATAGGTCCAATGAAGTTATACAAACCAAAGCAGAGTTTAACAACTGATAAATAAATCCAAATATCCTTCTCAATATAAATACATCAAATACTTCACAACGCCACGGTACTGCACGGTGGAAATATTAAAGCTCCATAAATATATTTTACGTAAAAGCATAGCCTCCTCCTAGTCCATCTGCACCACGTGCTATGCCACACCTTTTATTTAGTCTACTATGATAAGATTACTTGAAATAATAAGAAGCAAAGCATAAAACCTTGAGTTAGACAATAGTTTGGTGTGAGCGATAAACAATCTTAAAATACTATTAAAATTAATATAGTATAAGACATAAGGTATGGAGAATCATACTTGACCTACCCCTGCATCCAAAGAGTTAGGATATAACAGTAAATGCTAATTTATTATCATCGTCATCTTATGGGCGTGATACAAGCCTAAGTAATATGTTTGGTGCCCAAGCAAACAATACCTAAGTCATGTGACAACTCTAGAGTGATAAATTAAACATGCAGTCACAACATCCATCTAACAATCCTTACGTCACTCACTGCTTTGGATATATGATAACTCAAATGACGCCCTCATAAGAAAAAGACCACTGAGAAACTCTCCATTTCCTAGCACTCGAATCCATTCCACTTCATACGGTTAGGAATTAGACCACCAATAGTCCAGGAAATCCATCATCACAAGGATTCATATACCATCATAATCCCGACAGATGTCCCTAAATACTCCTTCTTTACGAGTACCCTTGGTAACCTTCGAGGATCAACAATCCCTTCACACACATCCTTGAACACATCATCGTTCTACTTCATTTCATTATCTATATTGGAACATATCACCGTAATACTCAAAATCTCTCCTCACTGAATTTTTCCTTCTGGATCATTACCACGACTCCTATAACAACTATCCTCTCGACCTCGAAGCTGACGCCCGAACCAATGTCGACAACCCGAGAGACGAAATGACAAGTTGTTGGGGTAAGATAAAATATATACAACTATTGATATATGTCAAATATCTGATACAGTTATAACAAACTCTATTTAATAACTATCTAATTATGGGATCTCACGATGGAAAGAAATACATCAAGAATAAACGTTGTCACATCACCAGAACAAATCTACAATGTCAAATGCTTATGCCTAGACAATAAAACTACAACTTAATCAATACCAATAGTCAAATATAGGTTAGAGCACTTATTTACATCATACACAACATATACGAATGAGTCTATGTCTGTGATACCATCACATCTCCAAACTCCATCAAGCTGAATATATATATATATATATATATATATATAAAGGAAAAAATAGGAGGGGTTAGACATAAGGTCTGGTGAGTGAGACATACTTTTATTCTGCATATACTACAAAAATAATATATATCATGACATGATTTTATTGCCTGGTCACCTCACGTCCTGTCATCACATCATGCATAACTATCTTATATATCCAGTCATAACATATCATCACTATATGGACTCACTTCCCTGAATCGACGTCATGCCCTACAAGGTCGACTGTTGCCCACCTTCATGTAAATCGCATATAGGACTCACTTCCCTAGACCTCTCAAAGCCTATAGGAAAGCATGTTGTCCTTATGCTAATTAGATTCATGCCCTGATCCATCCACAATCTATAGTTATACTTAACATCCACCACCTCCACCTGGCCCACCGTAGCACTACATGGAGTAATGTAGTGTCTAGATCACCTATATATGTCACAAGTCTGCACTCGTTTTTGTATCCATACCTATATCCATATTCGTATTCGTATTCGTATCCATCTCCATATCCACATTCATATATGTACCCTTATTCATATTCATATCTCGTAACGTCTGCTTGTACTACAGCCTCTTTCACATTTCACATTCAACAACATATCATGTCTCCGTAGTATAATCGCATACATATTCAACTCAAGTAGCAACAAATCATCACAAACATTCGTTCACTTTGTACCACCGTCGTTTGCTTCGTCAATAACATGTGATCGCCTTCTAGAAAAAAATAGAACAAAACTTGAATTGATCATTTAATTATATATATAGGCCCTTCTAGGTCCAAGTTCAACCTAAGCCCAGAATAGGCTACTGGTTCCCAAGTTAACCCCACCGGTGGATCGATGCACACAGGATTCACAAGTTATAGACATGGGTGGATTTCGTCGTCGTTTCTATCTTCGTCCACCTCCATTCCACCTCTGGTGGCTTAAGAACATTCATAGTACCACCCCCACACTTTTAAGTCTAGTTTAGCAATTTATTTCCTCAAATTCAATTTGTAATCATTTATTTTCTTTGATTTAACATAACCTACTTCCTAAGTTGCTGTTATTAACCAAATCCCTACCGAATTCCCATTAAATCCAAATTTAACTTTATTTAAATATTTGTCTACTCAAAATTAGCCGACATACCATTATTATAAGATGATGATTACATTATATGAGGAGAAAAGAACGAATCACTAACCAAATCAACGTATTCTTCCTGAACTCCCACTTTTTGGACTACTGCTCTTTCATTTTTTAGATTTTCATGTCCAAGCGCTATTATCTGTAGTCCTCTTTGATAGCTTTGCAATTCTTTTGGTTTCGTGAATTTTTGTTTAGATAAGAGATAGATATTGCATTTTTTTCTTGGTAGGTTAAGTGAAAGAAGATGAAAGAAGGATTGGTAAGATGGTTGAAACTAAACATAGTTGAATTTTTTTTAAGAGTTTGAAGGGAAAACTGTCGGCCTAATTTCAAATTTCAAGCCTCCTGTTTCGGTACTCATTTGACCTAATATCATCTCGTCCATAATTTTTTCATATAAACACCAAATAAGGCAAACAAAAATTACTGCACAACTTGAAAAAAAACTACAGTCATAATGGCGCTAGTCTCGTTGTTAAATTTCAAAGTTGGAATATTGTCCATTTTGCTGCTCCTAAATTTTAATTTAATTAATTAATTCTTTAAATTCAACTATTTTCACAATTTTATATCATTAATATTTAATTAAAATATTTATCAAACTTCTAGGGTATTTACATTCTCCCCTTCAAAGAATTTCATCCTAAAATTCATAAGCAATGGAAAATGTAATATAATGCTAACTCATCAAACATATATCTACCTAGTTAGCCAACATATCATCCAATTTAGGCAAATAAGATATATGGATATAAATAATATAAAGAACATATAGGTATGCATGTTGCTTTCTATTTGTAGTTTCCATACTTACGATACAGAAATGCAACTAATGCAACCTATACGAATGCAATAAGATGTCATATCAGGCATGATGCACAACATCCTAGTATGAGAACATATATTTCTCTATGAATACTAATTCAACAAAAACGGCAACAATAGAACAATAGCTCGCGCATGCACGCACATGCATACGCGCAAGCACATGCACATGCGCAAGCATGCGTGCATACACACGCAGATATATATATATATATATATATATATATATATATATATTTATATGTGTGTGTATAAAGTTCAATAATCAATCCATCTAAGGCATCCAAATCCTAATCCTAAAAATAGTCAAAAAGGAAATCAAACAAAATCAGATCAGGAAACGTACAGGAAAAGAGTTATGGATGAGTAACCATCATCTTCTCTTTAAGCTCCCATGTACTCTCCATCTGGCCGTTTTCCCATTGCACTCTAACCAACTTCACTACATAAGTCATTTCACCCCACATTCCATAATATGGTTTGGACCACTAGATGAACTCAACTTAAATTCCAATTCTACCACCTCTAACTAACTAGGTGCAATCATAGTCGTCGGATCATGTAAACATTTTTGCAAATGTGACACATTGAACACGTTATGGACTCCTGCCATCTTCTCTGAAAGCTCCACTCTATACACCAATCTTCTGTCCTCCCTGGCACTAAATTGGGCCAAATAATCTACACACTTCAATGGAGAAACTTTAATAAAGACTAGATCTCTCACTTTGAATTCCAAATCTTTCCTCTTTATATTAGCATATAACTTCTATCGATCGTATGCGTGTTTCATTCTCTTTTTTATAAGTTCTACCATTCCTATGGTATCCTTAACCGTTTTTATGGCCACAATAATCTTACTGTAGGCTCCTACGAACATGAAGGTGACTTAGACGACCTTCCATGCAACACTTCAAATGTTTCCATGCCTATACTCGTTTAATAGTTATTATTATATGCGAGTTCCACATAGGTAAATGATTCTCCTAAGATCCTCTAAAATCTAACATACAAGCCCTTAGCTCCCTGTTTACTCTCTCTGTCTATCCATAAGTTTATGGGTGATATGCATTGCTCAAATTCAACTTCGACCCTAATGCCTCCTGTAGACTCCTCCAGAATTAATTTGTGTAAAGTGGATCTCGATCACATACTGTGCTAGCTAGAAGTCCTTGTTGTTTTACTACTTCTCTAATATAACATGTCACTAATGTCATCGATGTTGGTATATTCTCAAATAGAACAAAGTGCATACTCTTCATAAGACAATCCACTATCAACCATATGCATTTATTCCCTCTTATACTCTGGGGTAATCCTTTCACAAAATCCATAAATATACCCTCCTAATTCCACCGTGGCACATCTAAAGAAAGTAGTAACCTATTCGACTTCTTTTGGTCCGCCTTCATCCATTAGCACATCATACAATTTGCCACATACTCTTTTCCCCACCTCTTCATCGCTGGCCTATAAAATATTCTCTTCACATTCCGTTACATCTTATCCCCTCCTGAATGAATAGTCATCCAAGAGTGATGACATTCACTGTAACATCCCCTATCTGCAGGCCGAAACTAAAGCGCTATGGATGCTGCAGTCATCCACAGTATTAACTTCTGGTGATGAAATATGGTAGTGTTAATGGTATCCATAATAACAGAAGCACTTGAATATGAGAAAATCAGATATATCAAAAACAATAATTTTAGTGATTGAATTTCAAATAAATCATATCCAAGTTACAAAAATCCCAAACGTAATCCCAAGCATTGATCAAATATAGTTTGCAACAATATGCCAAGAGCGACATATGAAGATGCACACTTGGATGATCAAAGCAATATAAACATAATTGTCTTAATACATATTGGAAACAATTTTAAACTAGAATTCCTAGATTAGCTATCCGTCAGACATCTGCTCGTCTTCGGATACTTTTTTCGCCAAAATCTGCTAAAACCTAAAAATCTAACCCCTTAGCCTAATCAAATAAAATTTTGAGCACCCGAGAGTTTAAGGGGAAACAAAAAATTTGAGTCGAACTTAAAGCCTGGTATGAATAATTTAGGTTACATCTCATTTTACTGATAAATATCGAGGCCACGCCGCTTATTGAAATGTGTTTCCCCTCACTAATATCTATTTTCAAAATATATATTTTGCAAATCCTTTCTTGCAACCAAGTTGGTTAATCAACAGATTTGAATAATATAGCAATATCCATAATGTTAAAAAAAGAAAATAAAATAGAATATCTGTCTAAATCTGAACTATCTGTTCTTTACTGGACTTTCTCTCCTAAATTCTAAGCTAGATGCTCTTTTCTAGGCTGTCTGTCCTAAAACTGGCTATACCAAAATAGCAATATGTTTTATGCTAGATAATGGGCTATCTGGCCAAAAAGAGGTAAAAAGGATGTGCTAACTGTCTTTGAAAATTAACATGGTTCGTTATGCTAATAAATGAACTATCTGTTCAAATCAAAGCTGACTGCTATTTCTAGACCAACTGTCCTCTGGGTTGACTGCCCTCAAAATGGACTAACTATCCGAATTTTAGATGAGCTGACTGCCTGAATTTTCTTTTCATTTAACTACCTCTCAAAATATCTGAGCTAACTGTTCTTTAAATTTTCTTGAAACCTTTTCAAAATGTTTTAGTCCGTCAAATCATATACTTACAAGGAAAATATACCTTTAGCTTTACTCTAAGCTATTTTTGCCATGTTATATATACATTACTCAAAATAATGTTGATATTCAATAAGGATTGGCTATCCTTCTTTATAACTTAAAATACTTAGGCTATCTACCTAGTTCTTTTATCCGAAACCTTTGTTTAAAACCCTTAAATAACCTTTTGAAAACATAGAAAGTAATTCCCTCAAAATCATTCATAAAACCCTTCGAAAGTATTGAAGGTAACTCCTTTATATCCTTTAATAAACCTTTCGAAATATTTGAAGGTAACTCTCTCTAAACCTTTTAAAGGCTTTCCTTTTACAAGCATTAAAACATATGATCCACCCTATTAAATTCTTTAAACCTTAGCCTTTCGAAAACATTGCAAAACCATACATGTCGACCTTGTTGGAAGGTCTTATGTTTCGACCTTATCGGAAGGTTCCTTTTCGGCCTAATCGAAAGGTTTCACCTTTCGGCTTTGTTGAAAGCCTGGGTTAGCTCCACTATATAAAAACCTTTCGAAAGCAATGTAACTCAAAACATTTCGAAGACACTGGGTCCAATTTAAAACAGGTGGAAAACCTTTCAAAACTAATTAAAGTTAACTACGTTAAAACCTTTAAAACATTTCGACTTAAAACATTTGGATTATGCAAAAGGATCAGAAAAACATTGAAGTCGAAATAAACTACTTCAAAACCTTTATAAAACCTTTCGTAACCATTAGAAAACAATGAAATGTTGGTGTTGGAACCAACCCTTCGAAATCAATGGAGAGAGGCAGCAAGTTTTAGAAAACGAAAGATAACCTTTGACTCCATTTCTGTCGAAAGATTAAGAAGCGGCAACCATAGTTTCAGCTTTGTCGAAAGCTATACCTTTTGACCTTGTCGGAAGGTTTCATTTAAAACAAGAAAGCAAACCAATCAAAACTATTTTTTTCTTTTAAACCTTTTGACACTTTCGAAAGCACTTTGTCAAAAGCTAGTTGACGTATTTTCTTTAACCCAAAACAAAATTTCATCTCTTTTGAAAGCTATAATCTTTCGTCCCTAAACCTTTCTACCTCCTTTAATTCACTATGTACCTGTTTTCTGATACCTTGTGCCTTGGTATTTGACCTAGCCGAAATGTTTGATACCTTTCGACCTTGTCGGAAGGTCTGGAATGAAGGCGGAAATTCTACCGAAAGGGTTGAAATAGAAGAAAAACTATTTATTTGCACTTTATAACAGTTCTTTTGTACCCCACCGGCCTCATTTCTCTAATTTTGATTGGTTGCCAAAATTTTGTATTCAAAGGTGCTGCTGACTTTCCTTATTTGGAAATTTGAATAATTTGGAAAAGCTCCTTTCTCCTTTATAATTATATAAAACATTTAAGTCCCATACCTTAAATAATTTTATATAACTGTTAAAGCACCTTGAAAAATTCCAAAAAATCAAATAATATGTTCACTTCAACATATATTTTTTTGAGTCCAAACTATAATTACTTTTTCCATAAATAATTATATAATCCAAATTTACCTTTTCTTCCTTAGAAAATTCATAACAATTCCATGAAAATTCTGAAAAATTCTGAAAATCGAAATCCATCTCTAAAATAACTTTTTAGATCACCATAAAATTTTTCAAGGCTAACAGATATCATTTAATAGGATTTTATCTCAAAGCTATCATAAAACCTATATGAACTTACATAAATCATCAACATGTATATATAATCTTTTGTCATTCAAACACATGGCAAATCTTTGCAAAATCATTCGAATATAACCTTATAACCGAAAACAAAATTATTTAGAGATGGAAACATTATTCTCCTTTTGCTTAAATGATTATAGAGCTTGAGATTTGAATGAGTTTTATTTGAATTTGCTTTCCTCAAGCTTTTCTTTTGTTTCCAATTCTTCTTCCTTTGTTAAAGGTGGCCGACCAAGCTTTTTAATTTTTGAAAATGAAAATGGATGTGTTTTAAAATACATGGCCTAAGGAAGATGATATATAAATGGCCTCTTTCCCATAATAACCCTCCTCTAATTCATTTTTATACCCTTAACTTAATTTATTAGTTAAAAATGCATGGCTACCATAATTAAATAAAATTTCAATCTCCTAATCAACACATTATTTTATTTAGTTCATCTACTAAATCTCCTAACTGAAGTTATCAAAAATCTGGGGTGTTACATTCACCTAAGACTTCCTCCATCAAGTCCTTAACATGTGGTGCACATAGCCTTCTATCTCTCCTCAAATAACCCTTTTGGTCCTTATAGTAATAATCCATATAACTGATTGGTCAGTCCATCCTAACTTCTCCATAATACTAACCAATGATGTATCTTGCTCTTGACTTATCCCAATATGATCCATTGATATGGGTGTAACCTCCATCGTTGCTAAAAATCTAGATGCATACTGTGATTGGGTCAAAAATCTATTTCCAGTATAAACTCCAAATATCTCTATTCCAACAACATAACAATCACTTTAGCGTGCCTTCTACTCAAAGCATCCACAACTATATTTCCATCTCTGGAGTATAAGAAATCCTGAAATCATACGGTGATAAGAACTCTATTCACCATTTTGTCTTATATTCAGATTCTTTCGAGAAAACATGTACTTGAGAGATTTTTGGTCCATAAATAACTGGAATCTCTCACCCAACAAATAAAATCTCTACAATATCAATGCAAACACAATATCAACTAACACTAAGTCAAGCATTAGATAATTCCTCTCATGATTCATTAATTGCCGACTTGCATACGCTATTACTTTCCCTTCTTGCATAAGGACATCACTAAAACTAATACCATCTGTATTAATATGTACAGCAAAAGGTTCGGTACCATAGGGAATCACCCAAACCGGAGCACTAACTAATAATTCCTTTAACCTAATAAATGCCTCTTTACACTCTGGACTCCAAGTATAAATTAGTTTCTTCTTCGTCAAACGGGTCAGAGGTTCTGATATCCTTGCAAAATACTTAGTAAACTTTCGATGAAATCCAACTAAAACTAGAAACTACGGACCTCTAAAGAGTTCTTCGACGTCGTCTAATCCTGAACTATAGCTACTTTCATTTGGGTCTACCGCCAATCCATCTACCGATACTACATTCCTAAGGAAACAAACTTCATTTCTTTATAAGTGACATTAAAAGAACTTAGCTTTTAGTTTATTTCTTCTCAATACACCCATATCTTCTTTCATATGAACTTCTTGCTCTACTTCACTTCTCGAATAAATAAGAATGATATCCAGAAGACCACAACAAAACTGTTTAATGGCTCCTAGAATACCTTACTCATCAAATCCATAAAATAAGTCAAAACATTTGTCAAACCAAATTGCATGACCAATCACTCAAATAATCCATTATGTGTATGGAAATCAGTTTTCTGGATACTGTATTCAGCCACTCACAACCGGTGAAATCCAATTGCTAAATCAAGCTAAAAGAAAACCTTCATTTTGATTAATTGATCGAAGAAGTCGTCAATGTGAAACAAGGGATAACATTTCCTCTTTGTCATCGTATTCAATTCTCGATAGTCGATGCATAACCTTAGGGAACCGTCAACCTTAGAAGCAAAAAAGAAAGCACTCCTCATTTTGAAATACTACTCTCAATAAAGCCTTTCTATAATAACTTCAAAATTTGCTTGCCCAACTCCCTTCTTTCCTTTGGATCCATATGCCTAAGAGGCACTACCGACCTTGTGTCTTTCTCGAGATCAATACGAAATTCAATTTCTCTTTGATGAGGGAGATTGGAAAGTTCTTCAAATATATACAGATAATATTTTACTATGGGTATAAAAAATTGCTCTTGCTACGACAGGTTGAATGAATACAAATATATCTCCATAATCGGAATATTGGGTTCACAACATAAAAAGAAAGTCGAGTCCTGCGCTCTTCCTCAATTGAACCGTCCTCCTATCAAAATCCAACACAACTTTACATTGAGACATACAATCCATTCTAAAAATCAACCTATACCTTAAAATTTTTAGTACATATGTGTCACTAGGGAACGACACACCACAAATGACTAACAGAAAATTATCACATAACATCGATAAATGGGTCAATTCTCCAATAGGATTCGACATCGAAATGGATTCATGCATGTTGTCAGGATTAAGGGCTAGACTATCAATAATGTGCCTGAAATGAATGAATGAGATACACTAGTGTCAAATAAAGTATGAATGCGAGAATCAGATAAAATCAACACACTTTGCATTAGAATTTGTTTTCCCTTTTCCTAAGCCAAAGGTGAAGTAATACTAAAGGTTCGAACAACATCCAGAGCATATGCCTTCACAATCTAACCTTCATTTTTTAGAGCTAGTCAGTCCCTTTTGATGTTTCCAAACTAATCACAATCATAACACGTTACTTTCCTCAGAGTTGAGGCAGCCTTATAATCCTTTGCAACGTCTCCTACTTTGTTACAATTATAACAATTATCATTTGATAGATTCGTCCTATAGTTCTTTGCATGGTCTCTCGCATTCTGATATCTATGACAATTAACCACTTTCTTTTTGTCTTGCCCTCATCGCGGTCCATTTAATTTACGCTTTCTTTATTACCGACCTTCTTCTCCCTTAGTTTGGTCCTTAATCGTCATTCCATTCAACGAGTTCAACAATGCTGCCTCCATCAGTCTATCAAACGTCGCTCTACAAGGTATCCAATTCAATGCTAGTTCTCTTACGGTTAAATTCAATCCTTTTGCAAACTTTAATGCCTTCTTACCTTGGGTTTTCACTAATTCAAATTCAAATCCAACCAACTTATTGAACTAGCTTATATACTCTCCAACGGCTATTTTCCTTACTTCTAATGGAAAAACTTGTCAAACAACTTATCCCCCTTAGCACCGGAATAAAATTCAATCACAAACCTTATCTTAAACAACCTCCAAATAACAGTATTCACATCTACTTCAGCTGTCACGACATCCTACCATCATGCAGCCTCACCATTCAAATGCCAAGTAGTAATTATCTCGTAGTTGCATCACCATGTCTTATAGGTTAAAAATCTTTTCACAATCATTCAACTATGTCCGAGTCACTAAGTATGATTCTGTCCTGAGAAAAGGCATCCAACCAGTCAGCAAAAATTCTTACACAGCTTAGGAAAGTCAATAGTTCATGGTACTGAGGCTGAAATCACACCTTGGTTAATAGTGGCAGCGGTGGCTATGGGTACGGTGTGGTTGGCACCAGTCTATTTGTTGCCTGAAGACACCATTTAAACCATAGTGGAATATTAGCTTTGGGAATATCCAATACATCTAATCGGATGCTAGTCCCAACCATGGTGTACACCTCACCGGCATTGGCTATGTTGGGCATGTTTCGAATGAATTATTCATTTTAGCTATCTGTAAAAAATGGGATTCATTAGCAACTTCCTGATAGATAGTTAACAAAACTGACAGTAATTGGGTGTGTAATATGTACTTGATTCCTATATATTATATATATATCTAATAGAAAATACAAATGCGCTCTCTCAATATGTTCCTGATTCTTATCAAAGTTCCTAATATATGATTTGATACCAAAGGTAACAACAAGCCATCTCAACCCCAAATTTGATGCCCAAAACGACGTCACCAACTCGAGAACCGAAAGAACCAGTCATTGAGGTAAGATTATATACATATATATATATATATGTATATGTATATGTATAACTATTTACATATATCAGACGTAGTTCTAACTAGCACTATCTGATAACTATCTAATTATTGAGTCTTTCAATGGAATGAAATAAATTATAACACATCAAGAATAACTATATTCACACCACCATAACATGTCTACAATGTCAAACACATATTATGAACAATACAATTACAATCCAATCCATACTTATAGTCAAATCCAGGTTATAACACTTATTTACATCATACACAATATAGAGGAATGAGTCTCTATCTCTGATACTATAACGACCTGGCATTTTGAACAATTCAAATCGGCAATCATCCACACATGTCGGACTTGAATTGCTCAAAACAATAGATTGTTAATTTATATTTGGCAAAACTTAGCATATACAGTAAATAAATCAATCACAGATCACAGACACAAAGTTATATAGCAATAAGTAGCGGAATAGATAAACAGTAGTTCATGAAGCTACTACAACATCAGAGTCTAAAACAAGATACAATAGAAATCTTGAATACAAAGTAGTTTCAATACATAAGCAAATGACAAGTATGAATAGAAATAACTAGAAATAATTACAAAGCTGAATAGATAACAGATTGATCTCTAAGCAAAACTTCAAGCTCCAAAGGCGAGTCTCAAATGCTGTGACATTCAGTCTGACCCGAGCATAAAGCAAAACACAAAACACTTGAGTCAGGATTAACATTCTTATGCAAATAAATCAACTCAAGTGAAATGTCCAATTGAAATAAAATATAAATTAAAGGATGTTTAGGGTTCCACCCTTTAAGTATCCGTTAAACTATCTACATACATAGTACAATACACTACATAGATAATGTCTACAGTAAAGTAAAATATTAAAATAACGTTAAGGCGTTACCCATATCCCCCTTAACACATTTTTTTATATTTCCTTAGTCTATACAGTACATTAATTCCTCCGTAAACTGGGAGGCAATCAGAGGGAATTCCATAGGTACGGTACAAACCAAACTCGTAGAAGGCACGATAAGGCATGTGACAAGGCATGCAAGGCAATGCCTACGGTAGGATTCTTCCGTTTTGCAGAACTAGGTTGGTGGTAACGCATAGCAGCCACAACCGTCTACCTTAAGACACACTCCCAAATCAAAGGTGCACCCAATCAAATCACAAAGTAATATAATGGTATCGAAGAAGCATGTTTGATCAGAGGTGCGACCTCACTTGGCCTAGGTACAACTCTTGTTTTAGCCACATCAAGCTGACTCGTGGGAGTCAGGGTTGCGTTCATACCTCATATATAATCATTCCTCAAACCATCCTACTTTTTTCTGGAATCTCCACCACATGCACAGTTATTAAAGTGGTTTTCGGTATTGGCAGAGAGTATGACAATACTCGATCCCAGTTTCTTTAACAACCAAACGCTTATTTCACACCGTTATTATTTTCATTTTCAAGTAGTTCATACTTCATATCAAAATTTCATATTCATTTCAAAACCATATCACTTTCGAAATCATATTCACTTTCGAAATCATATCACTTTAAATCATATTCATTTTTCTCGAAATCATTATATCAAAGTATTTAAATCCATTATATCAAAATCATAGTAGTTCCAACTTAAACGGTTTGAAAGTAGTTTATATATTGGAAAAATTATACAATAAAAATTAGTTTATATTTAAAAATAGGTTATATATTAAAATAGTATATATATATATATTAAAACAGTTTATATAATATAATATATATATATTCAAAAAAAATTATAAATTTAAATAATATACATTAAAATAGTTTATATATTTAAAAGAGTTTATATCGAAAATAGTTTCAAATTAGAATTGTTTCTTCCAATTTTAAAAATCAATTCAAATCAACTTTAGTTCCATAACTCAATTTAAATCAAGTTCAGTTCAACAATTTCAATTAAAAAGGTTAGAGGTTCAATCTAAATTCTTATTAAAAATCATTTTAATTTGTATCGATTTCAAATCCAGGTTTGAACAACAAATTTAACCCACTTCCAATTCAACAGGTTTCAAAGTTTAAAAATTCAAATATTTACAATAACTCAATTTGATAAATTTCATTTTTATTTCAAAATTCAACTTTAAATTTGAAAATATTCGCTTAATCATTTTTAAAGCATTCAAATAAAATATCAAATTACAAATTTAAATCAACATTAAATATTCAGTTCCAGTTTTATTTAAAAGTGAAAATATTTACTTAATCATTTTTAATAACATTTAAATAAAATCTCAAAATTTAAATTTAAATCAATATTAAATATTAAATTTCAATTTTATTTAAACTTAAAAATATTCATTTAATCATCTTTAAATCAAAATCCAGTTATCAAATTATAAGATCATATATTTAAAGTCTCAAAATCGATTAATTTCAAATCATTTTTCATTTAAATACAATCCTTAAACAATAAATTACAAATCCACTTTAACTTATCTTTCCAACCTTTATTTACTTAAGTTATTGCAAAAATCTATTTTAAAAATAATAAATAAATATTTAAAACATATTATATATAAAAGTTAAACTTATTCTTTTTAAAATTTTATTATATTATCATTATTAAATTAAATCTTATTGTTATTAAATCTATTTTAAATCTTATTTTATATATTTCAAAATAATAAAGTTATAAGTAATGTTTTATAATTTACATTTTAAAACTTAACTTATAATTTTAAAATTTCCAAAATATATAATTTAAATCTAAATTTTCGCATATATTAGAATAAAATCTCTATATTTTATTATAAAATCCAAACATATATATTTTTCTTTTCTCTATTTTTTTGGAAATCATTTAAAAATTGACTAACGATGTTTGTATATAATTTTCTATCCCATGGTCAAGTGATATAGATATTTATCATTTCAATTTGCAATAATTTAAATTTTACGGGTATATATCATTTCAACCCGCAATCCCAAAATTCAAAAATCAATAAAATCGCTTGGGTTTATCATTTCAACCCGTAACGATTTTCCCTAATCTACAAGATCGTTCGGGTGTGTATCATTTCAGCCCATAGGGATTTCTAAGCTAACAGGGAACTTGAAGAGTGAGAACAATAGAATCATAATATCACATATCAACAACATGCATATATCATAATTGACAATTAAATGAAATATATATATATATATATACATACATATATATATACATATATATATAAGGTTATTGGTGTCCATATTGTCAATTAACATAGGTGATCAATTTTAAATATTAACATAACAAGCTCAACGATCAAACAACTAACAAGTTCAAGTTTAACAATGTATTTCAATCGTCATTTCATGTGAAATCAATTCACTAAACATAAGAATGCTAATCATGAGTGATCGCTCACCTTTCGAGGTTTAGAGAAATAACGAGAATGAGATGCGATGAACACGGATAAGAATAGATACGGACATGAGCTAGAGGGACAGCGACAAGCAAAAGATGGCTACGACAAGCTAGATAACATGAGTTCGAATTCGATGAAAACACATATATATATATATATATATATATATATATATATATATATGTATGTATGTATGTATGTATATGTATATATCTTTTCCCCTTTCTTCAAGAAGGCGAGCAGTTGCAAATATAAACAAGCTTTATACTTTACTCAATTTCTTCAACAAGCATAAACAGGAATGCAAAAATGAAAGCAAGCTTTGTAAATATGAACTAAAGTGTGAATTAGAGAGTGGAACGTCCCAACCAATCTTGCTACATTCGTTTTTTTAAAGAGAACTGCTATGCTCGGCTGATAGTGGTGGATGGCTGAGCTCAACTGATAGTGGTGGATGGCTGAGCTCAGTTGAAGGTTGTTCAAGTGGCAAGCGTAGGTTAGGGATCAAGAGGAAGAGGGTGGAAGCTTCAGTTGCTGAAGTGGGAAGGGAATGCACGACAGTTGCTGCCAGAGGGGAGAAGGAGCTCGAAGGTGCTGTCAGTGGAAGGTTCGGCAGATAGAAAGGTGGCTGGTGTTTCTTAGGCCATCAGAGTGAGTTGTGAGGCGGGTGGAGGCCGTGTTTGGTGAAGGAGATGGCTGTGATGGTTGCTGTCGAGTTCGGCGTATGGGTGAGAGGCTTCGGTGGAGAGTTTGGGTTGACTGTTGGATGTGGGTTGCCAGTGAGGCAGAGGGGGGAGTGAGAGGTATTCTCAGTTGGTATGCGTTGTGTGGAGGAAGGGAGAACTAGTAGGTGTTCAGGCGGCGACTAAGGGAGGTGAAGGCTGTGGTCGCGGAGATGGTGGGAACGGGTTTCTGGCAGTGCTTGGCAGTGATGGAAAGCACTAGGTTTTGGAAGGGCGTGAGGTGGCGAGGAATAGTTTAGGTGTACGACGGGGTTTGGCAAAAAAGGGAGAGGACGAGCAAATTATCAAACCAAAGTAGGCAACGCATTTATATATTTTTATCAAAAAGAGCAGAATGAAGGAGGACGTGCAAAATGAAGGGTGGAGGAGGAATACGGAAATTTGAAAAAGGTCGAAAAACAAATCAGCTTCAGGTAATAAGCTTACACCATTTCTTTTTTTTTCTTTGTTTCTCTCGAAAGTAAAGTCAGAAACAAAGAGAAGAGAGAAGGAAAAAACAAACGAACGAATCATGAAATATAAATTGAATAGTGGAATAACAAAAGCCACACGTTGAATTCAAGGAATATTAATGGCTAGGTGGCCATTTGATTTCATACGGTGGATAGATGAATGGACATAGAAACCCAAAGGACCCAAATGCGGAATCGATACGGCTAATCATTTCACAGATTTCTTTGTGCACCTGACATCGAAACACACAAATGAATATACTGCGGAGATCAGCACGAAAAGATTAACAAAATGGTATACATATACGAGGGATACGACCATCCTGTCAAAGCTCGATATTCGGTGTCGAAAATGCTGCTTAAACGTCGAAAATATGATAAATGGAGGTAGAGCAGTCCAAATTTGGCGAAATGAAATACGTCTCACTTAGAAAATGGTTTATATTTTCCTATGTAAAAGTATTCAAATTTCAAAAATATTTTGTTATCATCAAATTAACTGATTTTAAATTTTAAATTTGAAATTTCACAACAAAATAAACTTAAATATTTTCCGATGAAAATCTGACATTTTCTATATTTATATAGATCCATACCAAATATCAAATTTTCATTGCTAAAAATTTTATATTTAATTTTCAAAAAATTTAGCTAATTAAGTTATTTAAATCGTTAAAATTTACGGGCCGTTACACACTCCTGCACTCAAAACTTTTCGTCTCCTGAAAGGAACGAGATAAGAAAATAGAAGAAATAGAAAGGAAAGATAGATTCGAAGTACATAGTGCTAGATACAATAATTAATTAAAACCATATAAATTTCATTTTTTTCACTCACATAGTATATTTCCTTTAATGTCAATATCACTTAATTAATCTTCAACAAATTATTTAAGTTTAATATTAACATTCCATATTTATTCACATAACATATCTTACAACATATATTAAATGTATAAACATTTTTTTTACCACTCAAATTTTATTTAAAAATTCCCTTAACAAAATTTCATTTTTGGACATCTTATTACCTACATTTATATTGTATATTATTCAATTACATGTCCTCATTACATTCAAACTTTTTCCAGGTAAGTTTTACTAATGTTCCAATGTAATTGAGCATTATACAAATTTACCTTTCATTTACAACATTTATATGAAGCAAAACTTCACATTGAACATTTTATTAATTAAGTTTTCTCCTGTATGACTTTCAATTACATATTCACATTACAGTTAACTTTTTGAATATTTCAAGCAAGTTATATATGTTTTAGAATGCAATTGAGCATTATACAAATAAATTTATCGTAGTTCAATTGTTTCAAGTTATTTCAATTTCATTTCTCATTTTAGACACTAAATTATTCTTTTTTTACTTAATTTCAATAATTGAAAACCATCATAAAACTTATGAATTAAATTTTCGGTTTCACTTCAATCCATTTTGATACACACACACACACATACATACGTACATACATACATACATACATATATATAATATTGTACATCAAATCATACTCAAGAAATTCAAATCAAATCCATTTTCCAAAACAAAAACGTAGCAAAGCAACTAAGTGGTCTCCCTACTTTGAGACTCGAAAATGAATGTCGATGTTGCTGCAGTCATCATCGAAATCATTTTCCAGTGACAAAAGAGGAGAGTACTCATTTACTTCTTTTAAAATTCTTAGGAAACAATTTGCATTCCAAAATAATTTCAAATAATAATATATTTTTTTCAAAACTTTTGAAAACCAAATTTTTAAAAAGCTCCATAAATTAAATTCTCAAATCCCTAATTTAATTTTTTTTCATTTGCAAATTAGATTTATAAACCATATTTTTAAAATTTTATCTTCATATACATACAACAATAGTTAATGGTTTATGGATGTTGTCAAAACAATAAATGATAATCTAGTATTATCATTTCTAACAACCAATTCATTTAACCATCTAATTTCAGAAAATTATATTTATATATATAAAATATAATCATACATAAAATTATTTCATTTATCAATTTCGAAAACCATATTGTGTTAATTTTATCTGATTAAGTGTTTTTGGATTTCCTATCGATAGCGTTGGGCAGACGAATCGATCGAAACCCAAATTTCAAACATAAAAACTCAAACAACACAATATATAACATTTTTATATCAATTACAAATCTACTCTTCTAGAGGGACCCTACTCAAGGAGAATTCTAACTATGAAGATAGACTTAAAAGGAAGCTAAGATAATTAAATTACAAAAGCGGAAAGATGGATTGACTTATATTAATCACGGTGGCCTTTACCGGGTTAATTGAGACTTAGGAAGATAAGAATATCATCAAAGAAAATGGGGAAAACCTTATTGAGAATATCGCAAAAAATGCAATTCATGATCAACGAAGAAGGCATGAGCATTGGTTAATCCAAATTTCAAGACTAACCATTCCTAGAAACCATTCGTCCGGGAGGAAGGACAACAGGTTGAGCTCCAGGAATGAGATCGATGTGGAATTCAATTTTCCCACTTGGGAGGAAGAGAAGTGATTTCACCAAAACATCAGGATAATCCCTGACTACCGGGATGGAGTCAAAATACTAGGCTGAGGATCAACGAAAAGGTAAAACTGCCTACAAACCCCTAAGGTAATCGACATTCGATCATAAGAGAATCACCCTGGTCGTCTACTAGGGAAACAGTTCGGGCTTTGCAAGAAATAACAGCATCAAAACCGAGGACGTAGAAATCTTCGGTGAATCGACGCCTGCTGTAAAGGAGTTTCACTCTTTTATAAATCATACTAAGGTTGGCGGGGCCATCGATGGGATTAGTCACATAATATAGAGATCAATAGAAATAGAGCCATGGGATGCTCCAGTATCAAGAAGAATACGAATAGGAAAAGACATGAATGAGATTTTAGAACAATGGAAAGTTCCAAAAATTCAAAAGACATTCTATTCAAGGAGGATCCTAACAAAGAATTTCAAGTCGAATGAAGATGACTCTATAATTAATTTTACTCATTCTAGCCATTACTACCCTATCTCTTATGCGTTTTACTCCATAAGCTAAGTTTTGCCCAAACCAGAGTTCTGATACCACTTATAACGACTTGGCATTTCGAACCACTCAAATCGACAATCATTCATGCATGTCAGACTTGAATTGCTCAAAACAACAAATTGTTAATTTATATTTGAAAAAACTTAGCGTATACAGTAAATAATTCAATCACAGAATTATAGACATAAAGTTATACAACACTAAGCAGCAAAATAGATAAATAGTAGTTCATGAAGCTACTACAACATCAGAGTCTAAAATAAGATACAATAGAAATCTAGAATACAAAGTAGTCTCAATGCATAAGCAAATCACAAGCCTAAATAGAAATAACTTTAAATAACTGCAAAGCTAAATAGATAACAGATAGATCTTCAAGCAAAATTCTAAGCTCCAAAGACGAGTCTCAAATGCTGTGACATTCAGTCTTACCCGAGCATAAAGCAAGACACGAAACACTCGAGTCGGGATTAACATTCTTATGCAAATAAATCAACTCAAGTAAAATACAATATAACTTAAAGGATGTTTGGGATTCCAGACTTTAAGGATCCGTTAGACTTACTACATACATAGCACAATACACTACACAGATACTGTCTACAGTAAAGTAAAATAATAAAGTAGCGTTACGGCATTACTAATATACCCTTTAACACTTTTTGTCATATTCTTGTAATCTATACAGTACCGTAATTCCTCTGTAAATTAGAGAGATATCAGAGAACACTCCATAGGTATGGTACAAACCAAAATCGTAGAAGGCGCGATAAGGCATGTGACAAGGCTCGCGAGGCAATGCCTAGGGTAGGATTTTTACGTTTTATAGAACCGGGCTGGTGGTAATGCACAGCAGCTACTACATTCCACCTCGAGACACACTTCCAAATCAAAGGTGCACCCAATCAAATGACGAAGTAATAGAATGGTATCGAAGAAGCATGCTCGATTGGAGGTGCGACCTTACTTGGTCCAGGTATAGCTTATGTTTTAGCCACATCAAGCTGACTCACGGGAGTTAAGGCTGCTTTCATACCTCATACATAATCATTTGCCAAACCATCCTACTTCATTCTGGAATCTCCACCATGTGCATAGTTGTTAAAGTGGTTTTCGATATTGGTAGAGAGTATGAAAATATTTGATCTCGGTATCTTTAGCAACCAAGCGCTTATTCCACACCGTGGTCATTTTCATTTTCAAACAATTCATACTTCATATTTGAGTATCATATTCATTTCAAAACCATATCACTTTCATAATCATATTCACTTTCGAAATCATATCACTTTAAATCATATTTATTTTTTTCAAAATCATTATATCAAAGTATTCACATTTAAATTCATTAAATTTAAATCATATCAGTTCCAACTTAAACAGTTTGAAAGTAGTTTATATATTGGAAAAATTATACAATAAAAATAGTTTATATTTACAAATAGGTTATAGATTAAAGTAGTATATATATTAAAATAGTTTATATATTTAAATATATTTATTTAACTTTTTTATAAATTTAAAATAATATATGTATTAAAATAGTTTATATATTTAAAAGAGTCCATATCGAAAATAGTTTCAAATTAGAATTGTTTCTTTCAGTTTCACAAATCAATTCAAATCAACTTTAGTTCCACAACTCAATCTAATGCAATTTCAGTCCAATAATTTTAATTAAAAAGGTTAGAGGTTCAATGCAAATTCTCATTAAAAATCAATTTAATTTATATTGATTTCAAATCCAGGTTTGAACAACAAATTTAAACCACTTCGAATTCAGTAGGTTTAAAAGTTTAAATATTAAATATTTACAATAACTCAATTCAACAAATTTCATTTCTATTTCAAAATACAACTTTAAATTTGAAAATATCACTTAATTATTTTTAGTAACATTTAAATAAAATCTCAAATTACAAATTTAAATCAATATTAAATATTCAATATCAAGTTTATTTAAATTTGAAAATATTTACTTAATCATTTTCATTTAAATAAAATCTCAAATTACAAATTTAATTCAATCTTAAATATTCAATTTCAATTTTATTTAAATTTGAAAATATTCATTTAATCATCTTTAAATCAAAATCTAGTTATCAAATTATAAGATCATATCTTAAAGTCTCAAAATCAATAAGTTTCAAATCAATTTTATTTAAATACAACTCTTAAACAAATTAAATTACAAATCCACTTTAACATATCTTTCCAACCTTTATTTACTTAAGTTATTACAAAAATCTATTTTAAAAATAATAAATAAATTATAGGTAAATGTTTAAAACATATTATATATATGTAAAAGTTAAATTAATTTTTTTTAAAATTTTATTATATTAACTATTACTAAATTAAATCATATAATTATTAAATCTATTTTAAATTTTATTTTATATATTTTAAAATAATAAAGTTTTATAATTTTGTAATTTACATTTTAAAACCTAACTTATAATTTAAAATTTCAAAAACATGTAATTTAAATCTAAAGTTTTACATATATTAAAATAAAATCTCTGTATTTTATTATAAAATCCAAACACATATATTTTTATTTTCTCCAAATTTTTTGGAAATCATTTAAAAACAGAGTAACGGTGTCTGTATATAATTTTCTATCCTATGGTTAAGTTATATGGATATTTATCATTTCAATCCGCAATAATTTAAATTTTACGTGCATATATCATTTCAACCCGCAGTCTTAAAATTCAAAAATCAATAAAATCGCTTGGGTTTATCATTTCAACCTATAACGATTTCCCCTAATCTATAGGATTGTTCGGGTATGTTAATTTCAACCCATATGGATTTCTAAACTAATAGGAAACTTGCAGAGTGAGAACAATAGGATAATAATATCACATATTAACAAGAGGCATATATCATAATTTACAATTAAATTATATATATATATATATATAACAGGCTATTAGTATCCATATTGTCAATTTACATATGTGGTCAATTTTAAATATTAAAATAACAAGCTCAATGATTAAACTACTAATAAATTCAAGTTTAACAACATATTTCAATCGTCATTTCTTGTGAAATCAATTCACTAAACATAAGAATGCTAATTGTGAGTGATCGCTCACCTTTTGAGGTTTGGAGAAATAACAAGAATGAGATGCGACGAACATGGATAAGCATGGATACGAACACGAGCTAGAGGGACAGTAACAAGCAAAAGATGGTTGCGACAAGCGAGATAACATGAATCCGTATTCAGTGAAAACATATACATATATATACATATATGTATATGTATATATAATATGTATATACCTTTCCCTTTTTTTTCAAGAAGGTGAGCACTTGCAAATATAAATAAGCGTTATACTATACTTGTTTGCACAAAAAATGGGAAAACACTCTATTTGTAGAAAAAATGGGCAAACACTCAAATCGTTGTTGTAGAGGTATAACTATTGTTTGTAGTACATAGCTATTGTTTGATAAAAATTAGCTGCGGATATTTAAGGTAGAAAATCAACAATTTGAAATAAAGAATATGCAAAGGACTTAAATGTAAAAAGACACAGAATTTATAGTGGTTCGGCCTGAATGTTCCTACGTCCACTGTTCCTCTTTTATTATCCCTTTCATTTCTGATTACATGTACAAGCTTTGAATACAAGTAAACATGCTATTATTACTAAGATTTTTCCCTCTCGAAGTTGTTTGCCACTGTTCCTGAAAGCTTTGCTCTTCAGCATCCTCTTTTCTATGATACCATTTGCTTGGTATTTATAGAATGAAGATATGAGGAGAGACAGCTGAGTATATAGTATTTGGAATTTGGGTCAACCTTCCTTCCTCCAGGATTTGGTTCAACCTTCCTTACATGATTATTAAGCTATTCCACTTGTAACGACCGCCATGAACCTCCAAGAAGCCTGGAACGCGTCATGAAGAAATCCCCGAACTATCATCATGCCATGACGAAAATATTTCCAACCTTTTTTTAGATCAGTTAGACCCAGGTTGTGCCCCAAGAAAACATTCACCCAACTCCAAGTTGTATTACTCCCAGCCGACTCCAAATAAAACCTTAAATTTTTCATGCCCTGACACCAAGCAACTACTAAACCAAAGATTTAGTTCATTCAATGGACAAACTCCAAGCAGACTCCATATTTTCAAGGTCGCACTCCAAGCAACCACCGAACAAAAGTTTTGGTTCGGCTATTGGAACGACTCCAAGCAGACTCTAAATTTTTAAGGCCCGAATCCAAACAAAGTGTCGAACCAAAGTTTTTGTAACAACCCTGGTATCGGTGATTACCTATGATATTAAATTATAACGTTAGTTATGATTTAATATTGAAAATAAAATGGAAAAAATAAATTTTATTTAAATTTTTTTATTTCAAATAAACAATGCGACTTGAGAATAAACATTGGGTTTTTGTTAACTTAAGTTAATAAATCAATTGAGTATTTATTTCAACATTTGATGGTTGGAATAAATATTTATAGATGAAAATAAAGTTTTAAAGCTTTATTTTGTTAAGTTTGAAAAGAAAACGATCAAATGTTGATTTTTATTTGAGTTATGCAATAATGTTGTAGGTTATTGCTTATATTAAAGCTTTTATTGAATTTAAAAAGGGAGAAAATAAGTATTTTATTGAAATAAAAGATGAAATATGGTTTAAAAATAAGAGTTGATGACTAAAACGTGTTATAATTGTTTATTGCAAATTTATTTGTAAAGAAAGAAATTTTCATTTAGTTTGTTATGTTAAAAATGGTGTTTTTACACTAAAATTTGTGTAAATTGTAAAATATTGTTAAAATGGGGTTGTATTGTAAAACTTATCTTTTTATTGTTAAAATAAGTTTTATTTTATTGGAATAACTATTTTATTCCAAAACAAATTGATGTATGTATTTTATTTGGCATTAAAAATGTAGTATTGTATGCAAATGGTGTTAAAATAAGAGAAAATGTATACATAGCCTTGCATTTTTCACTAAGTATTTTCTATTGTGCTTTTTGGGTAAGAAATGAGATCAATTTACCTAATCTAGTGTGATGACCCAAACTCGATGTCCGATAAACGACATCAAATTCGCATCGCCGGAGCTTATAACAACAATTAGATGAATATAAAAACAGCGGAACAGAATCAATATCATAAATATCATCACAGTTACAACATCAACATAATATCCATACTGCAACAGAGTACATAATACATACACCACAACTCCAAATACAACATCATGATAATACAACAGTGATCATATATCCAAAAATCCTCAAATGAAAGAGGTGATAACGAACTCCCAAAAGATAACACCTGAAATCTCCAAAAGCTCCTAAGATATCTCCCAGATAAAAGCTCCAAAATACTGCTACTCCAAAATACAGAAACCTGCTACTAGGCTGCCCGTGTGGAAATAATGGGCACCCAGAGTTTAGGAAAGAAAACAATAAACTCCGGATCAGTCATGCGACTGGTATGAGTCATCAAAAATAGTTTCATTTAAATAAAACAAGATTTATAAAAGAATTTTTGGTATGCTTTTAAAAATGGAACTACCATAAGACCTCCCGCCACACACACAATGCAAACGCAGAATTGGAGGAGATTTCTTCTTATGATAGTTAAATATGCTTGGTACGAGAAAAGAAATTCTTTGATATTATTACTAGTGCATAGTGAGGAAAGCATTTCAAAAGTAGAATATTAATCTAAGCGAGCATAGACATTTCGAACTATGCCTACTATAGCTACCATCTAAACAGTGGTGACCACCATAAGTAAATGGCAGGTTCTACAACTAAAACCGTACAGGGTTTCGTATTGGGAATTGGATTTCCAACAAATGGTCAGGCCAAGGAACTTCCCATTGCCACATGGAAACGCCTCTGGAAAGACGCCCCTAGAACCTAACCGGATCTCTGCCAACACAAGGCCGGGTTACCCTTCAAACTGGGTAACAACTGACACGATTGTGCCATCTCCCGGTTGTAACCAACCTTCAACCGGGGCCCCAGCAACAAATCACAAAATAATATATATATATATCTGCGATATCAACATAAGTTAAGTATCTGGGCTCCATACCATGATGCCACTTCTATCCAGAAGGAAATGCACATACCCTAAGGGGTGCTACCCCCAATAACCTTGCTGCATCATTCCTGTTTCGACCATTCCGAGGTGTGAGGTCCGACGAAGTCTCGTCCACAAAGCCACGCTTTATACAAAAGTTGTGCTTTGGGTCAACAAATGATCAAAGAAATAATCACAAAGATAAGTGATCAAACAAATGATCATATCACAACTGATCAAACAATGATCATTTCACAGCAACACTCAGCATGTCACATTACCAAATTGGGAATATATCACTGATAACCTTCAACTACATAACCTCTGAGCTCGTACGTCTCAGAGAAGGGTGTTAAGATAAGAGAATAAATTCTCCGCCACCAACAGAAATATATTTGAAAGAAATCTGCTCTATATCTCAATTTGTAATGTCAGACACACAATCCATACAAGTCTGTTCTGGGTTCGAACAGAACCGAAGGCACTTCCAAAGAAGTCCTTGCAATCCGGATATCCACAATCCTGATCGGATTACCCATCACATATGGAGAACTATATACCGGAGCAACTCGGTGCAGAGTCAACCGACAGGTCATCCTATCGCTCTCGCAAATACCCGGTCTTCAACACCGGTCTTCAAATGCTATCCATAACGTCGAATCACATATTCGAAATGGGTTATACGACACAAAGGTCCTTTCCCGGCTAATTCGAATAGTGAGTGTCAGATTTTTAAAACATGTGGATGTCATTCACAAATATTCACAGGTTCGATGTGGCTTTCAGATAACCAACTGAAATCTGATTCCTTGTCGCATCGAAATTTAAATACCGTTTTACGGGCAACAGGGTTTTCACATCAATACAGAACGAATCACAATCACAATCCAGTACATGGAATTTATATAACACAGCATCACAATCAGAACAGAAATATCAATATGAGTTAACAGCAATAGTTAATTTATTTCAAATGTGGTTTAAATAAATTTACCACACAATTATTTTTCAAACAATAATAAGTATTTGAGTAAATAATTTAAATCTTGATTAACTCGTTTTATTGTTTCAAAATTTGTTATTTAAATTAACCACTAAATTTGATTTGTCGACTTAATTTATCTGAATAACAAATTCTTAATTGACGATTAAATTTGAATACTTAGTTGTTTATTAATCAATTTAATTACAATTTGTAAATCATTTTTAATTTTTTTTCAAAATCATTAACTTACAAAACTTTTTCATCTTAATTATCATTTAACATTTTCTTTAAACTTTTTATAAAAAAAAAATCAATTTATGACTAACTACAGAGTTAAATCAAGTTTGCTTGAAATAAGTTCTTGCTTAAACTAAACGAGTATTAGTTAGTTCCTTGGTACTAAAATTTTGTCACAACTTTTGCTGTAACTTTATAAGGGCGAAAATACCCAGGCCTTACTCGAGTCAAAACTCGAGTATGCCACCAATTTTCCCCGTAGTATCTTCTTCTTCCCTGCATCTGTTCCTACTCCTCTTTTTTTTTTCTTAAGTTTAAAACCTGTAAGCTTCATTTTAAAGACTCGAGCCTATGCGACGAGAAACTCGAGTAAACTTCCAAAAAACCCAGAGCTTACCCTGTTCATTCACGAGTCCATCTTCCCACTGACACATCATCACCACCGTGCACGTGCACGGTGGTTCGCGACCACTCCGATGGCCATTTCGATCACCAGCAAATCGTGATGCGTTCCTTCATACGAGATCGAAACTTAATTTTTCACGAAACTGTCTAAATCGAAATTTGTCTGAAGCGTTCGCCAACCATACAAATGCATCATCCCCAATCACCTCGGCCTCGCGACGCCGTCCACCTGACACCGCGCCGCCCCAGTCACATCACCTCTGGTCATCCATGAGGCTAACCCTAGTACCTCGTCCAACTCGATGCACCCCCGAACCATCCGTGACCATTTCTTTTAACATGAACGAACATGGGTTCTCAAACCCTATTTCAATCTCGTGCTCAAAATTCTTGCAATAATCAAATTTTTAAATATTTTTCCTAACATTATTGAGTATTAAACTAGCTCCATGCGAAATTGCAACATTCAAAGATCTTTTGATTAACAGGAATCGATTTAAAAGCAACATTTGTTCAAGTATGAACTGCTCCTAAGATACCCAAGTAAAAATCATCATATTTAGTTTAAAAATCCTATTTTTGTATACTTACTCGAATTATAAAATCAAATCAATGATTTATCATACTTGAATTTATCATCAATTTTGTTTCACTGTAAGTTTTGAGGTTGCACAGCCAAAAGTTTTCACTTCAAACTTAAAATAAAATTGTAAACTGTGAGTTAAATTTAAACAACTTATTTATTTTTAAAAATCCAAATCTTAACATGTTTGTATAAAGGTTCATTTGGTTTCTTTCTAATTTACTTTGCTCTGAAACCCAAAACAAGGAAAGCAGATCATAAAGCAACTCCTGAATCACAAAGCTCTTACAAGAAAGAGAAAAGAAGAAAAAAAATTTATATGCAACAACACAAATTTTCTATGTGATACTTACTCAGTTTTCAAATAAAAATAAAATAAAATAAAAATAAAAACACAAGTTTACTCACATGGCAAATGTTTAAAACAGAGAACACTTTTTTTCTTCTCTTTTGAAGGCCTGCAGTTTGATCTCTGTCTTTGTTTTGCTTAGGAGATGATAATACCCTGACCTCCTTACTTGCTGATAATATTAGTGTACTTAGTGTTTTTTTCTTTTCTCTAGTTTAATTGAACGAAATAAAGCAACTACTACGTATGTATATAAGAAAGATGGTGTGCAGGTGAAAGGATAGGCTGAGTCTACCAAAGCAAGTACAAGTTGAAGTATATATATAAAAAAAACTAAACCATGCATTTAGATTGGCTGTGCAGTAATAACATTAAATGAAAGTATGTTTCTTTGTAAATTTATAGCATGCCGTGTTTCATGCTTCCCTATTCTCTTCAAGGTGCTGATGTGATTTGTGGAGGCTTGCATTTAATGCAAGCATGTTTTGTGATGCTACTATCTTGTATGCTTTCAGCACATGTTGGTATGTATATTCTTTTGCAAAGTGCTGTTTTGTTTATAAATACTTTCTTGCATAGATTTTGATTTCCATGCTATCTTCTTCTATACTTACAACATACTTTTTTGTTTATTCTTATGTCTTCATATTGGTTTATGAAAGTGTGTGTTTCCTTTTACAGTTTATATTTATTCACTCTTTTGTTATCTTGTTTAATTATTTGTTTATTTGTTTAGATGTTAGATTATAATTATGTGATTATTTTTTTAATTTCATCATAACTTACTTTAACAATCTTACATCTATTAAAAGCTCATCTATCACAATTTCTTGTTTTACTTTGTTAAAAAAATAAGTTGTTTTAGTTAATAACATTAATAACTATGTAATTTTATTTCAATATTTTATTTCTTTTGAATTTCTAAAATTTACATTTAAAAGTTCCAATAAATTTTCAAAATTTTAAATTCAAAATTCCTGGGATGTTACAATATCCCCTCCTTAAGAAAATTTCATCCTCGAAATTGAAAGAGAGAGAAACGCAAACAAAGAATATACGAATTCAGAAAAACAAGGAAATGACTTACAGTTTTAAGCCGAGATGTCAATTCTGCAGTTGGGATATGATTTCTTCATATTATCTTCAGTCTCCCAAGTACAGTCCTTTGGATCGCCACTCCATTGAACTTTTACCAATTTCACAATCTTGTTTCTTAATCGCTTCTCATCACGATCAACAATTTTTATCGGTTCCTTTCTAACTGCCAAGTTAGGAGTGATTTCAAGATCCTGCTGAGCAGCTTCTTCAATAATATCATCTGGATCGTGCAAATATTTTCGAAGATTAGAAATATGGAACACATCATGTACGCCAGACAACCAGCTGGGCAGCTGCACTCGATATGCTAGAGGACCAATCCTTTCCAGAATAGGAAAAGGACCAATATAACGCGGTGCTAGTTTTCCAGTTTTCCCGAATCTCAATACTCCCCGCATCGGAGATACTTTCAGAAATACAGAATCTCCAACTTGAAATTCCAAATTTCTCCTTCGTCGGTCATAATAGCTCTTTTGACGGCTTTGGGCAGTTAATAACTTCTTTCTAATAAAGTCTACCTTCTCAGTGGCTTCTTTTATCATATCCGGTCCAAGAATAAGTCTATCACCTGATTCGATCCAGTATGTAGGTGATCGACACAGACGACCATATAAAGCTTCAAAAGGAGCCATTTCTATACTGGCCTGATAACTGTTGTTATAAGAGAATTCAACCAGATGCAAATGGTCCTCCCAAGAACCACCAAAATCATGAACACAAGCACGCAGAAGGTCTTCTAGAATTCGGTTGACACTCTCAGTCTGCCCATCAGATTGTGGGTGATAAGCAGTACTGAAATTTAATTTCGTTCCCAAAGCGTCTTGAAATGCTTCCCAAAATCTACTAGTGAAGATCGGATCACGATCACTCACTATACTACTGGGAATACCATAGAGGCGAACAATTTCCTTTATATATACACCTGCCAAGCTTGCCGCGGTCCGAGTGGACTTAACTGGAATAAAATGAGCATTTTCGGTTAGACGGTCCACTATAACCCAAATCGCTTCATTGCCTTTCTTGGTTCGTGGCAATCCGTCGATGAAATCCATCGATACCTGATCCCACTTCCATTTCGGTACTTCCAAAGGTTGAAGTAAACCGACCACTTTCTTTTGGTCGCTCTTGATTTGCGGACAAGTAGCACAGCGACTAACATAAATAGATATGTCTCTCTTCATTGTCTTCCACCAGAATATTCTTTTAACATCTCGATACATTTTGTTGACTCCTGGATGGATGTTGAATTTTGACTTGTGGCATTCATCCAATACTTCACGTTTCAGTTCTGGAATGTCAGGGACACAAATTCTGCCCTTCATTCTTATAACTTCTCTATTATCTATCTCAAAACTAGTATCTTCACCCTGGCATATTCTTTTATGGATTCCTCAAAGAAACTCATCTTCTTTCTGCCGTCTTGCAATCCTTTTGAGAAGAGTAGGAGTGATAACCAGATAAGAAAGAACAACATAACTTCTGCTCAAAGCGTCTGCAACTACATTGGCCTTTCCGGGTGTATACAGAATATCTAAGTCATACGATGCTAGAAATTCCAACCAACGTTGTTGTCGCAGATTCAGATCCTTCTGGGTGAAAAGATATTTCAAAGATTTATGGTCGGTGAATAATTCGAATTTTTCACCTAAAACAAAGAGAGTTTATTAGGTATGTTTCTTTAGTTAAGTTAGTTCATAAATTGTTAGGAAAGCCGAAAAGATTCTTACCCAGAAGATAGTGTCGCCATATTTTTAAAGCGAAAACAACAGCCAAAAGTTCCAAATCGTGCGTCGGGTAATTTTTCTCATGCGGACGTAATTGTCTACTCGCGTAGGCGTTACCTTTCCATTTTGCCTTAATACTGTACCTACCCCTTCACCACATGCATCAGTATAGACAGATAAGCCTTGGTTCCCATTAACAATAGTGAGAACAGGGGCAGTGGTCAATCTCTTTATCAACTCTTGAAAAACTTCTTCACATTCTGGAGCCCAAATGAACTTTGCATTTTTCATCGTTAGCTTAGTCAATGGGCTAGCCAACTTAGAAAAATCTTGAACGAATTTCCGGTAATAGCCTGCTAAACCCAAAAAGCTTCGAACTTCTCTTGGAGTAGTGGGTTGTTTCCAATCAAGAATAGCGGAAATTTTGCTAGGATCTACCGAAATTCCTTCTTCATTAACAATATGGCCAAGAAATTTGACTTCATTGATCCAGAAGTGGCATTTGGAAAATTTTGCAAACAGAACATTTCTCCCCAATATTTCCAATACGATTTTAAGATGTTCGACATGCTCTTCTTTAGTCTTAGAATAGATCAAAATATCATCAATGAATACGAGCACAAATTTATTCAAAACTTCCCGAAACACACAATTCATAAGATCTACGAAGTATGCTGGAGCATTGGTTAGCCCGAAAGGCATAACTAACCATTCATAGAACATATCAGGACATCTGAAAGCGGTCAAATGGACACAATCTTCGGCGATTCGTAATTGATGGAATCCTTGGGCTAGATCCATTTTTGAAAAGAAACGAGCGCCGTACAACTGATCAAATAAATCATCAATTCTGGGCAGTGGAAATTTATTTTTGAGAGTTTGTTTATTTAGATCGCGGTAATCTACACAAAATCTCAAAGATCCGTCCGATTTAGCAACAAATACGACGGCTGAGTCCCATTCAGAAACACTGGGTCGAATTAATCCTTTTGCTCGTAGTTCATCAGTTTGATGAACCAATTCAATCTTTTCCCTGGGTGCCATCCTGCAACTTGGGTGAACAACATGACGAGTATTTGGTACAAGATCGATTCGGAATTCTTTTTCTCGATGAGGAGGTAAAGATTTCTCTTCTTCAAATACGTCGGAAAAATCCCGAACAACAGGTATAGACTGCAAAGTGGGTTCAAGATATCCCAAGGTATACATCAATCTATCTATCCTTGGACTTGGATCCTCATAAGAGATTTCAATAAAATTTCCAAGATTCATTTTGATTAAAACTGTCCTATTATTACAATCCAAAATAGCTTCGTACCTCGATAACCAGTTCATACCGAGTAAGATTTCAAATTCATTAAATTCGAGGACAAAAAGGTTGATAGGAAATCGATAGCTATCATATGAAATAGGAACTCTCTTTCAATATAAACAAAGATTTGCAGGACCTCCAACCGAATTTTTCACGCAAATAGGATCGTCAACAAATTTAGTTTTAAGTCCTAATTCATTTGTAGTTTGTTGGGAGATAAAGCTATGTGAAGCTCCTGTATCAAATAAAACTCTAACAGTTCTATCATTAATAATAAGGTTACCTTCCAAAATGCTTTTTCCCTTATCAGCTTCAGAAGTCGAGGGGTCCTTCTTAATTGTATAAACTTTTGCCACCTGCGCTGGCTTCATTACTGGGCAATCTTTAACAAAATGTCCCGGTTTATGACAATTGTAGCATTCTTTAGCTCCGCTAACAGTTTCTTCCTTCTTAACTTGCTTCTTTGGTTTTGGACAGCTGTTTGAATAGTGGCCCTTCTCTTTGCAGTTGTAACAATTGACATTTTCTGTCGCGCTTCCCTGAATGTTCTTCTTCTCGTTGCCTTGCCAAGGTTTCTTGCCTCTGAATTTTCGCTTCTTCCAATTTTGATTGCCTGATTTACCTTTCTCCACAGTTGCTTCCTATATATCAAGAGTAGCGTATCTGTACCCCATATCTACTAAATCTGAAAAAGAGTCTTTAACGTGGCCCGTCATTCTTTCATGATATTTCTGGTTCATACCACGGATAAACCTTTCGTTTTTCTTAAGAGGTGTGTTTAGCAATTCTGGGCCAAACCGAGATAGTTCACTGAATTTATTCAAGTATTCTTCAAACGAAAAACTTCCTTGTTTCAAATCCAGAAATTCCTGATACATTCTGGAAATTCCCGCCGACGGCATGTAAAGTTTCTCAAACACTTCCTTAAAATGATCCCAAGTAAATTCTTCCTCGGGTTCATCTATAATGATGGTTTCCCACCAAGCTGAAGCTTCTCCTTGGAGTTGCCAAGAAGCTATAAGTCTCTTCTGCTCATCCTGCAGTTTTAGCCCTTTAAAAATCTTTTCACACGATCTTACCCAAGCTTGAGCCTCAATAATTGACTCCTTGACGGTGATCGGCTTGCCACCAAGCTTTTCGACCTTCTTATATAAATCAGCCAAGTACGGCTGCTGTTGAATATCTATTACTGCTTCTACGGCTGGGGGAATTTGATTAGGTGCTGTGGCATTGCCTTGACCCCTAGCTCTTCCTCTGCGTCCACTCATTTTCACTATCTGAGATTAGTAAGAAAACTGATTTTGATATACAGACGAGATATCTTAAGGAATATCAGCAGTAAAAAGAAATAGACTAAGAAAATTTAAAGTTTCAGTCTTGGTTATACTCATTCTAGGGTATACTTCGCCCTATCTCTATTGAGCCATCTAATGTGTTATACTCCGTAGCTAAAGTTCTTACTCAACCAACAGCTCTGATACCACTTTGTGACGACCCAAACTCGATGTCCGATAAACGACATCAAATTCGCATCACCGGAGCTTATAACAACAATTAGATGAATATAAAAACAGCGGAACAGAATCAATATCATAAATATCATCACAGTTACAACATCAACATAATATCCATACTGCAACAGAGTACATAATACATACACCACAACTCCAAATACAACATCATGATAAAAAAACAGTGATCATATATCCAAAAATCCTCAAATGAAATAGGTGATAACGAACTCCCAAAAGCTAACACCTGAAATCTCCCAAAGCTCCTAAGATATCTCCCAGATAAAAGCTCAAAAATACTACTACTCCAAAATACAGAAACCTGCTACTAGGCTGCCCGTGTGGACATAATGGGCACCCAGAGTTTAGGAAAGAAAACAATAAACTCCGGATCAGTCATGGGACTGGTATGAGTCAACAAAAACAGTTGCATTTAAATAAAACAAGATTTATAAAAGAATTTTCGGTATGCTTTTAAAAATGGAACTACCATAAGACCTCCCGCCACACACACAATGCAAACGCAGAATTGGAGGAGATTTCTTCTTATGATAGTTAAATATGCTTGGTACGAGAAAAGAAATTCTTTGATATTATTACTAGTGCATAGTGAGGAAAGCATTTCAAAAGTAGAATATTAATCTTAGCCTGCATAGACATTTCGAACTATGCCTACTATAGCTACCATCTAAACAGTGGTGACCACCATAAGTAAATGGCAGGTTCTACAACTAAAACCGTACAGGGTTTCGTATTGGAATTGGATTTCCAACAAATGGTCAGGCCAAGGAACTTCCCATTGCCACATGGAAACGCCTCTGGAAAGACGCCCCGAGAACCTAACCGGATCTCTGCCAACACAAGGCCGGGTTACCCTTCAAACTGGGTAACAACTGACACGAGTATGCCATCTCCCAGTTGTAACCAACCTTTAACCGGGGCCCCAGCAACAAATCACAAAATAATATATATATATCTGCGATATCAACATAAGTTAAGTATCTGGGCTCCATACCGTGATACCACTTCTATCCAGAAGGAAATGCACATACCCTAAGGGGTGCTACCCCCAATAACCTTGCTGCATCATTCCTGTTTCGACCATTCCGGGGTGTGAGGTCCGACGAAGTCTCGTCCACAAAGCCACGCTTTATACAAAAGCTGTGCTTTGGGTCAACAAATGATCAAAGAAATGATCAAAAAGATAAGTGATCAAACAAATGATCATATCACAAATGATCAAACAATGATCATTTCACAGCAACACTCAGCATGTCACATTACCAAATTGGGAATATATCGCTGATAACCTTCAACTACATAACCTCTGAGCTTGTACTCTCAGATAAGGGTGTTAAGCTAAGAGAATAAATTCTCCGCCACCAACAGAAATATATTTGAAAGAAATCTGCTCATATCTCAATTTGTAATGTCAGACACACAATCCATACAAGTCTGTTCTGGGTTCGAACAGAACCGAAGGCACTTCCAAAGAAGTCCTTGCAATCCGGATATCCACAATCCTGATCGGATTCCCCATCACATATGGAGAACTCTGTACCGGAGCAACTCGGTGCGGAGTCAATCGACAGGTCATCCTATCGCTCTCGCAAATACCCGGTCTTCAACACCGGTCTTCAAATGCTATCCATAACGTCGAATCACATATTCGAAATGGGTTATACGACACAAAGGTCCTTTGTTGGCTAATTCGAATAGTGAGTGTCAAATTTTTAAAACATGTGGATGTCATTCACAAATATTCACAGGTTCGATATGGGTTTCGGATAACCAACTGAAATCCGATTCCCTGTCGCATCGAAGTTTAAATGCCGTTTTACGGGCAACAAGGTTTGCACATCAATACAGAACGAATCGCAATCACAATGCAGTACATGGAATTTATATAACACAGCATCACAATCAGAACAGAAATATCAATATGAGTTAACAGCAATAGTTAATTTATTTCAAATGTGGTTTAAATAAATTTACCACACAATTATTTTTAAAACAATAATAAGTATTTGAATAAATAATTTAAATCTTGATTAACTCGTTTTATTGTTTAAAAATTTGTTATTTAAATTAACCACTAAATTTGATATGTCGACTTAATTTATCTGAATAACAAATTCTTAATTGACAATTAAATTTGAATACTTAGTTGTTTATTAATAAATTTAATTACAATTTGTAAATCATTTTTAATTTTTTGTCAAAATCATTAACTTACAAAACTTTTTCATCTTAATTATCATTTAACATTTTCTTTAAACTTTAAAAAAAAAATCAAATTTCTGACTAACTACAGAGTTAAATCAAGTTTGCCTGAAATAAGTTCTTGCTTAAACTAAATGAGTATTAGTTAGTTCCTTGGTACTAAAATTTTGTCACAACTTTTGCTGTAACTTTGTAAGGCCGAAAAAACACTAAACCATGCTTTTAGATTGGCTGTGCAGTAATAACATTAAATGAAAGTATGTTTCTTTGTAATTTTATAGCATGCCGTGTTTCATGCTTCCCTGTTCTCTTCAAGGTGCTGATGTGATTTGTGGAGGCTTGCATTTAATGCAAGCATGTTTTGTGATGCTACTATCTTGTATGCTTTCAGCACATGTTGATATGTATATTCTTTTGCAAAGTGCTGTTTTGTTTATAAATACTTTCTTGCATAGATTTTGATTTCCATGCTATCTTCTGGTATACTTACAGCATACTGTTTTGTTTATTCTTACGTCTTCATATTGGTTTATGAAAGTGTGTGTTTCCTTTTACAGTTTATATTTATTCACTCTTTTGTTATCTTGTTTAATTATTTGTTTATTTGTTTAGATGTTAGATTATAATTATGTGATTTAAATTTTTTTTAATTTCATCATAACTTACTTTAACAATCTTATTTCTATTAAAAGCTCATCTATCACAATTTCTTGTTTTACTTTGTTAAAAAAATAAGTTGTTTTAGTTATTAACATTAAATAACTATGTAATTTTATTTCAATATTTTATTTCTTTTGAATTTCTCAAATTTACATTTAAAAGTTCCAATAAATTTCCAAATTTTTAAATTCAAAATTCCCGGGATGTTACATCTAGAGACTTCTGGTTGGAGAGAAAGAGTTGTACGTACTCTTCATCTCCTTCTTTCTCAAAACAGAATCATACAGTAAACTGAAAAAAAGAAGAAAAAAAAAAGAATCAATGGCCTCCTTCAATTAAAACCAATCTTTATTCAATTTGCTGCTAATTCAAGAAGCTATCACCAAAATAAGAATAGAGAAAGATAATCAAATCCAATACTCAATAAATTTCATCAAAAGTTTTGATTTAGGTGTGAATTTGCTGTAACTTGTTTTATTCCATTCTGCATGTTCTTGTTTCAGCTTCTACAGGTAGTTTAGAGGCCACTACCAGCTTAAATACTCCATCTTGAAGCTCCATTCGACCACCTCCTTAGCTATAAAGGTAAGTAAAGTACTTACAACAACTGTAAGTAAAGGAATTGCGCTACTTGAAAACATTTTGATGCTTAGTTGATGTTTTAGGCACAAAAACTTTGATTGAAAAACTGTATTTTGCTGAAACTGTCCATTGTTCTTTTGATCGCATCTGGCTCATGAGGTGTTGGATTGATGTCATTCTTTTTCAAGATTGTAGTGCACTTGATCTAGTTTGTTCATGTCAAATTTTATCGAGTTTCGAGTCCGTTTGGACCTCTGAATTTGCTGTGAATGTTGCAAACCCGAGAGGGTTTTGCACAGAAAATATATTTCGCTGAATAGTATTTTTGGCATAAGTTTTGTGTTTCAAATCGGAATTAGTTGATTTTGGATTTTTTGGAAATCTTATTTCATTGTCTATGACTTTTATTTGTTGAGTTTTCTACAATTTTTAGTTTACGTATGTCAAAATTGAACTTTTCTACTGCCAAACCGAGAGCAAAATCAAATCTGCTCTGTTGTTGAGGCAGAAACGAAATCTTCCATAACTTTTTCGTTTCTAAGCGGAATTTAATAATTTTAGATGTTTCGGAAAGCTTACTTAAGTGGCTACAACTTTATTTCCTTGTGTTTTCTGTGATTTTTAAGTTTGCTATGCTAAAATTGCAAATGTTCCTCGCTGTCCTGTGTTTTGTTGCATGGACTAGTGTTGATTTTAAACTATTGAAAATGGTTTGCATCTATGAACATATATATATATATATATATATATATGCAATTTGTATCTCGGTAATATGATGTTAAACATTTTATTTTAAACATTTTAAAAGTATTATACTACAATTATTTTTATATTTAACCTATATTTTATAGATTTTAATCCCGTTTTCTCTTCTAAAATCTTTTATGTATAATTTTAGTTATTTTAATCATTTTTCATGAATGTTCAGACGTATGAGAAAGTATATTAAACGATTTAGTAAAAACCGAGAGGTATGGGACTCATGCGTTGTTTCTTTATCGATTAAATACAAACTTGTAATTTTCGAAATGAATTCGAGGAATCTTTTGAGATCCTCCAAGATTGTTTACCACTATGTGGTACCTTGAGATTTATTTAGAGCATTTGTCCCGTATTAGCAAGATTAGATAATATGTGGAAGTAGTCCGAGAACTCTTGATTGGAGTATATTGATTATGGACTATCAAGATTGTAGTGCTCCCGCCGATGAAATGAGGCAAAACCAATTATGTTTGATTATGATTTTATAATTTTGATTAGGTTTTCACTTGTCGATGAAATGAGACAAGTTTGAGTTTAATTTTGGTTTATCGCAGCGGAATTGCTACGACTTGATTATTTACATTCGCCGATGAAATGAGGAATTGTGATTGTATTGATTTATGATTTTTCCTAACGTGGAACCAACGAGTGATTAGTAAACAATTAGGTGATAACTCATGGTATGGGACGTGGGTTATACCCTTATGGGTTCCTAGTCTCGATGTTGATACACATTCAAGATTGGACTAGTACTATGAGACCACGAGTTTATTGGGGAATCAAGATTTGAAATTACCCCAAATCAAGAATTTACTATTACTCGGGTCTTTGACGTCACCGATTGGGATTGATTAAATTATAGGCTACGTAGTCGTCAAGATTGTCAAGATTTATCTAGATGACATGATCCCGATCATCACGATTGTTGGTACCAAAGTATAGTACTAATGGAGATTCAAAAGCACGTGCAAAATTATCTTTTGTTGCTTTATCGTTTATCGGGATTTGATGATTTCTATAGCCTTATATATGAATAAGGTGATATTATTTTGTGGTCCATGATTATTTAGATCGTTTCATGGCTTGTTGGAGATTTATGAGATTTCATGATTTCATGGATGTTTATTATAATTTACTTAACTTAATCACATTTCCCTTACGCATGATATTAGAATATTAGCTTGACCCCATCCTTGATTATTATTGAACCTTTCATTTATTCTGTTGGGTACAACAGAATGAATGCTTCCCTTTACTTATTATCCTAGAGTTCCTTATCTACTGATGAGTTTAGTTGTTTGACCCGTGTGTTTTTTGCACTTGGGTCAGACCGAGTTGCAGGTTAGCTCGGATTTCCTTTGGCTCTAGTTCAGCTTGATACTTTTTGTGGGACACATATATGTATATTTTGGCTAGCTAGTCTTCGTCTTTTGGGACTACTCCTTTATGATCACTTGTATATTTTTGGGATGTATATTTTGACACTTAGCTACCTAGTAGTTACTCTTGTATGATGTATTATATGGATATGTATGGTGACGGTTATGTATGTATATGACTGATCTGGGTTTGCTTTTCTGTGACTTTGATTATTCCACATATTATATTACATTATTTCTGAAATGTTATATAGCCACCGTAGTGTGCAATAGTTATGCACTAGTCGTGTCAACCACACATGAGGTAATGAAAAAAAATTGACACATACTTGACATGTTTAGTTCATAGCTATTGTATGCTATGTTGGTCGCTCCTATCCAGCCTTATTCTCTGCGTTAGTAGACAGAATTACTTGTTAATTCCCTTTACTAACGTGGGTCTCGGGGTGGGGCGTCACAGCTTGGTATCAGAGTGTCGTTTCAAAAAATAATGTAATATACACAGAACAACACACGAGATACCATACATTTAGTATTATACATCCACATGTACCATCCCATATATCACAACCCATTTCACCTTGTCTTATCTTTGTCCTTACCTATGATTCAAGTGTGTCCCTTTTCGATTCCTTTGGGGTAAATAGAAAGGAATACATCTAAGAATGTATATTTTATTTCGTAGTATTCCTTACTTTTCGCATTCGAATTTCTTATGAATATATATATGTATTTACCCTGTGAATAATCCTAGCTTATCTTTTCTTAAAGCTATGTTTGGACGTGGTAGAGGACGTTCTCCAATAGCGGGGCCGTCCAGTGGTTCTCGTCCTGAGGGCGTATACATGTCTACCGACCAGATTCTAGAGCTTGTGCGGAGCATTCAGCCTCCCACTTCTGGTTCTTCTTCTACCCCGCAGAAGTCTGCCTTCGCACGTATGTGCAGTGACTTTACTCATCTCGGGGGCAAGCCCTTCAAAGGCACCGAGTCTGTTATTGAGGTCGAGGCTTGGCTCAGTTCTTGTGAGCGTATCTTTACCCATATGGAGATTTCTAGCCACCGTCGGGTTCTTGTAGCATCAAGTATGTTGCAAGAAAGAGCCCTTCATTGGTATGATCTTCTGATTTCTAAGGTTGATGAGTCCTCACTTGAGTGGGATGGGTTCCGTGAGCGGTTCGAGCTCAAGTTTATCCCTGATTCTGAGAGAGCTACTCTAGCTCGACGTTTCCTTGAGCTTAAGCAAGGAAAGCTATCTATTTCCGAGTATGTTGCTTCTTTTGAAAGTCTTTCAAAGTACGGTCTTGAGCACATTTCCACTCCTTACAAGAAGAATATTATGTTCGTTTCCGGGCTCAAGAAGTATTTGAAGAAGGCCCTTATGCTTCGTCTTGAGCTTGCTTTCGAGAAGCTTGTTGATACGGCCTTTCGTCTTGAAGTGGTCGAGAAGGAAAAAGATAGTGATGATGATACTAGTGTTTGGGCCGACCCGAACAAGAAGAAGTTCTTTGGCAAGCCTAAGTCTTTTCCTTCTAAGAAGAAGAAGAAGTATAGTGGTTCCTCTTCTCAGTCGCAGCCAGCTCTTTCAGCTAAATCATTTGCTTGTTTCAATTGTGGCTCCTCTGATCATCATGTCAGAGAATGTCGCAAACCCAAAAGGTGCCCCTATTGCAAGAAAGAGGGATATTTAGTTGCTTCTTGCCCCAAGAAGGGGAAAGGACCTCGTCAAGGACAGCTTAATGTTGCATCTGCTTCTGGTGATTCTTCTCAGCATAAAGGTACATCTTCCTCTCTTTTGGAAGGTTCTATTTTATTTCACAGTTATTATATTAGTGTGCTCTTCGATACGGGTGCGTCACACTCATTCGTATCGAAGGAACTCGTTGATGCTTTGTAGTTAGATGTTTCTTGCATGCTTACTTCTTTACGGATTGCGAATCCTATCGGAGGATATGCAACTCTTAGTTTGCTTTGTGATGATGTTGAGATTTTGATTTATGGCTTTTCTTTCTGTGTGAATCTGCACATTATTCCTTTTCTTGGATTTGATATGATATTGGGAATGGACTGGCTAGTTCGATACGGGGCCAAGATTTTATGTTTGGAGCGAATCTTATATATTTGAAATCCTGATTCTTCCGATCAGTTATCTCTTTCGCTTCGTGATTTCGATTGTGATTCCATGGCTTCTTTATTTGCTCTTGATTCTCAAGATGATGGCGACGATGTATCCCGTATTACTATCATTTGCGACTTTTCAGATTTATTCGAGCCTGTTTCTGGTTTACCTCTTAAGAGAGCTATAGAGTTCCGTATCGATCTTATGCCCGATGCGCAGCCAGTTAGTCGTCCTCCCACGAGGATGTCTACACGAGAGAATGAGGAACTCAAAAAGCAACTTCTCGAGCTTGAAGACAAGCATTTCATTCGTTCTAGTTCTTCACCATGGGGAGCCACGGTAGTGTTCGTGAAGAAGTCCGATGGAACTCTTAGGCTTTGCATCGACTATCGCAAGCTTAATGAGTTAACCATCAAGAATCGTTACCCTTTACCGAGGATCGACGACATGTTCGATCAATTAAGTGGTGCTAAGGTCTTTTCACAGTTAGACCTTGCCACTGGTTTTCATCAGCTCTGAGTCGCGGAAGATAGTATTCCTCTCACCGCATTCCGCACTCGCTATGGTTCTTATGAGTGGCTCGTCATGCCGTTCGGATTGACGAACGCACCTGCCTATTTTGTCGATCTTATGAATCGAGTATTCCGAGAATATCTCGATAAGTTCGTGCATGTTTTCATTGATGATATTCTAGTATATTCAAAATCCGAAGCAGACCATGCTCGACATCTTAGAATTGTTTTGAGTACTCTTTGACAACATCAACTCAAAGCAAAACTTTCTAAGTGTCATTTTTGGGAAAAGCAAGTTAAGTTCTTGGGCCACGTTGTTTCTTCCGAAGGCATTTCAGTCGATCCTTCCAAGATCGAAGCCATCCAAAATTAGAAGAGGCCTGAGAATGTTCATGAGATTCGTATCTTTCTAGGCTTGGCAGGTTATTACCGTCGCTTTATCAAAGACTTTTCCCGTACTGTGCTTCCATTGACTAGCCTTACGAAGAAAGGTGTTCGCTATACTTGGTCCGATAAGTGTGAGGCTTCCTTTCAAAGATTGAAGGAGCATCTCACTAATGCTCATGTTCTTGTGGTCCCCGAAGGGAATCAGGATCTTATTGTCTATACCGATGCCAGTCATAGTGGCCTCGGTGCTGTTCTTATGCAGAAGGATAGGGTTGTTGCTCATGCTTCAAGGCAATTACGTCCGAATGAGGTTCGGTACGCTACCCATGATTTAGAACTTGCCACCATTGTCTTTGCTTTAAAGATGTGGCGTCATTATTTGTTGGGAGATCACTTTACTCTTTTCACCGATCATAAGTCTCTCAAATACTTGTTCACCCAGAAGGAGCTCAACATGCGACAGCAGCGTTGGCTCGAGTTTCTAGCTTCATACGATTTTGATATTCAGTATACCCCTGGCAAGGGGAATCGAGTGGCTGATGCTTTGAGTCGCAGGCATTCGGCTATTGTTTCCATGATGATTGCAGAATGGAAAGTTCTTGAGACACTTTCCATGTGTGATATTCACGATCATGCTTCCACATCCAACTCTCCTATTCTATTATATAGCATGGAAGCTCACCCTACTCTTTTAGATTGGATTGCCGAAGCTCAACAGCAAGACTCCGATATATCTGCTCTTATTCAGAAGTGTAAGTCTGAATCCCATGATAATATTGAGATAAGGGATTTCAGCATCGATATTCATGGGTGTCTTCGAAAGAAGGACCGTCTAGTCGTGCCTCCAATTCCAGAACTTAGGCAGGGCATTCTAGCTTAATGTCACCGTTCTAAGTATACTATCCATCTAGGCAGCAACAACATGTATGCTGATATGTGCCGCTTGTATTACTAGGAAGGCATGAAGCGAGATGTGGCAAGTTATGTGAGTAATTGCATGACTTGTCAGCTTATTAAGGCCAAGCATCAGCGACACAGTGGTCTTCTTCAGCCTTTAGAGGTTCCATTGTGGAAGTGGGACCAAGTTTCTATGGATTTCATTGATGGCTTACCTCGTTTGAGGTCAGACCATAGCAGTATTTGGGTTGTTGTGGACAGTCTCACCAAGTCTGCACATTTTATTCCTATTAAGTCGAATAGGACGACTTTTTTTTTATCGAAGCTATATATTAAGGAGATTGTGTGATTACACGGTGTTCCTTCATCTATTGTGTGTGATCATGATCCTCTTTTCACGAGTCACTTCTGGCAGAGTCTCCAGCAAGCTTTAGGCACAAAGCTTAACTTAGCACAGCTTATCACCCATAGTCTGATGGACAGACTAAACGGGTGAACCGTATTTTGGAAGATCTGCTTCGTGCTTGATTCTTGGATTTTGGTGGTAGTTAGGAGGATCATCTTCCTCTAGTTGAGTTTGCTTACAATAATAGCTACCAATCTTCTATCGGCATGACTCCTTTTGAAGCCTTACATGGAAGGCCGTGTCGTTCTCCATCTTGTTGGCTTGAGTCGGGGAAAAAGCTTATTTTAGGCCCCGAATCTATTTGAGAATCATCTGAGAAGATCCATCTTATCCGAGAGAGAATGAAAGAGGCTCAGAGTCGACAGAAATCCTACGCGGACAACCGCAGGAGGCCTCTTGAGTTCTCAGTGGGCGATCTTGTTTATATTCGAGCTTCTCCTTTGAAAGGAGTGGTACGCTTTGGCCAGACCGGGAAATTGGCACCACGCTATATTGGGCCATTTCCAATTTTAGAGCGTATCGGACCTGTTGCTTATCGTGTAGCACTTCCCGATCAGTTTTCTGGAGTTCACGACGTATTTCACGTGTCTCAGTTGAGGAAGTGTCTACGAGATCCAGATTCTATGCTTTATTCTCGTGCTTTAGAAAAGTTGGAGGTTTCTCCAGATCTATCTTATGTGCAGCATCCTGTGAGATTTCTTGCTTAAGAGACTAGACGTCTTCGAAACAAGAGTGTTCCGCTCGTGAAGATTCAATGGTCCGATAATCTCAATGACTGCACTTGGGAAACCAGAGAATTCATTGAGCAATCGTATCCTGATTTCTTATCTTCCCACTCCGAAGGTAAGAATTTTCCACTTCAAGTTATCAAATTTCTTTTGTTTGATGAAATGAATTGTGTTCAACACAGATTTCCTCTAGAAATTGCGAGGATGCAATTTTTATAAGGGGGAAGTTTGTAACAACCCTGGTATTGGTGATTACCTATGATATTAAATTATAACGTTAGTTATGATTTAATATTGAAAATAAAATGGAAAAAATAAATTTGATTTTTTTTTATTTCAAATAAACAATGTGACTTGGGAATAAACATTGGGTTTTTGTTAACTTTAAGTTAATAAATCAATTGAGTATTTATTTCAACATTTAATGGTTGGAATAAATATTTATAGATGAAAATAAAGTTTTAAAGCTTTATTTTGTTAAGTTTGAAAAGAAAATGATCAAATGTTGATTTTTATTTGAGTTATACAATAATGTTGTAAGTTATTGCTTATATTAAAGCTTTTATTGAATTTAAAAAGGGAGAAAATAAGTATTTTATTGAAATAAAAGATGAAATATGGTTTAAAAATAAGAGTTGATGACTAAAAAGTGTTATAATTGTTTATTGCAAATTTATTTGTAAAGAAAGAAATTTTCATTTAATTTGTTATGTTAAAAATGGTGTTTTTACACTAAAATTTGTGTAAATTGTAAAATATTATTAAAATGGGGTTGTACTGTAAAAATTATCTTTTTATTGTTAAAATAAGTTTTATTTTATTGGAATAACTATTTTATTCCAAAACAAATTGATGTATATATTTTATTTGGCATTAAAAATGTAGTATTGTATGCATATGGTGTTAAAATAAGAGAAAATGTATACATAGCCTTGCATTTTTCACTAAGTATTTTCTATTGGGCTTTTTGGGTGAGAAATGAGATCCATTTATCTAATCTAGAGACTGCTGGTTGGAGAGAAAGAGTTGTACGTACTCTTCATCTCCTTCTTTCTCAAAACAGAAACATACACGGTAAATTGAAAAAAAGAAGAAAAAAAAAGAATCAATGGCCTCCTTCAAATAAAACCAATCTTTATTCAATTTGCTGCTAATTCAAGAAGCTAATTCACCAAAATAAGAATAGAGAAAGGTAATCAAATCCAATACTCAATAAATTTCATCAAAAGTTTTGATTTAGGTGTGAATTTGCTGTAACTTGTTTTATTCCATTCTGCATGTTCTTGTTTCAGCTTTTACAGGTAGTTTAGAGGCCACTACCAGCTTAAATACTCCATCTTGAAGCTCCATTCGACCTCCTCCTTTGCTGTTAAGGTAAGTAAAATACTTACAGCAACTGTAAGTAAAGGAATTGCGCTGCTTGAAAACATTTTGATGCTTAGTTGATGTTTTAGGCACAAAAACTTTGATTGAAAAGCTATATTTTGCTGAAACTGTTCATTGTTCTTTTGATCATATCTGGCTCATCCGGTGTCGGATTGATGTCATTCTTTTTCCAGATTGTAGTACACTTGATCTAGTTTTTTCATGTCAGATTTCATCGAGTTTCGAGTCCGTTTGGACCTTTGAATTTGCTGTGAATGTTGCAAACCCGAGAGGGTTTTGCACAGAAAATATATTTCGCTGAATAGTATTTTTGGCATAACTTTTGTGTTTTAAATCGGAATTAAATGATTTTGGATTTTTCGGAATGCTTCTTTAATTGGATATAACTTTAGCTTGTTGAGTTTTCTGCAGTTTTGAGGTTAGCTATGTCAAAATTGAACTTTTCTACTGCTAACCCGAGAGCAAAATCAAATCTGCTCTGTTGTTGAGGCAGAAACGAAATCTTCCATAACTTTTTCGTTTCTAAGCGAAATTTGATAATTTGGATGTTTCGGAAAGCTTACTTCAGTGGTTACAACTTTCATTTCTTGTGTTTTCTGTGATTTTGACGTTTGCTATGCTAAAATTGCAAATGTTCCTCGTTGCCCTGTGTTTTATTGCATGGACTAGTGTTGATTTTAAACTATTGAAAATGGTTTGCATCTATGAACATGTATATGCATTTTGTATCTCGGTAATATGATGTTAAACATTTTATTTTAAACATTTTAAAAGTATTATACTACAATTATTTTATATTTAACCTATATTTTATAGATGTTAATCCCGTTTTCTCTTCTAAAATCTTTTATGTATAATTTTAGTTATTTTAATCATTTTTCATGAATGTTCGGACGTATGAGAAAGTATATTAAACGATTTAGTAAAAACCGTGAGGTATGGGACTCATGCGTAGTTGCTTTATCGATTAAATACAAACTTGTACGATCGAAATGAATTCGAGGAATCTTTTAAGATCCTCCAAGATTGTTAACCGCTATGTGGTACCTTGAGATTTATTTAGAGCATTTGTCCCGTATTAGCAAGATTAGATAATATGTGGAAGTAGTCCGAGAACTCTTGATTGGAGTATATTGATTATAGACTATCAAGATTGTAGTGCTCCCGCCGATGAAATGAGGCAAAACCAATTATGGTTGATTATGATTTTATAATTTTGATTGGGTTTTCACATGTCGATGAAATGAGACAAGTTTGAATTTATTTTTGGTTTATCGTAGAGGAATTGCTACGACTTGATTATTTACATTCGCCGATGAAATGAGGCATTGTGATTGTATTGATTTATGATTTTTCCTAATGTGGAACCAACGAGTGATTAGTAAACCATTAGGTGATAACTCATGGTATGGGACGTGGGTTATACCCTTATGGGTTCCTAGTCTCGATGTTGATACACATTGAAGATTGGACTAGTACTATGAGACCACGAGTCTATTGGGGAATCAAGATTTGAAATTATACCCCAAATCAAGAATTTACTATTACTCGGGTCTTTGACGTCACTGATTGGGATTGATTAAATTACAGGCTACATAGTCATCAAGATTGTTAAGATTTATCTAGATGACATGATCCCGATCATCACGATTGTTGGTACCAAAGTATAGTACTAATGGAGATTCAAAAGCACGTGCAAAATTATCTTTTGATGCTTTATGATTTATCGGGATTTGATGATTTCTATAGCCTTAGATATGAATAAGGCGATATTATTTTGTGGTCCATGATTATTTAGATCGTTTCATAGCTTGTTGGAGATTTTTGAGATTTCATGGTTTCATGGATGTTTATTATAATTTACTTAACTTAATCACATTTCCCTTACGCATGATATTAGAATATTAGCTTGACCCCTCCCTTGATTATTATTGAACCTTTCATTTATTCTGTTGGGTACAGCAGAATGAATGCTTCCCTTTACTTATTATCCTAGAGTTCCTTATCTATTGATGAGTTTAGTTGCCTGACCCATGTGTTTTTTGCACTTGGGTCAGACCGAGTTGCAGGTTAGCTCGGATTTCCTTTGCCTCCAGTTCAGCTTGATACTTTTTGTGGGACACATATATGTATATTTTAGCTAGCTAGTCTTCGTCTTTTGGGACTACTCCTTTATGATCACTTGTATATTTTTGGGATGTATATTTTGACACTTAGCTACCTAGTAGTTACTCTTGTATGATGTATTATATGGATATGTATGGTGACGGTTATGTATGTATATGACTGATCTGGGTTTGCTTTTCTATGACTTTGATTATTCCGCATATTATATTACATTATTTTTGAAATGTTATATAGCCACCGTAGTGTGCAATAGTTATGCACTAGACGTGTCAACCACACATGAGGTAATGAAAAAAATTTGACACATACTTGACATGTTTAGTTCATAGCTATTGTATGCTATGTTGGTCACTCCTATCCAGCCTTATTCTATGCGTTAGTAGACAGAATTACTTGTTAATTCCCTTTACTAACGTGGGTCTCTAGGTGGGGCGTCATAATTTTTGTTCGGTCATCTGGCCAACTCCATGCAGACTCGAGATTTCCAAGCCCCGACTCCAAGCAAACGCCGAACCAAAGTTTTGGTTCGGTAATCCAGCCGACTCCAAGCAGACTCTAGATTTTCAAGGCCCGACTTCAAGCAAGCCCCGAACCAAAATTTTGGTTCGGTCATCAGGGCAACTCCAAGCAGACTCTAGAATTTCAAGGCCCCACTCAAAGCAAGCACTGAACTAAAGTTCTGGTTCGATCATTAGGGCGACTCCAAGTAGACTCTAGATTTACAAAGCCCGATTCTAAGCAAGCATCGAACCAAAGTTTTTGTTCAGTCATCGGGTCGACTCCAAGTAGACTTGATATTTCAAAGCCCTGACTCCAAGAAAGCGCCGGACCAAAGTTTTGATTCGATCATCTAGACGACTCCAAGCAAGCTCGATATTTTCAAGCCCCGACTCCAAGCAAGCGCCGAACCAAAGTTTTGGTTTGGTAATCCAGTCGACACCAAGTGTGCTCTAGATTTTCTGTAACAACCCAGAATTTCTATCATTTGAAATTCATATATTTCATTGATTTTAAATATTAACAAGTAAAATTAGTAAGTCGAATAAATTTTATTTCAAATATCTAGATTTAATTGGATAATTAAACCGACAATTTAATATTTGAAATTACAGAAATAATTGGAAATTGGGTTTAGTGTGATTAAATTTGATTTGTAAAGTTGTATTTTATCATATTGGAGTTAGAAGGATGTTATAGAACATTTAAAATTGAATTAAAAGTTAATTTATGGAAATTAAATATTTTAATATTTAATTGACGAGTAAAAATAGTCATTTTTCAAACAGTCTCGGATTTCGACGAAACAAGTTTCATCGGATCCGTAATGTCAAATTATTGTATGGTTTCAAATTTCGTGTGAATCGTATTTACGGTTTGTCCGGAGCAAGCTAAAACGCACTGAGATCGGTTTGAGTGAATTTTAAATTTAAATAGTCAATTCGAAAACCTATCTTCCAAATACTTTCGAATTGGCTCTCGATATATATTCCATTGCGTTCGGAATAGGGGTAAAACATTGTAAATGCCAGGCGGCACGCTTCGTTTGGAGTTCGAATTTTTTTTGGGTGAATAGTGTTTTGGGAATTTTCTATAAAAGCACCTCTATTATTCACTTTTGCAACAAAACCCTAATTTCTAACCCTAGCCGCCAGAAGATAGTTAATGGCCAAAATTTTTTCCTCTTCCTCCCTCATTTTCTTCAAATCCACAAATCAATTTGGGAAACTTCCTAAATGAAAGTTGTAGACAACGACGAGAGCTCGATATCCAACGGTGATGATCGAAAACAAAGCTATGAATCGATGGCAAATTTCATTTGAACGTGCCGCGTTCGTGCACAGTTTTCAACACCAAGGCCGGATCGAGCTTCACTATTTTCTGGCCATGGGTAGCACTCGTGATGACCGTTCGTTTGGGTTGCTTGATCGTGGTAGAAGTCGACGTGGTGGGGCGCGACAATTAGGTTTGGTGGCGGCCGAAATGGGTTTGTCGCGTTCGTTACCTGGAGATGGAAGAAGGGAATGTGCGGCCAGGATTTGATCAGGGAATGGACGGTAGTGATTTAAGGGTATAAAAATAGAAATAAAATTTAAAATAAATTGTATATTAATTCGTGTAAACTTTAAAATGCTATAACTCTTTCATACGAGGTCCGTTTCGCACGAAACAAATTGCGTTGGAATCGTATTAACGAGCACTACGCGATGGAACTGGATTGGGATTGATTGGAGCTAGTGAAAATTTTAGGTAAAATTAAACGCATGTTCAATTTTATTCGGAATAAAACACTACAACTGTTATTGGCAATAAGGTGAGAACTTCTCACTCAATCGAAATTGTTTCGATTTAAATTTTAAATAGTTAAAATTGCTTGATTGTATGCTTGGATGATAAATTGCTATCTGTTGTATTGAAATAGGCCCTATACGCCGTATATTAAGCGGATGTTATTTATTAAACACATATACCGCGATATTCCATCTTGAAGTGTAATTGGTATTATATATGTACTTGGAGTTGATTTCCCACATTATTTAGCGGATGAGACCCTATTACGCCGCATAATAGCGGATAATATTTTATATAAACCCATATACCGTGATATTCCATCTTGAAACGGGATTCGTATTATGATAACATCTGTGGATGCAGGGAAACAGGTTGGAGGGATCCAACTGGATTCCTCAACAATATTGATTTATTTATAGATATTTACGATATATTCTGTTATAATATTGATATATGATGTTTGGATACCGTGGTTGATGTATTGGTGTTGTTGCAGCATTTGGCCTATTTTTGGAGTTTTAAAAATGTTAAAGTAACGATTTCGAATTTAAAAGGATTTTCAAGTGATTTTTGAAAGTATACCTTTTATTTAATTTTGGAATTGATTCATTTTAAATAAATAAAAGTTATAATTTTTATGTTTTAAAAATTATGATTTTTGTGAAATATAACCGAAATGTGATTTTTGAAATAAGTAGTTGATTAATTTTTAAATGGTTTAAATTGGGATTTTTGAATTTTTAATAAACGGTTTATATAAAAGATTAATAAAATTGATATTTATAAATTAAAATATTGGAATTATAAAACAAGTTTTTATAAGTGTTAAAATGAAGTATAAATGGATTTCATAAGTGAATGAAATTTATAGATTTATAAATTGTGAAGTTATAAAAATGAAAAGATTTTGTAAAATAAAAGATTTATAAGTAATTAACTTATAAATTGGATTTTGGCATTTAAATGAGATATAAATAGAATTTGTTAATTAAGGGATTTTATAAGTTGAAGTTTTTATAAAATATATAAATGTGAATTTATAAACGTTGTTTTATAAATCCAAAACCAATTGAATTTGATAAGTAAATATGAAAGCTTAATAAAGGAGATATATCCACGATTTTGGACAGTGGATAATCCTTTAGATTAAAAATATATAGAAGTGTTGAATTTGACAAACGATTGACATTCACGATTTTGGACAATGAATAATATATTAATGAAATGTTTTAGGAAGTGATCTTTTAAATAGAATTAAAACGATTTAAAAATGTTTTAAAATGTGTTAAGGATCGAAACCATAGATTTCAACATTCATTGTTGAAATAGACGTTTTCGAGAAATAAAAGGGAATGGTGGACTATAACACTGTTGTTATAGTAAATGATTTTCGAAAGGAAATGTTTTTGTATAGTATTGGGATTTATATATCTATATTAGTATCGAATCCCTATACTAGTGATTTTGGGTTGTCGTAACGATGTTTTACGCAACATTTGTTTTGACTCAAATGAATGTGTTTAAGAGAATGTTTTCCTCAAAGAATAAAATATATTCTTATTTGTGATTTAAGTATATTGGATATTTTCCAAAGTTGAAAATAAATAGAGTTGTGAATTACTTATTATTAAATAAGTATGGGAATGTTTTCCAATATGAAGTGAAATGTTTTGAGATTTATATCATTTAAAGATAAACTGAAAGTGAATATTGAAGTCGATTTGAAAACCATATATCAATGGATATTGGGAAGTTTAAATTCACATAGAATTTATAAAGGAAAGGGGAATTTTTTTAAAAAATAAACATTGATTTATTTTTGAAGTGTGGGAAAATATATCTTGTAAAGATATTTTTGGAAATTAAATAATTTGGGAAATTATTTGGAATCTAGTGATGTTGTGCATATCAATTGATAGTTAAATAACCGACTATCAATATTTTCCTTTAAATGGTTATTTGTTGTGATTTGCTTGAATTTGAATGCCACACTTATTTTAAAAATAAGCGCTCGTTATTCGGTTTAGCCGGGAGAGGACCTTTGGGTCATGAATCCCATTCCGAATAGTGATACGTCGTAATGGATAGCATTTGAAGACCGGCGTTGAAGACCGGATATTTTTGAAAACGGAAGGATTACCGTCGAATGTCTCTGCATCGGTTGATCTCCGATATAGAGATTTTATCACCCTTTGTGATGGGAAGTCCGGTCGTGATTTGTGAATATCCGGATTTCAAGGGCTTCTTTGGAAGTGCCTTCGGTTCCGTTCGATCCCGGAACGGACATGTATGGATGTGTGTCTGACGTTACAATTTGAGATGTAAAGCTGGTTTTTATCAAATATATTTCTGTTAGTGGCGGAGAATTTATTCTCTTAGCTTAACACCCTTCTCTGAGACGTACGAACTTAGAGTTTATGTAGTTGATGGTTACTAGTGATATATTCCCAATTTGGTAATGTGGCATATGAAGTGCTGCTGATCATTTGTTGATCAAAGCATAGCTTTTGTGAAAAGCGTAGCTTTGTGGACGAGACTTCGTCAGACCTCACACCCCGGAAATGGTCAAAACAAGAAAGATGCAGCAAGGTTTTAGGGAGTAGCGCCCCTTAGGGTATATGCATTTCCTTCTGGATATAAGTGGTATCATGGTATAGAGCCCAGATACTTAACTTTGGTGGATGTCGCAAATATATATGACTTTGTGATTGATGTTGTTTGAGGATCCTCGGATAAACTTTGTTTACAACCGGGGGTTAGCATACTCGTGTCAGTTGTTACCTACTTTTGCAGAGGCAACCCGGCCTTGTGTTGGCAAAGATCCGGTTAGATTCTCGGGGCGTCTCTCCAGAGGCGTGCCAATGTGGCAATGGGAAGTTCCTTGACCTGACCATTTGTTGGAAAATCCAAAGAAACAATACGAGCCTTGTATGGTTTTAGTTGTAGAACCTGCCATTTAATATGGTAGCTATAGTAGGCATACAATAATGGTACCTATGCTGGCTAAGATTAATAATGTACTTTCGAAATGTTTCCTACACTTTGCACTTATAATAGTAATATCAAAGAAATTTGTGTATCAAGCATGTTTGACTATCATAAGGAGAAATCTCCTCCGATTCTGCGTTTGCATTGTATGTGTGGCGGGAGGCCTTATGGTAGTTACATTTTCTAAAAAGCTTTTTGGATCTATTTTAAAATATTTCTTTGTTTTTTTAAAGATAAACTGTTTTGAGTTCTCACACCAGTCCCATGACTGACCTAGAGTTTATTGTTTCCTTCCTAAACTCTGGGTCCCCACCAATTTCCATACGGGCAGTCTAGAGTCAGGTTATCAGGTCATTCTGGAATTCAGGAGTTGCTGTAGAGATCTGGAGGCAAGCTGGATGGCATGGCGTATCAACTAGTATATAGTATTTCTTTTCCACTGTTTGTTGATGTACACTCTGATAATGTAATGTAATGTGATGTAATGTAATAACAGATATGATTCTTTGTTTTAAAGATTATTTATTGATATATTATATGTTGTTCCGCTGCGATTGTGAGATTCTGATATTGTTCTGTTGCTTTTCTTTCTTTCTTTCTTCTTCTATCTCTTCTTCTTAAACCCTAAGGGTTCAGTTTTCCGGCATTCGATTGCTCGGCAGTTGATACAGTGGACGTATTAATGTCGACTTTCGTGAGTCGAAAATCGTGATCCTCACATTTTCAAGGCCTGAATCCAAGCAGATTCGAGATTTTCGAGCTTCGACTCCGAGCAAGCTCCGAACCAAAGTTTTGGTTCGGTCATTAGGACGACTCCAAACAAACTCGAGATTTTCAAGCCCCGACTCCCAAAAAGCGCTGAACCAAAATTTTAGTTTGGTAATCCAACCGAGGAACCTGGATGGTTGTTGGACTGTCGACTTTGAATGGTGGTAGAGCGTCCCGGTATCGGCCCTACAAGACGGTGGTGGACACATTTTAAGATGATCATATCTCTCAATCAGTAGCTCGGATTGAGACGCGATTTCGACCTATGTTCATATCTTGATCTCGAGAATACCTCCAAACTAGTTTGAGTCCGTTCCAGAACAATGACGATTTTTCCCTTGACTCCTCATATTCACCATGTAGCTGGCGAAAATGCCCACAACAATAATCTATTTCTTCAATAAGCATGAACAGGAATGCAAAAAATGAATGCAAGCTTTGTAAATATGAAATCAAGCGTGAATCAGAGAGAGGCACATCCAAACACATCTTGCTACAATCGTTTGTTTTGAAGATAACTATTGTGCTCGGTTGGTAGTGGTAGATGGCTGAGCTCGGTTGAAGGTGGTACAAGTGGCGGGTGTGGGATGGTGATCAAGAGGAAGAGGGTGGAAGCTTCGGTTTCTGAAGTGGGAACGGAAGGCACAGTAGTTGCTGCCAGAGGGAAGGAGGAGCTTGGAGGTGCTGTCAGTGAAAGGTTCGGCAGATAGAAAGGTGGCCAGAGTTTGGGAGGCCATCGGAGCGAGTTGTGAGGCAAGTGGAAGCCGTGTTTGGCGAAGGAGATGGCTCTGATGGTTGCGGCCAAGTTCGACGTGGGGTTGAAAGGCTTTGGTGGAGAGTTTGGGTTGACTGTTGGTTGTGGGTTGTTAGTGAGGTGGAGGGAGGAGTTGGAAGTTTTCTTGGCTGACAGGCGTTGTGTGGAGAAGAGGAGCACTAGTAGGTGTTCAGGCGGCGGCTAAGGGAGGTGATGGCTGTTGTCCTGAAGATGGTGGGAGTGGGTTTCTTACAGTGGTTGGCAATGATGGAGAGCACTCGATTTGCGAAGGACGTGAGGTGGCGAGGGATGGTTCAGGTGTACGGCGGGGTTTGGAAAAAATAGAAGAGGATGAGCAGATTATCAAACCAAAGTAAGCAACCCATTTATATATTTTCTTCAAAAAGAACAGAATGAAGGAGGACATGCAAAATGAAGGGTGGAGGAGGAATACGGCAATTTGAAGAAGGTCGAAAAACAAATCAGCTTCAGGTAATAAGCTTTCACCATTTCTTTTTTTCCATTGTTTCTCTCAAAAGTAAGGTCAGAATCAAAGAGTAGACAGAAGGAAAAAAAATAAACAAATCATGAATATAAATTGAATAGTGGAATAACAAAAGCCACACGTTGAATTCAAAGAATATTTATGGCTAGGTGTAGGGATGGCAATGGGGCGGGTCTTGGGTCAAAACCCGGAAGACCCGCCCCTTTTTTTACCTATCTGGACCCGCCCCTTTGGGTCATCGGGGCGGGTAGACCCAGACCCGCTCAAAAAAGCTCCGGGTCTAGGGTCGGGTTGGGGATTGGCCAACCCGCCCCAACCCGACCCGCACTACTACGATCGCATGGGAATGCGTTATTTCTACAACGATGATATGTTAATCCTTTTATACATAAGTGGTTATAACGTGGATAATCTAATGTTCCATTCAATAAGTTATATTATTTTATGGTATTAAGTTGTATCACTAATAATTATATAATAACATACACATGTTTTTCCTAAACCATTATCATGCGCCTTATTTTTATAATCTAACTTTATCGTTGTAAACACATTGATATCTATATTTACTGTATTATTTAGGGACAGTCCCTCCTTCAAATATAATGAATAAATACATTTATATTAACATATAATTTTGAATAAATATGCAGAGTATCACCGGGTCTTGGGGTGGGGTGGGTCTACCCTGACCCGCATAGTTTTCGGGTACGGGGCGAAAGTTCAGACCCACACCGGGTCTGTGGGGCGGGTCCGGGGCAGGGTTTAAAAAACTCGGGGCGGGTCTGGGGCATTAAAAACCCGCCCCATTGCCATCCTTAGCTAGGTGGCCATCTGGTTTCATACGGTGGATAAATGAATGGATATAGAAACACAAAGGACCCAAATGCGAAACTGATACAGCTAATCGTTTCGGAGATTTCACCGCGCACCGAATACCGAAACACACAATGAATATACTACGGAGATCGGCATGATGAGACGAACAGAGTGGTAAACAAATATAAAGGATACGACCATCCTATCAAAACTCGATATTCGGCGTCGAAAATGCTGCTAAAATGCCGAAAATAAGATAAATGGAGCTCGAGCTGTCCAAATTTGGTGAAACGAAATACGTCTCACTTAGAAAATGGTTTATAATTTTCCTATGTAAAAGTATTCAAATTCCAAAAATATTGTATTATCATCAAATTAACAGAATTTTAAATTTTAAATTTCATAACAAAATAAACTTAAATATTTTCCAATGAAAATCTGACACTTGCTATGTTTAAATAGATGCATACCAAATATCAAATTTTCATTGGTAAAAATGTTATATTTAATTTTCATAAAAATCTACTTAATTACGTTATTTAAATCGTTAAAATTCATGGGTCATTACAGATACTGTATTATCTCCAAACTCCATTAACTTATATATATATATATATATATATATAAAGGAAAAAATAGGTAGGTTGAGACATAAGTTCGGCGAGCCATACTTATACTCTACATATAATACAAAAATAACACTATAATATGACATGACTCTGTTGTGTAGTCACCTCATGTCCTGTCATCATGTAGTGCCTAACTATCTTACACATCTAATCGTATGGCATCATCATTATATGGACTCACTTCCCGAGACAGGCTCCTTCCCTATAAGGTCGCATGTTGCCCATCGTCACGTAACGATATGACTCTATTCCCTAAACCACCTGAAGCCTACAGGAAAGTCTGCTGTCCTCAGGCTAATTAGACTTATGCCTTGGTCTGTTTGTAGCTTGTAATGTCGCTTAACACCTACCTTTACCACCAGGCCCTTTGTAGCACTACAAGGGAGAACGTGATGCCTGGAGCACCTACTTATGTCATGAGTTCGCATTCGCATCCATATGCATACCCATATCTGTATACACACACACTTATTTATCCTCATCCATATTCGTATCTCATGACGTCACCTGTACCATAGACTCTTTCACATTTCATGTTCACTAACGTATCACATCTTTGCATTGCAAATAGCAAAAATATCGATCTCATGTAGCAACAAATCGTCATCAACATTCACACTCAATTTGTAAGCTGTCATTTGCCATGTCAATAGCCTATAATCGCCTTCTAAAAAACAAGAGAAAAAAACTCAAATCGATTATATATATATGCCCTTCTAGGTCTAGGTTAAACCGAAGCCCAAAATAGGCCATCGGTTCCCATGTCAACCCTACCGTTGAGTCTCTGCACGTGATTCCAAGCAGTTTGCAAGTTTGAAAATATGTGGTTTTCTTCATCGTTTCTGCATCCAACCACCTCTGTTCCAACTTTAATCTCCTTAGAACATTCATATTACCTAGCCTTTCATTTCTAAGTCCAATTTTTCAATTTATTTCCTCAAACTTAAGATTTAATCATCAAATTTCTATAATTTAAGATTGCCTAGTTCCTAGTTGCTATTATCAACCAGATCTCTCTTAATTTCCTATTTAACCCGACTTTAACTTTATATAAATGTTTATCTACTTTATATCATCTAGTGTATCATTATTATAAGATCATGATTGCATTATATAAGGAGAAATGGATGAATCACTTGCTAAATCAATGTTTTCTGCTAGAAATCCCACTGTTTATACTGCTGCCCTTTTGTGTTTTAGATTTTCCCCTCCAAATCACCACATGTATACAGCCCTCTTCGATTGTTTCATAATGCTCTTAGTTTCGTGAATTTTCTACGAGTTTAGCGAGAGATATTTTATTTTAATTCTTGTCAAGTTATGAGGAAGATGAAGAAAGAAGAAGGAGTAGTCAAGTGGTTTTTGAAACTAAAAGTATGCGAATCCTTTTAAGTGTTTGAAGGGAAAAATGTCCGCCTAATTTCAAATTTCAAACATTATGTTTTGGCACCCATTCGATCTGATATTATTCTCCTATAATTTTTTCGTATGAACTCCAAGCAAATAATAAAAATACCGTGCAACTCAAAAAAATGAGACGATCACAATTGCACTGGTCTTGTCGTCAAATTTCAAAGTTAGAAAAATGACCATTTTTCCCTTCTCATTTTTAATCTATTTAACTAATTAATTTAACTCAACTATTTACACATTTTCATATAATTAATATGTAATTATAATATTTATCAAATTTATAGGATATTACAACTCCTATTATCAAGTCTTCGACATTGGAATACTTCTAGACTCTCTTGTATGTCGTAGAATCCTCTTCTCAAAGTTCCAAGGTCACCACGTTGAAGCATCACATCATCGTTTCGTTTTCAATCATCATCCTTTATCGTGCCACAATGTCAAAATCGAACACCGAACAAATAAACGAACGCATATAGCACGATCTCCAAGGCATCACCCATGCTACCGTAAAATATGTCCTCAATTGGCAATACCCCAATCATGTCGGTATCGACATGATTAGACATGTGAGTGCTGACTTGATTTAATTAGTCAATTCTGACTAAGTACTTCATATCCAAGTTGCCCAAAGTCATACTTCCCTTGCCCCGAAGCAATACCTTCATCCCTCTGAAGCATCGTTGCATGTGGGCCGAAGTCGACCACCAAGCTCCCAAATACCTTGGCCTTTAATTTGCTGCTCCACCTCACATGGTCATTGCCGACCAAATTATGGTAATCATCGACATATGCCTTAGAAAAAATTGGCTAAATACTTGGAGGATAAAATCCCTTGCTCATTTCCTTGAAGTTTTCAGGCTTATGCCCGAAGCCAACCCTAAGAAGCCCTAAAGTATCTACCCTCGATATGATTTGAAGCCACTACCAACCTAATTTTTCCTCATGCTGACATGATTTTAACCCATTAAATCCCCTTTGAATTACATGCGACCTATTTTGGGGTCTCTCTCGGCTTCAAACAACAACATACTTCAACCTCATCATGTTTTGAACATTTTTTTAATGATTCACTCAAAATGGCGATCTGTTTCCTAATTACCCTAAATAATTAACAAAAACTTCAAACAATTCATACCACAATAATACAATCATTACATAACATTCAAATAATCACATATACTCAATCCAAACATGATTCGAAGACATATATCTTCATAGATCCAATTTTGTATGAAAATGATAGCAAAGTTGGTAAATAGTGTAAAATAAATTAAAATGCAAATCTATCAGTTTCAATTCGGTTCTAAGGAATTAGTAATATCTGATCTAAGTTTTAAAATGTTCAACTTTGAAATTTATATTAAAAATCACATTTTTACCGTATCAATAAATATAAGATAGTGAGAAGTAAAATCACCACCTTTCATCGAAGTCCATGAATTCCAAAGCAAATGACATAAAATAGAAACTTCAAGAATCCAAAGATATCAAAATAGTATATCTATATTTCTCCTAGGTAATCCAACTTAAATATACTAAATATGTTGATTTACTTGAAGAAATAATGGATTTTACATCTAATTTAGATTAATGGAGGTTGGAATCTAATTATGGATACAATAATTGGAGGTGGCTGGGAGGTGCTGGTATTAACCATAGTCCAAAATTGGGTTAGTGGGCTGCACTAATCACCAACTGATTATCGGCTAGTCTGACCAAAACAAGTTAGAACTTCAAACAGCCATAACTTCTAAACAATAAGTCTAAATTCCCATTATGGCCACTCTATAGAAAGAGAAACCATCGTATCTTTCAAATGGAACTGGTTTCAAAGCCTATTTTAACTTTTATCAAACTTTATAGGCCTTACATGATTTTCGAGGTCAAAATTATCTAAGAAAAATTCAAAGTGGTGGAAAATGTCACGGATTGACAGTTTCTAATCTTATTGCGTCATGTGACCTAATATGAGTTTAAAAATAATACGTTATGATCTTCCGATATGTAAAATAGGGTTGTTATAAATAACTATACTAATAATAATAAATATTTCATAAATATTAATTAATTTATTACTATTATAAATCAACTAAATAAAGCAGTGTTTCATAGACTGAATATAAACAGTTGTGTGACTAACAAGGTGCGAATTATCTAGTATTTAATATTCAAACAATTTAAATACTAATGTTCACACATCACATCTACTAGTAGTGTGGTAGTTTGACATAATTCATCAATTAAAAACCTCATCGGTAAAATTCAGTTTTACCATTTAAGGAGCATCTTCTAGCAACAATAAGTTAAACTAATTCCCTTCAATAGCACAATATCACTTTAGGATTAATTTAATTTGGTCAAGGTTGAAATTTCAATACGATCCACATTCAACTCTATTAGTCCATAAACAAAGTCCTTAGTTCAATAATAAATTTATTATTAATCATAATACCCAGACCAGTTATTTTGACTTTGAGTTGACCATGATACAAGTGAGTAGACAGATTCTCCATTAAATCGTATTTAAATTCCAATGCTTCAACTCAGATCCAACTATAGCTGTTCGATGGATGCCATGCCATGATTCAACTATAATCAAAGTGGAGTTTTCACATTGGAATCCAATAGTTTGTCAAGTCGAGAGAACTGTATAAAGGAATTGGGCCAGTTAGAAGTGGGTGAAATTGGTAGATTTTAATTTTTTTTCCTTATTTGGATTTATTAGGCCTATGAAATCTAAAGGTATATCGGATCTAATCTAATAAAGTTTTGAATAGAATCTTGTTTTATTAAAAATTGGTTAAGTGGAAGTTAAAATTTAATTTAAATTTGAATGTATAGTACATCAAATATACCCATATGTGTAAAGTTACTTATAAGACTTAATTAGGGAAGGAAACATTTTGTTTCTTTCTCTAAAACTTAGGCAACTAATTGAGGGAATATTTTTTGCTTTATTTGGAGAGAGAAACCTTTAATTTCTCACTTTAATTAAATTGATTGATTTCATTAATAAGCAGTTTATACATAACATAAAATGTGAGTATATCCAATTATACTCTAGTGTTTATTGTGTAAGTGCAACACACGAGAATTGTGTGTAGTTAATGTGTATATGTTTGGGTACTGGGATTTATACTACAACAGACATATTCACCCTTTTTATGCCTTTGCTGTCCAATTTGCATTACTAATGCACATAACAATTGTTTTATCGAAATAATATACATACATACATATATGCATATACTTGTTTACATTAAAATTGATATTTATTGTTTGATATGTTTTAAAACTAAAGCAAAAAATTTAAAGCTATTTTTAATTAGGAAATAGTTTAAAATCACAATTACTGTTTCACATAAAATTCCATTTTGTAAGCATTGAATTAAGAACACATATATACACATCCTTATACATATATACAACAACTGATCCACTGTTTTAAATTCAAAACAACATGTAACAATATATTCAATTAGTTTATGGTTCAAATATATATGCCTTCAATCAAAAAAATTAAAAAAATTAAACCCAACTATTAATAAAAAATCAAAAAGTTTTTTTAAGATTTCACAGAAAAGTCCATTTGTAAATTTAAATTGAATTAACTATTCTCATATAATAATGACCAAAATTATTTTCCAAACAACTTGTAACATATACATTCAATACTTAAACTTGTAACATTTAACTTAAATAAATTAATCAAGTAGTTTTCAATAGAAAATTATGTAAAAAGTAATTTCTAAGATAGAAAATAATTAGAAAGCTTGAGCACATTTAAGTTTGTGATAATTGGATTCAAATCTCTACTAGGCACATAACATTATCAAATGAACAAAAGAGCCGATAAGTTTAATTATATTGCAAAAAATCATACAAATAAGAGAGATATAGGAGGTGGATGATTCAAACCATATAAACGTTAAAACATGTAAATAAATTAATTAAAGAATTATCTTCAGATGTTTCCTATGCCACACCTTAAAAGGTGAATCAAAGGCTGTTAAATTCAAAAATCCACCTCTAGATGTTGCAAAAGATCAAGAGGTATAAACCACCATTTATATATGGATTTAATTTGTATTTGACTTTAGAATTTTTAGCGCCTAGAACCCAATGAATTTTCGACTATTATTGAGAGATAAGAGAGTAAATGTTCTATCAAGAAAGAAAAAAGTGAATGAATGGGAGAGAGAATATGTTTTAAAGGAAATATTAAAGCCTTTTGATTCCCTCATTTAAAACCTTCCTTCTTTCATTGATTAAATCTCATCAAATCATCTCCCTGGCCATATATGGCTAGCTATTGAATGAAGTGAAGCAGGCCTTTAAATTTTCCAAATCCATTCAAAATTAGTTCCATTTAAATCTAATTTAAATGTTATATTGATATCATATATCGATATGTGCGTTACACGCACTTTATTAATTACTAATGATTTCAAAAAATAAAATAGAATTTTAACAATTAAAATTTCTTAAATATTAATTAATTAAATAAATTAAAAAATGTAGTTACTATTTATTATATTTAAATTCGATTTAAATATTCTACCGAAATCATATATCAATGTGTGAGTTTATAAATTTTATATACACCCTCAAATGCATGTATATGTGATGTACAAGATATGGGTTTTAAACAAGGAGACTGTGTCGATTATGACATGGGTTTTAATCATAATGAATATTAAGTGGAGTCATACAATAGGGTATAAAATTTTGTGAGGTAAGTTGAACTAAGGCTACATAATAGAGTAAATATGGATACTTTGAAAGTAAAGACATGGGCGGTTATAAGTTGTGTTAAACATTGTTTGCAGGCTTGAAGCAATGTTCATCCACAGATGCAAATTGCGATGACCCAAAATTTTAGTCATTCGAAATTGGGATATTTAATTGATTTTAAATATTGAAAAGTAAATTTTATAAGTTGAATAACTTATATTTGAAATATAGTGATTTAATTGGACAATTAAATTGATAATTTAATATTGAAATTGCTAAAATAATTGGAATTTGAACTTAATGTGAACAGAAATGATTTATAAAGTGGAATTAAATTCTATTTGAATTAGAAAGATGTTGGTAAATTTTTGTAACGACCCGTAAATGTCGATAATTAAAATGGTCAATTCAATAAGATTTTGAAATTAAATTTAGAAAAAAAAAACTTTATAATTTATAATGAAGTGAGTATTAAAAACGAAATGTAAATTAAAGGTTATCGTAACGGTTGTAAGTTACTATTTAATTGGTCTGTTAATGTAGTTGTAATTGTTACATTTGGGTATAAAATTGAATATAAGTAAATAAATGTATGGTAATTGAATGAATTCAACATTATATAAGCAATTCTGATAAGCAGTGGAAATAAGAAACTTGAATGTAATATAAAATTAGTGATAACATTTATGCAAGTCACATTTTTATTTAGGCTGCTAAATTCAGAGTAGGAAATAAATTACATTTAAATGTAGGTAAAGGTTCATTAATGTGAGATAGAACTGTACTGTAAGTGTGAATGTAATGACATAAATGGAAATGTATATTTCATTCATAAGATGAAATAAAGGAATGAAACCAAGTTGAATAAATCGATTGAGGTTTTAATTATAATAAATGTGTATATTTGGCAAATTCAATATAATTGAAAATAACAGTTATTACAAAAGAAAGATGAAAATTCGAATATATATTTATGTAATGAAAATATAAACAAATAATAACTAGGTTTATATAGTGATAATAGATTTAATAAAAAGAGTAGAATGAAGCAAGGCAGTTATTAAAATTAATTAACTAGAATTCAATCCGTAATAAATGGATTTATTTTACGTAAATGAAATAGATTACTTTGTAAAATGAAATTTGGATGAATTGGGAAGTTATTAATGTATTAATATAAACCAATGTTAATATTACCCATAGGAGGATAAGTTCATAGCTGATTCAATAACAAAATTGAGAAATCAAATATATGGATTTATTAGGGATTTGAAATTATACTTTTTAAATTAGATAAAATACAGTGTTTACGCGCAATGACTTTCTATATTTTATTTCTCAATGTTTGTTTCTTTAATTTTTATTTTCAATTTTATTTGTATAAACTTTGAATATATTTATTTGATTTTTGATTGTTTCTAGTTTTAATAATAGCTTAGAAATTTCAAGAGATATAGGTTACTTGTTTTGTTTATTTGTTGCCTTTTTCTTTTCCCTTACTTTTCCATTTGCATAGCCAATTAGATCCCACATTCATAGCCATGAATTCTTCTCATAATTCTCGTACATATTGTTCCTCAAACTCCTCTTTTCATTGCGTGCAAACGAAGGAAAAATAATAATAAATACATCAAGTTATTTGTTGCCTTTTTATTTCCCAACCATTCAAACTCGTGCCTTTATTGCCTAGCCTCTTTATTTCTCGCTGTTTCTTTCTTTTGGACGTGTATTTCCTAAAACCTAGCCGCCATCTATTTTATTTTCATATACAAAGTTTCTCATCTCCTCATCTTATTCATTTGCATGAAGAAGAAAAAATATACAAGATCTAAAGTCATGGCTTCCTTCTTCTTTCTCCTCCTTTTTTCATTTTGTTTTCTTTGTCTTCCTTCAAGTTAGGCTCGGCCTCCATCTTCTCCTAGCACAACTCTAACCATCAGGACCAAGCAACACAAGGTGATGGTTGAACCCATATGTGGTGTAGCCAAGCCATTGATTGATTAAGGCAAGTTATGCCACTTTGATTCGTTATTTTTCAATTGTTTTAACCTCTATTCTTTTGTATCGAATCATATTCTTATGTATGTAAAATATGTTTACGTACAAGATTTGGATCTGACTCTTTATCCACTCAAGTTTGCATTGTGCTTTGTCATGCTTGTTCGTACTTTGCGGAGTTTTGATTTTTATTCTGAATTTGTCAATTCTAGCTTTTAAAAGGTGAGTTATCACTCTAGACTTACATACTTATATTATTGTGAAATGATGACAAGTGAATTGTATAAATTAATATGCTATGTTCATACGTGCATGTGACATATTTATACGATGTTTAATGTTGTTTGTATAATTGTTACATCATCTGATATGATATGTTATATTGTATGTTCATTTTATTTACTGTATCACAGCATGTTCCCTATCACTATTTGTTGAAATGATACATACCCGAACGGACTTTAGAATAAGGAAAATCACTATGGGCTGAAATGATAGGCTTGAGTGATTTTTATTGATTTTTATTGCTTTTATTTTACTTGGGATTGCGAGTTTGAAATCATAGAACTCAGATTTTTCTTCTTTACTTACAGATTGAAATGATACATATCCGTATCACTTGACCTAGGTTAGAAAATATTATACAGGCCCATGGTTATATTTTCAAATAATATTTTCCCTAAAAATTTATTAAGTGTTTTTAAATAATATTTTCTTAAGAGATTATTATGTATTTTGAATCTTATAATTATATGAAATTTCAACTTAAAAGCTGATTTAATGCTATAATTATAAAGGTGTATTAGTTTTTCTATAAGTTGAATTTTTGTAAGTTAATAATTGGTTTTAAGTTGAATTAAAGATCTTTATTGATGATAATAAGTTAATAATTGAATTTGACTTAATATGGAAGCTTTAAATCTAACATAGTAATTTTTATGAATTTTGCTTATGAGATAGGCATGTTTTGTATAATAAATACTGTATTTTGAACTGATAAAATGAAATACAGTTTTAATTAAACCTTTTGTAATAAAATTTATTTAACTTGAAATCATAGTTAATTGATAGCTAAATGAATAGATTTATAAAGAGAATTGGATTGTTATATTAACTATGATGAAATATTTATTTATGGTTATGTTTTTAAAAAAATTAGATGATTATGATTTAAATGGAAAAATGTAACTTAAAGATGACTTAACTTGATAAGTAAAAATTTATTTTTCAAATGAAAGTTAAGTAAATTCAGTAATAGAAATATTTTATTTATGGGATGGGTATTTTAAACTAAAGTGTAAAGTCATTTGTTAAAAATAAAAGTTAAGTAAAATAGGGAAATTTTGACTTATAAATGAATTATAGTTAATTTGGTATTTTACTTATAAATTTTATTTTATTTAATCATAAGATAAATGATATCCAAATGTATATTTTTCGAAGCGTGAAATATGATTTTTATATGTTAAAATGACTAAAAATTGAAATTTTAAATGTGGCTGAAATATACAATGTCTTTGGAAAGTTTATAATTGAATAAATAAACTTAGAAATGTTACAACTTTAAAATGAATATTATTTGACATTGAATTTAAATGATTTAAATGAAGGTCATTTTAAGTGTTAGGATTTTCCTAAGTATTATGATTTTCAAAAGAATAACATTTCCAAAGTGTTGTGATTTTAAGTAGCATGATTTTCAAATAATAACATTTCTAAATTGTTATGATTTTAAAGTATTATGATTTCAAAGAATTTGGTTGGAGTTGTTACAACTTTGGAAGCACTATGGTTTTGGAAATGAAATTATTTGAAAATGTATTTAATTAAGAATTGTCTTTAAATGTAAAAATTTGAAACCCATTGAAATTGAAGATTTAAGAATATGACTTTATAAATTGGTTTGGGTTAAGATGATATTTCAAGTTAATAAATGAAAGAAAATATTCAACGATTTGGAAATTTGATTTTAGTTAAAGGATATATTGATTTGGTTTGGAATTTAAATGATATATTATTACCATTTTGGAATGGATATTATCTTGGAAAGAAAATGGATATTATTTTGGAAAGTATATGGATTTGAAAATATTACCAATTTTGAAAATGGATATTATTTTGGAAAGTAATAGTATGTGAATTTAAATGATTTTGGAATAGAAAGGTTTTGAATTAAATATCCATGGGTAATAATAACGTTTGGTTGTTAAAGAAACCGGGATCGGAAGTTGTCATATTCTCTGCCAACTTCGAAAACCACTTTAACAATCGCCTACCCTAGCGAGCCTTGTACGAGTTTGATTTGTGTTGTACTTATGGAGTATCCTCTGGTAGCCTCCCGATCAGGAGGTATTACGGTACTGTATAGACTACCGGCACTATTACGTGTTAAGGTGGAAAATGTAAAGCCTTAACGCTATTTAAAAGTAAGTTTATTTTACTAGTAGACATTATTATAATAGCGAAATATCACTACATAGTAAATAGTTTAACGGATCCTTAGAGGATGGGTGGTCCCAAGCATCCTTTAAGTTACTTGCACCTTATATTACAGTTTACTTGAGTTGGTTTACATTGTATAAGTATGTATGTCCTGACTCGAGTGTTTAGTGTTTTGCTTTACGCTCGGGTCGACTGGGTGATACAGCATTAAAGACTCACCTTCAGAATTGGAGTTTTGCTTGAAGATCCAGCTATCTATTTCACTTTCAGTATTTAGTTGATTCCTGTCAATTCAGTTGACTCCAGTGATGTACTCAACTTTGTACTTGATTATTTTATTGAACTTCTGTTGTATCTTGTTTAACTCTGATCTATTTATATAGTAGCTTCATGAACTACTATCTCTTTTCTTCCACTGCATTTTATTAATCTGTGTCTGTGATCTGTGATTTATTTATTTACCGTATATTCTGTGTTTTGCCAAATTTAAATTAACAATTCTATAATTTGAGCTATTCAAGTCCGACATGTTAGGATGCGAATGGTTGAAAATATCGGGTCGTTACAACTTTAGAAGTTGATTTAAAAGTTAATTGTTAAAATTGAGTATTTTAATATTTAGTAACGTGTAAAAAAAGTCATTTTTCATAGTCTCAGATTTCGACGAAACCAGTTTCATTGGATCCGTAAAGTTATATATTATAGGATTTCAAGTTTCATGTCAATCGGATTTACGGTTTGTCTGTGGCAAGCTAAAAAATGCGTAGAAATTTGTTTAAGTGAATTTTAAATATAAATAAGTCGATTCCAAAACCTATCTTCCAACTACGATCGAATTGGCTCTCGATATATATTCCATTGTGTTCGGAATAGGGGTAAAACATTATAAACGCCAAGCGACACGCTACGTATAGAATCGGAAAAATTTCAAGCGAATAGTGTCGCGAAATTTTCTATAAAAGGACATTATAATTTCATTTTTCATCAAATCTTAATCAGCAACCCTAGCCGCCATTTACATTTTTATGGCCAGAAAATCACCAACTTCCACCTCCATTATCTCCCAATCCAATAACTTTTAGCAAAAACTTTCAACTGACAAATTGTCGAGTTAATCGTGATCTTCAAATCTAATTGAAAATCTTACGGAGAATCAACGGTAATTCATGTCCGAACGATGTTCGTTTGAGAACAGTTTTCGAGGAATGGGGTGGTTCAAGGTTGATCGGCCTCTGGGCATCGGTGAGGGGAGCGGGGCGCATCAATCGGTGGTCGTTGATAGACCACTTGTCGATCGAAGTGTGCGCGATAATTCGTTGAAGGGCTGCGGCTTGGGTTTCATTTTTACGAGCAAAGCCTGGAACAAACGCGTCACGGAGGAAGAGAAAAGACACTCGGCTCAGATTTTCTTGGATCAAAATCAATGGCCGCGAGAATTAAAGGTTTTTAAAATAAAATAAAGTTGTAAATAATTTATACAATAATTCGTACAATCTTTAAAACGTCATATCTTGTTCATACGAGGTTTGTTTTTTATGAAACAAGTTGTGTTGGGTCCGTATTGACGAGCACTACATTTTAGAGCTCGTTTGGAGTTGATTAGAGCTAGTGTAAATCTTGGGTTAAATTAAATTGCTATTTAATTTTATTCGGAATAAAACACTGCAACTGCTATTGGAACCAAAGTGAGTACAAATCACTCTTTCCGACTCACCAGTATTTTTATACAAGTGAGAATAAATATTATTTATGTTGATTGATGATTGTTTGGATGATATATGATGCATGTTTAACGACCCGTAATTTTCGGTCTCGAAAATTCCATATAGTTAGGAAAAGAAGAAAAGAGATAGAAGAAGAAACAGAAATGAAACACAGAATCTCACATTCGCAGCGGATCAAAGTATAATATCAAATAAAATAATAGTTATACAAGGAAAAAACTGTATCAGTTAATTTATATTAATACATCAGAGTTGCAACATTTCACAATCACTGGGCAGTTAAAATAACTTGTCCCAAATAAATAACAATATATCCCAGCAGAATATACTCCATACCTTCCTGCCATCCAGCTCGCCTTCTGAGCTCCAGAACGTCCTTACCTGAAAATCTGTGATACTCGGTTTGACCCGAGCATTACATCAAAGTAACACCAGGGTCAGGCTGGAAACTAGCGTGAGTAAACCCATCTAACATGGAAAACCAAAGCATAAAACTTATTTAAAACCTGAGGTAACTCGTATCAATTTACAAATTCACAATTTGTTATAGATAACACTTATTTCACACATCAATTTCTAAGTAACAAACTTAGATTAAATGGTCCAATTCACTTAAATAATTCCATTCCAGCCTATTGATTTCACATATCATGTAACAACCTGTATATTTATCGATTTTATATTTAAATATTTTATTTAAATATTTTGTCGTTAATCGGATATTGGTCTGAAAAGCTACTTTTTGCAAACGGTCAAATTAGGACTCGAGACCACTTCCATTGTGTTCGAAATGCTGTTTACAACTTTTTTAAGTATAAACATTGATAGGTTTGGAGTTAGTGGAATTTCACTTACTTTTCCCGCTTTGGACCTTGGGTTAGATTAGCCATTACAACTCAAATCCACTTCTCTCCTTCTCCTCAATCTTCATAAATTCCTACCAAACACAAACTTTAACATTAATGGTGAGTGGAAAGGGAAATTAGAAACTCCAAGCCTAGGTTTCAACTCCAACTTCATCATTCAACTCCAAATTCAAGGAAAAAGTATTGGATTCAAGCTTGTAGTTGCTTCTCCATTCACCTTCAAGCTTTACCTTCATAATTTGGTGAAAAGGTGAAATTTTTTCTCACAATTCTAGTCTATAACTATATGGGACTGTTGGGAATGATTCCCCATCACTTTAGCATGTACATTTGCATTTTGTTTGGATTGGATTGGCGAAAAACTCCAATTTTTAGTGTTTTTGGTAAAATTCTGCACTTAGGTCGTTCTGCCAATGCTAGGTCGTTCGCGTGGAAAAGTCTCGGCCTTCAAATAGCTCGTTTCTGGCCTTAAATTAAAACGTTCTACAGCCCTAGGTCGCTCGGCTCTGGCTCGATAGGTCGTAGGTCGTTGCCGCAAGGTCTTAGGTCGTAGGTCGCTTGGCTTTGAGTCGTCCGGTCTTGGCTAGCTCGGTTATAGGTCGTTACCTCTAGGTCGTTAGACCTTTATACTTTAGGTCGTTGCTCGACCTTTCCACATAGGTTGCTCGGCCTTTGTTCCATTTGATCGCGAACCTCGATAGGTCGCGTACCCCCTTAAGTCGCTCGACCACTAGGTCGCGAACACCTCTAGGTCGCTCGACCCCTTTAACTCGTAGGTCGCTCGCCTCTTCTAACCCACGAGTTCCTTAAGTCGCTCGCCTCCCTTAGGTCGTTAGACCTTAATATCGTTAGGTCGCATGACCTTTATACCTTTAGTTCGTGTACCCTGTTAGGTCGCGAGTTTAATTAGGTCGTTCGGCCTTAAAATGTTAGGTCGCTTGGCCTGTGCTTCTGTTAGGTCGCGAGTCCCTTAAGTCGCTCGCCTCTATTAGGTCGCTCGTTTCTGCTAACTCGTGAACACCCCTAGGTCGTAACCAATAGGTCGCTCGATCCTATTCTCCCTTAGGTCTTCACTAGGTCGTACCGTTTTGGGGGGCCGCTACCCTGCACCCCGCCGGGGGCGCTGCCCCCTAGACCCCCGCGACCTGACTGGGCAAGTCGAACCCCGTAGCGGGGGTGTTGCCCCCGCACCCCCACAATGGGGTGTTGCCACCCCTCTGGACCCCCCCTCCGTAGGGGATCTTATCTGAAAAACATTCAACAGAACTTGCTTTGTTGAGATGCTGAGTTGACCATTCTTCGAGACAAACTATCTTGGGCTTCTCGATCGATTTTATGGTATCACGGCCTTGCTAAAAAGGCGGGATAACAACTTTAGAAATATGAAGGTTTCAATACTAGTAGTAAATATCAAAACTCTTTCATCAAAACGATTTCAACACTATTTTAATACAAAGCTCTTTTCCCAATTCGTTTTCCAATCTATTAGTATATACAAACCTTTACCTCACTCGGATGAGAAATCTAATTAAATGACTTAGTAAAACAAGTGGTATGAAACGCTTGCGTTTGCTTCGTCGGTTAATTCTTGGACTTGTTCGATTGAACCTTTTGTGACAATTTTCTAGTGAAGATCTACAGTTTGTTCGTAAATATTTAAGTTAAGCAAGTGGTTATGGGACATGAAGCTAAACTCATATATTTACTAGCTTAAAGTGATTGACACTTCTTGATGATCATGACGATCATTTTTGTGATTTAGACTAGCAATTGTGCGATGTCTCTTTGTCTGCGAGGGAGACTAGACCCCGCTCTTGTGATGTTTCGCCATCGCATTTGTGTGATGTTTCGCCATCACATATGTGGGGTAGCGCCCCACGGTCTTCGGGCCATTTGTGTGTCAAAATTAATGGCTTGCAACCATGAGATAGCGTCTCGCTTTGTGTTACACGTGTAGGTGAGTTTTCATGCTCCCATTTTGTGAGTTTTCATGCTCCTATATTGTGATTTCTGGATTTCTTGTGTAGTCTTCTGGAATTTGTGCTTCACCTATTTTCATGACTTTCATTGTTATGATTTTCCAGCTTTTATGTTTTGGTGAATTTGTGTGTCATCACCTTTTTTTAGGTGAATCTGGATCTTTTAGAAGATTCTTTTGATATTGTTTGATCTCTTGATGATCTTCATTTACATGCTTATCATAGTATGTCTTTGTGGTTACTATATGTTCTTGCCATATCTATTGTTTTATATCATGTTACCTGATATTTATAACTAGACTGATCTGTTTATTATTTTCTTATAAATAATACTCGTGTCAGACCGAGATATTACAGGGGCTTCTGCTTGACTTCTCCCCCAGGGATTTACTACTCTGACTTTTGGCTGACCATTTAGATTAGCAGTTTTTGTCGTTTGCACTTGAGATATAGACTCATAGATGTATTCTTTTGTATAGCACGTGTTGCTATTCTTTTGAGTATGTGGTCCTTTCATGACCGCTACTCTGATGTACACTTTCATGTGTTAGTTATATATTCATATCCTTTTCCGCCTTTGTGATATGGATGTCTGTGACTGATTGTGTTATGTTTATTTCTATATTTGTTTCCAAAGATTTATTTATAGCCACCGTGTGATAGCTTTGAGTTTTTATTGGTATGTCGGACTTCCTCCTTAAATGAAATGCATGCTATACTATCTGACATATCGGTGCTCGCACAAAGAAGTTACATGGATGGTCGCTCCTCAATAGCCTTATTCTCCGCGCTAGTTGACAGCATTACTCGGTAGTGTTCTTGGCTAGAGTGGGTATTGAGGCGGGGCGTCACAGCTTGGTATCAAAGCCAAACTTCGGAATAATATGGAATAACTTAACAAGGATCATCGTCCTAAGTCCAGCTTAGAAGTCGTACCTTAGGATTAATTTGAGTCTTCGTACCGATTCATCCTATTTTTATTATGATTCCTTGTTTCACTTATCAAGATTTCTTGATATATCTTTTAGTGAATAACCTTTTTCTTCTCCTTCTTTCAAAAGGAAGAAAAATGGTTAGACCTGGACGTGCCCGTGCCGGTCAATCTACTGCAACTCCCCAAGATGGAGTTTTTTTGACTTCCTTGAGAATTGCGAATCCTGTTGGTGGATCCGCAACTCTTAGTTTTCTTTGTAAAAATGTGGAGATTATTTTATGTGATTTTCCATTCCTAGCCGATTTGCATGTTATGAGTTACCTAGGCTTTGGAATGATTTTGGGAATGGATTGGCTTAATCGTTATGAAGCTCATATCCTATATCCTGAGCGGACTATTTATCTCCGACTTCCGCAATCTGTAAATCAGATTTCTATTATTCTTAAAGATTCGGATTCTGCGTTGACTGCATCTTTATATTCTTTAAATCCTCATGATGATGATGATGATGAGGAAGATGTCATTTCTCGAATTCACGTCGTTCGTGAATTTTACGACATATTTGAGCCCGTTTTAGGTTTACCACCTAAACGAGCAATTGAGTTTATAATTAATCTTACCCATGAAGCTCAACCTATTACCCGTCCTCCTTATCGCATTTCTAATAAGGAAAATGAGGAGATGCGCAAACAATTATCTGAATTGGAGACGAAGCAATTTATTCGCTCTAGCTCCTCGCCTTTAGGAGCTTCGGTTATTTTCATGAAGAAATCCGAAGGTACGCTTAGGCTTAGCGTTGACTATCGCAAGCTTAACGATCTGACTATTAAAAATAAATATCCTTTACCTCGGATTGACGATCTGTTTGATCAGCTTAGCGGAGCTAGGGTCTTTTCACAGTTGGACTTGGCTACCGGTTTTCAACAGCTTCGTATTGCTGAGGATAGTATTCCTTTGACATCGTTCCGTACTCGTTATGGATCTTATGAATGGCTTGTTATGCCATTTGATTTAACGAATGCTCCGGCTTACTTCATTGACCTCATGAATCGAGTTTTCGAGGCTTTCCTCGATTGGTTTGTTCTCATCTTCATTGATGATATCCTTGTGTATTCTAAAACTGAGGAGGAGCATGAAAAGCATCTTCGGTTTGTATTGGAAACTCTTAGGAATAATCAATTAAAGGCGAAATTTTCTAAATGCCACTTATGGCAATCTCGTGTGAAGTTTCTCGGTCATATTATTTCCGAATCCGGAATTTCCGTGGATCCTTCAAAGATTGAAGCGATTCAAGATTGGAAGAGACCGGAGAGTGTGACAGAGATTCGTAGTTTTCTCGGATTGGCGGGTTATTACCGTCATTTCATTAAAGACTTTTCTAAGATTGTTGTGCCTCTTATTGGCTTGACTAAGAAGGGAGTTAAATACATTTGGTCGGACAAATGTGAAGCCTCTTTTCAGAAATTGAAAGAACTCCTTTCTGGTGCTCCTATTCTTGTTATTCCCAAAGGGAATCAAGATTTTGTTGTTTATACTGATGCCAGTCACGTAGGTTTGGGTGTCGTTCTTATGCAAAAAGAATGTGTTATTGCTTATGCGTCTAGGCAATTGAAGCCGGCCGAGACAAGATATGCCACACATGATTTAGAACTCGCGGCTATTGTTTTCGCACTTCGAATTTGGCGTCATTATCTATTGGGAGAGAAATTATTCTTTACACGGATCATAAGTCATTGAAATATTTATTTTCTCAAAAGGAACTTAATTTGCGTCAACAGCGTTGGCTCGAGTTCCTTGCACCTTATGATCTTGATATTCTTTATACCCTCGGTAAGGGTAATCGTGTCATCGATGCTCTTAGCCGTAAACAACAAGAAGTTGTTTCTATGATGATATCCGAATGGAACGATCTCGAGATTATATCCACTTGTGAGATTCGAGAGCGCGTATCCGATTTATGCTCATCACTTGTTTTATGTAGCCTTGAGGCTCATCCTTCTCTTTTAGAACGCATTCTTGATGCTCAAGGGCTAGATCCTGAATTGGCACTTCTTAGCCAAAATGTTAAGGATAAAATTGATATTGAAGGTTTGAAAGACTTTGATATTGATTCTCGTGGCGGCATTCGAAAATTTGGTAGACTTATCGTACCAAATATTGGTGATCTTCGTAAAGATATTTTAGAAGATTCCCATCGTTCTAAATTCACCATTCATCCCGGTAGTAGTAAAATGTAAGCTGATATGAAGCGACTTTATTATTGGGAGGGAATGAAATCTGATATTGCTAACTTTCTTAAGTGTTGCATGACTTGCCAACTTGTCAAGGCCGAACATCAAAGGCCTGGTGGGTTATTGCAACCTTTAGAAATTCCAATTTGGAAAGTGGGACCAAATTTCCATCGATTTTATAGATGGCCTTCCCCGCTCTCGTTCGGGTCATGATAGCTTATGGGTGATCGTTGATAGACTTACTAAATCTGCCCATTTTATTCCCGTTCGGTCTAACCGAACCATTCCTCTTTTGGCCAAACTCTTTATCAAAGAAATTGTTAAATTGCATGGAGTTCCTACTTCTATTGTTAGCGATCGAGATCCATTGTTTACTAGTGGATTTTGGAAGAGTCTTCAAAAAGCTTTAGGAACGAAGCTTAATTTTAGCACTGCTTATCATCCCCAGTCCGATGGACAAACCGAGCGTCTGTGTCAAACTCTTGAAGATCTTCTTTGTGCTTGTGTGCTCGATTTTGGTGGAAGTTGGAAAGATCATATTTCACTTGTTGAATTTTCCTATAATAATAGCTTCCAATGTAGTATTGGTATGGCACCTTTCGAGGCACTCTATGGAAGGCCATGCCGATCTCCTTCTTGTTGGCTTGAGGCCGGTGAGAAGCTGGTTTTAGGTCCAGACTTTATTCGTGATTCCACAGAGAAGATTGAACTTATTCAACATAGGATGAAAGAAGCCCAGAGTAGACAAAAATCCTATCCCGATAATCGAAGAAGGAAGTTAGAATTTTCTGTGGGAGATTCTGTTTTTATTCGTGTTTCACCTATGAAAGGTGTTGTACGTTTCAGTCGATCGGGAAAGTTAGCACCTCGATATATTGGGCCATTTCCTATTACTGAACGTATTGGTTCTATGGCTTATCGCCTTACATTACCGGCTCAGTTTTCTACTATGCATGACGTGTTTCACGTTTCTCAATTACGGAAATGCCAACGAGATTTCGATTCTATTCTTGAGCCTGGTGTTGTGGAAGAAATTGAAGTTTCGTCGAATTTAACTTACGAGCAGCATCCTATTCGAATTATTGCTTCGGAGGTCAAACGACTTCGAAATAAAGATGTTCCGCTTGTGAAGGTTCAATGGTCCTCAAATCTTAAGGATTGCTCTTGGGAATCCAGAGAATTCGTCGAGCGAACACATCCGGACTTGCTTACTCCTGCTCTTTGAGGTGAACTTCCAATTTCAAATTTCTTTTGTGTTAATATGCTTTTATAGTTGTTACTTTTTATTTCCATCTTATATATTACAAGGACGCAATTTCTTTAAGGAGGGGAGTCTGTAACAACCCGCATATTTATCGATTTTATATTTAAATATTTTATTTAAATATTTTGTCGTTAATCAGATATCGGTCCGAAAAGGTACTTTTGCAAACGGTCAAATTAGGACTCGAGACCACTTCCATTGAGTTCGAAATGCCGTTTACAACTTTTTTAAGTATAAATATTGATAGGTTTGGAGTTAGTGGAATTTCACTTTCTTTTCCCGCTTTGGACCTTGGGTTAGATTAGCCATTATAACTCAAATCCACTTCTGTCCTTCTCCTCACTCTTCATAAATTCCTACCAAACACAAACTTTAACATTAATGGTGAGTGGAAAGGGAAATTAGAAACTTGATGTGCACGTAAATGTGCATATTTTTACCACCATATTTATTCTATTTAAATTAAATAAATGATCATATTGGGTATTTTAACTTGTTTTAACCAAAATTCGTATTAATTCCAAATTTTCACATATTCATCTTCATATAGGGGCAAAACGGTCGCTTAAGTGCATATATTTCTTTGAGAAAAATTGATTAGAAATTTATATATATTTTTGTAGGAAAATGGTCTCAAATAGGAGTGGTTTAATGAAGGAATATGCATGCACAAAGAATATAAAGGAATGAAGATGGAAATAATTCAAGTGAAGATCATGGAGGACCCCACCTACCCACTACCTAATGTACAAATTAAAGGCTAATGCACATGCTAAAAGACATTTAAAGCTTCATGTACATTTAAGTGGGGGATTATTAAAGCTAATGATAACTTGGCTACCACAGTTCCTCCAAGGGCATTTTGGGTACTCCCCAAAAATATGCATTAGGGTTTCTAACTTGTATAAATACCCCTTATGTTTCATGTAGCCATCTTCCTCTTAGTTAGTTAGTTTTAGTTTAGAAAATAAATCAAAGCTCTCTTTCTTTCCATGGCTACTTAGCCATTTTATTTCATGTAATTTTCTTTTCTTTTATGCAATGTTAATTCTCTTTTATTTACATGCTTTTTCTCTTCTTATGTAATAGTGTAGATTTACCTTTATGTAATTAGATTAGTTGTCTTTTCCATTAGCTTTCATTTTCCTTTCATTTTTGCTTTCATGTTGCTTTCTACATTTGTTGATTTGATAACAAATATGAGAGCTTAATCCCTACAATTTAGGGTAATGAAGCTCTCTAATATGTAGATGCAACATTTTGATGTTTATACTCTCTTTTTGTGCTTTAATGGAAACACTTGAAGTTGTTTAATGATGTTGTTTAGCTTTGAATTTGATAGTCTATATTGTTCATAACAAATAGGCTATGCTTAAACAAACATAACACAAATTGCCTCTTCATCTAAATATGATTATGGCAAAGAAGTGAATGTTGAAATTGAAATTTGATAGCCTATATTACTAAACAATAGTTAATAGGCTATGCTTAAAATATATTTTTACTTCAACTTTGTTGTCATATTTCATGAGAGTTAAATGTGTATTAGTGGTTGTGTTATAGTTTGATGTTTATATTGGGCTAATTAATAGCACAAATATATCATACTTATGATAAACACATCAACTAATTACACTAATGAAAAGAAAAGAGAGATCATAACTTCATTTTGTTGATTTATATGATCTAGAGAGTGGATTTATCTCTAAATTGTTCTTTTGACTCTCATATTTTTATCATGTTCTTTTGCTATTTTTTGTTAGTTTCTTACATTTCTAACTATTCACTCTCGACTTCGGTATAATTCGATTGAATAGAATTTTAAAAATCATCAATTCCCTGTGGATCGACCAGTATTCGCCACGTGCTACATTCGTACACCGTGCGCTTGCGGTTATTTTTAATTCAAAATTCGTTCGACGGTTTTCTAACTCGATAGAATTTTCGTCGACGAACAATTTTGTGGCGCCGTTGTCGGGGAATTGCTTTGATTTTTGATTTCGTTTCTTCGAATTATTTTATTTGATTTTATCGTGTGTTTGTTTTGTGTGCTTGTGTTCATAAAAAAATAATTTGTGTTGTGTGAATTTTGTTGCAATTTTTTGTGTGCTTGTTTTCTTTTAGTTTGCATTGCATTTGCATTTTTTTTAAAAAAAAATCACACCCATTTGCATTTTAAAAAAAAAGAGTTTCATTCCATTTCATTTTCAAGTACATTTTCCAATTTCAATTTACATTCCATTTACAATTTAAAAAAAAAACTGTTACATTGCACTGTTGTTTTCTGTTTACTCTGTTACAGGCACTTCTCAATTCTATGCAACATCACACTGAATTAATAACATCTCCTTATTTCCACCGTTTCTTCACCGAATAGCAACCCTTCTGACCTCTACAAACTCTTCAAATTGCAAACAACCGACCTTCCATTCAACTGACCAACTCTAGAAACCAACAAACAATCAGTTGCCTCCCACATCAGCAACACCTCCACTTACAACCATCCATCCCCTGCCCGACATTAATCATCAACTGTCAACAACACTGCAAGCAACTGAACAGCAGCACATGCTCCCATATCTCTTCACCATTTCTTCCTGCTGATAACCACTACCATAGCATCACCTAATCACCCAACAACTTGAAACCACCTTCACTTCTACTAGAAACTGTGCATCACAAAACCTACCATCAACTTCACACTGCTACTTAACATCATATCACTGCACCATATCACTGCAGTCAACTTCACACTACTCATTGCCCATTACCATACCAGACTTCTCCCACAACAATGCATCGCTCCATTCACCCCATACATCTACAACTGCTACAACTTCCTCCAACTGACAACCAACAACCATCACTCCCATCATCAATCACTGATCCACCCTCAACTACTCCCTACCACATCCAACTTCTGCTGTTACTTCCATCAACCAAAACCAATTTCAACACACTATCACAAACCTCCATACAAGTTTCTTCCTGCGACAACTTCTTCCTGCCAAAATCATACATATCACAGTCATATCCCCCATCTAACAACACCAACATCACTACCCCTCCGACATATGCTTCATCAACTAACTTCCATCACTTCTCTCACTGTTATTCCCCTTTGCCTGCCGATACACACTTCCAACAGTTCACATACTTCCACCGCTGACATTCCCTTCACCACGTTCAATCATTCCCAGACTTGCAAACACCAACGCTATCTCCATGCGACCTCACTCACCACTCACTGACCACCACTGCCGTGCTCTCTCCAACCACCACATACCATCAAACTGCTCCAGAACCAATCACGAAAATTAAAGAGCCCCATCCGATTCGAACAGCAACTTCTACTTCCACCTTAGTACGAAACTGCACCCCACACCTATGACTTCATCCTTCAAAACCCAGAGCAAACCACTGCTATTAGACAAACTCAAATGTAGCCACCTCAACAGTCGACATCACCACCGCCTACAATTCAATCGCATCTCACAAGTCTTCCCAATTCCAAGCACTAACCCCACGCGACAAGAATCGCCTCCACCATCTTCAAATCAACGAACTTCAAAAGCAAAGACAACAAACTCAAACAACACCTCAAATTAACCAAAATCCAACCACCAAACCCACGATCAATCCCCAGACCACTCCTCCTACTTCAACCGCTACTCCCAAGCAACCACCGCGATCGCGACCAAACAGCACAAAATTCCCCTCGAAGTCGCAAACTCTCTGTCACCCAGCCTCGACCATCTCAAATAACCTGAAACGAATCAATAAGTTTATTCGCGAACTGTTAAGTTGTGAAATTATTTTGATTTGCGAATTTCGATTTATGTGAGTTGCGGATTTCCTGTGGAATTAGGAAGGTGGTTTTGACAATTTAATGTGCATTTGTATAAATTGCCTGCCTGTAGTTGTTTTTGTGAAGAATACAAATAAAATTAGTTGGGCCGGGTTTGCTTTCTCTTTAGGCTGAGTAATTTAGTTTTTGTTTTTGTTGATAGTGTCTTATTTTGTTTTTTTTTAATTTTTTTTATAATTTGTTTTTTAGTGTTGCTTAATTTGTTTTAAATTTTTCTTTGTCTTGTTTTTTCAATTTTTTTTAAAGTAAAACCCTACTTTTAAGTTTCCTTTAAAAAAAAACAATTGTATATGTTTTGTTTTTAATTTCAGGTTGCAAAAGCAGAAATTCAAAGGAGAGGAACTGCTGCCAATGCTTCGCTTTGCTTTATAAAAAGAAAAAAAAAATGCTTGCTTGATATATCTATTGTTTTTATTTGCCTTCATTGTATATATCTCTTGTTTTTATTATAGTTGCATTGTTGATTGCTTGCATTTACATATATATATTTAAAAAAAATTCAAAAAAAAATTACATTCGTAATTGCATTGTTAATACACGTTTATTTTCTGCTTTGCATTTCATCTTAGATTTTGATTAATAATAACGGTTAGAAATCAGTAACACTTAATTGTATATTGACAATTTGTCTTCTTTAAACAATTTAATTTCTTGGTGTCTAGGCTACGGCAGAGTAATAACCATTTATAAATATTACGGTGATTCGTAAATATTATAGTGGTTGTTCCTCTGAAGGTACTTAAACCTTCGGCTGCATTGCTACGGTGATTCGTGGTGCACCGATAACCCCTGCCTTTACCTGGCTGAGAACTATCTTGTTGATTTAAGACAATTTGTGATTATACAATTTTGGGTTAACTTAGGATAAATCATTTGTAATTAACCACTGCATTCATTTAGTTGCATTAATTCATGCATATTTTTTTTAAAAAAAACAACAACAAAAAAATTTTCAAAATCCAAAACTAAAAAAGTTGTAAATATTCCTTCTCCTTTGAAGTTTTCAAATCAATTTTCCTTTGAAATTTCATAAATCCGAAAAAAAATTAAAAACCAAAATCCAAAAAAAATTATTATAAAACTTTTTCTTTAAAAAAAGCCAAAAAATTTGAAAATCCAAAAACAAACAAAAATCAATTTTCAATTTTGAAAAATAAATTCCACTTGTAAATATTTTTCTTTATAAAAAAAACAACAAAAAAAAAATCTTGAAAATGTCCGAGTTTCCTCTCTCTTACTCACTTGAATTTAGTTGTGAAAATCAATATAATCCAGATGAGTTCACTCCAAATTCGTATGCATATTTTGACAACAACTATTGTTTAAATGATTCAAATTTTGAGCCATAAAATTTTCAAAATGATGACCAACCTTCAAATCTTGAAAATAGCATTTCATCTTACTTGAAATCGCTACACAACAAAATCAAATGATAAATAAGTTGAGTAATTCATATTTGTGCAATAACTCGAATCAAAGTTTTCAAAATAATCAAAATTTGAATTCACTTCAAAATTCGAACGATTTCGAGTATAACCAATGCCAATACAATTTTGAACTCCAAAATGCATTTCAAAATCAAAACGAAAATGTGATCCACTTTTCAAATAATTTTGGTAATGGGAATAATCTTGACTACGATACGAGTGAAATTTTTTGTTCTAAACGAATCCAAATCGAAAATTATCAAGTTAATAATTACAAATTGGATTTTGTTGAACAAACGAACGAAATCTACGATGATTACACGGATTTGTTGTTTGAATTTTATATGAAACAACGTGAAAAGCAAAATCAAATTCCAATGTGTGATGAGTCAAGTGAGAATCCATCTTTTACCCAAATCGATGATTTTCAAATAACAACTTTTGAAATTGAAAACGAAAATCTTAATGAAGTTGTTGAAAACATGGTAATTGAATTGGATTTCAATTCTTTTAAGGATGTGGGACCAAATTTGAAATTCGATCTTCCTTTTCTTGATTTCGAAAATTTGAATACAAGTACGTTGAATTTTGAACTCGAGACATGTAATAAAGTTGTTGATAATCCAACAAAGGAAGACGAATTTAATGAACATGAATTCTTTGGAGTTTTCGAAAATGAGTTGTTAAATTATGAAGGGGAAGATTTATATCACCATTTTGATTTTGAAATCAATAATTTTGAAGAATTTTTCAATGACAAACTTGAATTTCAATTTGGTGAAAATAAACTTGAATTTCAATCACTTGTTTTATCTGCCCCAAAAATCATCAAAAACAAAACAACTCATTCAATTTCAATAAAACGACATTCGTTTTTCCAAATCAACATTCAAGTTCAAAATCTTTTATGGTTTGGTTTTTCGAGCTTAAGCTGTGTCTCGTACACTCGACGAGACAAATAAATCAGTTTTTGGAAGACCGTTTCATTTACTTTTTGATAATAAACTTTCTGATCTCGTGTAAATACCGTTCGTTTTCATGTAAATAATAATAAACATTCCTTTCACTTGGGTTGACTGTGGGGACACAGTCAAAATCAAGTGTGAGGGGGAGACTCATCTTCATTTTTTTTCATGGTTTATTTTTGCTTTAAAATCAAAAAAAAATTAAAAAAAAAAATCCCAAAAACAAATTTTCTTTTGATTTATTTTTAAAAGAAACACTATAAGATAAATATATGGATTTAGTTTATTAAATTGAAATTTTTGAAAATTTATTGGTCTTAAAAAAAATAAAAATGAAGTTTGATTACAAATAACAATGGTTTAACTAGTATATAGGAAGATTCATATGTGTTAATTATGAAGTACATCCTAATTGAAAATCTTTGTTTTAAAAGTGGTTGATTTAAAGTAAAGGATATAACATTTAATTTGTCTTCTAAGTTAAATGATGCTAAGATGATTTTGCAAAACTCCCTCTTAAAAAAAATAAAACAATAAAAAATATTAACATCCAAGTATTCACTCTCATTTAAAAGTCCTTACGGTTATGCATGGGTGATTACTTGGAATTTTTGATTATGTGATTTCATACTCATTTAAAAGTCCTCACGGTTATGATGTGTGGAACACTGTATAAAAAAGACTTAATAAAAACCACCTACGGTCGATAGTGTATGCATGAAAGTGTGTGCACTTGCCATGCTCTGTACTCCCCTCACATAAGCCCGAAAGGCAGTGCATAGGTGGTATATCTGGCCTCAGTTTATCTGAGCTAGGTGTGTAATTTTTCTTGCAAATAATGAGAGAGCAAGCAGTTGAAATCCTAGCACTATTTTTATTTATTTGATTTGATTTGTTATTGAAAAGAAATGAAAATACCATTTTGATAAACTATGACAATCAACTAAGGATCCATTTTATAATTACACTTTGTTATCAACCGAAACAACAAGTTAAACTATTGTCTATTTGTTATGATAACTTGATTTTTTGTTGGAAATTTGACAAGTAAATAACTTAAATTTTCAAGATAATGACCAAAACCAATATTTAACTTATTTGTGTCGATTTAAAAATAAATTCTTAATTTTGTAAATACTTCAAAAAATTTCATTCATCTCTTTGTAAATAAATCTTGCATTTTATAAATATTTTCATCCTGCATTTGGATTTTGTGGGTAGTATCCGTTGAAAACCCTCACGAGACAACACTCGTCCTACTGGGGACACCCAGAGGTTTAACGGCTTGTTGCATACGCTCAATGCAATCGTGCTCCCTACGAAAACGGATTTATCTTAGTTTTTCTTTATTCGATGACGAATAGAAATATAAGTGTGGGGGTATTTGATGTGCGTAAATGTGCATATTTTTACCACCATATTTATTCTATTTAAATTAAATAAATGATCATATTGGGTATTTTAACTTGTTTTAACCAAAATTCATATTAATTCCAAATTTTCACATATTCACCTTCATATAGGGGCAAAACAGTCATTTAAGTGCATATATTTCTTTGAAAAATATTGATTGGAAATTTATATATATTTTTGTACGAAAATGGTCTCAAATAGGAGTGTTTCATGAAGGAATATGCATGCGCAAAGAATATAAAGGAATGAAGATGGAAATAATTCAAGTGAAGATCATGGAGGACCCCACCTACCCACTACCTAATGTACAAATTAAAGGCTAATGCACATGCTAAAAGACATTTAAAGCTTCATGTACATTTAAGTGGGGGATTATTAAAGCTAATGATAACTTGGCCACCACACTTCCTCCAAGGGCATTTTGGGTACTCCCCAAAAATATGCATTAGGGTTTCTAACTTGTATAAATACCCCTTATGTTTCATGTAGCCATCTTCCTCTTAGTTAGTTAGTTTTAGTTTAGAAAATAAATCAAAGCTCTCTTTCTTTCCATGGCTACTTAGCCATTTTATTTCATGTAGTTTTCTTTTTTTTATGCAATGTTAATTCTCTTTTATTTACATGCTTTTTATCTTCTTATGTAATAGTGTAGATTTACCTTTATGCAATTAGATTAGTTGTCTTTTCCATTAGCTTTCATTTTCCTTTCTTTTTGCTTTCATGTTGCTTTCTACATTTTTTGATTTGATAACAAATATAAGAGCTTAATCCCTACAATTTAGGGGTAACGAAGCTCTCTAGTATGTAGATGCAACATTTTGATGTTTATACTCTCTTTTTGTGTTTTAATGGAAACACTTGAAGTGGTTTAATGATGTTATTTAGCTTTGAACTTGATGATGTAATATTTATTTTCTCAAAAGGAACTTAATTTGCGTCAACAGCGTTGGCTCGAGTTCCTTGCACCTTATGATCTTGATATTCTTTATACCCCCGTAAGGGTAATTGTGTCGTCGATGCTCTTAGCCGTAAAGAACAAGAAGTTGTTTCTATGATGATATCCGAATGGAACGATCTCGAGATTATATCCACTTGTGAGATTCGAGAGCGCGTATCCGATTTATGCTCATCACTTGTTTTATGTAGCCTTGAGGCTCATCCTTCTCTTTTAGAACGCGCTCTTGAAGCTCAAGGGCTAGATCCTGAATTGGCACTTCTTAGCCAAAATGTTAAGGATAAAATTGATATTGATGGTTTGAAAGACTTTGATATTGATTCTCGTGGCGGCATTCGAAAATTTGGTAGACTTATCGTACCAAATATTGGTGATCTTCGTAAAGATATTTTAGAAGATTCCCATCGTTCTAAATTCACCATTCATCCCGGTAGTAGTAAAATGTACGCTGATATGAAGCGAATTTATTATTGGGAGGGAATGAAATCTGATATTGCTAACTTTGTTAAGTGTTGCATGACTTGCCAAATTGTCAAGGCCGAACATCAAAGGCCTGGTGGGTTATTGCAACCTTTAGAAATTCCAATTTGGAAGTGGGACCAAATTTCCATCGATTTTATAGATGGCCTTCCCCGCTCTCGTTCGGGTCATGATAGCTTATGGGTGATCGTTGATAGACTTACTAAATCCGCCCATTTTATTCCCGTTCGGTCTAACCGAACCGTTCCTCTTTTGGCCAAACTCTTTATCAAAGAAATTGTTAAATTGCGTGGAGTTCCTACTTCTATTGTTAGCGATCGAGATCCATTGTTTACTAGTGGATTTTGGAAGAGTCTTCAAAAAGCTTTAGGAATGAAGCTTAATTTTAGCACTGCTTATCACCCCCAGTCCGATGGACAAACCGAGCGTGTGAATCAAACTCTCGAAGATCTTCTTCGTGCTTGTGTGCTCGATTTTGGTGGAAGTTGGGAAGATCATATTTCACTTGTTGAATTTTCCTATAATAATAGCTTCCAATGTAGTATTGGTATGACACCTTTCGAGGCACTCTATGGAAGGCCATGCCGATCTCCTTCTTGTTGGCTTGAGGCCAGTGAGAAGCTGGTTTTAGGTCCAGACTTCATTCGTGATTCCACAGAGAAGATTGAACTTATTCGACATAGGATCAAAGAACCCCAGAATAGACAAAAATACTATGCCGATAATCGAAGAAGGAAGTTGGAATTTTCTGTGGGAGATTCTGTTTTTATTCGTGTTTCACCTATGAAAGGTGTTGTACGTTTCAGTCGATCGGAAATGTTAGCACCCCGATATATTGGTCCATTTCCTATCACTGAACGTATTGGTTCTATGGCTTATCGCCTTACATTAGCGGCTTAGTTTTCTACTATGCATGACGTGTTTCATGTTTCTCTATTACGGAAATTCCTACGAGATTTCGATTCTATTCTTGAGCCTGGTGTTGTGGAAGAAATTGAAGTTTCGCCGAATTTAACTTACGAGCAGCATCCTATTCGAATTATTGCTTCGGAGGTCAAACGACTTCGAAATAAAGATGTTCCGCTTGTGAAGGTTCAATGGTCTTCAAATCCTAAGGATTGCTCTTGGGAATCCAGAGAATTCGTCGAGCGAACACATCCGGACTTGCTTACTCCTGCTCTTTGAGGTGAACTTCCTATTCCAAATTTCTTTTGTGTTAATATGCTTTTATGGTTGTTACTTTTTATTTCCATCTTATATATTGCGAGGATGCAATTTCTTTAAGGAGGGGAGTCTGTAACAACCCGCATATTTATCGATTTCATATTTAAATATTTTATTTAAATATTTTGTCGTTAATCGGATATTGGTCCAAAAAGCTACTTTTTGCAAACAGTCAAATTAGGACTCGAGACCACTTCCATTGAGTTCGAAATGTCGTTTACAACTTTTTTAAGTATAAACATTGATAGGTTTGGAGTTAGTGGAATTTCACTTACTTTTCCCGCTTTGGACCTTGGGTTAGATTAGCCATTATAACTCAAATCCACTTCTCTCCTTCTCCTCACTCTTCATAAATTCCTACCAAACACAAACTTTAACATTAATGGTGAGTGGAAAGGGAAATTAGAAACTTGATGTGCACGTAAATGTGCATATTTTTACCACCATATTTATTCTATTTAAATTAAATAAATGATCATATTGGGTATTTTAACTTGTTTTAACCAAAATTCGTATTAATTCCAAATTTTCACATATTCATCTTCATATAGGGGCAAAACGGTCACTTAAGTGCATATATTTCTTTGAGAAAAATTGATTGGGAATTTATATGTACTTTTGTAGGAAAATGGTCTCGAATAGGAGTGGTTTCATGAAGGAATATGCATGCACAAAGAATATAAAGGAATGAAGGTGGAAATAATTCAAGTGAAGATCATAGAGGACTCCACCTACCCACTACCTAATGTACAAATTAAAGGCTAATGCACATGCTAAAAGACATTTAAAGCTTCATGTACATTTAAGTGGGGGATTATTAAAGCTAATGATAACTTGGCCACCACACTTCCTCCAAGGGCATTTTGGGTACTCCCCAAAAATATGCTTTAGGGTTTCTAACTTGTATAAATACCCCTTATGTTTCATGTAGCCATCTTCCTCTTAGTTAGTTAGTTTTAGTTTAGAAAATAAATCAAAGCTCTCTTTCTTTCCATGGCTACTTAGCCATTTTATTTCATGTAGTTTTCTTTTCTTTTATGCAATGTTAGTTCTCTTTTATTTACATGCTTTTTCTCTTCTTATGTAATACTGTAGATTTACCTTTATGCAATTAGATTAGTTGTCTTTTCCATTAGCTTTCATTTTCCTTTCTTTTTGCTTTCATGTTACTTTCTACATTTGTTGATTTGATAACAAATATGAGAGCTTAATCCCTACAATTTAGGGGTAATGAAACTCTCTAGTATGTAGATGCAACATTTTGATGTTTATACTCTCTTTTTGTGCTTTAATGGAAACACTTGAAGTGGTTTAATGATGTTGTTTAGCTTTGAATTTGATAGTCTATATTGTTCATAACAAATAGGTTATGCTTAAACAAACATAACACAAATTGCCTCTTCATCTAAATATGATTATGGCAAAGAAGTGAATGTTGAAATTGAAATTTGATAGCCTATATTACTAAACAATAGTTAATAGGATATGCTTAAAATAGATTTTTACTTCAACTTTGTTGTCATATTTCATGAGAGTTTAATGTGTATTAGTGGTTATGTTATAGTTTGATGGTTTATATTGGGCTAATTAATAGCACAAATATATCATACTTATGATAAACACGTCAACTAATTACACTAATGAAAAGAAAAGAGAGATCATAACTTCACTTTGTTGATTTATATGATCTAGAGAGTGGATTTATCTCTAAATTGTTCTTTTGACTCTCATATTTTTATCATTTTCTTTTGCTAGTTTTTGTTAGTTTCTTACATTTCTAACTATTCACTCTTGACTTCGGTATAATTCGATTGAATAGAATTTTAAAAATCATCAATTCCCTGTGGATCGACCCGTATTCGCCACGTGCTACATTCGTACACCGTGCGCTTGCGGTTATTTTTAATTCAAAATTCGTTCGACGGTTTTCTAACTCGATAGAATTTTCATCGATGAACAAAACTCCAAGCTTAGGTTTCAACTCCAACTCCATTATTCAACTCCAAATTCAAGGAAAAAGTATTGGATTCCAGCTTGTAGTTGCTTCTCCATTCACTTTCAAGCTTTACCGTCATAATTTGGTGAAAATGTGACATTTTTGTCTCACAATTCTAGTCTATAACTATATGGGACTGTTGGGAATGATTCCCCATCACTTTAGCATGTACATTTGCATTTGGTTTGGTTTGGATTGGCGAAAAACTCCAATTTTTAGTGTTTTTGGTAAAATTCTGCACTTAGGTCGTTCTGCCAATGCTAGGTCGTTCGCGTGGAAAAGTCTCGGCCTTCAAATAGCTTGTTTCTGGATTTAAAACGTTCTACAGCCCTAGGTCGCTCGGTTCTGGCTCGATAGATCGTAGGTCGTTGCCGCAAGGTCTTAGGTCGTAGGTCGCTTGGCTTTGGGTTGTCCGGTCTTGGCTAGCTCGGTTATAGGTCGTTATCTCTAGGTCGTTGGACCTTTATACTTTAGGTCGTTGCTCGGCCTTTCCACATAGGCCGCTCAGCCTTTGTTCCACTTGATCTCGAACCTCGAAAGGTCGCGTACACCTTTAAGTCGCTCGACCACTAGGTCGCGAACACCTCTAGGTCGCTCGACCCCTTTAACTCGTAGGTCGCTCGCCTCTTCTAACCCGCGAGTTCCTTAAGTCGCTCGCCTCCCTTAGGTCGTTAAACCTTAATACCGTTAGGTCGCATGACCTTTATACCCTTAGGTCGTGTACCCTGTTAGGTCGCGAGTTTAATTAGGTAGTTCGGCCTTAAAATGTTAGGTCGCTTGGCCTATGCTTATGTTAGGTCGCGAGTCCCTTTAGTCGCTCGCCTCTGTTAGGTCGCTCATTTCTGCTAATTCGCGAACACCCCTAGGTCGCAACCAATAGGTCGCTCGATCCTATCCTCCCTTAGGTCTTCACTAGGTCGTACCGTTTTGGGCGGGGCGCTGCCCCGCACCCCGCCGGAGGCGCTGCCCCCTGGACCCCCGCGACCTGATCGGGCAGGTCGAACCTCGTAGCGGGAGTGTTGCCCCCGCACCCCCACCTTGGGGGGTTGCCACCCCCTGGCCCCCCCTCCGTAGGGGATCTTATCTAAAAAACATTCAACAGAACTTGCTTTGTTGAGATGCTGAGTTGACCATTCTTCGAGACAAACTATCTTGGGCTTCTCGGTCGATTTTATGGTATCACGGCCTTGCTAAAAAGGCAGGACAACAACTTTAGAAATATGAAGGTTTCAATACTAGTAGTAAATATCAAAACTCTTTCATCAAAACGATTTCAACACTATTTTAATACAAAGCTCTTTTCCCAAATCGTTTTCCAATCTATTAGTATATACAAACCTTTAACTCACTCGGATGAGAAATCTAATTAAACGACTTAGTAAAACTAGTGGTATGAAACGCTTGCGTTTGCTTCGTCGGTTAATTCTTGTACTTGTTCGATTGAACCTTTTGTGACAATTTTCTAGTGAAGATCTACAGTTTGTTCGTAAATATTTAAGTTAAGCAAGTGGTTATGGGACATGAAGCTAAACTCATATATTTACTAACTTAATGTGATTGACACTTCTTAATGATCATGACGATAATTTTTGTGATTTAGACTAGCAATTGTGCGATGTCTCTTTGTCTGCGAGGGAGACTAGACCACGCTCTTGTGATGTTTCGCCATCGCATTTGTGTGATGTTTCGCCATCACATATGTGGGGTAGCTCCCCATGGTCTTCGGGCCATTCGTGTGTAAAAATTAATGGCTTGCAAACATGAGATAGCGTCTCGCTTTGTGTTACACATGTAGGTGAGTTTTCATGCTCCCATTTTGTGAGTTTTCATGCTCCTATATTGTGATTTCTGGATTTCTTGTGTAGTCTTCTGGAATTTGTGCTTCACCTATTTTCATGACTTTCATTGTTATGATTTTCCAGCTTTTATGTTTTGGTGAATTTGTGTGTCATCACCTTTTTTTAGGTGAATCTGGATCTTTTAGAAGATTATTTTGATATTGTTTGATCTCTTGATGATCTTTATTTACATGCTTATCATAGTATGTCTTTATGGTTACTATATGCTCTTGCCATATCTATTGTTTTATATCATGTTACCTGATATTTATAGCTAGACTGATCCGTTTATTATTTTCTTATAAATAACACCCGGGTCAGACCGAGATGTTACAGGGGCTTCTGCTTGACATCTCCCCCAGGGATTTACTACTCTGACTTTTGGCTGACCATTTAGATTAGCAGTTTTTTTCATTTACACTTGAGATATAGACTCATAGATGTATTCTTTTGTATAGCACGTGTTGCTATTCTTTTGTGTATGTGGTCCTTTCATGACCGCTACTCTGATGTACACTTTCATGTGTTAGTTATATATTCATATCCTTTTCCGCCTTTGTGATATGGATGTCTGTGTCTGATTGTGTTATGTTTATTTCTATATTTATTTCCGAAGATTTATTTATAGCCACCGTGTGATAGCTTTGAGTTTGTATCGGTATGTCAGACTTCCTCCTTAAATGAAATGCATGCTATACTATCTGACATATCGGTGCTCGCACAAAGAAGTTACATGGATGGTCGCTCCTCAACAGCCTTATTTCCGTGCTAGTTGACAGCATTACTCCGTAGTGTTCTTGGCCAGCGTGGGTATTGAGGTGGGGCGTCACATATCAAATCTCTATAGAATTGTTATAGGTTACAAATCGAAGTGGTTTCGGGTATTTACTAATACCCGACTCCCGTCTCTTTGAATTCAATACCATCTTCACATATGTTATTCTAGTGAATACAATTCAATCTTAAATATATGATGTCACTTTCACACGGCAGTTGATCATAGATAATCATATTATCACTTTTCAACCCAACATAAAATATTACAAAATATTTCATATCACATAGCATTACAATCACATACCAGGGATAACAAATAATCCAAGGCATTCAATATTATTCAATCATCCATAAGCAAGGTTAATTAATCACACCATTTCTAATTAATTTAAATAGATTTAATTAATTACCTCCATCACTACACATCCTGCTTACTTAACCATTAATTAATTTCAATCCAATTAATTAAATTCCTTAACTATCCACCTTAATCAACCTTCTTTAATTAATTATTTTTAATTAATCATCATTGGTTAATTATTCCTTAATTACATTTAAGTAATTAACTCTTAATTAATTACACAAATTAAATAACCTTTACCCATCCATATTAATTACATTGATCTTAATTAATTACTCGAATTGATTATTCTATAATCACTTATATTGATTAATTATCCTTTAATTAATCACACTCATTAATTAACTAACCCTTAATTAATTTCCTTAATTAATCAATCCTTTAATTAATTACACTAAGTAATTAATCTTTAATTACTACCATTAAGTAATTTTCCTTTAATTACTTACAACAAGTAATTATCCTGTAACAGCCTGCTGTTTTGGACCATTCAAATCGACAATAAAACCATACATATCCGACTTGAATAATTCAAAATACCAAATTGTTAATTAAAATTTGGCAAAACTTAAAATATTCAGTAAATAAATCAATCACAGATCATAGTTTAATATAGTGCAGTGGAATAGATAAAGAATAGTAGTTCATGAAGCTACTATATACATTAGAGTCAGAAAAATACAACCGAATAGTTCAAATGCAGTGAAGTCTCCAATGCAACAGATGACTTCTCTGAACTAATCAACTGGAAAGACTGGAATCTGAATCGATAGTTGGATTTCCGAATGAAGCTCCAAACTCCAAAGGTGAATCTCAAATGCTGTATCACTCAGTCTGACTCGAGCGTAAAGCAAAACACAAAACACTCGATTCAGGATTAACATTCTTATATCAATAAATCCAACTCAAGTGAAATATCAACTTAAATACAAACAACTTAAAGGATGTTTGGGATAACCATCCTCTAAGGGTCCATGGAACTTTCTACAAGGTAGAAATATACACAATAACACCGTGGTCGTTTCAGCTTAATTTATACTTCAAAACCAAATCTCGTTTTCACTTCAAATATCTCTATATTTCCCATAATAGTATTTATATATATTAAATAATTTATACAGTAAAGTATTTTCAATTTCCTCAACTTAACAAATCGTTCCAACATCAACCCGACCTTCCCATTCAAATTAAATTCAATCTCAAATTATCAATTTAAATTCAACTCAATTTCTAAAATAACCACCTAAATTTTATCGATCTCATATTCGGATTTATAATCACAAATACCCCTTTATATTTCCATATATTTCAAAACTTTAAGTTTCAACGTTTCATCTAAATTTTCATTCAATTTAGTTTTCTAAATAATAAATTCAAATTTAGTTCAACCTAAATTTTCATTTTAATTCAATTTAGTTGCTATAACAAATTCAACTACGTTGATTTCAAATACAGATCCGAATCTCAACATAAACCATTTAAATTCCAATATAGTTCAAGGATTTAATATTTAAATGTTCTATATAACAGTTTCATATAGATCTCGATTTAACCTCATTATTATTTAGTCTTGAAATACTCCCTTATTAGGTTTAATATCATTTAAGTAACCTTAAATTACATTTTACTCAATATTTTCTTTAATTTATTTAAACGTAAAATATTCATTAAATCACTTAAATCAAAAATCCAGTTACAAAATCATACCCTTTAAATTTCCCATTCATAAAGTTCAAATCGATTTAATTAAATAAATCCTTATTTAAATACCATTTTTATAAACCCAAATTTATCTCCCAATCTTAATTATTCAATTTATTACAAGAGAATCTATTTGAAATATACATTTACATAAATACTTAACCATATTATATGTATTAAATCAATCTAATTTAAATCAAATATTACCACTAAATCTATATATACAATTTTCATTTATATAATATCTTAAGAATCAAATTTTTTAAACCATATATTTATTTCCATAATTTTAGAAATTATTTTCAAATTATTTATATGGACCAACGGTGTCTGTATATATTTCCTATTATATAGTCAAGTGCTACGGATATTTATCATTTCAATCCGTATAATAAATATATACGGGTGGATATCATTTCAACCCGTAATCCCAAAGTCAATTAAATGAAAATCGCTTGGGTTTATCATTTCAACCCATAACGATTTTCTCCTATTCTAAAATCTGTTCGGGTATGTATCATTTCAACCCATAGTGATTTCTAAACTACAAGGAACTTGCAGAGTGATAACAGAAAATACAATAAAATAACAGGCATATATCACCAATAATAATATAATATAACAATGGGATATGGTTTCATATCCCACAGGTGAACAAATTGCAAACAACAAAATATATAGCATTGTAAATAACTAACAGTAGCATATTTCAATTGTCGTTTCAATTGTAATCAAATTTAATAAAGAACGTTAGTCATGAGTGATTGCTCACCTTTTGTGGTTAGAGGGATAGACAATGAAGTGGGTTACGAATCCTGAACACGAATTTCGAAGCAAAGCTAGATTGGCACGATTTCAATGGATAAGCTGATATATAAATAATTAATGAAATCAAATCAGAACTGGATCGATCGATGATGATAGTTATATATGCCGGATATAACTAAAAAAAATCATAATGCAAATCCAACATATCCTTTACACTAAAACTATATACGAACTTGTAAAATAATATGCTTGTACCCAAAAGCAAAACACTATATATTATTTAAGTCTGACCGTATTACATATACATGACTTATAGGTTATATTTTATCTACAAATGTTCATTTTTTTTTTATAACTCTGCAAACTATATAAGCTACCCAAGCACTACATATAATTGTATACACTATATAACAACAAAATAAAATGTCAACCTATTATGTATAAATATACACGCACTGACCTTATAAAACAGCGTGTATATAATACAACAATCTATATAATATCGTATGACTCAATATGATTCCAGATTTTAGAAAAAAAATGAATTTATATATACGAATAAACTTAGCTATATATAATTACAAAATATAATACTTATAAATGTTTAACGAATCACGCGCCTACAAGCTATTTACACATCAACCCACATATAAGACGTAAGCAGGCTTCGGAAAACATTATATAACTTTTAAAATCATATATTATATAATATACTTAACAAACATATACGCTTCATTAACAGGTATTAGAATATTTGAGATAGAATGAATGCAGACATGTTTTAAAACCCATCTATACCTATACAAAATATATTATAATAACCTAAACTCATTATATGTGTCAACAGCACTAAAGTAAGAGACTAAAACTTGTGTGAACTATATGTAAACCAACAGTAAATACTAAATGCCCCTTGTAAATAAGTATTTTTTTTCCATGCGTATGAACTAATATATTCATATACTTGAACCAACGCCTATATACAAATAAAGTGGCTAATATGAAATCAACAGACCAAATACTTATACATAAACTACCAGAGAAAACATATATGAACTAACAATTTATAAACTAATATATATATATATATACACACTGTGAAATGATATATATATATAACTAATATACGGGCTGGCATATAAAAATTACTATAACTAAACAACCTATATAAGCAATATATCAGTGTAATATACTTTTAAAACATACTTATATCTGTATAAATCTTTATACTGCTTATATTATACGGTAATTACCTGGCTAAAGGAAAAAGTGATAAGAAAGCGGGAAGCTCAGTCACGGGTCGGGGGGGAATAAGGTGGCGACAAGGCTGCCGAGGTGTGCGTCGACACACGTGGGGAGGAGAGCGGTCGGGAGAGGCTAGTGTTGAGCAGATCTAGTGGATGCAGGCGATTGCTTCCGGAGCACGGCTCTTGGGTATTGTGGGTGTGCAGATGGAAGGACGGGAGGAGGCGCTCGGCCTGGGGCAGCTCGGTAAGGGGATGGTGAACTGATGGCCAAAGAAGGATGTGTTTGGCGGTCAAGGTAGTTAGGCAGTGGTGGCGAAGCAAGCTCGATCGGCTGGAGGAAGATTAAGTGTTGGTCAGGGTGGCAGAGGCCGACGTCATCTAGGGAGGGGAAAAGAAGAATGGTGGACGATGGTGCTAAATGTTCAAGCAAAGAGGAGAACGAGCAGGCTTTAAAATTATTTGGAATGATGATAAATTTTGAATAGGACGAACAGTAAGAGTAATGTATAAATCCGACTCTGAACGTTTCAAAACGTAGAAGAAAATAAATCATTATATATTTTATAACAGGAAGAAGGGCAAAAGTTAAGCCCGAGATTGCAGGAAGTCTTTAATGTAATTTAATAGATTGCATGGGCTGCACGCTCAAATTTTGAAATCAAAGGAGAATGAATAAGAAACGGTTACAGATCAATCAATAAAGGGAATGAAAAAGGCAACAGAAGAAAAAAATGGAAAACTGAAACTCATCAAATTAAATATGATCAGTTTTTTTAGAAGCAACGGTTACCCATTTATTTAGCTGACAAAAATAAAGCCATAGATTGATGCGCGTTTAAATTTTGAAATTCAAAGGAAATCAAATGTTTACGGATCCGATACCGATACGGTTATTGATTTCGTGGATTCCGCTGTGTACCGGACTTCAAAATGCAAAAATGAATATACCGTAGAGATCAGCATGGCGAGGCCATCAAAACGGTATACAGATATTGGTGGTACGATTTGAATTATAAAATTCAAATTTTCTACTAGTTGAAAATGCAGCATAAAACGCAGAAAATAAGAGCGATGGAGCTAAAGAAGTCCGAATTTTGAAAAACGAAAGATGACGTCTCAGTCAGAAGATGATTTATAATTTTTCTATGTAAAATTATTCAGGTTTGGAAATATTTTATTATCTGCTATTATTAGCTAGCTTGAATTTAATAGAATTTCATAATTAATAAACTTTCATAAAATTAATTGAAAATTTACCATTTGCTATATTTAATTATATGCAAACCAAATACTAAAACTTTATATCAAAATATTATTATTAAAATTTCTCAAAATCCAAATTAAATATGTTATAAAACCAATAAAAAAAATTAATAAAATTTTATGGGTCGTTACACTCTCCCCCACTCAAAAGTTTTCGTCCCCGAAAAGGAAGAAGGTAGTAGAATAGAAACAAGCAGAAAGATAAATAGATTGAAAGACAAGGATAAACAATTTATTTAAAATATATAAATTTTACTTGAAATATTTATTTGAAAACTTCATTTGCAATTTAGTTATCTTCAATACTTGGAAAATTTTCAAAACTCATTTGTAAAATTTTCTTGCTTCCTTTATAAATACCATTTATATGTTCAAATAATACATTTATAAATATGGGAAAACTATTAAAAAAAATTATTTACATGATTAGTTATATTTACCAGGAAGTTATTTGAAAACATTAACTCCATAATTTATAACTTACCAAATTTTCTCTCAACATATTTTTCAAATATTCTCACTAATCATTTACTTTATATATGTTTATTTTAAATAAATAACTTCTAAAATATTTATAACACTAAAATTTTCTATTAAACGAGGTAGTATACAATTAAGCCATATTTAAAGATTATATTCAAAAAAAGGAAAGGAAGGTATATTCTGGAAACGGAATATAGGTGAACAACTAAAGCTGAGAAGATAAGGTAGGTTCAAAGAACAGAATCGGGCACGAATAGTTAATTCAAACCGGAAGAATTTAAATCTAAAATATTAATACAAAATTTCTTTGTTTGGAAAAATACTTTTAAAATAAATACCTTTATAATAATACTTTTATAATAAATACTATTATATCGAAATAAATTCTTCTTTCGAAAATACTTTTGTAACTCGATGTTTCAACAAGTTTATCCTCGTTCTTGCAGACACTGGCCATGTGTTGATCAGGCGCAAAGCTAGAATTCTTCAAGTACTTAGTAGACCTGTTTCAACACCCAGTGAAAATACTTGAAAAACCTTTAAAAACAGATATGGAAAGTACAATCCAAACAAACAACCAGACCAAAACCTTTGTCCAACCATGGTTCGCAGATACACAATGGTTACGCCTAGATCCCCCAGGAAACAATCCATATCCGTAAGCTTTCTCAGCCCTGCGAGTTACGCCATGATGACTAGTATAGTGCAGGATACACAATGGTTACGCCTGGATCCCCCAGGAAACAATCAGTACCCCTAGGCAAGACTCAGCCAGGCAGTTGCGCTACTACGCGCGACCTACACAGATTGCAGGATACACATTGGTTACGCCTGGATCCCCCAGGAAACAATCCGTACCCCTAGACAAGACTCAGCCAGGCAGTTGCGTTATGCAGTCGCAAGAGAAAAAAAGAAACCACGGGTTACGCCACGGTGGGAACACTCGAGTATCACATCCGGAAAAACCAAAAATCCGAGAGAATAATATCGATAGAATGAATCCACGATGTGGCCACAAAGCGGATATCAAGCAGAAGGCACTTTCCATATCTTTACTTCGAAAATATATATCATATAGTACCTTTTCAAATACTTTCCAATATCATACATATGTAAAGTCCATATATATATATATATATAATATTCCATTTTCAAATCGAATACTTTCCAAATCAATAGTATATCAAATCATACTTATATAGACTTCGATTATATAAAATTCTCTTTCCAAATTGAGTACCTTTCAAATCAATAGATTTCAAATCAACTTCATACTTATACAAATCCATTTTATATAAGTTCGACCACTTCCAAATTAAGTACTTAATAATATAAGGTTCTCAATTTCAAATTATTTCAATATCAATTCAGTTTCAAAATCATATATAATTTCACCAATTTTCTTCCAAATTAAATATCTAAATTTCAAAGTTCCCAAAATAATAGGTTTATAAAGTTATCCCAGTTTCCAAATTAAAATAATTCAAGTCAAACAAATTCATTTCCAAAATCACCATATAAGTATTGGTTTTTAATTTCATTTTAGTTTCAAAACCAAATATTTCCTCAAAATCAATTATACTCAAAATGGTTTCCAAATTTATAATTATCCCTTTAAAACTTTTAAACTATCTTTTTCTATTTGGAATATCCAATTTACCTTTCTGAAAACCATTATTCAAAACTATTTTTTTCTTCAAAACATCCCAAAACTAGATTTATATTCTTTATCAAACATTTTATACTCTTCGAAATTTCTTAGCTTTGAAAATTTAATCTCGATTTGGAAGTGTTCGAACATTCAAAATAGTTAGGCAAATCAAATTTCCAAATTCAAGAGTTGAAAATGAACATAAATCAAATAATCAATTTCAATAGATAGGATTATACTAAATCAAATCCGAAACTCAAGGACTGAATACCGGTCTCACTTTATATTGTTTCAAATATATACATATGTCTTTCGAAAATATCAAATTTTACTTCAGAATTTGAAATCAAAACGGTTTTACAAAATCACTCGCATAGCGAAGCTATTAAAGTAGCCTTTCCCCACTCTGAAGCTCGAAAATCAATGTCGATGATGCGTGCACTCATCACCGAAATTATTCTCTAGCGACATAAGTGAGTTTGGACTTCTATTTTCTTGAAAACTTCTTTGAAACTTCTTCAAAATTATTGGAATTCAATTGAACTCATTTGAATCATTTCTTATTCGGAAAAGTACATTTTTTTAAAATCATATTATTTTTATACATTTTCCAAAATCTTAAAACCAATTTCAAAATACCGGCAATCAAATTCTCGACTTTCAATTTAACACTTTAGTTATAAATCATTTTAATATAAATCAATTTCTTATAAATTTTCAAATTTCAAATCCTTAACCTTTTTATATCGAACGACATTTCTTATTTGTTTTATATATAGGTATATAATCCTTAACGAAAGCATTTTATTTTTATATATAGAATAAAATCATAGTTATTCAAAATAAAAATTTCGATATATAAAACAATTTCAAAAATACAAACTTACCCGAACTCTCAAAGGATGATTAAAGGATAGATTTCAAAACAAACAGAGATTCAAATTTCATATCAACGAAAACAGGAACATGAACATCTTATTTGAGCACTTCAGATAAGCAAAAGATACAATAAAGTTTACCGAAAGTAACATAACAACTGCTGACAACAAACAGATCCACAGAATACCCCCTACATAAACAAAGAATCGGTATTAATTCTACCGGGTGGGACTTCAACGGGTCCAGAACACTCCCCCTCAATATGACCCCAACTTCTGCATTTCTTGCACAAATGCACGACACGCCCATCCTCCCTAACGAACTGTGGAAACGCAGCCTTTCTTCTGTACTTCCTCACAGGGCAATTCCTGGCTATATGCCCAGGCATCCTGCAGTGATAGCAAATATTTGATTGGTCGACTGATGCAGTGGGTGCAGCTTTTACTTTCTTCACCTTCTGGCAGCGACTGGGAAAGTGCCCCGTACTTTGGCATTTAAAACAGAAGATCTTGGATCGATAACGCTTGCCCTCTTTCTTCTTTCCTTCATCTCTCCTCCCGCACATGGCTGCATAATGTCCCTTTTCCTGACACCGATAACAGATGACATGGTCATAAGGTCCAGGTCCTGCCCTTTCCCTCCATAGCCTTTCCCACTTCACCATAGCTTCCTCCTTTTCCTTACGGGCTAGTGCTCTTCGAGCTCGACGAGCTGCTTTCTGCTCTTCCGATTTTGCCATCTACAAAATAGTTTCCTATCATTCAAGGAGTCCAAAATCGAACAAGATAGAGGTTTCAAAATTTTAAAGGGGAAACTTGACCAAAGGAAGTTTTCAAAACAAAGATAGAGATTTAATTTAGAGGAACTCCAATCTATCGAATCCTGATTCGAAGATAGACTCGATCGAAGATGAGATAATTAAATTACAAAATAGAAGATGGATATACTTCTATAAATCGCGGGCGACCTTTATCGGTCAACCGTAATTCCAAAATTAGATCGGTGTAGAATTCTGAGGCAATTCGACATTCGATCGCCAGAGATATAGAATTCGGCATAACAAGATATAGCAGCATCGTAAACCAAGGATACAGAAACCTTCAGTGAGTCAATGCCAATTGGAAAGGAGTTTTCACCCCCTTTACAAATCATTCAGTGGAGTTATGGGATACTACGGAATCAAACGAATATAAATAGGGAGAGACAGAATGAATTTCGGAACCAAGGGACATTCCAAAATTCAAAGGAAATCGAGTCAAAAGGAAGAGATTCAACTCGAGCGAAAGTGATTCTGTAAACAAATTTACCATATATGCTAAGTTTTTCCGAGAGCCAAAGCTCTGATACCAACTGTAACAGCCCGTTGTTTTGGACCATTCAAATCGACAATAAAACCATACATATCCGACTTGAATAATTCAAAATACCGAATTGTTAATTAAAATTTGGCAAAACTTAAAATATACAGTAAATAAATCAATCATAGATCACAGAGTAATATAATGCACCGGAATAGATAAAGAATAGTAGTTCATGAAGCTACTATATACATCAGAGTCAGAAAAATACAACCAAATAGTTCAAATGCAGTGAAGTCTCCAATGCAATAGATAACTTCTCTGAACCAATCAAGTGGAAAGGCTGGAATTTGAATCGATAGTTGGATTTCCAAATGAAGCTCCAAACTCCAAAGGTGAATCTCAAATGTTGTATCACTCAGTCTGACCCGAGAGTAAAGCAAAACACAAAACACTCGAGTCAGGATTAACATTCTTATATCAATAAATCCAACTCAAGTGAAATATCAGCTGAAATACAAATAACTTAAAGGATGTTTGGGATAACCATCCTCTAAGGGTCCATGGAACTTTCTACAAGGTAGAAATATACACTATAACACCATGGTCGTTTCAGCTTAGTTTATACTTCAAAACCAAATCTCATTTTCACTTCAAATATCTCTATATTTCCCAAAATAGTATTGATATATATTAAATAATTTATACAGTAAAGTATTTTCAATTTCCTCAACTTAACAAATCGTTCCAACATCAACCCGACCTTCCCATTCAAATTAAATTCAATTTCAATTTATCAATTTAAATTCAACTCAATTTCTAAAATAACCACTTAAATTTTATCGATCTCAAATTCGGATCTATAATCACAAATACCCCTTTATATTTCCATATATTTCAAAACTTTAAGTATTCAACGTTTCATCTAAATTTTCAATCAATTTAGTTTTCTAAATAATAAATTTAAATTTAGTTCGACCTAAATTTTCATTTTAATTCAATTTAGTTGCTAAATAACAAATTCAACTACGTTGATTTCAAATACAGATCTGAATCTCAACATAAACCATTTAAATTCCAATATAGTTCAAGGCTTTAATATTTAAATGTTCTATATAACAGTTTCATATAGATCTCGATTTAACCTCATTATTATTTAGTCTTGAAATACTCCCTTATTAGATTCAATATCATTTAAGTAACCTTAAATTACATTTTACTCAATATTTTCTTTAATTTATTTAAACGTAAAATATTCATTAAATCACTTAAATCAAAAATCCAGTTATAAAATCATACCCTTTAAATTTCCCATTCAAAAAGTTCAAATCGATTTAATTAAATAAATCCTTATTTAAATACCATTTTTATAAACCCAAATTTATCTCCCAATCTTAATTATTCAATTTATTACAAGAGAATCTATTTGAAATATACATTTACATAAATACTTAACCATATTATATGTATTAAATCAATCTAATTTAAATCAAATATTACCACTAAATCTATATATACAATTTTCATTTATATAATATCTTAAGAATCAAATTTATTAAACCATATATTTATTTCCGAAATTTTTGAAATTATTTTCAAAAAATTTATATGGACCAACGGTGTCTGTATATATTTCCTATTATATAGTCAAGTGCTACGGATATTTATCATTTCAATCCGTATACTAAAGATATACGGGTGGATATCATTTCAACCCGTAATCCCAAAGTCAATTAAATGAAAATCGCTTGGGTTTATCATTTCAACCCATAACGAATTTCTCTTATTCTAAAGTATGTTCGGGTATGTATCATTTCAACCCATAGTGATTTCTAAACTACAGGGAACTTACAGAGTGATAACAGAAAATATAATAAAATAACAGACATATATCATCAATAACAATATAATATAACAATGGGATATGGTGTCATATCCCACAGGTGAACAAATTGCAAACAACAAAATATATAGCAATGTAAATAACTAACGGTAGCATATTTCAATTGTCGTTTCGATTGGAATCAAATTTAATAAATAAAAGAACGTTAGTTGTGAGTGATTGATCACCTTTTGAGGTTAGAGAGATAGACAATGAAGTGAGTTACGAATCCTGAACACGAATTTCGAAGCAAAGCTAGATTGGCACGAGTTCAACGGATAAGCTGATATATAAATAATTGACGAAATCAAATCAGAACTGGATCGATCGATGATGATAGTTATATATGCCGGATATAACTAAAAAAAATCATAATGCAAATCCAACATATCCTTTACACTAAAACTATATACAAACTTGTAAAATACCATGCTTATGCCCAAAAGCAAAACACTATATATTATTTAAGTCTGACCGTATTACATATACATGACTTATGGGTTATATTTTATCTACAAATGTTCATTTTTTTACAACTCCGCCAACTATATAAGCTACCCAAGCACTGCATATAATTGTATACATTATATAACAACAAAATAAAATGTCAACCTATTATGTATAAATATACACGCACTGACCTTATAAAACAACGTGTATATAATACAACAATTTATATAATATCGTATGACTCAATATGCTTCCAGAACTTAGAAAAAAAATGAATTTATATATATGAATAAACTTAGCTATATATAATTACAAAATATAATACTTATAAATGTATAACGAATCACTCGCCTACAAGCTATTTACACATCAACCCACATATAAGACGTAAGCAGGCTTCGGAAAACATTATATAACTTTTAAAATAATATATTATATAATATACTAAAAAAAAATATACGCTTCATTAACAGGTATTAGAATATTTGAGATAGAATGAATGCAGACATGTTTTAAAACCCACCTATACCTATACAAAATATATTATAATAACCTAAACTCATTATATGTGTCAACAGCACTAAAGTAAGAGACTAAAACTTGTGTGAACTATATGTAAACCAACAGTAAATACTAAATGCCCTTTGTAAACAAGTATTTTTTTTCATGCGTATGAACTAATATATTCATATACATGAACCAACGCCTATATACTAGTAAAGAGGCTAATATGAAATCAAACAGACCAAATACTTATACATAAGCTACTAGAGAAAACATGTATGAACTAACAATTTATAAACTGAAGTGTGTGTGTGTGTGTGTGTGTGTGTGTGTATACTGTGAAATGATATATATATATATAACTAATATATGGGCTGGCATATAAAAATTACTATAACTAAACAACCTATATAAGCAATATATTAGTGTAATATACTTTTAAAACATACTTATGTCTATTAAATCTTTATACTACTTATATTATACGGTAATTACCTGGCTGAAGGAAAAAGTGATAAGAAAGAGGGAAGCTCGGTCACGGGTCAGGGGAGGGGGGGAATAAGGTGGCGACAAGGCTGCCGAGGCGTGGGTCGACACACGTGGGTAGGAGAGCGGTCGGGAGAGGCTAGTGGTGAGCAGATTTAGTGGATGCAGGCGGTTGCTTCTGGAGCACTGCTCTCGGGTGTTGTGGGTGTGCAGGTGGAAGGACGGGAGGAGGCGCTCGGCCTGGGGCAGGTCGGTAAGGGGATGGTGAACTGATGGCCAAAGAAGGAGGGGTTTGGCGGTCAAGGTAGTTAGGCAGTGGTGGCGAAGCAAGCTCGATCGGCTGGTGGTGGAAGATTAAGCGCTGGTCAGGGTAGCAGAGGCCGACGTCTTCTAGGGAGGGGAAAGGAAGAACGGTGGACGATGGTGCTAAATGTTCAAGCAAAGAGGAGAACGAGCAGGCTTTAAAATTATTTGGAATGATGATAAATTTGGAATAGGACGAACAATAAGAGTAATGTATAAATCCTACTCTGAATGTTTCAAAAAGTAGAAGAAAATAAATCATCATATATTTTATAACAGGAAGAAGGACAAAAGTTAAGCCCGAGATTGCAGGAAGTCTTTAAAGTAATTTAATAGATTGCATGGGCTGCACGCTCAAATTTTGAAACCAAAGGAGAATGATAAGAAACAGTTACAGATCAATCAACAAAGGGAATGAAAAAGGCAATAGAAGAAAAAAAATGGAAAAATGAAACTCATCAAATTAAATATGGTCATTTCTTTTTATAGAAGCAATGGTTACCCATTTATTTAGCTGACAAAAAATAAAGCCATAAATTGATGCGTGTTTAAATTTTGAATTTCAAAGTAAATCAAATGTTCACGGATCCGGTACCGATACGGTTATTGGTTTCGTGGATTCCGCTGTGTACCGGACTTCAAAACGCAAAAATGAATATACCGTAGAGATCAGCATGGCGAGGCAATCAAAACGGTATACAGATATTGGTGGTACGATTTGAACTATAAAATTCGAATTTTCTACTAGTTGAAAATGCAGCATAAAACGCAGAAAATAAGAGCGATGGAGCTAAAGAAGTCCGAATTTTGAAAAACGAAAGATGACGTCCCAGTCAGAAGATGATTTAGAATTTTTCCATGTAAAAATATTCAGGTTTGGAAATATTTTATTATCAGCTATTATTAGCTAGCTTGAATTTAATAGAATTACATAATAAATAAACTTTCATAAAATTAATTGAAAATTTACCATTTGCTATATTTAATTATACGTAAACCAAATATTAAAACTTTATTTCAAAATTTTATTATTAAAATTTCTCAAAATCCAAATTAAATAGGTTATAAAACCAATAAAAAATAATAATAAAATTTTATGGGTCGTTACATATCCATTAATAAATCACATTAGTAATTGTCCATTAATTACCCACCTTAATTAATGACATTAAGTAATTATTCAATAATTACTTCATTAAATAATTATCATTAATTAATTTCATTAAGTGATTAACTCCAAATAAATTTATCCTTTAAATTGATTTCATAAACTAATTACTAATTACTTAATAATTTAATTAATTAATAATTTCTTAACTGATTCCATTAATCAATTAACCATTACTAATACATTAAATAAATTATACTTTATTTAATAACATCATTTACCTCACCTTTTAAAAACAAAAAGGAATTAACATACTATAAAATTTACTTTAAACAAACAATTTTAATCATTTTAACTTTGGAAAAACTTTCTTTAAAACTTATCAATACTTTGATTCGAACTTGGTTTGTACTTCTTTTGAAAACTTATTCCCTTTTTTAATCTCTTTTTTTAAAACTTAATTAATTTATAATCTAAGCAAAAACTTGTTACAGACCCGAGCCCCAAACTTCAATTACCAAGTAACCCCCGAAAATTCCCCGAGCTAACCCGTATTTCCTACGTCAATCTCAACTTTGAGTCACCCTCAAGCATTCCCCGAGTAAACTCCATCTTCCTCAAAATCACAGAACATATTAGACACAAAAACCCACGTACGCACGTGCACCACCAACTTCGACCATCGCGAGTCATCCACAAGACGACGATGATCCATGCTAGTGCTCCGATCTCCCAACTCCAACGAAATCGTCAATACACAAAATCGAGCAGATCATCACCCTCCTAGAACCCAGTTCGATCAGAAAAATCATCCTCGCCATCATCTCTGATCACCGGAGAACACGCAACTCCGCTCAATCCTTCGCCACACTTCCACCTTCCCTCTACCACTCCTCCGAGCCCACTCGACACCCCCGTGACACCGTAGTTTAGCGACGAACCCCCTCGACTTCAATAGGCTTTTAAACCCTACATCGATCCCTCGCTGACACATCGATGGTCGTAAAATCTTGCGACCTTTTGTGCCGACGTCGCCTTCCTCCAGACTAGCTTCTACCATGAACACGAGTTCCCAAAATATCCCGATCAACAAACATGGCTCGAAAACCCAAATTCCGATCCCATGCAATATCACATGGTTTACAAATTTAAAATTCATGATTTAAATCTTAAAAATCCTAGTTTTCGAAAACGAAATTGCTTATATACTTGAAACCAATATTTATTATGGTTAAGATTTTGACATGTACCAGAATTCTACTGTACTTCTTCTTATTGTTAAAACTAACTTCAATTCTTATCTGTAAATATTTTTAGATCAGATATCTTGTTATTAAGAACAAGATTTGTTTATATTTCTAAGTCTAAAAAGAATTGAGGGAAGAGATATAATTTTCTAACAAAGCTCTATAATCCTGAGGCATAAGAACAGATCAACAATAGACAAGCATACTAATATATTCATACACACACACACACACGCACACATATGATCATATTAAAAAATCACGCAATCACTTTTTTACTTCAAGATCACTGAATGCAACAAGACTTAAAACAGATTAAAAGCTTGTTTACTCACCTGTACTTGATAAACAGAGGAAAGCTATATATTTTTTTTGAAAAACTGGCAATTGTTCTGAACTTAAATCTACAAGCTTGAATTAAAACTGCAATTTGATCAGATCTCGAAATTTGAACTGCCTCTAGATTTTGATTGCTGATTTATCATGCTCCTGTTTCTTACAGATTGGAATAGTTGTACTTGAATTTGAATTTGAGCTACAGATTTGAATTTATAGAGAGATCTTTGAATTTCTTTGATTTTTTTTTTACCGGTTTGTTTTACAGGATTTCCTTTGTCTTAGTTTTGAGAATGAACAGATCAGGGAAAAATATGAAAAGAGAAGGATAGAGCTTAGTTAAATTTATTTTAAAATAAAAAGAAAATAAATTACACTTGTTCAATTGGCTTACAAATGTCATTATCATTCCATAATCAATTCACACTTGTCAATTTTATTAATTAATCATCTTACACTTGTAATTTAAAAGACATATATAAATACTTGTAATTTTACAAATTTAATTAACTTTTAAATGTTAAATAAAAGCTTTTGTATTTATTTACTAATTAATAAATACTTTTCTAAATATACATATAAATAAAATTCTTTTAAAGAAAATAAAATAAAAGTCAATTATATTCAAAATAAAATCATATAAAATATATTTTTAAACCAAAATATATTTAAGATATACTTCTTGTAAATTTTCAAATTTAAATTCAAATTCAAATCCAATTTAAAAATCCATTGTAAAAATCAATTCGAACAATACATATATATTTTTAACCAAATTCAATTTGTAATTAATAATTCTTTTTACAAATTTATTTATCTATATTTAAAACAACCCATTATCATTATTGTTCGAAAATAACAATTTTATCAATTTAAAATAATTTATAATGGGGATTATCACATTTAATTTTGCTTGAAATTTCTGGGATATCACATTCCTCCCCCCTTTGAATGTTTTCGTCCTCGAATAGGAACGAAGGCATAATTTATTAAAATATTTAATATCAGTTAAATCACTTTTTGATCATTTTTAAAACACTTTAAAATCTATATAATATTGCCAAAATAGTTTCATAAAAATATCATTTTATAACTCGATGTTTCAACAAGTCCGTCCTCGTTCTCATAGAAATTCGGTCATACGTTGATCAGGTGTAGGACTGAAAATCTATATGTACTTGGTAAACCCATTTCAACACCCAGTGAAAATACTTGGAAAATAATTTTATTGAAAATATAGAAAATGTTTTTGAAATAGAGGAAACATCTTTGGTGAGAATGCTTTGGAAATCATCACCACCATCCATGGTCGTAGTTAACCCGATGGTTACGTTGCCATCCCGACAGAATCCATAGACAACTGTAGGCACTCCGTGCCCCTCGATTACGCCATGGAAGCCGCTACTGATCGCAGCTATATCTGGGGTTACGTTGCTATCACAGCAAAAACCCATATAACTGTAGGCAGCAGAGCCCTCGAATTCCACTGCCAAAAAATGAAACTTCTCCACTCCACTTGACCATAGACCGTAGTCTACCGATGTTACGTTGCCTTCCCGGAAAAATAAAGCGTAGACCATTGACACTAACCTCCACACGATTTCCGCTATGGTCCATAGTAGATCGCAGCGACATCGAGTTACACTGTCGTCACAGCATAACCCAAGTGCCCCTGTAGACATCAACGCCCTCGACTTTCGCTACTCAAATAATCCTCAGGAACTTCAGTTTGTCCGGACTTCCTCACAGGATCCACTTTAAGGCTCCCCCATTGGGGCTCAAGGCAGTACCAATCTATGGTACCCTGAGAAGTTCATTCCAAGGGATCGCCTTTTTTTCCAGAGCCATTTTCAAAAAACTTTATACTATACACATATAGTATCTTCCAAATCATACACCTAGTATGAATCCCATATAAATATCATTTTCTCATAATCGATTATCCCAAAATCAATAATTCTCAAACTAGGCTTTCCAAATTTCCAAAATTAATTTTTCCCCAAAAATCAGAAGCCTTTCCAAAATCCATAGGTTCCAAAAACCCTTTTTCCAAAATCATTCTCATAAGATCCTTTATATATATATATAGATATATATAACCTTGAAATATTTTTGGATCATTTCATACTTGTATAAAGTCCCTTTTTATACTTGAAATACTTCCCACAAACCCTTTCCTTCTAGCAAAAGATTCAACAAGGGGAGTTTTATCTTAGATAACAAAGATATATAACTTTGTTTATGCCAAATCAATATTGAAGCTTGATTTCTCTATAAAGTCACTTACCATATTACTTACTTCCATAAAGTAAATTTCTACCATAGTAATATCCAATTTCCACTTTATTTCATCATATATTTCACAAATATACTCTTCCATTTCAAAATCATTTTACAGTTCTTATTCACAATTTCCCAATGTCAATTTCATTCAAACTCGTACGATGTACTCGTATCATCCGTATGCAATACCAATCTGATCGCTCACTCGATCACACAATTTCTTTCTCGAACTAGCATCGTCCACCAGACTTCCTAGTGCGGACTCAGATTTGGTTTCTTGATCAGAAACGCTCATTCTCCTTGCATAGTCATAACTATGATAGAGAATTTCCAGAACCAATCAAAAATACATATCCAGGTTCACTGTTGAAAATCGAGTGAAAAATCCCAACTCGGATCGATATACTATCTCGAAATTCTATGCTCGAATCTAGATCAAATCACTATGTGAATAGAATAATATATGTACATCCTACGTATATATCTTCATTGATTATTAGTTAAATCAATTTCTCCTTTCCATTCACATTCCCTTAGATCTTATTCATTTATTCACAATTGCCTCAATCCCCATTTGGATTATCACCTTAATTCTTATCTCAAATGGATATTTAATCATAAACAGTTTGCACTCTGACCAGCTTAAATTTAGAAATTAGATTGAAAAGTTAAAAATAGATAAGTAGTTGAAAAACAATTATTAGTTTGTAAAATAGCTGTAAAATAGTTAAGTAATTGTAAAATAGTTGGAAAGTAGTTAAATAGTTATAGAAATTTTAAATAATTGCAAAATAGTTGTAAAATAGTAATTAGTTATAAAGTAGTTGAAAAATAATAATTAATTTATAAAACAGTTGAGAAATTGTTAAATAGTTCCAAAAATAATTGTAAAATAAGTATAAAATAGTTTGGCTTCAAAAAGAAATATTGTATATAGTAAATAGCCTGGAAAAATAGATTTAAGAAAGCTTATATTAAAATAATTTGTTTGAATATAGTTTAGAGCCAAACTGTTCCACTACCCAATCTTTATTCTAATCAATTCAATTTTAAATTTCCACTTCCTCTTAACATTAATTAAATTAAATTCATTTCCTAATTTCCATTTCCAATCATTTTCCCATCCTATTAAATTGATTTAATCTCAATTTCTTTCCAAATTCAAATCAAATTCCATTTGAATTTACTTATTCAACTTTAATCACAATTCAAATCAGATTTCAATTTGAACTAACTCCGAATTCCATTTCACTTTAAACCATCTCGAATTATATAAATTCGAGTTAAATTTCAAATGTTAATTTAATTCCTTTAAATCAAATTAACTTTACTTCTAAAGTCTTTAAACACTTAATTCTGAGTCCAAATTTCAAAATTCCATTTTAAATCGCCTTTACTTCCATATAAACTTATTTCTAGGTTAAAATATCAATTCAAATCCTTTACAAACAACAAATCTTTGAAATTCAATTCATTACCAAATTTCAATTTTGAATCAATCCTTAATAATTTAAATTACAAGTTACCCTATAAACATTTAAATCTTAAATTCAAAGTGATTCCATATCCTTAATTTCAAATTAAAGTTTAATTTTTATTTGTCTCTATAATGAATATATTACCACAATCCATTTCTTCATTCGTTTAAACAAATCCAATTCATAGTTTAAAGATTAATAATAATAGGATAATATTATCCCAATTATTTTAAAACATCCATCCATTTCCAATTTCCAGATCTCATACCCATTTTGAGATCACACAAACTCCCAATTCAAATCCACCATTTAACCTTCCAAATTAAATCTCAATTTCTTCTTGAAATTTCCAATTCAGGTTCTGTGACGCCCCACCTCTATACCCACGCTAGCCAAGAACACTCCGGAGTAGTGCTGTCAACTAGCACGGAGAATAAGGCTGTTGAGGAGCGACCATCCATGTAATTGCTTATCACACGGTGGCTATAAATAATCTTCGGAAACAAACATAGAAATAATCATATCACAAATCATTCACAGATATCCATGTCACAAAGGCGGAAGAAGATATGAATATATAACTAACACATGAAAGTGTACATCAGAGTAGTGGTCATTAAGATCCACGATAATACAAAAGAATAGCAACACGTGCTATACAAAAGAATACAACTATGAGTCTATATCTCAAGTGTATACAACAAAAACTGCTAATCTAAACAGTTAGCCAAAAGTCAGAGTGATGAATCCCTGGGAAGAAGTCAAGCAGAAGCACCTGTAACATCTCGGTCTGACCCGAGTATTATTTAAGAAAATAATAAACGGATCAGTCTAGCTATAAATATCAGATGACATGATATAACATAAAAGATATGGCATAAACATAAACATCCATAACGACATACCACTATAAGTATGTAAATAATGATCAACAGAAGATCAATCAATAAGAGATAATCAATATCACAAGAATCTTCTCAAAGATTCGAAGAGGGCATCATACCCTAAACTTGTACTCATAACAAGTCAATGACATAAATTCCAGAAATCAACACGAGAAATCCAGAAATCATAAAAAGGGAAAGAGGCCTATCACATGACGGTCCGAAGACCATGGGGAGCTACCCCGCATGTGTGAATGGAATCACACAGATTGAGGTCAAGACTAACCAAAAAGCAGAAAGGTATGTGTGAATGGAATCACACAAGTGGTGTCTAGTCTAACCTTGCAATGAAAGAGACATCGCGCAATTGCTAGTCTAATTCATAAAGCGATCATCAAGATCAACGAGAAGTGTCAATTACACTAAGCTAGCAAATATAGAAGTTTAGCTTCATGTCCCATAACCACTTGCTTAACTTAAATATTTACGAACAAACTGTAAATCTTCACTAATAAAATTGTCACAAGAGGTTCAATCGAACAAGTCCAAGAATTAACCGACGAAGTGAACGCAAGCGTTTCATACCACTTGTTTTACTAAGTCGTTTAATTAGATTTCTCATCCGAGTGAGGTAAAGGCTTGTATATACTAATAGATTGGAAAACGGTTTAAGAAAAGAGCTTTGTTATTAAAAATAGAGTTGAAATTGTTTGTTAAAAGAGTTTTGATATTTACTACTAGTATTGAAACCTTTATATTATAAAGTGACAAAACACATAAGCAAGTGTAGAAACAATCAGTCACAAAGATCGCATACGGAGATGCGAATAAAATCCAAGGAAATCAGCTCAATGTTTTTCAGATAAGATCCCCTACGGAGGAGGGGTCCGGGGGGGTGGAAAACCCTCAAGGTGGGGGTGCGGGGGCAACGCCACCGCTTACGGGGTTCGACCTGCCCGGTCAGGTCGCGGGGGTCCAGGGGGCAGCGCCCCCGGCGGGGTGCGGGGCAGCGCCCCCGGCGGGGTGCGGGGCAGCGCCCCGACCAAAACGGTACGACCTAGTGAAGACAAAATGAGGTCTAACGACCTAAGGGGAATAGGGTCGAGCGACCTATAAAACTCGCGACCTAAAAGTTAGCAAGGTCGAACGACCTATAGAGGCATAGGGTGCAGCGACCTAAAACATCGCGACCTAGTGACCTAACGGTTTAAGGGTCTTGCGACCTAACTGGAAACAAGGTCCAAACGACCTAACGGCTTAAAGTGAAACCTGGCTGAGCGATATAAGGTCGGAGACGACCTACGACTTAACTCCGTGTGAGCGACCTACGACCTATGGTTGAACGACTTAACTCCGAACGAGCTAAAAATGGCCAGAACGACCTAGGGTTAACTCGTGAATGACTCACGACCTATGGACGAACGACTCAACTCCGAACGACCTAAAAATGGCCAGAACGACCTAGGGTTAACTCGTGAACGACTCACGACCTATGGATGAACGACTTAACTCCGAACGACCTAAAAATGGCCAGAACGACCTAGGGTTAACTCGTGAACGACTCACGACCTATGGACGAACGACTCAACTCCGAACGACCTAAAAATGGCCAGAACGACCTAGGGTTAACTCGTGAACGACTCACAACCTATGGACGAACGACTTAACTCCGAACGACCTAAAAACGGCCAGAACGACCTAAGTGCAGAAAATTCACCAAAACGCTAAAAATTGGAGTTTTTCGCCAATCCAATCCAAACCAAATGCTAACATGCATGCAAAAATGATAGGGGATCATTCCCAACAGTCCAATATAGTTATAGGCTAGAATTGTGAGATAAAAATCTCACCTTTGCACCAAATATCAATGAAAATGAAGTTTTAAGCAAGCAAGAATCAATCCTTCTTCTATCTAAGCACAAGAAGCTTGAATCCAATGTCTTCTTCTTGAATTTGGAGTAGAAAGATGGATTGCAATTGAATTTGAGTTTTGGAATTTTAATTTCCCATTCCCTCCACCATTAATGCCAAAGCTTGATTAGTTAGGAAATTTATGAAGAGTGAGGAGAAGAGGGTTGGAACTTGGGCTTAATAGGCTAAACTAACCCAAAGTCCAAAGCGGGAAAAGTTAGTGAAATTTCACTAACTCCAAATCTATCGATGTTTATACTTAAAAAGCTATAAACGACATTTCAAACTCAATGGAAGTGGTCTCGAGTCCTAATTTGACCGTTTGCAAAAAGTAGCTTTTTGGACCAAAATCCGATTAACGAGTTACTATTTAAATAAAATATTTAAATACAAACTCGATAAATATGCGGGTTGTTACAGGTTCTTTGTTCTAAACTTATTTAATTTCCCCAAAATTAAATTCACTTCAGTTTAATCCAGACAACTTTACCCAATTTGAATTCCCATTTCAAAATTTAAACGTCATATTAATAATTTTCCCACTAAAGTTTAAAAACTTACTTCACTTTGGGTTTCACATCACATTCCAAGGAAAAATTTAAAACTCAGCAATTTGAGTTTATTTTAAATCATTTTTGATATTATGTATATCCACACACATAAATATATTTATTTCTTAGCCCACTAAGCCATATTTAAAAATTTAAACCACCTTTGGTTTTAATTCATAATAAATTCTTTTAAATTTTGATACAACCTTTTATTCTAAAATAAGATTACATTCAAAACAGTCTGAATAATATCATTTATGATTTCTTTGACCCTTTGAAAACAATTTCAAATGTTTCTAGACTTAGAATTCAAAACTTCACAATTTAAAACCCACTTCAATTTACAAGTCACACTTATCAAAAAGTTTACTTCCTTAACATATTTCATCTTACTTTATCAATGTTTACTGGAAAACAAACATTCCATTATTAAACACAATAACCATTTTATTTTCTGGTTTGAAACCAGTTCACTATCATCTTATTCTAAAAATACTTTTACAAATTCAGGATTTCAGTTTCAGTTTGGATCCATTTCAAACGTATCTTCATTCAATTTCAATTTGGTTTTATCACTTAATGCTCATTATTTTATTTAATTCCAATAATCAAAAACCAATCTCTTTATATATTGGAAAAACTATTTGTTTATATGTATATTCAAAATATAAACTTATTTAAAAATCATTTTATAAGAAAATAACAAGTACGCTCTCTCATATATACTACACTCAACTCATTCTAGGGTACTATTTAGCCTATCCTTAATGAGTAAACCCTCCAGAGTCAAGGTTCTCCTTAACCTTCAGCTCCGATACCAAATGTAACGACCCGGAATTTTCGATCTCCAAAATTCGAGATAGTTAGGAAAAGAAGAAAAGAGATAGAAGAAGAAACAGAAATGAAACACAGAATCTCACATTCGCAGCGGATCAAAGTATAATATCAAATAAACTAACAGCTATACAAGGAAAAAACTGTATCAGTTAATTTATATTAACAGATCAGAGTTACAACATTTCACAATCACTGGACAGTTAAAATAACTTGTCCCAAATAAATAGCAATATTTCACAGCGGAATATACTACATACGTTCCTGCCATCCTGCTCGCCTCTTGAGCACCAGAACTTCCTTACTGAAATTCTATAATACTCGATCGGACCCGAGCATTACATCAAAGTACCACCCGGGTCAGGCTGGAAATCAGCGTGAGTAAACCCATCTAACATGGAATACCAAAGCATAAAACTTATTTAAAACTCGGGGTTACTCGTATCAATTTACAACTTCACAATTTTTTATAAACAACACTTATTTCACACATCAATTTCTAAGTACCAAACTTAGATTAAACGGTCCAATTCACTTAAATCATTCCATTCCAGCCTATTGATTTCACATATCAAATCTATGTAGAATATGTAGATTACAAATCGAAGTGGTTTCGGGCATTTACCAATACCCGACTCTGGTCTCTTCGAATTCAATACCATCTTAACCCACGTTATTCAAGTGAATACAATTCAATCTTAAATATATGATGCTACTTTCACATAGAAATTCATCATAGATGATCACATTATCACTGTTCAACCCAACATCTCATATTACAAAACATTTCATATCACATAGCATCACAATCACATACCAGGGATAATAGATAATCCAAGGCATTCAATTTTATTCAATCATCCATAAGCAAGGTTAATTAGTCACACCATTTCTAATTAATTTAAATAGATTTAATTAATTACCTCCATCACTACACATCCTGTAACGCCTCGGATTTTCGTTGCCGAAAAACCGAATAGTTATGGGTTTTAAAAAGAAAAGAAAAAGAAAGAAGAGAGAAAAGTAGATAAGAAGATAGAAAATAGAGAGGAAAGAAGATAGACGATTTTTAGAAAACAGAGAATTTTGGAAAATAGAAGATAGAAGCATTTTAAAAATAGAACGGACAGAAAGGAAACAAAAAAAGAACTACATCAGAATCTCACAATTCGCAGCGGAACAACATATAATAATAAATGAATAATCTTAAATAAAGAACTATCAGTTATTACATTACATTTCATTACATCACATCATATCATCAGAGTGTACAACAACATACAACAATAAATAGTGCAGCGGAAAAAGAAATACTATATAAACTAGTAATACGCCATGCCATCCAGCTTGCCTCCAGCAACTCCTGAATATCCAGAATATCCTGATAAACCTAACTCTTGACTGCCCGTGTGGAAATTGGTGGGCACCCAGAGTTTAGGAAGGAAAACAATAAACTCCGAGTCAGTCATGTGACTGGTGTGAGAACTCAAAACAGTTTATTTAACTTTAAAATCAAATAGAGGAATATTTTTTTAAATCAATTCGCAATGCTTTTAAAAATGAGACTACCATAAGGCCTCCCGCACACACACACAATGCAAACGCAGAATCGGAGGAGATTTCTCCTTATGATAGTCAAAGATGCTTGATACGCATTTAAAATAACATTTGATATTATTATTAGTGTATAGTGTAGGAAAAATATTTCGGAAGTAGAATATAAATCTTAGCCAACATAGACATTTCGAACTATGCCTACTATAGCTACCATCCAAACAGTGGTGACCACCATAAGTGAATGGCAGGTTCTACAACTAATACCGTACAAGTTTCGTATTGGGAATTGGATTTCCAACAAATGGTCAGGCCAAGGAACTTCCCATTGCCACTGAGAATGCCTCTGGAAAGACATCCCCGAGAACCAAACCGGATCTCTGCCAACACAAGGCCGGGTTACCCCTAACTGGGTAACTACTGACACGAGCACGCCATTCCCCGGTCCTTTAGGACCTTTTCAACCGAGCGCTCGATATCCAACATCACACCATAATAAATAGAGTGTTTTCAACATGAGTAAGTATCTGGGCTCCATACCATGATACCACCCCTTTCCAGAAGGAAATGAACATACCCTAAGGGGAGCTACAGCAACCCCTAATAACCTTGCCGCATCTTTCCTGTTTTGACCATTTCCGGGATGTGAGGCTCGACGAAGTCACGTCCACAAAAACATACTTTATATAAAAGCCATGCTTTGGGTCAACAAATGATCAACACAATGATCACTAAGATAGACGATCAAATAAATGATCCTATCACAATAATCAACACAATGATCATTTCAGCATCACTCAGCATGTCACATTACCAAAATGGGATATATCGCTGATAACTTCAACTATATAACCTTTGAGCTCGTACGTCTCAAAGAAGGGTGTTAAGCAAAGAATAAATTCTCCGCCACCAACAGAAATATATTTGAAAGAAATCGGCTTTATATCTCAACTTGTAATGTCAGACATACAATCCATACAAGTCTGTTCCGGGATCGAACAAAACCGAAGGCACTTACAAAGAAGTCCTTGCAATCCGAATAATCTCTAATCACGTTCGGATTTCCCATCACTTAGGAAGTTTCTATACCGGCGCGACTCGGTGCAGAAACAATCGATAGGTCATCCTATCGCTCTTGCAAATACTCGGTCTTCAACACCGATCTTCAAATGCAATTCACAACGACGTATCACATATTCGAAATGGGTTATACGACCCCATGGTCCTTTCCCGGTTAACCCGAATAGTGAGCGCTTATTCAAAAATAAGTGTGCATTCAAATTCAATCAATTCACATCAAATACCCATTCAAAGGGAAATACTGATAGTCGGTTATTGAACTATCACTGGATATGCACACATCACCAGATTCCAAATAATTTTCCAAATTATTTATTTTCCAAAATATCTTTACAAGATATAAAATTTCACACTTCAAAAATAAATCAATATTTATTTTTAGACAAGTTTCCCCTTTCATTTATAAATTCCTTAGTGAATTTATAATCCAAAATATCTATGAATATTCGATTTCGATCATTCATTTCAATTTATCTTCAAAAAGATAAATTCAATATATTCACTTTATATTGGAAAACATTTCTATACTTATTAAAAATAAGTAATTCACAAATCTTTTTATTTTCAACACTTAGAAAATATTCAATATACTTAAATCGAATTAAGTATATATTTCATTATATTAAGAAAATCCTTTCTTAAACATATCTACTTGGGCCAAAACGAATGTTGCGTAAAACATCGTTACGACAACCCAAAATCACTAGTATAGGGATTCGAAATTAAAATAGATATATAAATTCCAATACTATACAAAAACATTTCCTTTCGGAAATCATTTACTATAACAACAGTGTTATAGTCCACATTTCCTTTTATTTCTCGAAAACGTCTATTTCAACAATAAATGTTGAAATCTATGGTTTCGAATCTCAACACATTTTAAACCTTCGTTAGATCGTTTTAATTCTATTTAAAACATCATATCTAAAACAATTTCTTTAACGTATTATTCACTATTCAAAAACGTGAATATACCACCTTAACAAATTTCATCATTTCTATTCACTTTAACTTAAAGGATTATTCACTGTTCAAAATGTGAATATAATTCTATCTCTAAGTTATAACAATTAACTTATCAAAATAAGTCATTTGCGGATTTATAAAACAACGTTTATAAATTCCGTTTCTATTTATTTATAAAAACTTCCTTTTTATAAATTCCTTTATTAACCTATTCCAGTTTATAACTCAATTATAAACTACAAGTTCATATTATAAGTTAATTACTTATAAAACGATTATTTTACAAAATCGTTCATTTAACTTCCCAAATTATTAATCTTAACTTATAAGATCGTTTATTTATCCAAAATTCATTCTTTCGATAACTTTATAAATTTTATAAACCTATTGCTTATAAAATCTCATTTATAACTTCACAGTTTATAATTTCATAAATTTCATTCATTTAGGAAATTCATTTTCACTACATTCAAACACTTATAAAAACTCGTTTTATAATGTCCATAATTCAATTTATAAATATCCATTTATAAATCTCTTAATATAAATTAATTTATATTATTCTTTTAAACGTCTTTAAATTCCTTTAAAATTTCACCGTTCTCTTGATTTATAAAATAATCAAATTTTATAAATCTTATATTCAAACTTTTAATAATAAACTCAAAAATCCAGTTTAAACTATTTTATAAAATCATTGGTTCATATTTCTCAAAAACCAGCTTTTAACTATATTTCACAAAAACCATAATTTTATAACTTTAAAAATTATAACGTTTATTTATTTATAATGGATCAATTCCAAAAGATTTTATCCTTTCAAAAATTACTTTAAAAACATTTCAAAATCCCAAATCTGGGTCCAATGATGCTACACACCAAATAGTCAATCACGACTAACAACGATATCATATGTCGATATGATAATCCATCAAATATCAAAATATCTGAAATCAAATAAAAACTGTTGAGGAATCCAGTTGGATCCCTCCAACCTGTTTCCTGCATCCAAAAACATTAGCACAATACCAATTTCGCTCCAGTACGAAATTATCGCGGTATATGTTCTTAATAAATATTATCCGCTTAATAACGGCGTAATAGGGTCTCATCCGCTAAACAAAAAATGCGGGAAATCAACCAACTCCAATATATACATATGCCAATATATATATATTGATATTATATATAATACCAATTTCACTGTTTATGAAATATTCGCGGTATATGTTTATATTAAATAACATCCGCTTACTAACGGCGCATAATGTCTATTTTAACAATCAATAATTTACAGTCATCATTTAAACATGCATTCTAATATTTTAAATCTAACTATTTAAAATAAAATCGAAATCTATTCGATTGAGTGAGAAATTCTCACCTTGGTTTTAATTTCCGTTTTAGCTTTTATTTCGAATAAAATTAAACGCGCGTTTAATTTTACCCGAAATTCTCACTAACTCCAAACGACTCCAAACCAACTCCATCGCGTAGTGCTCGTCCATACGATTCCAACGCAACTGGATTTGCATTTTTTCGACCTCGTATGAAAAAGATATGAATTTTTGAAGTTCGTACACGAATTTTATAACTTAATTTACAACCTAACAATATAACTTTAAACCCAAACTCACAATAGCCATTGGATCCTAATCCTGCAGATCTTGGCCGTCCCCATCCTCATCTTCTCCCACGTTACAAGCTACAGAACATCAAAACGCAAAAGAACCCATCACTTGATTTCTAGGGTTTAAATTTGCAAACAAAATACTCGATGTAAACTCGATCAAGACGTTGTAACACAAAGCCCTACACCTAAGCTAAGTTCGGCCCCAACCATGGCAAGCTCGGCCATCTATGTTGCGTGGGAATGCGTGCGCAGGTCTGAACTGTCGGCCCCACCTATCTCTCCCTCCGTCGCACCATTTCCGATCACATCCGTATGGATTTCAAGCTCTCTTCGTGCTCTATAACTTTCGTGTTGAGAGTTTCTTCTAATTCCTTGTAGATTGGGAGAGATTAATGAATGAAAGAGGATGATTTCTGGCCCTAGAATCTAAAAGTGGCGGCTACTACTTTAGGGTTAGGGTTTTGTGATGTTTTATCAAATTATGAAGAGGTAGGGGCTATTTATAAGGAACGAGCGACACTATTCATCCCGGATTTTCCGAACTCCGATTTAGACGCCGTAACCAGCGTACCTAGGGTTTATCCCGCGTTCCGGACACAATGGAACAGGTTTCGGAAGCTAATTCGGACATCTGTGCGAGTTATGGCTATAAACGCTCAATTTGAATTAAACCGATTTAAGTCGATTTCTAGGCGTTTTAATTTGTACCGGACAAACGGTAAATCCAATTGACTTGAAATTTGAAACCTTACAATAATATCACATTACGGATCCGATGAAACTGGTTTCGTCGAAATCCGAGACTTTTTGAAAAATGGCTATTTTGACTCGCCAAATTTAAATTAAAAAAATAAATCGATGCGTTTCGAGCTGCCACGATCAAACGATAACTCCGATTGACACAAAAATTGAAATCCGGTAATAACTAACTATTACGGATCCAATGAAACTGGTTTCGTTCAATTCTGAGACTGTTCAAAAATTGACTATTTTACAGTCGATTATTAAATATTAAAATATTCAATTTTCACAAATTAACTTTTAATTCGATTTTAAAAGTTCTAAAATATCATTCTAACTCCCATATGATAAAATAAAATTTTACAAATCATTTTCAATCATATTTAACTCTATTTTCAATTATTTCCATAATTTAACATATTAAATTATCGATTTAATTATCCAATTAAATCCAAAAATTCAAATAAAAATTTATTTGACTTAAAAATTCACTTATAAATATTTAAAATTAATTAAATATTCAAATTTTAATTTAATAAAATTCTGGGTCGTTACACATCCTGCTTCCTTAACCATTAATTAATTTCAATCCAATTAATTAATTATTCCTTAACTATCCACCTTAATTAACCTTCTTTAATTAATTATTTTTAATTAATCATCCTTGGTTAATTATTCCTTAATTACATTTAAGTAATTAACTCTTAATTAATTACAGAAATTAAGTAACCTTTACCCATCCATATTAATTACATTGATCCTTAATTAATTACTCGAATTAATTATTCTATAATCACTTATATTGATTAATTATCCTTTAATTAATCACACTCATTAATTAACTAACCCTTAATTAATTTCCTTAATTAATCAATCCTTTAATTAATTACACTAAGCAATTAATCCTTAATTACTACCATTAAGTAATTTCCCTTTAATAAAATACATTAAGTAATTATCCATTAATAAGTCACATTTAGTAATTGTCCATTAATTACCCACCTTAATTAATGACATTAAGTAATTATTCTACAATTACTTCATTAATTATCATTAAATAATTTCATTAAGTAATTAACTCCAAATAAATTAATCCTTTAAATTGATTTCATAAAATAATTACTAATTACCTTAGTAATTTAATTAATTAATAATTTCTTAACTGATTCCATTAATTAATTAACCATCCTTAATACATTAAATAAATTATAATTTATTTAATAACATCATTTAAATCACTTTTTAAAAACAAAAAGGAATTAACCTACTATAAAATTTACTTTAAACAAACAATTTTTATCATTTTAACTTTGGAAAAACTTGCTTTAAAACTTATCAATACTTTGATTCGAACTAGGTTTATACTTCTTTTGAAAACTTATTCCCTTTGTTAATCTCTTTTTCTAAAACTTAATTTATTTATCATTTAAGCAAAAACTTGTTACAGACCCGAGCCGCAAACTTCAATTACCTGAGTCAACCTAGAAAATTCCCCGAGCTAACCTCGTATTTCCCGCGTCAACCTCAACTTCGAGTTACCCTCGAGCATGCCCCGAGTAAACTCCATCTTCCTCAACACCACATAACATCTCAAACAAAAACACCCACGTGTGCACGTGAACCACCAAATCTGACAAACTCCGACCTTCGCAGAGTCACCCACAAGACGACGATGATCCATGCTAGTGCTCCGATCTCCCAATATAGACGAAATCGTCAATACCCAAAATCGAGCAGACCATCACCCTCTTGGAACCCAGTTCGATCAGGAAAATCATCCTCACCATCGTCTCTGATCAACGGAGAACACGCAACGTCGCTCAATCCTTCGCCACACTTCCAACTTCCCTCCACCACTCCTCCGAGCCCAGTCGACATCCCCGTGACACCGTAGTTTAGCGACTAACCTCCTCGACTTCAGCAGGCTTTTAAACCCTACATCGATCCCTCGCCGATAACTCGATGGTCTTAAAATCTTCCAACCATTTTTGCCGACGTCGCCTTCCTCAAGACTAGCTTCTGCCATGAACACGAGTTCCCAAAATATCCCGATCAACAGAAATCGCTCGAAATCCCAAATTCCGATCCCATGTAATATCACACAATTTACAAATTTAAAATTCATGATTTAAATCTTAAAAATCCTAGTTTTGGAAAATGAAAGTGCTTATATACCTGAAACCAATATTTATTATGGTTGAGATTTTGACATGCACCAGAATTCTACTGTACTTCTTCTTATTGTTAAAACTAACTTCAATTCTCATCTTTAAATATTTCTAGATCAGACATCTTGTTATTACGAACAAGATTTGTTTATATTTCTAAGTCTAAAAAGAATGGAGGGAAGATATATAAATTTTTAATAAAGTTCTATAATCTTGAAGCATAAGAACAGAGAAACAACAAACAAGCATACCAATATATTCATACACACACACACACACACACACACACACACACGATCATATTAGACGATCACGCAATCACTAATTTACTTCAAGATCACTACATGCAACAAGAATTAAAACAGATCAAAAGCTTGTTTACTCACCTGTAATTGATAAACAGAGGAATGCTATATTTTTTTGAAAAACTGGCAATTGTTGTGAACTTAAATCTGCAAACTTCAATTAAAACTGTAATTTGATCTGATCTGGAAATTTGAACAGCCTCTAGATTTTGATTGCTAATTTATCTTGCTCTTGTTTGCTTACAGATTGGAGTAGTTGTACTTGAATTTGATTTTGAGCTTCAGATTTGAATTTGTGGAGAGATCTTTGAATTTCTTTGATTTTTGTTTTACTGGTTTGTTTTACAGGATTTCTTTTTCTCAGTTTTGAGAATGAACAAATCAGGGAAAAATATGAAAAGAGAGGGATAGAGCTTAGTTAAATTTATTTTAAAATAAAAAGAAAATAAATTACACTTGTTCAATTGGCTTACAAATGTCATTAGCACGCCATAATCAATTTACACTTGTCATTTTTATTGATTAATCACCTTACACTTGTAATTAAAAAGATTTATATATAAACACTTGTAATTTTGCAAATTTAATTAACTTTTAAATGTTAAATAAAAGCTTTTATATTTATTTACTAATTAATAAACACTTTTCTAAATATACATATAAATAAAATTCTTTTAAAGAAAATAAAATAAAAAACAATTATATTCAAAATAAAATCATATATAGTATATTTTTAAACCAAAATATATTTTAGATACACTTCTTTTAAATTTTCGAATTTAAATTTAAATTAATATCCAATTTAAAAAATCAATTCAAACAATACATATATATTTTAAACAAACCTAAATTCAATTTGTAATTAATAATTCTATTTAAAAATTTATTTATCTATATTTAAAAACAACCCATTATCATTATTGTTTGAAAATAACAATTTTATCAATTTAAAATAATTTATAATGGGGATTATCACATTCAATTTTGCTTGAAATTTCCGGGATATCACAGTTTGATATATATATTGATTGGTATTTGGATATATTCCTACCCATTGGAGCATATGAGACCCCATAAGTTCCCATGTATGAGCGGATGGCCCTTTGTACACGCGTCTGCCTTGAAGCGGACATTGCACATATATTTCTCATGTGTATATTTGTTGCAGGTGACAGTTGGATGGATCCAACTGGATTTCTCATCAGTATTAGTTTATTTGAAGATATTGCGTAACGACCCGAAATTTTCGACCTCGAAAATTCGACACTAATACGTTCACTATAGAAGTGCCGAGCAATCGAACGCCGAAAATCTTAGAATGTTAGGTTAAGAAGAAAAGAGGTAGGAGAAGAACAGAAAAACAAAACACAAAATCTAACATTTCACAACGGATCAAAATATAATATCAAATAATAGCATTTATAGAAGAAAAGCTGTAATTGTCCGATAATATACAATTCATTAGAGTTACAACCATTTACAAATAAACTGGACAGTTATAATTAACTTGTCCTAGACTACAACCAAATCAATCTTAAATATACAGCGGTAATGATGCAGCACGATCTACAATTCCTCAAGGGTTAAGTCGTTCACGAGCTAATAAAGAGGCCTTAAGTCGTTCGCGACTTAACAGGGTGAAGGATAACGAGTTACGACCTAAGGAAGAGGAGCTACGAGTTGAGGCAGCCACGTTGAATTATCTGCGAGCTAAGGACTTAAGTCGGCTACGACTTAAGAGTTTAAGTCGGCTACGACTTAACGAAAGAGGAAGCAGTCACGACCTAACTAAGCCGTTGAGGAGATATGCGCAGGAAGATTGGGGCTTGAGTCGGCATGCGCTTAAGTCGGACATATGAGCATATGTGTTGTAGTTTGTTGCCTTTGAGTCGTTAGGTCGTACACGACCTAACTGTTGTATCCATGTGGTGTTGAGTCGGCCTTGTGTTGAAAGGTCGCGAGTCTTTGAGTCGTTAAGTCGGTGTGATGTTGGGTCGGCCGAAGGCTGTGTAATGTAATGAGCTGAGTCTTTGAGTCGGTCTTGTATGTAATGTGTTAAGTCGGTCACGACTTAAGTTGAGTCGTAGGTCGGTTGCCGACTTAGGGACTGGGTTGAAAACTCTATAAATAGGGGCGTGTGTTGTACATTGGGGGTAGTTGATTTTTGAATAAAATTCCTTTTTGTTAGCTTTGTGCTTTCATACCAATTGGTAGTTGAGTGTAATCTCCTATCTCCTCTTTCGGTTAATCGAGTGCGCTCGATTCAACGATCGTAGAAGCCGATTCACGGAATCTAGTGCGCTAGATCAACGTGCGAAGAATCGTAGATCTTTAAACACGGTATAGTGCGCTATCAACGTGTTTGAGATAGCTAGAGTTCGGTATCTTTGGATCAACGAACTTGGGCATTTTGGTATCTTCAACTCACCGATTGCTACATTTCATCGATTGAAGTTTTGTTTGAATTATCCGCTGCGTCATTATTGGTATCAGAGCCATACTTAGCCAATCATAGCTAGGTTGATTCTTGGAGCCAAGTTTTTGAAGTTTTTGAAGTTTGAAGTTGTTCATTGTGTTCATATTGAAGTTGCAACAAGTTTGAATTGTTTGATCCATTACATTTTGGATCAAAGTGAGCAAAGGAGTTTGAAATTGAAGAAGGCCGTGTATACTTGGGAAGTAGCCGAGCCTAGTGAAGGGTTGTAGTAAGGTCGAGCCGTGAATTGTTGAACCATTGCCGAGCTAAAGCCTTGCCGAGTTAAGATCAAGGCCGAGCCTTGTGAAGTTGTGTGAAAGCTTTGAAGTTTTGTGTTCAAATTGTTGAAGTTTTGAGAAGTTTTTCAATCATGCCACCAAGGAGAGCTAATCGTCATCAAAACGTTGAAGCTTTGTATCGTAGAGAAGAAGCCGAGCTTATGGAACAACGTATTAATGAGAAGTTTGATGAAGGCATTGGTAAATTGGAGAAATTGATGAATGATTTGAATCAAAGGAGGAGATCACCAAACTCGAACCATGGAGGAAACCGAGTTTCGCCATCGGTTACGGAAGCGAGGAGGGTATCACCACATTCATGTAGAGATAGAAGAGAAACATCAATTTCATCACGAAGAGATCATCATGACTATGCACATGAAGAGAGGAGAAGTCAACGTGAATTTGACAATGAAGCATATAGAGATGAAGAGAGACATAGTCAAAGAAGTATGCATGAACGGAGGGATGATAATGGTCGAGATCGATGTAGGCGTACTTTTGATTTTGTTGAAGAAGGTGATAGAGCTAGTATTCATTATCGAGATCGGGATCAAGTTCGAAATTCTTATCGGGATGTTGAAGATGATCGTCGATGGGAATCGGGTATGAAAATGGAGATTCCGGAGTTTAAAGGCGGAATGATTGCAGAAGAATTTCTCGATTGGATTTCTAATGTTGAAGAGATCTTTGATTTCAAGGAGGTTCCTGAGCATAGAAGGGTGAAGTTGGTTGCTACTAGGTTGAGGGGGAGAGCTTTGGCGTGGTGGCAGCAAACTAAACTTACCAGGGAGAGAATGGGAAAGTCAAAGATAGAATCATGGGATAAGATGAAAAAGTTGATGAGATCTACTTTCTTACCTTACAACTACCAATCACTTATGTACCAGAGGTTGCAGAATCTGAGGCAAGGGACAAAGTCTGTTAGTGATTATGCTGATGAATTTTACCAACTCATTGCCAGGAATGATATTATGGAAACGGAAGAACAGCTAACTGCTAGATTCATTGGGGGATTGAGAATGCAGATCCAGGATATGGTTAATATGTTTGATCCTAGATCAGTTGCAGAGGCACATCAGAAAGCATTGGCTTGGGAGAAACAAGGAAGGCGTGGAGGTGGTGTGTTTACTAATTCCAATAATCAAGCAAGGGGTGTTGGTGGAAGTTCTAATGTTCCTAAACCTGTTTCAAAGCCAGTGGTGAAGGAGGCTGAGAAGGCGAAGGTTAGCAGTGGGTTCAAGTGTTATAATTGTCAGGAGTTGGGTCACAAAAGCAACGAATGTCCGAAGCCGAAGAAGAGAACCATGGTTGCAGAAGTTGAGGAGGATGATGGTGAGGAGGCAGAATGTTCAAATATACCTTATGTTGAGGAGGAAGAAGAATTGTTTGGAGATGAAGGTTGTAATCTTATGATGAGGAGGTCATGTCTTACACCAAAGCAAGAAGAGGATTGTAGTTGGTTGAGAAGCAATATTTTTCAGTCGACATGCACTATTCTGGGGAAAGTTTGCAAGTTCGTCATAGATGCGGGAAGTTGTGATAATATTATTTCTACAGAAGCAGTAAGGAAGTTGAACTTGAAGACTGAGAAACATCCTAAACCGTACAAGCTAGCATGGTTAAGGAAGGGTGGTGAAGTGAAGGTGTGTCGAAGAGCTTGTGTAAATTTTTCTATTGGAAAGAAATACAAAGATGAAATTTGGTGTGATGTTGTGGATATGGATGTTTGCCATTTGTTGCTGGGCAGACCGTGGCAATTCGATAGAGCAGTTCAACATGATGGTCGTGCCAACAGTTACAGTTTCATGTTCGAGGGTACTAAAATCATTTTGGTTCCTAAGAAGCAACAGCAAAAGGAGAGCAAGCTAGAAGAGATTGAGGAATTAAAAACTCTGTTGACTTTGAAGGAATTTGTCAAGGAAGTTGAAGAGGAGCCTGAAGTATTTTTGTTGATTGGGAGAGAGTGTAGTGAAGAAGTTGAAATACCAGAAGCAGCAAAGCCAATTTTGAAAGAATTTGAAGATGTCTTTCCAGAGGAGTTACCTAAGGAGTTACCACCACTTAGAGACATTCAACATCAAATTGATCTTGTTCCGGGAGCAGTGTTACCACATCGACCACATTACCGAATGAGTCCGAAGGAACATGAGGAGTTACGAAGGCAGGTGGAAGAGTTGTTGGAACAGGGACGTGTTCAGGAAAGCTTGAGTCCTTGTGCAGTGCCAGCATTGTTGGTACCAAAGAAGGATGGAACATGGAGAATGTGCACAGATAGTAGAGCTTTGAATAAGATCACTGTTCGTTACAGATTTCCTATGCCGAGGTTGGATGATTTGTTAGATCAATTGAGTGGGGCAACTATATTTTCGAAGATTGATTTGAAAAGTGGTTATCATCAAATTCGAATCAGACCTGGAGACGAATGGAAGACAGCTTTCAAGACGAGAGAGGGGTTGTACGAATGGTTGGTTATGCCATTTGGTTTGTCAAATGCACCTAGTACATTCATGCGGGTGATGAATCAAATCTTTAGACCATTCATTGGGAAGTTCGTCGTGGTTTATTTCGAAGATATTCTGATTTATAGCAGGAGTACACAGGAGCATGTTCTACATTTGAGGGAAGTATTGATTATTCTTCGTGAAGAACAATTTTATGCTGCTACGAAGAAATGTGTGTTTATGACGCACAGTGTTTTATTCCTGGGTTATGTTGTTTCAGGAAAGGGTATTCAAGTGGACCAGAGTAAAGTTGAAGCTATTAGAAATTGGCCACAGCCGAGAACTATCACTGAAGTTAGAAGTTTTCATGGATTGGCATCATTCTACCGAAGGTTCATTCCACATTTCAGTAGTGTGATGGCACCAGTTACCGATTGCATGAAAGGGAAACAATTTGTATGGTCAGAAGAAGCGGGGGTTGCTTTTGAGAAGATCAAGGAATTGTTGACGTCTGCACCAATTCTTGTTTTACCGAATTTTCAGTTATTGTTTGAATTGCATACTGATGCTTCGAAGGTTGGTATTGGAGGAGTTCTGAGTCAGAATGGGAAGCCAGTTGCTTATTTCAGTGAAAAGTTGTCAGGGGCGAAGATGAGATACAACACATATGACGTTGAATTCTATGCTGTGGTGCAAACGATTAAACATTGGAGACATTATCTATTTCAGAAAGAATTTGTTCTGTACACTGATTATGAGGCATTGAAGCACTTACAGGGGCAGGATAAAATTTCAGCAAGACATGCATCTTGGATTGCATATTTACAGCAGTTTACTTTTGTCGTTAAGCACAAATCAGGGGTGACAAATCGAGTAGCTGATGCTTTGAGTAGGAGGAGTCATTTATTAACGACAATGAAAGTTGAAGTGACGGGTTTTGAGATGTTGCCGGAGATGATTAATGAAGATCCTTACTTTGAGAAATATGTTGAGAAAGTGAAGAGTGAGAGTACCGATGAATTTACGTTGGTTGATGGTTTTCTGTTTAAAGGGAATCGTTTGTGTATTCCAGACTGTAGCTTGAGATTGAAAATTGTCAAAGAGTTACACGAGGAAGGGCATGTGGGCCGTGATCGTACTTTGAAATTGATTTCACAGTCTTACTTTTGGCCGTCGATGAGAAAAGAGGTTGAAAGATTCGTGGAGAGATGCCATATTTGCCAGGTGTCAAAGGGAACAGCAACGAATGCAGGGTTGTATATGCCATTACCAGTACCGTCTAAGCCATGGGTTGATATTAGCATGGATTTCGTTTTGGGTTTGCCTAGAACTCAAAGGGGAAATGATTCTATATTTGTAGTGGTGGACAGGTTTTCGAAGATGGCACATTTTATTGCCTGCAAGAAGACAGCGGATGCAGTTCGAGTAGCACAGTTATTTTTCAAGGAGATCTATCGACTTCATGGATTGCCAGAGTCTATTGTGTCGGATAGAGATACTCGTTTTCTGAGTCACTTTTGGTTGAGTTTGTGGAAGATGGTGGGAACGAAGCTGAATTTTAGTAGCGCTTATCATCCACAAACTGATGGACAGACAGAAAATGTTAACAGGTCATTGGGAAATTTGTTGCGATGTCTTGTACAGGATAATTTGAGAAGTTGGGACATGAAGCTATGCCAGGCAGAATTTGCTCATAATCATGCAGTAAATCGTAGCACGGGATTCAGTCCATTTCAGATTGTTTATTCAAATTTACCCAGGGGACCGTTGGATTTGGCAGTAGTACCACAGTCGAAGGGGACAGTTAAACGAGCTGTTGATTTTGTTGATGAGCTGACTGAATGTCATAAAATCGTTCAGGAACGATTGGAGAAATCGAATGAGAAGTATAAGAAGTCTGCAGATTTGAAGCGACGAAATGTTGAATTTAACGAAGGTGACTTGGTGTATGCTGTGTTAACAAAGGATCGTTTTCCAATGGGCGCTTATAATAAGTTGAAAGCCAGAAAAATTGGTCCAGTAGAAGTTGTGAAACAGATCAATGAGAATGCTTATAAGTTGAAACTGCCGGAGGATGTATACACTTCTGACGTATTCAATGTTAAACATCTTGTGCCGTATTATGGAGATGGACAATCTGATGGGAAAGAATTTACAAATTCGAGGACGAATTTTTCTCAACCAGGGGAGGATGATGCAGCACGATCTACAATTCCTCAAGGGTTAAGTCGTTCACGAGCTAATAAAGAGGCCTTAAGTCGTTCGCGACTTAACAGGGTGAAGGATAACGAGTTACGACCTAAGGAAGAGGAGCTACGAGTTGAGGCAGCCGCGTTGAATTATCTGCGAGCTAAGGACTTAAGTCGGCTACGACTTAAGAGTTTAAGTCGGCTACGACTTAACGAAAGAGGAAGCAGTCACGACCTAACTAAGCCGTTGAGGAGATATGCGCAGGAAGATTGGGGCATGAGTCGGCATGCGCTTAAGTCGGACATATGAGCATATGTGTTGTAGTTTGTTGCCTTTGAGTCGTTAGGTCGTACACGACCTAACTGTTGTATCCATGTGGTGTTGAGTCGGCCTTGTGTTGAAAGGTCGCGAGTCTTTGAGTCGTTAAGTCGGTGTGATGTTGGGTCGGCCGAAGGCTGTGTAATGTAATGAGCTGAGTCTTTAAGTCGGTCTTGTATGTAATGTGTTAAGTCGGTCACGACTTAAGTTGAGTCGTAGGTCGGTTGCCGACTTAGGGACTGGGTTGAAAACTCTATAAATAGGGGCGTGTGTTGTACATTGGGGGTAGTTGATTTTTGAATAAAATTCCTTTTTGTTAGCTTTGTGCTTTCATACCAATTGGTAGTTGAGTGTAATCTCCTATCTCCTCTTTCGGTTAATCGAGTGCGCTCGATTCAACGATCGTAGAAGCCGATTCACGGAATCTAGTGCGCTAGATCAACGTGCGAAGAATCGTAGATCTTTAAACACGGTATAGTGCGCTATCAACGTGTTTGAGATAGCTAGAGTTCGGTATCTTTGGATCAACGAACTTGGGCATTTTGGTATCTTCAACTCACCGATTGCTACATTTCATCGATTGAAGTTTTGTTTGAATTATCCGCTGCGTCAGGTAAACTCCATACATTCCTGCAATCGAGCTTACCTCCTAAGCTCTAGAACGTCTTAACCTGAAAATCTGTAATACTCAGTCTGACCCGAGCATTACATCAAAGTAACACCCGGGTCATGCTGGAAACCAGCGTGATTAAACCCATCTAAAATGAAATACTAATGTATAAAACTTATTTAAAACCCGAGGTAACTCGTACCTTACTACGAGTTCTTAACTTGTTATATTCAACACTTATTTCACCAATCAATCCCTGAGTACCCTTACTTAGTTTCAATGGTCCTGTTTACATAAATTATTCCATTCCAGCCTATTGATTTCACATATCAAAACTATAAAAAATATTGTAGATTCCAAATTAAAGTGGTTTTGGGTATTTACTGATATCCGACCCTGGTCTCTTCGATTCCATTGATATTCTTTAATCCAAGTTGTTTAAGTGAAAACAATTCAATTTATATTTAGAGTAACATATTCACATAGCGATTCCATTATAGATAGATAATCTGTATTATCATAGTTCAGCCCAAACATATCATCTCACGTAGCATCACAAATCACATATCAAAGATATCAAATAATCCAGGGTATTCAATATCATTCAATCATCCATAAGCAAGATTAATCAGTCACACCATTTCTAATTAATAAATTAAATTAATTACTTCAATCACTTTTAATCAAGCTTACTTAACATTAATCAATTACAAATCAATTAATTATTCATCCTTTAATTATCATCTTTAATTACATTAAGTAATCAGCCTTATATTAATTACACAAATTAATTAACCTTCAACCATTCACATTAATTAACCTTTAATTACTCTCATAAATTAATTAGTAATAATTTATTACATTGATCCTGAATTAATTACTCTAATTAATTATTCTATAATCACTTACATTGATTAATTATCCTTAATTAATCACATTCATTAATTAACTAACCCATAATTAATTTCCTTAATTAATCAATCCTTTATCTAATTACACTAAGTAATTAATCTTTAATTACTTCCATTAAGCAATTATCATTTAATAAATCAAATTTAGTAATTACCCACTAATTACCCTCCTTAATTAAGTAATTATTCTTAATTAATCACTTAAATTAACTATACTTGACTTATCACTTTAATCTACTTAAGAAAATCCATTATCTTAATTAATTAATTAATCATTATTAAATATTGTTTAAAAATCACATAGAAATATAATAAAATTATTAACTTATTATATAATTATTTTAAAACAAACAATTTAAATTCAAAAACATTTGATTTATAATTTTACACTTGAAATTTGTTCAAATATTTAACCTTGAAACCTTGCTAACATTACTTTACTTTGAAAACCTTCATTTCTTTACTTTTTAAAACTTGTAAAACCATCTACTTACAACTATACTCAATCACTTCGGTACAGGCCCGAACCAAAACTCCAAAAACCCAAGACAAAACCCGATGCCCTCTCTTCTTTCCCTTCCTTCATCATGCTCCCTCACGAAAACTCGAGACCGACTCGAAGAAAAACATCAACGCACCCGAAGCTCAAATGAGACGACCCGACTTTTTCTCCATAAAAAGTCGTATCATCCTTAAGAAAGAAAGGGATAGAAAAGAGAAAAGAAAGAAAAGAAGAAGAAATAACAATAGAATCTCAACAACAGAACGAATAAATTATATTAATAACATAAATATTACGTAGTATACAACTATATCAGAGTTACACAGACAATACAACACATACTAGACAATTATAAACACCTGTCTAGTTATTACAACTCAAACATAATATAGAAATCACACAGAGATACCAACACAGCGGAAAACTATATATCTATATACGTAGAAGTCTCCTGCTCCATTGCTCCTCTATAATTCGTTTAAGCTAACCTGAATCCCTTGGCTACTCGTAAAAATTTGAGTACCCAAGAGTTTAAGAAAAACACAAATAAACTCTGGGTCAGACATGGGTCTAGTGTGAGTAACAGGTTAAAGTAGCCTAACTTCTGAAAATAAAAGGTATCACGTAAAAATTTGGGTCAGACCGAGGAGTACGCCCGCTCCCCTACAACACAAGACCGGAACCATTCTTTACTGAACAGTTCCGAACAAGACCACCCCGCAGTTGTGATCAGCAACCGCACCACAAAGCCGAATGAAAGGGACATCTAGACAGGGGTAAATCTCATCCTACTTGGGCATGAACCACTTACCCTTGCTGCACCTCCCCTGTTTTAGCCATTCCTGGTTAATGAGGCTTGAGGCTCTGATTACCTTTATAGGACATATCACTTAGAATGCTCATCATCCTCCTGACGATGTTCTGAAAGCATTCAATCCATACAAGTTATTTCCAGGTTCGAACAAAACCGAAGGCATTATCTCGTTACACTCATTTTGGAATCACCCTCAGAGTTAACGACGATAACCCTTGCACTCTGAATCTTCACCTTTACTTGAGATTCACGACCTACCGCTAATTTGGATCGATGTGGTTTTCGGATATCCAAATATGGAAAACTGATCCCGGTCTCATCGAAATCCAAAATGTGTCTTTTAAGGCCAAGTTGTTTTAGAGTTTAAACAATTCAAATTATCTATATACACACAGATAGATAATTCACAACACAATAGATAATCAACATTATCATCACCAACAGATAATCCATATCATCATCACAATGCAACCAATGCATCCGTATCATACAACATTACTCATCTCATGGCTGAGATTACAAACCATACAAGGCAACCAATACCAATCATCAAACATAAGCAATAATCTAATGATCACACCATCGATAATTAATTTAAAATGAATTAAATTAATTACATCATCTCTAATTAATTTAAAATGAATTAAATTAATTACGTCATTTTTCTATTCGTGCTTAACTTAATCACTAATTGATTACAAATCAATTTAAATAATCATCATCTCATTAGTCATTTCAATGAATCATTACTAATTAACAATATTTATAATTACAATAAGTAATTAGCCTTTAAATTAATTACACAAGTCAAATTATACTTAACACTATGCAATAATTAACTTTTAATTGCTTAATCAATTAACTAAGTTAATTACATTAATCCTTTATTAATTAATTACTTCATTATTTAATTAATCCTTAATTAATCAATTCTAAATTTCATCATTAATTTTATTAATTAATGATTGCTAATTACATTATTAATTAATCTCTCTATTTAAAATTAATCACATTAAGTAATTAATCTGCAATTATACCACATATATTAATCACCTTGATTAATAACAATCCAGTGAATAACTTCCCTTAATTACTTCATCAATAAATTATACCTTAATTTATTATCTCAATTAATCCCTTGATTAATTTCAAAGTAATTTAATCTAAACTACTTCCATCATTAAACATCTTTAATTACATCCAATAATTATCAATTAGTTACTTCCCTAAGTAATTACAATCCCATTAATTACATAAAGTAATTATTTTCAAATCAACAAGTGTTTAAATTAATTAAACTTAATTAATTAATCTAAACAAATCACATTAACCAAATTAATTACATTAAGTAATTAATTCATAAATTACTTCCATTAAGTAATTAAACTTAAACAATTTCAAAATGATTATTATTAATTAACTAATCTAATTAATTATTAAAAATTAATCACATTAATTAACTATTTAAATAATCTAAAGTTAATGGCCTTCATTAACATTTCTTGATTACTTAATTAAGAAATTGACTTAGATTAACCATTATTAATTACAAATTAATTAATATTTAATTATAACTTAATTAATCTCTAATTATTAATTAATTAAGTGTTAATTACAATCTTAATTAATCCTTAATCACTTGATTAATAAATTTTAATCATTAATTAAAATTTAATTAACAATTCTTAATTATAGATTAATTAAACTTAATTAATTAATCTTAAGTCTTTAATTAATCAATTTAAAACATTTGACTTAATTAATTACCATCCATATTATTAATTAATTAATTAACTAACTATTCATTTGAATTAACTAAATAATGAATCCAAATTTTTAAAATTCTAATTTATTTTAAGAAAACATTTCTTACTTATATAAAGTATTTAAAAACACTTTGTTTCAAAATTTACTTTATATTCTACTTTAAATTTCATTTTAAATTCTAAGATTTTAAAATGAAAACAATTTTATTTAAACAAGGTTTAACATAAATTTAAAATCGTTTTCTCATATGTTAAAAGAAACATCCACTTTGTAAAATAAGTTTTAAAGAATATAAATCCCAATTCAATTTAAAATCTAATCAATTTAAAAACACACTTAACATTCCAGGTTATTTAATTCAAATTTAAAATTTTACTTTTAATTTCAAATCTGAAATACAGCTTGAATCTTCATTCCAGATTCAAACTTAAATTTTAAAAACTTACTTATATTCTACATCTTCATTTTAAAATTAAAAATTATTTAACCATTTCTAAATAGTTAAAACAAATTTAAATTTAAAAACGTATTTTATTTAAAAACCGACATTCAAATCAAATTCCGGGTTTTTAAAACTGGACTTAAACTTATTTTAAATTTCTATTTCACAATTTTAAAAGTCACAGTTTAAATTCAAAACAATGTTCTTTTATACTTTAAAAGTTGTTAAACTAAATTTCAATTTCAAATTTTAAATTAATTCAAAACTCAGATTCAACTCTTTTGAATTTCAGATTCAAATTCAGTTTAAACTTAGTTTAAAATTTCAGTTTATACTTAACTCAACTTTTAGTTTCAAAACTGAAACAGGTTACTATTTTATTTTAAAAACCAAACTTAAATTTTCAAAATTCAAATTATTACAAAAACCAGAATTCAAACAATTTGAATTCATATTTAGATTCAGGTTTTAAATCCTAAGTTCAAATTTAAGTTTACATTCTAAACTTTACTTCAAATTTCTAAAAACTGTAACAGGTTTCTGTATTTTATAAAACATGAAACAAAGCATACTCGAGAAACCCCTATATTAACTTCGAGTCGAAATCCCATCTGCTTCGAGCAGAAACTCAAACCCCCCGAGTCAAATCATGATGCCATCATTCTGTAACCACCATACATTCACCAGCATCACCAATCCCTCTGTGCACATGCACAGCACCTTCGACCATCGCTGGCTAACTACAAGACCTCCCCATGGTCGTCACTCATCAACTCCGACTATCCAAACTTCAACCCAAACACCATTTGCTCGAATTCAAGATCGAGACCCAAAATTCCCAATCCTGGAACAAAACAGAACCCACAACCCAAACCTGTCAACGGCCTTGTCCACGCACCACCGACCATGGTTGACTCTGCAACTCCGGCAATGACTTCCTCAGACCCCCCTCTACCAATACCCAAAAAATAGTTGAACTCGATCAACTATACATGCCGAACAGATCACCTCTTCCCTAATCCAGAAAACAAGGGTTCTAAATTTTAAAACCCAATCACAATATCAAAAACAAATTGCAACTCAATCCAATAATTTTCCTAACATCTCTGATATCTCCTACTCCTCCAGGAACAAATCCAACTAAATCGAACACATAAACTAACAGTGCTAACCCAAAATGTAGATTACTGTGAAGATAGAACTGCTCTTTGGATATGGTATTAAAAATGGTAATTCTACTTTTAAAAAACATAATTTTGCATGATGTTTTGATATACAAACCTAAAACATTGAATTATAAAATTTGAATCCCCATCTATACAAATTGTTACTTTGTTATATTATATTTCCAAGCGAAACAAAAGTTTATTTAACTTATATAAATTTTAAAACTTTCACTATGTCCTATCAATCAATTTTAGTTTACATTCTAAATCATAACAAAGATTACAATAGGAGGAAACGGATTTTAAATCAAACAGAGGTTTGAAATTTAGAATATAGAAATATGACAGATAATAAGCATGCACCCAGAAATACATTCACATATATGTATTCAAAGCAAAATCATATTATAGATTCATTCCTTATTTAAAACATGAAAACAACTTTTACCTATTTAATAATTTTTTAAAAAAAAATTAGTTACTCACATGGTTTTTGAAGAGCAGAGCACGGATTTTTTTAAAAGCTTCTGAATCCTTTAAAATCCCTCTTAAATGCTTTAAAAATCTTCAGTTGTTTGATGTTCTAACATGCATGCAGATACAACTTTCCAGATTTTAGAAGAAATGCAGGTTGCTTGCTTCTTGAAAATGAGTTACAGATTAAAGAATGCAGGCTTTTCTTGATTTTCCAGATTTTAGAAGAGATGAATGCAGATTGAATGATGAACAGTTAATGATTTTAAATTTGCTTCCATCTTTGAAAAATCTCATGCATGCTGGAAGATGTTTTATAGTTTTGCTTTTTGAAGAGGGGAATGCAGATTTGAGGATGAAAAGTTTGATTTTGCAGGCTCTTTTTTAAAAAAAAAGATTGTTGCATGTGTTTGTTTTTGAGTGTTTTTGAGAATACTGCAAGGATCTTTGCTATACATGTTGATAATAAGTTACAAAGAATTTTTGTTTGAAGATGAACTTTGGATTTTGATTTTGAGGATTGTTTCAGCTGAACATTTCTTTGTTTAGGAATGGAAATGAAGAAAGAAAAAGAATGAAAGATTGCATGAGTTTATATAACTATATTTATGATAAATTAAAATTAAAGAGAAAAAAAATGCAAATTTGACACTTTTCTTAAGTTACAACACTTGTTAATATCCCATGTGTTTAAATTACACATGTTAATTGTGTTCTAAGATACTTACACTTGTCAATTTAAGTAATTAGTTTTTTAAATTAAAGTTTAATAAAAGTTTAACTTAATTAATTAGTTCTTTAACACTTATTTATATGAATAGCTATGTTTTTATAGTAATAAACCATCATATTTATAAATAAAAACAATAAATAACAATCTTTTGAAAATAATATTTTTAATCATTTAAAATAAATTTATAAAAGAGATTGTAACTTAATTGTTATTTAAATGGATAAATGTTTCATTTATTAATTGTATTTTAAATTTCATATCTAATTCACAAATCATAATTATAAATCAACATTTAAAAAGAAATAAAACAAACATTTTATAACTTTATCTTAATATTCAAACTTAAGTCAAAATACATTTTAAACGAATAAAACATTTATCTTATATATATTTAAAATCATGTAGTTATTTTATTAAATATTTTTGAAAAGCTTAATTAAATAATAAATCATAATTTACCAATCTCAAAATATTATAATTAGAAAATTTGCTACACTAATTAAATTTAAAACCAAACTTATCTATTTAAATATATATAAATACATATACATATTATAAATAGAAAATAATTTATTAGTTTATTAAAAAAATTCAATAATTAAACATTTATTAAAGAAGATTATTAAATGAATTCAAATTTATTTACAGAAATTATCAAATTAATTTAATTTTAGACACAAATTATTAAATTTATATTGCCATAAATTCTGGGATATTACAATCCTCCCCCCTTAAAAGAATTTCTTCCCTGAAATTTAAAACAAAGGTAATTTAATAATCTATTTACGGATTTTATTTTAAAAAATAGCATATGTTAATCATATGCTAACAACCAAAGCAACCAATTCACATAATCAAAACAAATCTAACTATCCAGAAAAATTCTGAATAGAACTTCCACGAGTTTCCTCGGTACAAATATCGGGATACTCGCTCTGTAGAATCCCAACAATCAATATTATTAAGCTATAGAGCTCCTATTCATCTATATCTACAACTATAAACAAGATATCAGATTACAGACGAGTCTGACTCCACAACCAAACCTCCTGAACTACCAGTCCTACAACCAGAAATAGCTCATACACGTACTCCCTCAGAGATACGTGAAACACTCTGAATCCCAGTTATCCAAACTAGCAATTCAACTCTAGAAAACCAAACACTTATCCTACCAGAACGGAGAAGAAACCCAAAACACCTCAGAGCTAGCTTCCTAGACTTATACCTCCTTGGATCGGAGAAAACTTATTCCAAACCAAATCTTCGACTCCGGAATCCAAATTTCTTTATCTCTTATCTATAGAAACTCTTCGGACAATCCTGGACCACCAACATCCTTCCTGATCAGCTCAACCCTTGCTGATGCCTCTAGAAACAGACTGGATCAATACAATCAAACACAATGATCTCCTCAAGATCAATCCAAAACCAGGAACACAACTCTACTCCTTAAGAACAGAAGATAGAACAAACTTCTCCTTATCCGGAAAAGAAAACAGAAACGCTCCCAGACTGCTTCTACTGCACAACTCTGATCCGAAGTAGAAGAAAAAACGCTGATGAAGAGCACGAGCAAAAACTGGACAACACAGCTCAGAAATTCCTCCGAAACCTGAGCCGCTTCACCAACTTCTATCTCAAGGAACCATCCTTCCATTAGACTGAACCACCGATACCACTCTTGGAATCCAAATCGATAAGAAAACTCGATCTCCAGATGCGGACAAACCTATGACTTCCCAGAAGACAACTGGAAAATCTCCAAGAACCAAGAGAACACTCAACTATCGCAAGTCACTTTTGCGATCAACCCAGCCTAATCCAAAGAAACCGCTCTCTCTACCTATCAGAACAGCTTACGCTTGCCTAGCAATTCACCGAAGAAAAGAATCCATACTGCTGCTTCTGAACTCCACCTTCAGAAAAACAACTCAGCCAGAAAGCTTCCAGCTAGCACAGAACACTCTTAGCTGCGCCGCTAACACCAAAGCCAAAGAATTCTCAATCCAAAGCTCTTCGAGAAACTCGGACCTCAAAGCAAACAGAAAAACCTTGCTGAACCCAGCCACATCACCAAGCAGACTCACTTCCTTACTCTTGTTCCAAAGAAACATCTTCGGAAACATCCATAGTCACCGCGTCTCATCACGCAGCTACCACTTCCTGAGGTATTAAGATACCATCATTCACTTGCTTCTGCCTAACCGACAGATCAAAACTCAACTCCCCAAACTCTGCACTTTAAAGATGAACTCCGAACCTTTACAGGTTACCTTCAGAGATCGATGAAATCCTTACTCCAAACAAAACTCACTCGAGACGGTATTAGGTCTACAATCTCTACAGATTCACTTCCAACCTCATCATTCAAACTCCAACCAATGGTAATCATGTTACACACACCACTACTCCATCTACCTTTATAACTTATATTGGAAAACCTGAACAGGTAACCCAATAAATAGGTAGAAACAATTATCTATATATAAATACAAATACGCTCTCTCAAGATAGACGCCACTCCAGAGACTAGGTATTCGCTCAACCTAGCGCTCTAATACCAAAATGAGACCACCCGACTTTTTCTCCACAAAAAGTCGTATCATCCTTAAGAAAGAAAGGGATAGAAAAGAGAAAAGAAAGAAAAGAAGAAGAAACAACAACAGAATCTCAACTGCGGAACGAATAAATTATATTAATAACATAAATATTACATAGTATACAACAATTATCTGAGTTACACAGACAATACAACACATACTAGACAATTATAAACACCTGTCTAATTATTACAACTCAAACACAATACAGAAATCACACAGAGATACCAACACAGTGGAAAACTATATATCTATACGCAGAAGCCTCCTGCTCCATTGCTCCTCCATAATTCGCAAAGCTAACCTGAATCCCCTGGCTACTCATAAAAATTTGAGTACCCAAGAGTTCAAGAAAAACACAAATAAACTCCGGGTCGGACATGGGTCTGGTGTGAGTAACAGGTTAAAGTTGCTTAACTTTTGAAAAACCTTTGAAACTTAAAGGTATCACATAAGACTTCCCACACATAAACATGGAAAAGTTTTTACCTTACGCTAACCAAAAAATTTGATAGGAAATCTAATGATATTATAATAGGTCTAGGGTTTTCAAGTAAATAAGAAATAGCCGAAATTGTTACATCTATTAAATTCTAGCTACTAGCCACAAAAGTGGGTAATACAATCAAAACCGTTGGCACTTATTGGATTTTGGATTCCATACAATGGCAGGGATACTGGGGTACCGCCCGTCACAGTACGTGGCCTAGATTACCGTACCGAGGAGTACGCTCGCTCCCCTGCAACACAAGACTGGAACCATTCCTTACTGAACAGTTCTGAACAAAACCACCCCGCAGTTGTGATCAACAACCGCACCACAAAGACGAAATAAAGGGACATCTAGACAGGGGTAAATCTCGTCCTACTTGGGCATGACCCACTTAGCCTTGCTGCACCTCCCCTGTTTTAGCCATTCCCAGTTGATGAGGCTTGAGGCTACGATTACCTTTGTAGGACATATCACTTATAATGCTCATCGTCCTCCTGATGATGTTCTGAAAGCATTCAATCCATACAAGTTCGTTCCGGGTTCGAACGAAACCGAAGGCATTATCTCGTTACACTCATTTTGGAATCACCCTCAGAGTTAACGACGATAACCCTTGCACTATGAATCTTCATCTTTACTTGAGATTCACGGCCTACCATTAGGTTGGATCGATGTGGTTTTCGGATATCCAAATATGGAAACCCAATCCCGGTCTCATGGAAATCCAAAACGTGTCTTTTAAGGCCAAGTTGTTTTAGAGTTTAAACAATTCAATTCATTATCTATATACACACAGATAGATTATTCACAACACAATAGATAATCAACATCATCATCACCAACAGATAATTCATATCATCAACACAATGCAACCTATGCATCCGTATCATACAACATTACTCATCTCATGGCTGAGATTACAAACCATACAAGGCAACCAATACCAATCATCAAACATATGCAATGATCTAATGATCACACCATCGATAATTAATTTAAAATGAATTAAATTAATTACATCATCTCTAATTAATTTAAAATGAATTAAATTAATTACTTCATTATTCTAATCCTGCTTAACTTAATCACTAATTGATTACAAATCAATTTAAATAATCATCATCTCATTACTCATTTCAATGAATCATTACTGATTAACAATATTTCTAATTATAATAAGTAATTAGCCTTTGAATTAATTACAAAAGTTAAATTATACTTAACACTATGTAATAATTAACTTTTAATTGCTTAATCAATCAACTAAGTTAATTACATTAATCCTTTATTAATTAATTACTTCATTATTTAATTAATCCTTAATTAATCAATTCTAAATTTCATCATTAATTTTATTAATTAATGATTTCTAATTACATTATTAATTAATCTCTCTATTTAAAATCAATTACATTAAGTAATTAATCTGCAATTATACCACATATATTAATCACCTTGATTAATAACAATCCAGTAATTAACTTCCCTTAATTACTTCATCAATAAATTAGACCTTAATTTATTATCTCAATTAATCCCTTGATTAATTTCAAAGTAATTTAATCTAAACTACTTCCATCATTAAACATATTTAATTACATCCAATAATTATTAATTAATTGCTTCCCTAAGTAATTACAATCCCATTAATTACATAAAGTAATTATTTTCAAATCAACAAGTGTTTAAATTAAGTAAACTTAATTAATTAATTTAAACAAATCACATTAACCAAATTAATTACATTAAGTAATTAATTCATAAATTACTTCCATTAAGTAATTAAACTTAAACAATTTCAAAATGATTATTATTAATTATTTAATCTAATTAATTATTAAAAATTAATCACATTAATTAACTGTTTAAATAACCTTAAGTTAATGGCCTTCATTAACATTTCTTAATTACTTAATTAAGAAATTGACTTAGATTAACCGTTATTAATCACAAATTAATTAATATTTAATTACAACTTAATTAATCTCTAATTATTAATTAATTAAGTGTTAATTACAATCTTAGTTAATCCTTAATCACTTGATTAATAAATCTTAATCATTAATTAAAATTTAATTAACAATCCTTAATTATATATTAATTAACCTTAAATATTAATCTTAAGTCTTTAATTAATCAATTTAAAAATTCTTAATCACTTAATTAACCATCCATATTATTAATTAATTAAATAATTAACTATTCATTTAAATTAACTAAATAATGAATCCAAATTTTTAAAATTCTAATTTACTTTAAGAAAACATTTTTTACTTATATAAAGTATTTAAAAACACTTTGTTTCAAAATTTACTTTAAATTCTACTTTAAATTTCATTTTAAATTCTAAGATTTTAAAATGAATACAATTTTATTTAAACAAGGTTTAAAATAAATTTAAAATCTTTATCTCATATGTTAAAAGAAACATCCACTTTATAAACTAAGTTTTAAAGAATTTAAATCCCAATTCAATTTAAATTCTAATCAATTTAAAAACACACTTAACATTCCAGGTTATTTAAATCAAATTTAAAAATTTACTTTTAATTTCAAATCTGAAATACAGCTTGAATCTTCATTCCAGATTTAAACTTAAATTTTAAAAACTTACGTATATTCTACATCTTCATTTTAAAATTCAAAATTATTTAACCATTTCTTAAATAGTTAAAACAAATTTAAATTTAAAAACTTGTTTTATTTAAAAAGTAACATTCAAATCAAATTCCAGGTTTTTAAAACTGGATTTAAAATTATTTTAAATTTCTATTTCTCAATTTTAAAACTCACAGTTTAAATTCAAAACCAATGTTCTTTTATACTTTAAATGTTGTTAAATTAAATTTAAATTTCAAATTTTAAATTAATTCAAAACTCAGATTCAACTCTTTTGAATTTCATATTCAAATTCAGTTTAAACTTAGTTTAAAATTTCAGTTTATATTTAACTCTACTTTTAGTGTCAAAACCGAAACAGGTTTCTATATTTTTTTAAAAACCAAACTAAAATTTTCAAAATTCAAATTATTACAAAAACCAGAATTCAAACAATTTGAATTCATATTTAGATTCAGGTTTTAAATCCTAAGTTCAAATTTAAGTTTACATTCTAAACTTTACTTCAAATTTCTAAAAACTATAACAGGTTTCTGCATTTTATATAACCTGAAACAAAGCATACTCGAGAAACCCCTATATTAACTTCGAGTTGAAATCCCATCTGCTTCGAGCAGAAACTCAAATCCCCGAAGTCAAATCATGATGCCATCAATCTGTAACCACCATACATTCACCAGCATCACCAATCCCTCTGTGCACATGGACAGCACCTCCGGCCATCGCTGGTCAACTACAAGACCTCCCCACGGTTGTCACTTAGCAACTCCGACCATCCAAACTTCAACCCAAACACCATTTGCTCGAATTCAAGATCGAGACCCAAAATTCCCAATCCTGGAACAAAACAGTACCCACAACCCAAACCTGTCAACGGCCTTGTCCACGCGCCACCGACCATGGTTGACTCTACAACTCTGGCGATGACTTCCTCAAACCACCCTCTACCAATACCCAAAAAATAGTTGAACTCGATCAACTATGCATGTCGAACAGATCACATCTTCCCTAATCCAGAGAACAATGGTTCTAAATTTTAAAACCCAATCACAACATCAAAAACAAATTTCCACTCAATCCAATAGTTTTCCTAACATCTCTGATATCTCCTACTCCTCCAAGTTCAAATCCAACTCAATCGAACACATAAACTAACAGTGCTAACCCAAAAGTGGATTACAGTGAAGATAGAACTGCTCTTTGGATATGGTATTAAAAATGGTAATTCTACTTTTAAAAAACATAATTTTGCATGATGTTTTGATATACAAACCTGAAACATTGAATTATATAAAATTTGAATCCCCATCTATACAAATTGTTACCATGTTATATTATATTTCCAGGCAAAACAAAAGTTTATTTTACTTACAAATTTTAAAACTTTCTCTACGCCCTATCAATCAATTTTAGTTTACATTCTAAATCATAACAAAGATTACAATAGGAGGAAATGGATTTTAAATCAAACAGAGGTTTGAAATTTAGAATACAGAAATATGACAGATAATAAGCATACACCCAGAAATACATTCACATATATGTATTCACAGCAAAATCATATTAAATATTCATTCCTTATTTAAAACATGAAAACAACTTTTACCTATTTAATAATTTTTTAAAAAAAAAATTCAGTTACTCACCTGTTTTTTTTGAAGAGCAGAGCACAAATTTTTTAAAAAGCTTCTGAATCCTTTAAAATCCTTCTTGAATGCTTTAAAAAGCTTCAGTTGTTTGATGTTCTAACATGCATGCAGAGACCACTTTCCAGTTTTTAGAAGAAACGCTGGTTGCTTGCTTCTTGAAAATGAGTTACAGATTAAAGAATGCAGGCTTTGCTTTTCTTGATTTTCTAGATTTTAGAAGAGATGAATGCAGATTGATTGTTGAACAGGTAATGACTTTAAATTTGCTTCCAGCTTTAAAAAATCTCATGCATGCAAGAAGATGTTTTATAGTTTTGCTTTTTGAAGAGGGGAATGCAGATTTGAGGATGAAAAGTTTGATTTTGCAGGCCTTTTTAAAAAAAACAGATTGTTGCATGTGTTTATTTTTTAGAATACTACAAGGATCTTTGCTATGCATGTTGATAATAAGTTACAAAGAATTTTTATTTGAAGATGAACTATGGATTTTGATTTTGAGGATTGTTTCAGCTGAACATTTCTTTGTTTAGGAATGGAAATGAAGAAAGAAAAAGAATGAAAGATTGCATGAGTTTATATAACTATATTTGTGATAAATTAAAATTAAAGAGAAATAAAAATGCAAATTTGACACTTGTCTTAAGTTACAACACTTGTTAATATCCCATGTTTTTAAATTACACATGTTAATTGTGTTCTAAGATACTTACACTTGTCAATTTAAGTAATTAGTATTTTTAAATTAAAGTTCAATGAAAGTTTAACTTAATTAATTAGTTCTTTAACACTTATTTATATGAATAGCTATGTTTTTAAAGTAATAAACCATCATATTTATAAATAAAAACAATATATATAACAATCATTTGAAAATAATATTTCTAATCATTTAAAATAAATTTATAAAAGAGATTGTAACTTAATTGTTATTTAAATGGATAAATGTTTCATTTATTAATTGTATTTTAAATTCATATCTAATTCACAAATCATAATTATAAATCAACATTTAAAAAAAATAAAACAAACATTTTATAACTTAATCTTAATATTCAAACTTAAGTCAAAATACATTTTAAACAAATAAAACATATTTCTTATATATTTAAAACCATATAGTTATTTTATTAAATAGTTTTGAAAAGCTTAATTCAAAAATAAGTCAAAATTTCCCAATCTCAAAATATTATAATTAGAAAATTTGCTACACTAATTAAATTTAAAACCAAACTTATCTATTTAAAATATATATAAATATATATACATATTATAAATAGAAAATAATTTATTAGTTTATTAAAAAAAATTCAATAATTAAACATTTATTAAAGAGGATTATTAAATCAATTCAAATTTATTTACAGAAATTATCAAATTAATTTAATTTTAAACACGGATTATTAAATTTATATTTCCATAAATTCCGGGATATTACATCAAACAACACAACCACGACCACCTAATAGACCAGATACATGTGCACATGCACAGATCATCAGCATCATTCCGACCACCAAAGCCACCGTCGGCAAGTCGCCTACGACTTTACCCTTCAATCCCGACCACCAGATCGGAAGATCGAATACGAAAAACAAAAACGAGCTCAACGAACCCAACCTAGAACGAACCGTCACCCATGATCCTCTTTGTGCCGCCACCTTCGACCACCAGGAGCATCGATACTCCGAACAACTCTTCTCCAAAGGCCCACGCACCTAACCACCTACCTGCGATCAAGACCGAAGCACCCACAATAGAGAAATCGATTCCAACATGTCGGCGAACCCAACAGGGCATAAAACCGTACAATCACCTCACCGGGCCACCACGGCGAAAGATAACCCCTCCAACCATTTTTTTCCTACCACCCTCGATCCACGAACTACCTCCGGCATGAACCCCGACCTCATCGAGCTTCGTGATCACCTGAATTTGACGAACACACCATTTCCATTCAACTCGAGAAATTTATCTCGAATCAAAGCTAAAAATCTTGATTTCTATTTTAAAAATCAAAGTTTTTAAACACGAATCTATTGAAATAACCCAAACTCGAAATTAAAAACATCAATTTTCCATAATTAAAAAGATGACACTGTAATTTCTTATTTCCTTACCCCATACAAACATATTTTATTTAGAGATCATGGCCTAAAAATCATCTAGTTGGATGATTTGAATTTTTGATTCAGGTTTAAAACCTGTATTGTTTTAACAAAGGCATGTTTTTGCCAGTCCCAGTCATAAACACAAAGAATAACACACATATATGCACATAAAATCATTTTTATACAAAATGCAAAACAAAATTCATATCATACTTTAGTGATTCATCACATGCCAATTCAGGATATATCATATCCCAAGAGTTTACTCACCTCCTTTGTTTGAACAGAGCAGGCTTTATTTTTCGAAAATCTGAAAACTGGACTTGATTCTAGATTTAAGATCTTTGAGTTAAACTTGAAAACTGGAAGTTTTTGAATCTGATCTGATCTTTGATTTAGTTTTGAAGTTGAAATCTTGCTTGATGATTTGTAAAGAGTTGCTTTGCTTCCTTTTTTTTCTATTTCCTGATTTGATTTTCTTTTTTTACAGGCTTTTTGTTTAGTTTTTCTCAGGTTAGTATGTTAACAGATTTTTGATTTCTTGTTTTGAAAATGAGAATAGGAAAGAAATAGAGAAGGTAATGTAGAGATATGTTTATAACTTAATTTTATGCTTTTTTAAGATAAAATAAAATTGAATTAAAAAGTGACACTTGTTTAAATAATTTAACATTTGTCATTTATATTAGTTTATCATCTTACATTTGTCAAATTGTAAACATTTAACTTACATGTGTAATTTCCATGAATTAATAAATTTTAAAATGATTTCTATAAAACTTATATATAATTTCAATTAAGTAAATACATTATCTTAATTTATATTAATAAAATCCTTTAAAGAAAATGAAATAAAACAAGTCATATACTAAAAAAATCACATAAAATATATTTTTAAAACCAAATTTATTTTAATATAATTATCTTTTGAATTTCCAATTCAAATTCAAATTCAATTTAAAATCCACTCACACACACATATATATACACACACATTTAACAAACAAATATTTAATTTGTTTGAAAATAATAATTTTGCCAATTTTAAATAATTATATTAGGAGATTATCAAATAAATATTTGTCTAGATATACATATTTATTATCAGATTTATTTGTTCAACTTATGAATCAGTGTTTCAATAATTAAAATCAGATAATTATCCAATTAAATGATGCTCAAAAATACGGTTTATCACATTCCTCCCCTTTTTAAAACTTTTCGTCCTCGAAAAGGAATGAAACCAGAATTTTAATTATATTGCTAATTATCAGTTAAATTATCCTTTAAGCATTTTGAACTCTCATTTCCCATTAATTTAAAACTTTTTAAAACACCTTTAAAATCTACATAATATTGCCAAAATAGCTTTAATAAAATAATTTTTGTAACTCGATGTCTCAACAAGTCCATCCTTGTTGTCATAGAAATTCGGTCATACGTTGATCAGTCGTAGGACTAAAAAGCCCTCGGTCACCGAGCCGACCTCGTCCGCTCGGAAGAACACAAGCCCGGTCAGCCTTTCGAGTGCTACCCCCGCTCCCACAAAGATCACTGCCCAGTCACCGCTCGAGGTTATAAGTACTTAGTAAACCCATTTTCAACATCCATTGGAAATACTTAGAAAACCTTTTTGAAAATATAGAAAACTTTTTTGAAAATAGAGGTAACATCTTTGGTGAGAATGCTCTGGAAATCATCACCCCCTCCATGGCCGTAGTTAACCCAATGGTTACGTTGTCATCCCGAATAAATCCATAGATAACTGTAGGCACTCCGCGCCCCTCGATTACGCCATAGAACCCGCCACAGATCGCAGCTACATCCCGGGTTACGTCACCATCACGGCAAAAATCCATGTAACTGTAGGCATCCGCGCCCTCGATTTTCGCTGCCAAATGAAACTTCACCACTCCCACATAGGTCGCAGACTACATCAATCAAGTCCCAATGTAGCCTTAGGCTCTCACGACCTCTCGACTTTCACTATGTCTCCATAGATCACAGTCTATCGATGTTACATTGCCATCATGGAAAAATCAAACGTAGACCGTTGGCTCTCACAGCATACACGACTTCCACTATGGTCTGTAGGAGATCGTAGTGACATCGAGTTACACTATTGTCACAGGATAACCCAAATGTCTCTGTAGGCATCAACGCCCTCGACTTTCACTACCCATAACACAAAATCCTCAGGAACTTCAATTTTTCCAGACTTCCTCCCAGGATTCAATTTAGAGCCTCCCCCTTAGGGCTCAAGGCAGCACCACCCTGTGGATCTCCTATGAAGTTCATTTTAATGGGAGTGCATTTTTCTCCAGAGCCAATCTCAAAAAACGTTATACTATACACTTATAGTATCTTTCAAATCATAACCTTTTAGATTCACACAAATCTCCTTTACACAAAATCGATATCTCAAATTGATAATTCTAAACTTGGCTTTCCAAATTCCCAAAATTGATTTTTTCTTCTTCCAAAAATCAAAAGCCTTTCCAAAATCCATAGGTTCCAAAACCTTTTTCCCAAAATCATTCTCATAAAACCATATATATATATATAGATATATATACACACACACTCACAACTTATCCTTACCAACTTGATAATAATCTTTGGATCATTTATATAGATTCCCCTTTTAAACTTCAAATGTTTTCAAAAACCCTTTCTTCTGGTTCTAGATTCAACATAGGGGGAGCTTACCATATATAACAAATATATATATATATATATATATATAACTTTACTATGCCAATCAATATTCAAATTTGATTTTCTTTTATAAAGTTACTTACCATATGACTTACTTTTTATAAAGTGAATTTCAAAAGATATCCAACTTCCACCTTTATTCATGTATATTTCTCAAAATATACTTCTCTTTCAAAAATCATTTCTCATTTCTTTCAAAATTTCAATATCAATATTATTCAAGAACGTTGATGTACATATACCATCCATACGCAATATCAAATCTGATCGCTCACTCGATCACACAATTTCACTTCCGAACTAGTATCATCCACCTGACTTCCTAGTGCAGACTCAGGTCTGGTTTCTTGATCAGAAACCGTCATTCTCCTTGCATAGCCTAACTATGATAGAGAATTTCCAAAATCAATAAAAAATCAATATCCAGGGTTCGCAGTCGAAAATCGAGTGAAAAATCCTAACTCGGACCGATATACTATCTCGAAATTATGTGCTCGAATCTGGATCAAATCACTATGCGAATAGAATAATATACATACATCCTACGTATTTATCTTCATTGATTATTAGCTAAATCAATATTCTTTCTATTCACCTTCACTTTGATTCTATTCACTCATCCACAATTGCCCCCAATTTCCATTTGGGTTAACACTTCAATTCTTTATCTCAATTGGTATTCAATTATAGATAGTTTGTGTGACGCCCCACCCTTATACCCACGCTAGCCAAGAACATTACAGTGAATGCTGTCAACTAGCACGGAGAATAAGGCTGTTGAGGAGCGACCATCTGTATAATTGCTTTGTGCGAGTACCGATATACCGGATAAAAATATAACTTTTCATCTCAAGGGGAAATCCGACATACCGACACAAACTCAAAGCTACTACACAGTGGCTATAATTTCTTCGGAAACAAATATAGAAATAAGCATAACATAAATCAGTCACAGACAATTCATATCACACAGGCGGAAATAGATATGAATATTACACATAAAAGTGTATATCAGAGTAGTGGTCAAAAAGATCCACAATAATACAAAAGAATAGCAACACGTGCTATACAAAAGAATACACTTATGAGTCTAAATCTCAAGTGTATACAACCAAATAAACTACTAATCTAAGTAGTTTGCCAAAAGTCGGAATGATGGCCCGATAAGGAGTCAAGCAGAAGCACCTGTAACATCTTGGTCTGACCCGAGTATTATTTAATAAGAAAATAATAAACGGATCAGTCTAGCTATAAATATCAGATGAAGTGATATATAATAAGAGATATGACATAATCGTATAATAATCACAATGCCAAGCTGTGATTAATAAGTAATTGAAAATCAACAAAAGATTAATCAATATCACAATAATCTACTCAAGATAAAAAGGAATGTCATACTCCTGATTTCATTCACCAAACTACAATAAATGACATATATATATATCCATGCCAATCGTAAAAGTTGGTGAAACACAAATTCCAGAAATCAACACACGAAATCCAGAAAATCACAATAAAAAGGATGGTCAATCCCAGAAAAATGAGCCGGAGCTCCTCCAGACAGGGTATAGTCCCCCATTGCGGACATTGAGCCGAAGCTCCTCCTGGTGAGTCAAAAACTCCTCCTGACAGGGTATAGTCCCCCATTGCGGACTTTGAGTCGAAGCTCCTCCTGGTGAACCGAAGTTCCTCATGACAGGGTATAGTCCCCCATTGCGGAATTTGAGCCGATTGCTCCACGAAGTAAATAAACATCGATGCACCTAGAAAGGTACACCCCATGCCTAAAATGGGACGAAACTCAATAAAAATGAGGAACAGTCCTCCACATAGACAAAGAGACATCGCACATTGCTAGTCTAAACCACAAAGATGATCGTCATGATCAAAGAGAAGTGTCAATTACAATAAGCTAGTAAATATATGAGCTTAACTTCATGTCCCATAACCACTAGCTTAACTTAAATATTTACGAACAAATTGTAGATCTCCACTAGAAAATTGTCACAAGAGGTTCAATCGAACAAGTCCAAGAATTAACCGACGAAGTAAACGCAAGCGTTTCATACCACTTGTTTTACTAAGTCGTTTAATTAGATTTCTCATACGAGTGAGGTAAAGGTTTGTATATACTAATAGATTGGAAAACGGTTTTATAAACGAATTTGGTATTAAAATAGTATTGAAATCGTTTGAGGAAAGAGTTTTGATATTTACTACTAGTATAGAAAACCTTTATATTTTTAAAGTGACAAAGCACAAGGGGGATTGTAGAAACAATCAATCACAAAGATCACATTCGAAGATGTGAATAAAATCCAATGAAATCGATAAAGGATCCATCGAAGTGGATATATCTAAAATCCCTAAAAAGAGTCATCAAGGTCATAATAGATGATAACAACAAATAGGATCATCACGAATCGATTTAATTTGGAAATTCAATCCAAAAAGGCAAATTGGACTCAAACAGCAGGTTCAGTCGACTGAACAGAGATTTTCAGTCGACTGACCCTGTACCTGGAAATTTTCCAGGTTCAGGAAACTTTCTGTTTCCAGTTTCAGTCGACTGTGCAGAGTTTTTCAGTCGACCGAATCATGCCTGGAAACTCTCGGGTTTCAGGTTCAGTCGACTGAACAGAGTTTTCAGTCGACTGAATCATGCCTGGGCTGTTTTTCATCCTTATTCAAATGAAGAGCAAATTCTTCCAAAATGCAACCGGACGAACATTGGCTCTAAGGATTTATGCCAATCGACAACCCGGCCCTATATGCTCCTCGGTGGATCGCCAAAAACATGATCAAACATCCATAAAAGGATTTCACACAAATATGACTTAAAAACCCTAAAATTGGAGTATTCACAAAATCAATCCAAGTCAAGAGCAAATGCACATGAATAAGTGTTAGGAATTCATACCCAACAACCAAAGATAATTATAGTCATAGATGTGAGATAAAAATCTCACCTTTGCACTAAAATTTATGAAGATGAAGCTTGAAAGCAATGGCAAGAACAAGCACTCTTCAATCTCAACACTAGAAGCTTGAATCTAAGCTTAAAAGAGAAACATTCCCAAAATTAGGTTTAGGAAATTTCTGAAATTGAAGGGAGAAAGAGTTGGAGAAGAAGAAGAGGAAGCTTACCAATGGGTTCTCATGAACTTTGGAGCAAGGAGATGGATTTGCAAAGCAAGCTAGGGCTTAGGAATTTCTATTTCCCATTCTCTTCCTCCATTTTTGCTTGAGCTTGAGTGTTAGGAAAATAGAAGAGAAGTGAATGAAGAGGAGAGAGTTGGAACTGAGTTAAGTGACTAATTGGCTCGGCCCAACCAAAGCCCTAAGCGGGAAAAAGTAGCAAAAATCAACTTTCTCCAAACATATCGAAGCTTATACTCAAAAAGTTCGCAAATGACATTTTGAACTCAATGGAGGTGGTCTCGAGTCCTAATTCGACCGTATGCAAAAAGTAGGTTTTCGGACTAAAATCCGACGAACGATAAAATATTTAAACAAATATTTAAATATAAAATCGATAAATATGCGGGTTGTTACAGTTTGCACTCTGACCAACTTGTATTAAGAAAATAGCTTGAATTTTTTTAAAGTTGATAAGTAGTTGTAAAATAGATATTAGTTGCAAAATAGTAGTAGAATAGTTAAGTAATTATAAAATAGTCGAATAATTGTAAAATAGTTAGATAGTTGCAAAATAGTTGTAATACAGTAATGCGTTTATAAAACAGTTGTAAAATTGTTGTAAAATAGTTAAACAGTTCTAAAAGTAGTCGTAAAATAAGTATAAGATAGTTTTGGGTTTTAAAAAGAAAAGTTGTATAGTAAATAGGTAGGAAAAATAGATTTAAAAACAGTTATATTAAAATAATTTATTTGGAAAAAATGGTTTAGAGCAAAACTGTTCAATTCCCAATCTCCATTTCCAATCAATTTCCAATTTCAACTTCCATTTAAATTGATTCAATTTCAATTCAATTTAAATTAACTTCAATTCCTATCCTAAATGCAAATCAATTCCCATTTGAAATTAAAACTTATTCAACTTCAATTTCACTTCAAATTAATTCAATTCAAATTTTCCATTTTAATTTTATGCTTATCCATCTTCAATCACAATTCCAATTAATTCAAATCAAATTCATTCTGAATTAATTCTATTCAAATCTCAACTTAAAACCATCCCGAATTTCATAAATTCGAGTTAAATTTTTAAATGTGGATTTAATCCTTTAAATCAAACCAATCTTTATTTTTAAATTAACAACTTAAATCTTTAAAAAATTTAATTCTGAGTCCAAATTTCAAAATTCCATTTTAAACTACCTTTACTTAACTTATTTCAAAGTTCAAATAAGAGATCAAAAAAAAATTTACCTTCAGAATCCAATTTATTACTAAATTTATCTTCCAACTTTGAAACTGGTTCTTAAACAATTTTAGTTTGCAAGTTCATCTTTAATATTTGAATATTTAAGTTCAAAGCAATTTCCCTTTCATAAGTTCAATCTTATTTCTATTTTATTTCAATAATGGATGTACATTACCTCAATCTATTTCTTAATTCAATTAAAATAATCCAATTCATGGTTTCATGGATTACTAATAACAATAAGATGATATTAGGATAAGCCAAAGTAAATAAACATCCAAATTATTTGAAACATTCACCCAAAGCATCCATCAATAACTCTCAAATCCATTTGAGATCACACATAACTCCCATCTCAAATTAACCCATTTAACTTCCCTAATTTAAATTTAAATTTCATCTTGCAATATCCGATTCAGGTTGTTCTTATTTTAATTTTATTCTATTCCTAATTAATTTAATTCAATTTCAAATTTCAATTAATTCATTACAATTTCACCTTTGAATTAATTTCAATTCTATTCTTAATAAATAAAGATAATATTATATTAGATTGTAATACCACAAAATATTCCGTACATTGATAGACTATACACTAGTAGTTCAAACATTACATCCATTTATCCAAAATAAGAGTCTTACAAAAGTCATAAATCTAGATGCCTTCTCTATTACCTAGGGGTTTAGAAAAGAATAGTGCCTTAGTATTCTTACAAGAATCCCTTATATGGACTTCCTTCCAAAGGGCAAAGCCCGAACATACACTTCTCAACAGGGTGTCCCCACTTATAACATTTACCACAAAATGTTTCTACCCTCCCATTAATCTGGATAACCTTCACGCCTCCAGCAGTACGTTCCACAGCCTTATTCTTCTTCTGTCTCTTGGGACAATTCCTAGCGATGTGTCCCGTCTTCTTACAATGATAGCAAATAGTCGTCTCACTCACCGGTTCAAGTGGTTTATGCTTCACCTTTCTCACTTCAGGGCAATGGTTTAGGAAATGTCCTTTTTTATGACACTTAAAGCATAAGATCTCAGAGCGAAACCGTTGGAATGTACCCTTCAATTGCTCCCTTGTTTTACTACACTTGGCAGCGTAATGACACTTATTGAAACATCCGTAGCAGGTGACATTATCATAAGGCTCTGGTCCAGCCCTTTCCTTAACCTTTTTCTCATATTCCTGAATTGCTTCTTCTCAATCCTTACATGCAGCTGCTCTTCGTTCTCTGCGTCTAACCTTCCATTCTTCACACTTATCCATCTGCCTCTAAAACTGGATTAGTGGAACTCTCTAGCCTATATTATACTTAGTAGAATTCCAATCCTATTAAATTTCAATAATCAACAATCAATTTCCTTAATATATTAGAAAAATTATTGCTTTATATATCAAAATATAAGCTTGTATAAAGACAAATTTTAAAACCGTTTTAAAATCTTTATATAAGAAAATTACAAATACGCCCTCATATTAATACACTCAACTCATTCTAGGGTACTATTACCCTAGCCTTAATGAGTAAACCCACCAGAGCCAAGGTTCTCGCTTAACCTTCAGCTCTGATACCAAAATGTAATGACCCGAAATTTTCGACCTCGAAAATTCGACACTAATACGTTCACTGTAGAAGTGCCGAGCAATCGAACGTCGGAAATCGTAGATTTTTATGTTAAGAAGAAAATAGGTAGGAGAAGAATAGGAAAACAAAACATAAAATCTCACATTTCGCAACGGATCAAAATGTAATATCAAATAATAGCATTTATACAAGAAAAGCTGTAATTGTCCGATAATATACAATTCATCAAAGTTACAACCATTTACAAATAAACTGGACAGTTATAATTAACTTTTTCCAGACTACAACCAAATCAATCTCAAATATACATCAGTAAACTCAATACGTTCCTACCATCAGCTCGCTTCCTGAGCCCCAATACGTCCTAACCTGAAAATCTGTAACACTCGGTCTGACCCGAGCATTACATCAAAGTAACACCTGGGTCAGGCTAGAAACCAGCGTGAGTAAAGCTATCTAAAATGAAATACTAATGTATAAAACTTTTCTAAAACCTAGGGTAACTCGTACCTTACTCCGAGTTCTTAACTTGTTATATTCAACACTGTTACCTGGAGATTTGACCAGGCAACTAAGTGCTCGGAATTAACATATTGTTCGGCATTTATGAGTCGTTCGACATCCAGATCCTTCAGCATTAGAGAACGCTCAGCATTCAGGAACGCTCAGCATTTAGGAGCGTCCGACATTAGAAAGTTCTCGGCTTTCAGAGTCGTCTAGCACATATGATTCGTTCGGCACTCAAGTTCGCTTGGCATCTATGGGACGTTCGGCATGCGAGAGTGCTCAGCATGCGAGAGCGTTCGACATTGAGAGATGTTCGGTATTGTATATCATTCGGCATCTATGGGACGTTCGGCATGCGAGAGCGTTCGGCATTGTGAGACGTTCGGTTTTGAATATCGTTCGGCATCTATGGATGTTCGGCATGGCAGGGTCATTCGGCACTCCATACTGCTCGACATCCAATCTTCGTCCGATACAAATACCTCGCCTAACATTCAGGTTGTTCGGGATCACTTCGTTCGGCATGAGAATATCGTTCAGCATTTATGCCTTGCTCGACATTTTGCCATTCGGCCTCTCTGGTTCGGCACACAGAGATCACTCTTTTTAGGCTGAGATACCAAGCTGCTAGGCCCACCAGGAAAGTCCAACCTACCTTCGTCTATAAATAGAGAGGCAGGGGCATAGTGAAATGGACCTTTTTTCAAGAACACCAGGGAGACTCTGCCGCATTCAAGATTCATTCAAGACTTATCTTTTTTCTTAGCAATTGTATTCAATAAAATTGGTATATAGATTGTATCTGTAATCGATTATCGAGAAAAGAAATAAAGATTAACCTAAAAGTGGACGTAGGCAATTACGCCGAACCACTATAAATCTGGTGTTCGTATTTTCTGCATTTAGAATTTGCATATTATCCTCTGTTTAATTTACTTTCTTCATTAATCTCTCTACACAATCGCTCTTAAGGGTGTTAGTGACCAATTCTGGTGCTAACATTTTGGTGCTTTCACCGAGAATCGAATTCTCAAGATGATAGGATCTACTTTGTAGCTACAGGATTGAAAAATCCCCCGAAGGAGATCCAAATTCTTCGCAAGACATCTGTTGATTCTTCTCAGAGTTACAACCGACAACTCTATCATAGGAAGACCACGAACTGGATTAGCCTCTCACACCACAAATGTCAATGAAACTGCTAGTATACAACAGATAAGACCTAGCAATCAACCAGCAGTTCAAGGAACAGGAACCTCCACTCAGAACCAAGCGGAAGTCGTTTCTCAAAAGGAGTTCAACGAATTGATAAGAGAACTCAGGGAAAGTAGAAGGAAAATTGCTGAGAAGATCCAAGCCAATACTAATCTCATGACTCAGCTTGCCCGGCAGCAGCAACAAAATGCTGGAAGTATTCCTACTCCTTATTCTGAATCTGATAGCTCAACCTCAGCTGATGAACCTCCTAGATGTAGACGCCGTAAGGATGAAGCTGCATAAGCAGGTGCCACTGATCGATCCGCCATAGATTAGGCACGTGATGAGACCGGACGCCCGGATCACCAAGACCCAAACCAAGCAGGACATCAACCCGCACGGTCCCGTGAAACGGAACCTAACCTCCCACCTTCCATACAAACTCCAGATTTATCATCCATGATCAGGCGGTTGATGAGAGAGAACCAAGGCCTGACCAACGAAGATTGGGGAGTGTCCAGAAGTCATACTCCCTTCACAAATGTTATCCTACAGGCAGAGTACCACAAGTAATTCAATATGCCGACTATCCCAGCCTACGAAGGGAAGACTGACCCTAGGCAACACGTGATGAGGTACGAATGGATGATGGATTCGGCAAGGGCAAACAACGCAACTAAGTGTAGGTGTTTACCAATCACTCTGTCCGGAATCGCCACTATATGGTTTACTCGGCTTCCTTTGCGATCTATATCCAGCTTCGACGAGTTAGCGATGAAATTTGTTGAACAATTCAGGATACATGCTCCCCGTCCAAAGGACGTAATGTCAAGCATACTTACAGAGGTTTCATGTTGCCGCCACTGAAGTTAGTAATCCTAACGACCACACAATTTTGATGGCAGTAATGCAAGGTGTAGATCCAGACTCAGAGTTTGGAGATTGGTTGGCGGGAAAATCCCCGGCCACAATAGAACGATTCTATTCCGAAGCCCATTAGTTCATACGGAGGGAGGAGGCTCAATGGACGAGACGAGATAAGGCACCAGGGCCTGTTTAGGAAACTGTGAAAAGTAACATCGCCGTGAAGCAGTCCGGCGATAGTTCGGGAAAAGTTCAAGTCAACGTCCAGAACAAGCCTGGGCAGTCCAAAGGATCCGGAGGTGGGAATCCCGGAAAGAAAAGAGAAGCAGGGAAGTGGAAGTCAAGAATTACGACCTACAATGAACACACCCCGTTGAATACTTCTCTTGAAAAAATTTATCTATCTACCTGTAACACCTTTGAATACAGAAAGCCGCGCCCAAAGGAGTCCACTGAAGAACAGAAATGAACAGGGAAGTTCAATCACTTCCATGAGACCCATGGGCACAATACTGAGGACTGTAGACGTCTCCATGACGCCATAGAGAAGTTGATCAGACAGAAAAAACTACAGGAATTTTTTAAAAACCCGTAAGATGGAAGGCAAGGAACGTCAGACCCCGGACGCGGACCGGCTCCACGCCAACCAGAACAACCTGCTCGGACTGTGGGTAGATTGATCATAAACACTATTGTCGGGGGACCTCATCCTGCAGACGAGAATTGGCATGAGATGGAACGATATGCAACCTCCTTGAGGCATGCGGAGTACAAATGTTGTTTGAATGTGGAAGATGTAACTCCCGCAAAACAACAACGCATGATGACTGACGATATAGTGTTTAGGAGTCGAGACGCGAACAAGGTGGAGGCTCCTACTATCGAACGATGGTTATATCTGCAATAATCGGGCTAGCTTAAGTGAAAAGAATCTTTATTGATTGTGGAAGCTCTATCAACATCATCTTCAAGAAGGCCTATGATCAAATGAAGATGGAAACTAAAGATTTGAAACCATGCAAAGCCCGTATCCATGGCTTTAACGGTGCTGCAACCGACGAGATGGGGTATATAGAGCTACCAGTTGAGCTGGGGGTAGGTGAGCATAGGAGAGTGCGAGTCCTACCGTTCATAGTAATGGATGTTGACTCTCCATACAACGTATTTTTGGGACGTCCAGCCCTGTTAGAGTTTAGAGCCGCTCTAGCCCCATGGTGTTTGACATTAAAATTTTCGACAGACAAAGGAGTCGGCGAGTACATGGCGATCAGGCGACTGGTCGCGCATGTTATGTGGCATAGCCGAGAGAAGCTCAGCGGAGAGAAAAGGGGAAGGTTTCGAACAGTTTCGTCCGCATCCTAAAGACTGATGATTGACAAGTAGTGCACGAGCCCTGGCTCGGGCAGCATTCTCGAATTCTTAGAGACATAAATCTGATAGATGATGATGGGGAACCCAGGGAACGAATGCAGCACCGGCTGAGTTGATGATCGGCATCCCAGTCAGCCGGGATGACCCATCACGAGTTCTTAAGATTGGATCGCAACTCGACCCTTCAGTGGCTGAGGATCTTACTGATTTTCTCTGGCGAATCTGGACGTTTTCGCTTGGACACACTCTGATATGTGCAGGATTTCTCCAACAATTGCGAGTCATATGTTGAACATAGACCCGACACACGTTCCTGTAAAATAGAAAAGGAGAGGTATGGACCCAGAGAGGTCTGCGGCTCTCAAAGAGGAGGTGGACAAACTCAAAGCCAATGGGTTCGTTCGCGACGCCCTCTACCCTGAATGGGTATCCAATCCAGTGCTAGTGAAGAAAGAAAATGGAAAGTGGAGGACTTGTGTTGATTACTCCGATCTGAATAAAGCATGCCCGAAGGATAGCTTCCCTTTACCTAGAATCGACCAGCTCGTCGACTCTACCGCCGGACACGAATTACTGTCATTTATGGATGCTTACTCAGGATACAACCAGATCCCGATGCACATTCCAGACCAAGAGCACACGAGTTTTGTCACAAATATGGGGCTATATTGCTATGTAGTAATGCCCTTTGGATTGAAAAATGCGGGAGCAACTTATCAGCGTCTGGTGAATCGAATGTTTAAGGACCAGATCGGTAAGACGATGGAAGTCTATGTGGATGACATGCTCGTGAAGTCACGACAGTCAAACGACCACATCCGAGATTTAGCGGAGATGTTTGACATACTCAAGCATTACGGGATAAAGATCAACCCCTTAAAGTGCTCTTTTGGCGTGGCATCAGGAAAGTTCTTGGGCTTCATTGTGAATGCACGTGGAATTAAAGCTAACCCGGAAAAGATTCAAGCTATTCGAGACATACAAGTGCCCAGAACTATAAAGCAAGTACAAAGCTTGAATGGAAAGGTGGCAGCGCTGAGCTGATTCATATCCAGAGCCACGGATAAGTGCATTCCTTTCTTCGATGTGATAAAGAAGGGAAAAAGGAATTTCCAGTGGACATCCGACTGTGAGGAAGCATTTCGAGCTCTGGTAAGGCATTTGGCGAGCCCCCGGTGCTATCGAAACCAATTGACCATGAAATGCTATATGTATACTTGGCAATATCCCAGCACGCTATCAATATGGCTCTGGTTCGCGAGGAGGACCGAGTTCAAAAGCCAGTATATTATGTCAGTAAACGCTTGGCGGGGGCAGAAAGAAATTATCCCAAGATCGAGAAATTAACTTATTGCTTGGTGATTGCATCACGCAAGCTTCGTCCATACTTCCAGGCACACTCAATCAGTGTTTACACTGATCAACCCTTGCGACAGGTACTCCGACGACCGGAAACTTCCGGGAGGATGCTAAAGTGGAATATCGAGTTAAGTCAATTCGATATTACCTATCTGCCGCAAAATTCCATACAAGGACAAGCACTAGCTGACTTCATTGCTGAATTTACTATGTCAGACGAATCAAACGACCACAATGCCATACCTCCCGTTCGATGGAAGAGGTACACCGATGGGGGATCTAACGACCGTTGTTCGGGGGTTGGCATAGTTCTTGTAACCCCTGAGCATCGATCAGTTTGCTACGCTTTGAAGCTCGAATTCACAGCAACGAATAATGAAGCCGAATATGAACCGTTGATTGCCGGCTTAAGACTTATCAAAAAACTGGGAGTAAAATCAGTTGAAATCTTTAGCGATTCGCAGCTGGTGGTGTACCAAGTGCAAGGAGACTACCAAGCAAGGGGGCAGAGACTTGCCCCATATTTGGTATGAGTTCAGGAGCTGCTAGCGAATCTCGAGTATTATGATATTTCACATGTCCCGTGTGAGCAAAACAGAGCAGCCGATTCATTGGCAAAATTCACAAGCACTGGTGATGCGCAACAGATGGGATTGTTTCCTGTCGAAACCTTACATGTTCTGAGTACAAATATGATGGAGGTAGATTTCGTGTTGGAAACAAAAATCGAAAGGGAGTCATGGATGACCTCATTCAAGCAGTACTTGTTACACAGGGCCGTGCCTGAAAGAAGGAGCGAAAGACGACAAGTCATTCGTAAGTCTTCTCGTTATGTAATGTAGGATGGAATAATGTATCGAAGGGGATTCTCGACCCCATTACTCTGATGCATTGCCCATGATGAGATAAAACGAGTCCTAAAGGAAGTCCATGAAGGTGAATGTGGCGACCATACCGGAGGGCAGACGTTAGCAAAGAAAATCCTCCGCTGTGGATACTATTGGCCAACTGTAAATCGGGATGCGGCAGACTACATGAGAAGATGTGACAAATGTCAGAAGTATGCAAAAATCCCAAGAGCTCCGCCGACGAAACTCACACAAATGGTTAGCCCTTGGCCATTTGCAATGTGGGGAATCGACATAGTCGGTTCCTTGCCTCTATCCAAAGGTGGTGCAAAATACGCAATCGTTGCGGTCGATTAATTTACCAAACGGGAGAAGTAGAACCTTTGGCCACTATCACCACCAAAAAGGTCATTAATTTCGTTGTATGAAATATTATATTCCGTTTTGGCCTTCCACGAACCATCGTTATAGACAGCGGAACTCAGTTTGAAAGCAAAGAGTTCAAAGAGTTTTGCCAAAAATATGGTATTGAGAAAAAGTTTGCAGCAGTTGCTCATCCGAAAGCTAATGGACAAGTGGAGGCCGTAAACAAGATAATCAAATCCATACTGAAAAAACGTTTGGAAAAGGCTAGAGGCAAGGGGGTGGATGAGCTTCCAACAGCACTTTAGGCTTACAGAACCACCCACAAGTCTGCGACTGGCCACACTCCGTTCGCATTAGCATATGGCATGGAAGCTGTCATAGCCGTGGAACTTGAAGTCCCATCACATCGGGTAACTTATTATGACCCTGAGTCAAACCAAGATCTCTTACTGGAATCATTGGACTTCATTGATGAGAAACGCGAAGAAGCTAATTTAAGAGCGGCCGCGTACACGTACCGAGTTGCTCGATATTATAATGAAAAAGTTCGACCGAGAATCTTTGGAGTGGGTGATCTCATTTTGAAACGAGTTTTCCTAGTTCCGTCACACGTGAGCCCCACATGGGAAGGTTCATACGTCATTGAACGGAAGCTTGGAGAAGGAACTTTCAAGCTAGCGACCGTTGCTGGTGTAACACTTCCCTGAGCATGGAATAGTGAACATTTGCGGCACTATTACACTTAGTTCATTTCTATCATATTTTAGTTGCATTTATTTCCAATGAGTTTTTATTCTTAGTTTACGGCATGTGAAAATACAATTTAGCTTATTTTCATTAATAAAGGCTTGAAGCCATTTCCTTTTCCCATGAATTATCGATGTTTCTGTGTATGATAACGCTGTAACAAATGACTAAGAGATACATTACTTTGCCTGGCGTACAAACGCGCATAAATAACTCGAAATCTCCAAGTCCCTGGAGTGCGGGCTGGAGTACTCTAAGTCCCCAGAGTGCGGACTCGAGTATAAACAACTCGAAATCGCCAAGTCCCCGTAGTACGGACTGGAGTACTCTACGTCCCCAGAGTGCGGACTCGAGTATAAATGACTCGAAACCTCCAAGTCCCCTGAGTGCGGACTGGAGTACTCTAAGTCCCCAGATTGAGGACTCGAGTGTAAACGACTTGAGATCTCAAAGTCCTCGAAGTGCGGACTGGAGTACTCTAAGTCCCCAGAGTGCGGACTCGAGTATAAACGACTCGAAACCTCTAAGTCCCCAGAGTGCGGACTGGAGTACTCTAAGTCCCCAAAATGCGGACTCGAGTATAAACGACTCGAAACCTCCAAGTCCCCGTAGTGCGTACTGGAGTACTCTAAGTCCCCAGAGTGCGGACTCGAGTGTAAATGACTCAAGATCTCCAAGTCCTCGGAGTGCCGACTGGAGTACTTTAAGTCCCCAGAGTGCGCACTCGAGTATAAACGACTCGAAACCTCCAAGTCTCCGGAGTGCGGACTGGAGTACTCGAAGTCCCCAGAGTGCGGATTCGAGTATAAACGACTCGAAATCACCAAGTCCCCGGAGTGCGGACTGGAGTACTCTAAGTCCCCAAAATGCGAACTCAAGTATAAACGACTCGAAATCTCCAAGTCTCCGGAGTGCGGACTGGAGTACTCTAAGTCCCCAGAATGCGGACTCAACCATAAACGATTTAAATGACCAAGTCCTCTAATGGCGGAGTGGATATAAATGACTTGAAGTCATCGAGCCTTTGGCACACGCACTAGAAAATATTCTAAGTACCCGGAGCATGGAATAAAAAATGTGCAATTCCAAAAGATTATCAACTTATTTGAAGATGAATCGAGAAGCTTATGTAACTCGCAATAGCTTGGGTTCCGACCATGATTATATAGAAAACCGGACAACAAAAATCTTCCGAAAGGCAAAAAGAGCTAAGTTTTATTTATCAAAAATAAGTTTCTACTACCACTTCTCCGAAGCTCAGAGTCAAAAGTTTATTTATATAAACTACAAAAACAAAAATAATTACATAATCTAAACTAGCTCTTGTTGAACAAGAGCGAAGACTATTTCTTTGACTTCTTCGACTTTTGCCCGATGACTCCTCCCCGGTACGTTTACCCTTGACAGCTTTCTGTGATGGGGGAGTGAAGGCTGAAGAAGTATGAGGAACATCCGTTGGTTTGGACCAAACGGGGAGAATGACCTTCGACGGCTTGTTCAAAGGATCGTCTAGGTCCACAGCTTGAGGTTCGATCTTGATCTTGATCGTCTTTTCCTTCTCTTTCTCAAGCTACTTCTTCATGCTCAGCTCGGATGTCTGCTCAGAGACGCCTGTTATTTCAATTTCATAACTCCCATCGATGGGAGAGGAAGTTTCTGATTTGTCTTCATCAAGCGCTCTGATCACTTGAGCATCTGGACCGGGAGCCTCTCCTGCGTGAGTGGCTTCACTCATTTTTTCCCTCACCTCCTTGGCGACATCGCTCCTCAGAATAGGCTCAAGATCAAAACGGCCTGCACAAAATCACAAAAAGCGAGTATTAGAATGCGATAGCTTTTGGTGAAAAAACGAAAGCTCTTGGAATGTTAAAGCAAAAGAGTTGCCTACCAGGTTCCGGCTGGCTCTCAGCCATCCAGGGGGTCTCACCCTCCGGAATAGGGGACAAAACATGAATGCTAAGGCTGGGGTCCTCCGGGTCATAGCCGATGTGCTATTCAAAAGGATCGAGTATCGGCCAAGTGGCCGGCCGGGTAGGCACACGAGCTGGAGACTCAATCCCGGATGGACCGGCGATAACTTCTTTCTCTTTTGTTGAATGGGAGCCTTTGCAATAAATAGATTTATCCGCTGATAGGTCCGAAGGCTCATTTCCCTTAAGGTATTCTTTTATCAAGGCCCCCTCATCAACCTCCTCAATACCATGTTTGGCCTTCTTGATTTCAATTAAAGTCTTCCATGCCTCGGCCAAAGATTCGAGATAGCCCTCGCCCAGAAAAGTTAAGTCCCGGTGCATGAGGACGCGGGCATTGAATTCGGCAATAAGCGGGTCAAACATGGTTTTGATTTCTTCTCTACCTTCTTCCTTGGCCGCCTCAAGACGAGAGTCGATTTCCGCAGAGGCTATCTTTTTGCCCTCTTCGCGGGCTTCATTCTTCAGTGCCTTAACTTTAGAAAGCTCGCCCTCAAGTTTTGCCTTAAGGAGTCGCGTTGCAACAATCTCGTCGCAATACCATTGCGAATCTTCTTGGGCAGCAACCTTCTCCTCTTGTTCTTTGCAGAGTCGCCCCTCAAGTTCTTTAAACCGGAGACAGAATGCATCCCTCTCTTTTTGCACCGAGTCTTTTTCCAAAGCCAAAGCCCCACAGCGTTGTACCACCTCTTCGAGTTCTTTTTTGTGAGTCGATTCTAGATGAGTTATGGCATCGGCGGTATCCTTGGCGCTCTGCTGGGAGGCCTCAAGTTCAGACTTGTAAGTGGCAATCACTTCGTCCTGAGCTTTAATGATATCTTTGTCGTGGACAGCCTCAAGCTTCAGGCGATCGATCTCATGTTGGCGCTCCATGGAGACTTCTGAAAGTTTTTCAGCCAAATGAACAAATGGTCATGTTGAACATAGACGTCGTTGGTGCAGGAAATGGTGCTCTGTTTAACATCTCCAGGTACATGGTGAATCGCCGGAAGGAACTTCAGACCATCAAAGCTGATCTTTGTATATTTAGCTTTAAGCTCGGCCAGTCTCTCCGGTACTATTGGATTTGTTGCGGTAACAGGAGGAGACGGCTTTGAAAGTTCAGCTCTCCTGTGAGGATCACGGGATTGTCGTGTGGAAGAGGAATCAGAGAGTAGGTCTCGGGGGACATCGGATTGCGACCCCTTATTGTCGTGCTTATCTTTGCTTTGTTCCAAGTGAGAAGAGGGATGTTGGTGGTACTTGGGCTGATAATATGTTTTCTTCCGAGATGATGAGTCCCAAGAATGATAATCCTTAGCGCCATCACCATCTCTGTCTCGGCGTCTCCCGAAACCTGAGTCACGTCCAGGGTGATGGAAAATAGATGATTCGCGGAGGTGATCAATTCCGTGTGTACGCCCCATGTCACCTGCGTAGAATTTAAATAATAACAAATTAGCCAAGAGTAGTGTGAAGACAAAAATTTAAGTGCGAGGCAAAGTGCATGTGTTTGTGTGTGTCCTAATGTTTCCCACCGACGGACCAGTTTCTTTACTAATGAGAGTTTTTTTTCCCAGAGTTTGGGCTTGAATGCCTGCATCTCCTCTGATGGGCGAGTGAAGTTTAAGTGCGTCTGGATCATCGAAATCATAATTAAGTAGATCGTCGGGTATCGAGAGGTTCGAGAGGCCCTTTAAAGAACTTTCTAAACGTTGTGAGGATGCCTCATTCTCTGTCGGAATAAGAGTAACTTTAGAGGTTGCACCAACTTTCTCCCTCCTTATCTTGTTTGTCAGTTTCTTTTTCCTCTTCGAATGGGAGGATGACATTTGGATGTTATGAACTTCAACTAGTGGGTCCTGAGTAGGCCCAACGTTCTCATCTTGTGCTTCGGGTGTTTCATTTTCTTTGATTTCTCCTTCTTCTAGTGCGCTAGGAGCGTTGCGTGCTGAAGACCCAGCTTGTTTTTTCCCTTTACCGGAGGCGGGCCTGGGTATGGAAACGCCCTGAGAAAGGCTTATCCGATGGCCTTCTGTTAACAGTCCAAACCTCGAAAGTGACTCATTTGAAATGAGAGTTCGGATGTCCCATTCGTCGGCAGGAAGGGCTCTAATGACTTCGACAGCTTTAGAATACCCGCGTCCGTCAAGACGAGGCTTGGTACCTGAAAAATGGAAAAAAGAGTTAGAAGAGGCACGACCTTGACCAAGCATGAATATCGATCCAAAGAAAAGACTTACTTCCTTCCACCCATCTCCTTGCGAAACCAGAAGGGCAACGCACATAAAACCATTCCTGTTTGTACAGGGCGAACTTGCTGCATGCCCCAGTTAAGATTTGACATTTGTGGTGCGGCTAGAGAAACATGAAAGAGGGGCTATCTCTCCGCTTCTTGATCATATATATATATATATATATATATATATATATATATATATCTGATGTTACCCGGGGTTGGAGGGCTTGAGAGGACAGTCATGAAAAGGATGTAGGTACCGTAGATGAAGGCGCGGCCGTTCGGGGAGCAATTGTGACGTAGCAATGTCGATGTATTGCAGCACGTCTCGAAGAAATAAGTTAAACGGTGGCACACTGCCGACCCAACACATAATCTTATTACAAGTTGTATGTCCAACTGGGGGCAGGTGTGGACGATTGTGTCCCCATGGAACTAATACGTCGTCGTAGGGGAGTCCGTGGACGGAGCCTATCCGACGGAGTTCACTTTCATTGATCTTCGAAGCCTATGAATCGACCGGGTTGTCTAAGAAAATTGATGCCTCCAGGGCGTCGAGAGCTAAGTTATGAGCAGGGGAAGTCAATCGGTTTGAAGTAGCTGCGACTCCTTGTTTGGAAGACGGCCCAAGTCTATTTGAGATCGTGGGGGAGCTAGATTTCTTAGACATCTTTGATAGAAATTGAATCTAGTAGGGTGCCTGTTTGAAATATACTTGAAAACAATCGGCGTTAGACTTAACAATACAAGTATTCCCCCCGTGTGGTATGTGGACTAGTGTGATAATTAAAGAAAAAGCACTGAGAAATTGAAAGTCACGAAGTTAATGGTATAAAGTTGTGCTTCAAATCGTCGCCTTCGAAGACCGTCATCGCTGACCGTCTCCAATAACCCACCCTATGGTGTTTACAGTTTCGGACTCAAACATTGGCGTTGAATGTTAGAAGAAATTATTCGTTTTTGTCGATTTAGGTTCAGGCTTGTGACTACTGAAACTAGAAAGTTATCAATCCAGATCAGTTCGATATGCTAGTTTACTTAGGTCCTTGTCCTTGTTTTTGTCATAAGATTAGGCAAAGTAAATGTTGATCGGCCTAAGTATCGTTCGGCCCAAACTATTGGTCGGCCTAATTATCGTTCAACCTAAACCTTGGTCAGCCTAATTATCGTTCAACCTAAACCTTGATTGGCCTAAGTATCGTTTGGCCAAACTATCGTTCGGCATTCATGACCGTCCGGCCTACGCGCTGTTCGGCAGAAATACCATTCGGCATCCTATCCAACTCGTACTTCCTCCTTGTTTTTCCACTCCACTGCTCAGCATGTGGAGAATCATGCCGAGCCGAGGTTACGGTGAGCCCCAACAATCGGCACCTCGCCCTTAACAACGGTCCTATCTTTCTCCTCCATCCATACCGAACGACGTGGTCAAGTCGTTCGGCAAATCATGCCGGGCCAAGTTGTTTGGCATTCTAGCCAATTTCTGTTCTTCCTCTACTCTTCCCTCCAATCTCGTTCGGGATGGGAGAGCCACACCAAACCACAATATATCATCCATCAACAACCTTATGAACTTTTCTCTGACCACTTCCCCTCTTTTCTCTACGTCGTCTAGCCCTAGAACATGCCATATTCGAAGTTCGATCCTTTCATCCACGAAATACCTATTGGCCACGGTTCTATGTTACGAGTTTAAGCCTCGTATTAAAACTTTTAGTCAGGAAAAGAAGTTAAATAGAAGGGATCGATACCTAGCAAATAGATTGAAGCTCGGGAGAATTCTGGAATTAAGGGCACGGCTTTGATTAATTCCGAGTGACTCGGAAAAAGGGTGATGCAGGGTATGAAGTTCGAGGAAAGAAGGGTAGTCAAATTCTTGGAGTTTGACGAGATTCGTGAGTACGGGATAACGGAGGTAAAAAGTGAAAAGAGAAGAAGATGGAAAATGCTGACCTTTATAGGGAAGAAGAAGAAGTCGAAGCGACAATGACTGGTAGAACCGGTCAACGCAACATCGTTCGGCATCGGCTTTTAATTCGTTCGGCATACATGGAACGTTCGGCTTCGGCTATACCGTTTGGCATTTGCATGATGCTCGGCACACATCACCTCAACTAGTGATTAAGGGAAGTCACCACCGAGAAAACTAAACCACATCTCGAAGCAAAACACAGTGGACATGTGCTTCAAAGCGCACCACGTTCGACCACGTGATGCATTTTTGGGGGGGGGGGGGGGGGGCAAGTGTTACCTGGAGATTTGACCAGGCAACTAAGTACTTGGCATTAACATACTATTCGGCATTTTTGAGTCGTTCGGCATCCGGATCATTCGGCATTAGAGAACGCATGGCATTCAGGAGCGCTCGGCAGTTAGAAGCGTCCGGCATTAGAAAGTGCTCGGCTTCCAGAGTCGCCCGGCACATATGATTCGTTCGGCACTCAAGTTCGCTCGGCATCTATGGGATGTTTGGCATGCGAGAGTGCTCGGCATACGAGAGCATTCGGCATTGAGAGACGTTCGGTATTGTATATCGTTCGACATCTATTGGACGTTTGGCATGCGAGAGTGCTCGGCATGCGAGAACATTCGACATTGAGAGACATTCGGTATTGAATATTGTTCGGCATCTATGGATGTTCAGCATGGCAGGGTTATTCGGCACTCCATACTGCTCGGCATCCAATCTTCGTTCGGCATAAATACCTCGTCCGGTATTCAGGTCGTTCGACATCACTTCGTTCGGCATGAGAATATCGTTCGGCATTTATGCCTTGCTCGGCATTTTTCCGTTCGGCCTCTCTGGTTCGGCACACAGAGATCGCTCTTTTTAGGCTGAGATACCAAGCTGCTAGGCCCACCAGGAAAGTCCAACCTACCTTCGTCTATAAATAGAGAGGCAGGGGCACAGTGAAATGGACATTTTTTCAAGAACACCGGGGAGACTCTGCCGCATTCAAGATTCATTCAAGACTTATCTTTTTGCGTAGAAATTGTATTCAATAAATTTGGTATACGGATTGTATTTGTAATCAATTATCGAGAAAAGCAATAAAGATTAACCTAAAAGTGGACGTAAGCAATTACGCCGAACCACTATAAATCTGGTGTTCGTATTTTCTGCATTTAAAATATGCATATTATCCTCTGTTTAATTGACTTTCTTCATTAATCTCTCTAGACAATCTCTCTTAAGGGTGTTAGTGACCAATTCTGGTGCTAACAAACACTTATTTCACCAATCAATCCTTGAGTACCCTTACTTAGTTTCAATGGTCCAGTTTACTTAAATTATTCAATTCCAGCCTATTAATTTCACATATCAAAACTATAAAGAATTATTGTAGATTCCAAATCAAAGTGGTTTCGGGTATTTACTGATAGTCGACCCCGGTCTCTTCGATTCCAATGTTATTCTTTAATCCAAGTTATTTAAGTGAAAACAATTCAATTTATATTTAGAGTAACATATTCACATAGCGATTCCATTACAGATAGATAATCCATATTATCATAGTTCAGCCCAAACATATCATCTCACCTAGCATCACAAATCACATATCAGGGATATCAAATAATCCAAGGCATTCAATATCATTCAATCCGCCATAAGCAAGATTAATTAGTCATACCATTTCTAATTAATAAATTAAATTAATTACTTCAACCACTTTTAATCCTGATTACTGAACATTAATTAATTACAAATCAATTAATTAATCATCCTTTAATTATTATCTTTAATTACATTAAATAATCAGCCTTATATTAATTACAAAATTTAATTAACCTTCAACCATTCACATTAATTAACCTTTAATTACTCTCATAAATAAATTAATAATAATTTATTACACTGATCCATAATTAATTACTCTAGTTAATTATTCTATAATCACTTACATTGATTAATTATCCTTAATTAATCACATTCATTAATTAACCAACCCTTTAATTAATTAATCAATCCTTTTAACTAATTACACTAGGTAATTAATCTTTAACTACTTCCATTAAGTAATTATCATTTAATAAATCACATTTAGTAATTACCCATTAGTTATCCTTCTTAATTAAGTAATTATTCTTGACTAATCACCTAAATTAACTATCCTTGATTTATCACTTTAATTTACCTAAAAAAATCCATTATCTTAATTAATTTCTTAGTCATTATTAAATATTGTTTGAAAATCACATAGAAATATAATAAAATAATTAGCTTATTATATAACTATTTTAAACCAAACAATTTAAATTCAAAAGCATTTGATTTATAATTTTACACTTGAAACTCGTTCAAATATTTAACCTTAAAACCTTGCTAACATTACTTTACTTTGAAAAACTTCATTACTTTACTTTTTAAAACTTGTAAAACCATCTACTTACAACTATACTCAATCACTTCGGTACAGGCCTGAACCAAAACTCCAAAACACGAGATAAAACCCGATCCCCTCTCTTCTTTCCCTTCCTTCATCATGCTCCCTTACGAAAACTCAAGACCGACTCGAAGAAAAACATCAAGGCACCCGAAGCTCAAACAACACAACCATGACCACCTGATACACGGGATACATGTGCACATGCACAGATCGTCGGCATCGTTTCAACCACCAAAGCCATCGTTGGCAAGTCACCTACAACCTTACCCTTCAATCCCGACCACCAGATTGAAAGATTGAATGCGAAAAACAAAAATGAGCTCAATGAACCCAACCTGGAACGAACCATCATCCAAGATCCTCTCTGTGCTGCCACCTCTGGCCACTACGAGCATCGATACTTAGACCAACTCTTCTCCGAAGGCCCATGAACCAAACCACCTACCTACGATCAAGCCTGAGTGATGCAGCGGATTAATCAAAAATAAACTTCAATCGGTGAAAGTAGCAATCGGTGGATTGATGAATACCAAAATGCCCAATTCGTTGATCCGAAGATACCGAATTCTAGCTATCTCAAACACGTTGATAGCGCACTATACCGTGTTCAAAGATCTACGATTCTTCGTACGTTGATCTAGCGCACTAGATACCGTGAATCGGCTTCTAAGATCGTTGAATCGAGCGCACTCGATTAACCGAAAGAGGAGATAGGAGATTACACTCAACTACCAATTTTAGAAGAAAGCACACAGCAATCAACAAGAAATTTTATTCCAAAATCAACCAACCTTCAAATGTATAACTCACGCGTATTTATAGAGTTTTGACCCTGACCCTTAAGTCGCATACGACTTACGACCCACCTTAAGTCGGCACCGACTTAACACAAAGCGACTCAACCCCTTTACAACAGAACACAATGCAAACGACTTAGGTAAGGTCGTTACCGACCTAACATACCACATACAGCTATGGACACGACTCACGACTTATCATATGTACAACACAGCATAATGAAACGACTCAACAATTGACCCTGCATGGCCGACCTAACGACCTACGACTCAAAGAAAAAAACATATTACAACAACACACACATAAGTCGGTGACGACCTATAATACCACACGGCTTAAAGACACAGACGACTCAAGACTCATACGACTTAAGCAACACGAGCTCCCTGCGGCATATCTCCTCAACGACTTAAATAGGTCGGCTTATTATGAGTCGTAACTCGTTGACTAGGCTCATATACAACACATATTCCTTTAGGTCGCTACCTACCTAAGACCTTAGGTCGTGACTCGTTAGATTTAGGTCGTTAACTCGGCACCATTTTTCCTCTGGTATCATGTTAGCTCGGAGGCGACTCGGTCCTTCTTCATTAACTCGTAAGCCTTCCCCCCGTGACTCCTTAAGTCGGAAACGACTTATATTAACTCGTATGCTTTTCCCCCGTGACTCCTTGAATCGTGGATGATCCTCATTGAGTCGTAGACGACCCGAAAGTCCTTCCTTAGGTCGCGGCCGACCTAGCCCTGCTTCCTTAAGTCGTGGACGACCCAAGCCCTCCTTAAGTCGTGTACGACTTACTCCTTTGACTTGAGCTGCATCATCCTCCCGTGGTTGAGAAAAATTCGCCCTCGAATTTGTAATTTCTTCCGTACCAGATTGTTCGTCTCCATAATATGGCACAAGATGCTTAACATTGAATACGTCAGCAGTGTATACATCCTCCGGTTGCTTCAACTTATAAGCATTCTCATTGATTCGTTTCACAACTTCGACCGGGCCAATTTTTCTGGCTTTCAACTTGTTATAAGCGCCTACTGGAAAACGATCTTTTGTTAACACAGCATATACCAAATCACCTTCGTTAAATTCAACATTTCGTCGCTTCAAGTCTGCAAATTTCTTATATTTCTCATTTGACTTTTCCAATCGTTCCCGAACGATCTTATGACATTCAGTTAATTCATCAACAAAATCAACAGCTCGTTTAACTGTCCCCTTGGTTGTGGTACTACCGTTAAGTCCAATGGTCCCCTGGGTAAACTTGAATATACAATCTGAAATGGACTGAATCCCGTACTACGATTCACTGCGTGATTATGAGCAAACTCTGCCTGGCATAACTTCATGTCCCAACTCTTTAGATTATCTTGCACAAGACATCGCAACAAATTTCCCAATGATCTGTTAACAACTTCTGTCTGCCCATCAGTTTGCGGATGATAAGCACTACTAAATTTCAACTTCGTTCCCACCATCTTCCACAAACTTAACCAAAAATGGCTTAAAAATCTAGTATCCCTATCCGACACAATAGATTCTGGCAACCCATGTAAACGATAGATTTCTTTAAAGAACAACTGAGCAACACGAACAACATCCGCCGTCTTCTTACAAGCAATAAAATGTGCCATTTTCGAAAATCTATCCACCACAACAAATATAGAATCATTTCCCCTTTGAGTTCTCGGCAAACCCAAAATGAAATCCATGCTGATATCAACCCATGCTTTAGATGGTACAGGTAACGGCATATACAATCCTGCATTGGTCGTAGTTCCCTTCGAAACCTGACATATATGACATCTTTCCACAAACCTTTCAACCTCTTTCCTCATCGACGGCCAAAAGTAAGATTGAGAAATCAAATGCAACGTACGATCACGGCCCACATGTCCTTCCTCATGCAACTCTTTGATAATCTTCAATCTCAAACTGCTCTCTGGAATACATAATCGATTTCCTTTAAATAAGAATCCATCAACCAACATAAATTCATCAGTATCTCCATCCTTAACTTTCTCAACAAACTTTGCAAAGTAAGGATCTTCGTCAATCAACTCTGGCAATAATTCAAACCCTCTCACCTCAACTTTCATTGTAGTCAACAAATGACTCCTCCTACTCAAAGCATCAGCTACACGATTCGTTACCCCAGATTTGTGCTTAACAACAAAAGTAAATTGTTGCAAATAAGCAATCCATGATGCATGTCTCGCTGAAATCTTATCCTGCCCCTGCAAATGCTTCAACGCCTCATGATCAGTGTAAAGAACAAACTCTTTCTGAAATAGATAATGCCTCCAATGTTTAACCGCTTGCACAACAGCATAAAACTCAACATCGTATGTACTATATCTCATCTTTGCCCCTGATAACTTCTCACTGAAATAAGCAACTGGCCTCCCACTCTGACTCAACAATCCTCCAATCCCAACCTTTGATGCATCAGTGTGTAGCTCAAATAACAACTGAAAATCTAGTAATACAAGAATTGGTGCTGTCGTCAAAAGTTCTTTGATTCGTTCGAAAGCAACCCACGCTTCCTCTGTCCAAGAAAATTGTTTCCCCTTCATGCAATCAGTAACTGGTGCCATCACGCTACTGAAGTGTGGAATAAACCTTCGGTAGAATGATGTCAATCCATGAAAACTTCTAACTTCAGTGATTGTTCTCGGCTGTGGCCAATTTCTAATAGCTTCAACTTTACTCTGGTCCACCTGGATTCCCTTCTCAGATACAACATATCCCAAAAATAATACACTTCGAGTCATGAACACACATTTCTTCGTAGCTGCATAAAATTGTTCCTCACGAAGAATAATTAACACCTTTCTCAAATGCTCTACATGCTCCTCTGTGCTCGCACTATAGATTAGAATATCATCAAAGTAAACTACAACAAACTTCCCAATGTATGGTCTGAAAATTTGATTCATCACCCGCATAAATGTACTTGGTGCATTCGATAGACCAAACGGCATAACCAGCCATTCATATAAACCTTCCCTCGTCTTGAATGCGGTCTTCCATTCGTCTCCCGGTCTAATTCGAATCTAATGATAACCACTCTTTAAATCAATCTTCGAAAAGATAGTAGCCCCACTCAACTGATCTAGCAAGTCATCCAACCTCGGCATAGGAAATCTGTAGCGAACAGTAATCTTATTCAAAGCTCGACTATCGGTACACATTCTCCATGTTCCAACCTTCTTCGGCACCAACAATGCTGGTACTGCACAAGGACTCAAGCTTTCCTTAACACGTCCCTATTCTAAAAACTCTTCCACTTGCCTTCGGAACTCCTCATGTTCCTTCGGACTCATTCGATAATGTGGTCTATGCGGTAATACTACTCCTGGAACAAGATCGATTTGATGTTGAATGCCTCTCAGTGGCGGTAACTGCTTAGGCAACTCCTCTGGAAATACGTCTTCAAATTCTTTCAAAACTGGCTTTGCTTCTTCTGGAATCTCAACCTCTTCATGACTCTCTCGTCCAATCAACAAATAGACTTCAGGCTCCTCTTCAACTTCCTTAACAAACTCCTTCAAAGTCAACAGAGTTTTCAATTCCTCAATCTCCTCCAGCTTGCTCTCCTTCTGTTGCTGCTTCTTGGGAACTAAAGTGATTTTAGTACCTTCAAACATGAAACTATAGCTATTAGCACGACCATCATATTGTACTGCTCTATCAAACTGCCATGGTCTGCCCAAAAACAGATGACACACATCCATGTCTACCACGTCACACCAAATTTCGTCTTTGTACTTCTTCCCAATAGAAAAATTAACACAAGCTCTTCGACACACCTTCACTTCACCTCCCTTCCTTAACCATGCTAACTTGTACGGTTTAGGATGCTTCTCAGTTTTCAAGTTCAACTTCCTTACTGCTTCTATAGAAATAATATTGTCGCAGCTTCCAGCATCAATAACGAACTTGCAAACCTTTCCCAAAATAGTACATGTAGACTGAAAAATATTGCTCCTCAACCAACTAGATTCCTCTTCTTGCTTTGGTGTAAGACATGACCTCCTCATCATAAGATTACAACCTTCATCCCCGGACAATAAGTCTTCCTCCTCAACATAAGGTGCATTTGAACATTCTGCCTCCTCACCATCATCCTCAATCTCAGCAACCATTGCTCTCTTCTTCGGCTTCGGACATTCATTGCTTTTATGACCCAACTCCTGACAATTAGAACATTTGAAACCACTGCTAACCTTCGCCTTCTCAGCCTCCTTCACCATTGGTTTTGTAACAGGTTTAGGAACATTAGAACTTCCACTAACACCCTTCGCTTGATTATTGGAATTAGTAAACACACCACCTCCACGCCTTCCTTGCTTCTCCCAAGCCAACGCTTTCTGATGTGCCTCTGCTCCTGATCTAGGATCAAACATATTAACCATATCCTGGATCTGCATTCGTAACCCTCCAATGAATCTAGCAGTTAGCTGTTCTTCCATTTCCATAATATCATTCCTGGCAATGAGTTGGTAAAATTCATCAGCATAATCACTAACAGACTTCGTCCCTTGCCTCAGATTCTGCAACCTCTGGTACATAAGTGATTGATAGTTGTACGGTAAGAAAGTAGCTCTCGTCAACTTCTTCATCTTCTCCCATGATTTAATCTTTGACTTTCCCATTCTCTCCCTTATAAGTTTAGTTTGTTGCCACCACGCCAAAGCTCTCCCCCTCAACCTAGTAGCAACTAACTTCACTCGACGATTCTCCGAAACTTCCTTGAAATTAAAGATCTCTTCAACATTGGACACCCAATCAAGAAATTCTTCAGCTACCATTCCACCTTTAAATTCAGGAATTTCCATCTTCATACCCGATTCCCATCGACGATCTTCATCCACATCTCGATATGAATTTCGAACTTGGTCTCGATCTCGATAATGAATGCTAGCTGTATCACCCTCTTCATCAAAATCAAAAGTACGCGTACATCGATCTCGACCATTATCATCCCTTTGTTCATGCATGCTTCTTCTACTATGTCTCTCTTCATCTCTATATGCCTCATTGTCAAATTCACGTTGACTTCTTCTCTCTTCATGTCCATAGTCATGATGATATCTCCGTGATGAAATTGATGTTTCTCTTCTATCTCTAAAAGATTGCAGTGATACCCTCCTCGCTTCCGTAACCAATGGCGAAACTCGGTTTCCTCCATGGTTCGAGTTTGGTGATCTCCTCCTTTGAGTTTGATTCAAATCATTCATCAACTTCTCTAACTTTCCAATGCCTTCATCAAATTTCTCATTAATACGTTGCTCCATAAGCTCGGCTTCTTCTCTTCTATACAAAGCTTCAACGTTTTGATGACGGTTAGCTCTCCTTGATGGCATGATTGAAAACTTCTCACAAACTCAAACACTTCACAACTTTAAACTTCAAAAAGACTTCAAAACTCTCGAACACAAGCCAAACAATGCACGGCTTAACACCACTAGCTCGCACAAAACTCCTTGGCTCGGCTATACCACTACACGACTTCAAACAATGATACCAAAAACTGATGCTCGGCCTACAAACACTTCAAACACCTTTGAACTCTAGATCCAAAATGAAATGGATAAAAATCTTCAAACTCGTTGTAGCTTCAATATGAACACGATGAACAACAACTTCAAACTTCAAAAAAATTGGCTCCAAGTCTCGGCTTAGCTATGATTGGCTAAGTCTAGCTCTGATACCAAACTGACGCAGCGGATTAATCAAAAATAAACTTCAATCGGTGAAAGTAGCAATCGGTGGATTGATGAATACCAAAATGCCCAATTCGTTGATCCGAAGATACCGAATTCTAGCTATCTCAAACACGTTGATAGCGCACTATACCGTGTTCAAAGATCTTCGATTCTTCGTATGTTGATCGAGCGCACTAGATACCGTGAATCGGCTTCTACGATCGTTGAATCGAGCGCACTCGATTAACCGAAAGAGGAGATAGGAGATTACACTCAACTACCAATTTTAGAAGAAAGCACACAGCAATCAACAAGAAATTTTATTCCAAAGTCAACCAACCTTCAAATGTACAACTCACGCGTATTTATAGAGTTTTGACCCTGACCCTTAAGTCGCATACGACTTACGACCCACCTTAAGTCGGCACCGACTTAACACAAAGCGACTCAACCCCTTTACAACAGAACACAATGCAAACGACTTAGGCAAGGTCGTTACCGACCTAGCATACCACATACAGCTATGGACACGACTCACGACTTATCATATGTACAACACAGGACAATGAAACGACTCAACAATTGACCCTGCATGGCCGACCTACGACTCAAAAAAAAACATATTACAACAACACACACATAAGTCGATGACGACCTATAATACCACACGGCTTAAAGACACATACGACTCAAGACTCATACGACTTAAGCAACACGAGCTCCCTTCGGCATATCTCCTCAACGACTTAAATAGGTCGGCTTATTATGAGTCGTAACTCGTTGACTCGGCTCATATACAACACATATTCCTTTAGGTCGCTGCCGACCTAAGACCTTAGGTCATGACTCGTTAGATTTAGGTCGTTAACTCGGCACCATTTTTCCTCTGGTATCATGTTAGCTCGGAGGCGACTCAGTCCTTCTTCATTAACTCGTAAGCCTTCCCCCCGTGACTCCTTAAGTCGAAAACGACTTATATTAACTCGTATGCTTTTCCCCCGTGACTCCTTGAGTCGTGGATGATCCTCATTGAGTCATAGACGACCCGAAAGTCCTTCCTTAGATCGCGGCCGACCTAGCCCTGCTTCCTTAAGTCGTGGACGACCCAAGCCCTCCTTGAGTCGTGTACGACTTACTCCTTTGACTTGAGCTCCATCACTGAGGCACCCACGTCAGAGGAATCGATTCCAACATGCCGACGAACCCAATAGGGCTTAAAACCCTACAATCACCTTGCCGCGCCACCACAGCAAAAGATAACGCTTCCGACCATTTTTCCTACCACCCTCGATCCACGAACTACCTCTAGCATGAACTTCGACCTCACCATGCTTCGCGATCGCCTGAATTTGACGAACACACTATTTCTGTTCAACTCGAGAAATCTATCTCAAATCAGAGCTAAAAATCTTGATTTCAATTTTAGAAATCAAAATTTTTAAACACGAATCTACTGAATAGCCCAAACTCGAAATTAAAAACATCAATTTTCTAGATGTGAAAAGATGTCACTGTAATTTCTTATTTCTCGGCTATTTACAAACTATTTTTACTTAAATTATATTTTTTAAAATGATATTACCCCATGAAACATATTTTATTTAGAGATCAAGGCCTAAAAATCATCAAGTTGGATGATTTGAATTTTTGAAACGTTTAAAACCTGCAGTGTTTGAACAGAGGCATGTTTTTGCCAGTTCTAGTCATGAACACAGATAATAACACACACATATATACATAAAATCATTGTTAAACAACATGCACAACAAAATTCATATCATTCTTCAATGATTCATCACATGCCAATTCAAGATATATCAGATCCTAAGAATTTACTCACCTCTTTTGTTTGAATAGAGCATATTTTTTTTGAAAATCTGAAAGCTGGACTTGATTCTAGATTTTAGATCTTTGAGTTAAACTTAAAAACAGGAAGTTTTTGAATCGGATCTGATCTTTGATTTAGTTTTGAAGTTGAAATCATGCTTGATGATTTGTAAAGAGTTGTTTTGCTTCCTTCTTTTTTTTCTATTTCTTGATTTGATTTTCTCCTTTTACAGGCTTGTTGTTTAGTTTTTCTCAGATTAGTATGTTAATAGATTTTTGATTTCTTGTTTTGGAAATGAGAATAGGAATGAAATAGAGAAGGTAATGTAGAGATATATTTATAACTTAATTTTATGATTTTTTTAAAATAAAAGAAAACAAAATTAAAAAGTGACACTTGTTTAAATAATCTAACATTTGTCATTTACATTAGTTTATCATCTTACATTTGTTAAATTGTAAACATTTAACTTACGTGTGTAATTTCCATGAATTAATAAATTTTAAAATGATTTTATAAAACTTATATATATTTTCTATTAAGAAAATACATTATCTGAATTTATATTAATAAAATCCTTAAAAGAAAATAAAATAAAACAAATCATATACTAATAAAAAATAACATAAAATATATTTTTAAAACCAAATTTGTTTTAAGATAATTATCTTTTGAATTTCCAATTCAAATTCAAATTCAATTTAAAATCCACACACACATATATATGTACATTTAACAAACACATATTTAATTTGTTTGAAAATAATAATTTTGCCAATTTTAAATAATTGTATTAAGAAATTATCAATTAAATATTTATCCAGATATACATATTTATTATCAGATTTATTTGTTCAACTTATGAATTAGTGTTTCAATAGTTAAAATTAGATAATTATCCAATTAATTGATGCTCAAAAATTCGGGTTATCACATATTGTGATATATGTTGTTATCATATGATATATGATATTTTGGATTCGTGATTGATGTATGTATATACAGTTTCTGTTTTGTAAAGATCATTGAAATGATATAATATGTTTTCTGCTGCGATGTGAGATTTTGTATTGTCCGATTTTGTTTTCTCTTCTCTCTTTCTTCTCTTCTCTTCTCCTCTCTTCTTTTCTTTCTCCTGACTTTCCGTCAGTCTATGCTTTTTAGGTCGGAATTGTGTGGTTTATTGTCGATTCAAAGGGTACGGATTTACGGGTCGTCACACATTGTATAAGAGCTTAGATTTTGTATATTCCTAGGCTTTGATATGCACTTAGTATAGATAAAGATAGTAGCACCCTGGATTGAGTTGAGTGTATTATATATATGAGCGCATATTTGTTAGTGATATAAAACGTTTTATATTATGCTTACTTATCTGTTAAGATGTTTGTGAATTCTGGTCGGTATGTGAAACGCCATGTTATCGATAGGATTTCTAAACACTTAAATGCGGCAAGTCGACATAGTATTATTTTTAAATTGGGTAAATGAAATAATTTTACCTTGATTACATTTTATGTATAAAAAAAACCAATTTTTCAAAAATATTAAAGTGTAAATGAATTGATTGTATGGTTGTTTGAAAATGTAAATATATACATAAGTTAATAAAAGCTGTTTGAATAATCCAAATAAAAACAACAATTGTAACAGAATAAATTATATACACAATTAAATAAGTATGGAATTATAATCAATATGATTTACAATTGTGAAATAATCTTATATATAAAAAGATGAAACTAAATGAATATATTTATAAATATGAGTTATAAATGAAAATGAAATTAAACTAAGAATTTGAAAATTTGAATCCTGTTGATTTTGAAAGTTGTTTTTCAAAGTTTAAAGAGGTTATATTATTATAAATCTAGGTAAGATAGATAGAATTTGGAACGAATCTTATAAAAGTGAAGTAAAATTATATTAAGTAAAAAAATTTAAATGTGATTTACAAATATAAAAATGATTTTTAAAAGAATATAAAGCACTGAATTCACTACTGTTTCTGGGAATAATAAGGGTGATGGCTACAGCATCATCAGTATCATTTTCGAGTTTCTATGTTATAACGACCCAAAATTTTCGACTTCGAAAATCCCAGATTGTTAAAGAAAGAAGAAAGAAGGAAAACAGAAACAACAACATCTCACATTCGCAGCGGATAAGATATAATAACAAATAATAGAATTTTTATAAAGAAAGCTGTAATTGTTACTTACATACAATTCATCAGTGTACAATCACTTATACATAAACTGGACAGTTATACAACTTGTTATAATCCATACAGACTACACAGCGAAAAACTTCATACGTTCCTGAAAATATATGACATAGCCCAATCCTATTGGACCCGCACACGGCTTAGTTCGGTCAGTCGGACTTCTAGGGCTCAGCAGGTGAGATGGATGGCAGGAACGTATGAAGTTTTCTGCTAGTCTGTATGGATTATAGTCTGAAACAAGTTGTATAACTGCCCAGTTTATGTATAAGTGATTGTACTACGATGAATTGTATGTAAGTAAAAATTGCAGTTTTCTTTATAAAAATGCTATTATTTGTTATTATATTTTATATGCTGCGAATGTGAGATATTATTGTTTCTGTTTTTCTTCTTTCTTCTTTCTTCTTTCTTTAACAATCTGGGATTTTCAGAGTCGAAAATTTCAGGTCATTACATTTGTGATTGATTTGCTACCAATAGTAAATTGAAATTGGAATTTTTGTTGTGGTAAACAAATTTGAATTTTAAAATCCACGTAGAAAATGATAAATATAAGTGAAATGAGTTTTTGGGCTTATAATATGAAATAAGAATTTACTTTGATAAAGTTGAAAGAAATTTGAGTTAGCATAATAAAATATATGATTTGAAATTTAACTAAAGGAAAGTTAAATAAATTGAATTAGTTTTGAACCAGAGTAGATAAGTTATTGAAATGAAAAATGAACCTAAGTTGTAAAGTGATTATATAAGCATGATTTGAAATTACAAAATGAGTTTGGTGAATGAAAGTATACTTAGAGTAAATGTGCATGGAATAATAATGACTAAGTTGTATAACTTATAAATGGGAAAACGTAAGCCAAAACAAATGTTAAAATGGTTAAACAATTTTATCAAGCAAAACAAAATATGAATTTGAGTAGTGATATGAAATTGGACTTAAGTAAAAGTTAAGTAAAATGGAATTTCAATTAAAATTAGAAGTGAACTTAAGCTTTATAGTGAAAGTAAATGCAAGTGAGTTGAAATGAAACATAACTTAAGTAATGTTGAATCAAGTTGATTTTGGTTTCAAAATAGATTAATAAAGGAAGTGATGAATATGAATTTGAGTTATATAAATGAAATTCTACTATAATTGTAAAAGTGAGAATTAGTGAGTAAACATGAATTAGGAAATGTTGTTAAGAATTGAATAAAACTTAAGTTAAGAAGTTGTGAATTAATAATAATATTGAAGTGTTGTATAAAAATGGGAATATAGTGAGTACTAGAATTCAAAGCTAGTTGAATATTAAACCAAATTAAATGTAAACGAAGTATGAATGATTGAGGTAAGTTAAATTAATTTGGTTATGTTGGATATGCATTGGTTGTTAGACTGTTCTTAGTTGGTTGTATAGAAATTCAGTAATGTTAATGAAGTTGAATTAATGAAATTGAAAGCTAAATAATTGAATCCAAAGTGGAAGTAAATAAATTTAAATAGAATTGAATTTGATTTGAATTGAAAGTGAACCCACTTGAATGTAAATTAGTGAATGTAAACTAATTTAAATATAAATGAATGAATGTTAGTAAAATCTAATATTAGTGAATCAAATGTGATTAAATTGAAAACCAATTCAACGAATATTAATAAGAAGTGAATGAATATTGATTTGGTTATGGATTGATTGGATAGATATTGATTTGTTGGATAATTATTGGATCATAGTTGTTTGATGGTTGGAATTGTTGCTTTTGATTGCATTTTCTATAGTGGCATATACAGTTGATGTATTGGTATATGTTGTATATTTGAATTACTTTCTATATACATGTTTCTCGTTTATTTGTTGAGTATTTAGTAGGTGCGAATGACGCTTGCTTCGCATTTAGAGCTTGCTTTCATGCTCGCTAATAATATATAATATATATCTAGGGTTACATATCGTACTTTTACAGTTTATTCCCTACGGGATGCCTTATCCTCGAAGATGAGATGTATATTTGTGATATATATAAATATATTGTGATCCTACAACGATCGAACCGTGCAAAGGAGGCTATGGCGAAATTTTTTGAAAATTTAAGGCGTTGGAAAATTTTTGTGAATTTTGAAAAAAAAAATGATAACTGAAATTTCAATATTGAGATTAAAAGTAAAACGATATTAGTTTTTTTTGAAAAGATAACTATGAATAGATTTAAAAGCTTAGAAAAGTTTTTGGAAGAGTTTAACTAGTGGATTTTTGAAAAGTTAAAATGCTTAAATGGGTTTGGTAAACATAAATTGAATGAAGTATTTTGAACAATTAATGAGTTTTGTGACTTTTTCTTACTTGGTAATTTCGAGGACGAAATTCTTTTAAGCAGGGGAGAATGTAACGATCCAAAATTTCAATCATTTGAAATTGGGATATTTAATTGATTTTAAATATTCAAAAGTAAATTTTATAAGTTGAATAACTCATATTTGAAATATAGTGATTTAATTGGATAATTAAATTGTTAATTTAATATTTGAAATTGCTGAAATAATTGGAATTTGACTTTAATGTGAATAGAAATGATTTATAAAGTTGAATTAAATTCTATTTGAATTAGAATGATGTTAGTAAACTGTAGAAGTTGATTTAAAAGTTAATTTGTTAAAATTGAATATTTTAATATTTAATTAACGTGAAAAAATAGTCATTTTTCATACAGTCTCGGATTTCTATGAAACAATTTTCATTGGATCCGTAATATTATATTATTGTAGAATTTCAAATTTCATATCAATCAGATTTACGGTTTGTCCGTGGAGAGCTAAAACGCGTAGAAATTTGTTTAAGTGAATTTAAATTTAAATAGGTCGATTCGAAAACCTATCTTTCAAAACCAATCGAATTCGCTCTTGATTTATATTTCATTATGTTCGAAATAGGGGTAAAAGATTATAAATGCCAAGCGGCACGCTTCGTTTGGAGTTCGGAAATTTTTTGGGTGAATAGTGTCACAAAATTTTCTATAAAAAGACATTATAATTTTCATTTTTCATCAAACCCTAATCAGAAACCCTAGCCACCATTTACATTTCTATAGCCAAAAATCACCAACTTCCTCCTCCATTATCTCCAAATCAATCAACTTTTAGCAAAAAATTCAACTGATAAATTGTCGAGCTCATCGTGATCTTCGAATCTAACGGCTACGATCGAAAATCTCATGGAGAATAAACGGCAATTCGTTTCTGAACGCCGTTCGTTTGAGCATAGTTTTTAAGGCATGGGGAGGTTCGAACTCGACCGGCCTCTGGGCGTCGGTGAGGGGGAGCGGGGAACATTAATCGGTGGTCATTGATCGACCTCTGTCGAGCGAACTGGGCGCGATAATTCGTTGAAGGATGGAGGCGTGTGTTTCATTTTTTCGAACGAAGCCTGGAACGAACGTGTGATGGGAGAAGAGAAAATACATGCGGCATAGATTTTCTGAGATCAAAATCAACGGCCGTGATAATTAAAGACTTTTAAAATAAAATAAAGTTGTAAATAACTTATATAATAATTCGTACAATCTTTAAAACGTCATATCTTCTTCATACGAGGTCCGTTTTTGACCCAACAAGTTGCGTTGGGTCCGTATTGACGTGCACTATATGTCAAAGCTGGTTTGGAGTTGATTGGAGCTAGCGTAAATTTTAGATAAAATTAAACGGATGTTTAATTTTATTCGGAATAAACACTACAACTGCTATTGGAACCAAAGTAAGTACACATCACTCTTTCTGACTCAGTCATATTTTTATACAAGTGAGAATAAATATTATTTATGTTGATTAATGATTGTTTGGATGATATATGATACATGGTATATATATTGATTGGTATTTGGATATATTCTTGCCTTTTAAAGAAGATGAGATCCTATACGTTCCCGTGTATGAGCGGATGAACCTTTGTACATGTGTCTACCTCGAAGCGGAAATTGTACATATATTTGACATATGTATACTAGTGTGAACCCGTTCTATGACACGGTTATTTATATGTACGTATGTTAATTGGCTGAAAATAGTTGATGGCAGGACATAGATCTGGTCGTAATTTAAACATGCATTGCCTATGCTATATTGGACATACATGGTGAGTAATTTGGTCATACATTCTGTTACTAAATTTTATGCAGGGCATATTTATCAGGAAATTAACCTGTCCATGTCATACCTATATTCTCTAAACCTTCTTCAAACCAACATCAGTTGTTATAAATAAAATGAATTTTAAATAATGACGCGATAATAATCAAAATAAATTGGCATGAATAAAATCTTTACCGAACATGTACTTTCAGAAAAATATTAGCAAATTTGACTCATTTATGTACCACGATCAACATCATTCATAAATTCCATCATCTATCCAAATATCACAGGCATGATATAGTTCAACACATCAACCAAAAAAGGACAATTCCAGCAATCAAGACAATAACCAATATATAGGAGTAACATATACATGCAAATCACTTGTTCAATCTTCATGTAGGGTGCAACACATTACTTTGTATTCATAACTTAAAGATTTTTTTGCTTCCCATGTCGATTTATTCATTATCTATTTTCTTCACATGGTCGGCCTAGAATGTTGAAAACCTTCCTACCCACATAGTAAAGTTGATCATACTACTGCTATGAGTACACATTAACTACATAAATTTTCATGTAGTTAGAAAAAGTAATTTAATACATTAAACAAAGATTAGATAAAGGCTACTCTATATATAATAATACACAATTTAATATCTGTTATTTTACTTGTTTATGCAAAAACATGGTTCAATCGTTATTATTATAATCTTGCATGCCAGAATAAAATAAAAACGATTGTTGTATCTATTTTTTGCATCGGTGTGATTCCATTTAATCTGTAGTTACTAGCTTCAATATCATGAAAATAAAATATTTTGCATATGGTCCAACATCCAGGTAAAAAAAATCTCAAATAGGTTAGACAAACTCTCAACAATGCTAAATATTGTTGCAGTTCAAAAACAACCTTTATCTTAGTAACCCAAGCTGAATAAAAAATATAAACGTGATATTCATAATTTCATTTCACATGAGCAGTGAAACATGTTAAATTTTGAGAAGTATAACACCAATGTGACAAAAACATTGAACTTCTGTGAAATAATACTTGACTAAAAACTATTTTCATTAGTGATATGTATTAACTACATGCTAGGACGAAAGTCATTTTTCACAAAATGATGACGGGGAAATAAGTGTTTAACAAAAGGCAAGTAGATTTTTAGATCATGATGTTCCGAGCGACAAAAAATAGTAAAAAATAAAAGAGGAAGTGAGACTATGATTGATGGTAGGACCATTATAAGAAAAAAAACTTGACTTTCATTCAGGGTGATTGTGGTAAAGAATCAATCTCTATTTATAAAGGAAAACACGGTATCCTAATGCTAAAAAATGACAATTCCTCTTACCTATTCGCTGTAATATCTTTTCCATCTTTGGCTGATGTTCCCTGCAAAATAAAACAACAATTCTATAACCACGCATTCAAATTTAAGTTCAAAAAATGATATTAAGGTAATCCATGTTGAATTTTTTGTACATTTATGTCAAGCTCGAACAAACATGATTGGAAACACATACTTTGTACTATTTGACAATTGTAGTATAAAAGTCAAATCATTACCTAATGCAGTGCCATTAAAAAATCAGCCTAAAGATACCATATGTATACTATTTTAGAAATTTCATGTTATATCATAACTTTCACTTACTATTTATTTTTCTTATTTTTTGTTACCAGAAATGTTGGAGACGCATACTTTGTACATCAAAAGATAATAAAGAACAACTAACATTTTCAAAACATATAAAAATAAATAAATAAAATTTAGAGACCCTAAATAATTTTAATAAATCACAAATTTATTCCACCTGCTTAGGCCATTTTATTGAAAATATAAAGGAGAATATGATATTAAAAAATATGCAAGCATGAAGCTAACCAAAAAGCGACACCGAAATTGAAATAACACATCATGTCCATGAAGAACTATCCAATTAACTCAATGTTAATTAACATGGATGATGAGTCCTTAAATACTGTAAGGAAAATAAACATATTATGAAGATAATAAAAAAGTTTTTAAAATGAAATGGTGGAAAACATCAATATGGTAGGAAATGAATTAAGATTCTAAATATGCATTTGAATGCATGCCATACTCTTCTTTATTTAAGAGTTACCAATTTAAAGAATATTTCTACAATTCCATTTGATAAGAGAAAATATTCTGAAAAATATGAATTCCTTTGCAAAAATAGAAAATTAGCTTTACTTCGTTGGATTTGCATGTAAAATAGATAATAAATTTTGGTCATCATTATAATTGATTAGGTGTCACCATTATATAAAAACATTAAAAGCACTACAAATATATAATCTAGCTATCTTCTTCAATTTATTAGTTGTAAGGGACCCGCCTTTTTGTACATTTTAGCCAGACACACATGCCGACTCAAACCACACAGAAAGGCTATCACGATCCGAAATCCAATGTTCGAAAATTGACACTAAATACCTCACTTGTATTCGACTGTCAAAAATTCAAACATCGAACTCCAGTCCGATGGAGCTTATAACAACATCAGATGAATATAAAGTAGCGGAAACAATATGAATATCATGCATCACATCATAGATATAACATCAACATAATATCCATTACTACATCAGAGTATTTTTTATACATATATCACAACTCCTAATAAAACATCATGGTAGTACAACAAGTGATCATATATCCAAAAATTCATCAAAGAAATGAAGCGATAGCGAACTCCCAAAAACTAAGCACCTGAGATCCCAAAAGCTTCTAAAATACCTCCAAAGCAAAAGCTCCAAAATACTGCAAACACCAAAACACAGAAACCTGCTACTAGGCTGCCCGTGTGGAAATTATGGGCACCCAGAGTTTATAAAAGAAACAATAAACTCTGGGTCAGTCGTGGGACTGGTATGAGTAAACAAAAGTAGTTGCTTTTAAATAGAACAAGATTTATAAATGAAAATCCGTTATGCTTTTGGAAAATGAAACTACCATAAGACCTCCCGCCATACACACAATGCAATCGCAGAATTGGAGGAGATTTCTTCTTATGATAGTCAAATATGCTTGATACGAGAAAACTCTTTTGATATTATTATTAGTGCATAGTGTGAAAACATTTCGAAAGTAAAAAATTAATCTTAGCCAACGTAGACATTTCGTACTATGCCTACTATAGCTACCATCTAAACAGTGGTGACCACCATAAGTAAATGGCAGGTTATGCAACTAAACCTGTACTGGGTTCGTATTGGGAATTGGATTTCCAACAAATGGTCGGGCTAAAGAACTTCCTACTGCCACATGGGTATGCCTTTGGCGGGACGTCCCGAGAGCTTAACCAGCTCTCTGCTAACACAAGGCCGGGTTACCTCTGTAACTAGATATCTACTACACGAATATGCCACTCCCCGGTCCTTTGGGACCTTTATCCGAGGGCCCTCAACCACAAAGCAACAACCACACAGTAATGAGATTGAAGTAACCACATAGGTAAATATCTGGGCTCCATACCATGACATCATTTTTTCCAGAAGGAAATGACATACCCTAAAGGGAGCAACCCTCATAACCTTGCCGCATCTTTCCTGTTTCGACCATTTTCGGGTTGTGAGGTCCGATGAGTTCTCGTCCACAAAACTACGCTTTACACGAAAGCCATGCTTTGATTACAAATGATCAACAAATGATCATCAACACACAGCAGCAATTAGCATGCCACACTGCCAAATTAGGAGTATAACGCTGATAACCTTCAATTACATAACCTCTGAGCTCGTACGTCTCAGAGAAGGGTCTTTAGCTAAGAGAATAAATTCTCCGCCACCAACAGATACGTATTTGAAATAAATCTGCTTTATATCTCAAAGTGTAGTGTCAGACACACAACCATACAAGCCTGTTCCGGGTTCGAATAGAACCGATGGCACTTCGTCCAATAAAGGAAGAAGCCCTTGCAAATCCGGGTATCCACAATCCCGATCGGACTTCCCATCACTTAGGGAATCTCAATACCGGAGCAACTCAGTGCAGAGACAATCGATAGGTTATCCTATCATTTTCGAAGACACTCGGTCTTCAACACCGGTCTTCAAATGCCATCCATTTCGTCCTATCACTATTCGAAATGGGTTATATGACACAAAGGTCCTCTCCCGGCTAAACCGAATAGTGAGTGATTGATTTTAAAACACGTGGGTGTATCAATCACAAAGATTCACATTCAGGGTTCGATGTGGGCTTCGGAAATCCAACTAGAATCCGACTCACTGTAGCATCGAAGTTTAAATGCCATTTTACGGGCGAAGGGGTTTTTCACATCAATACAGAAACAAATCACAAATCAAAGTGCAATACAGAGCAATTCACATCACACAGTATCACGACTACAACAGATATAACAATCCAGTGTAGAACAAAAGTTAATTATTTTCCAATGTGGTTTAAGTGAATTAACCACACAATTATTTTAATCAATGATCAATTATTCTTAATGATAAACAAATTAATTAAATATCAACTTTGTTAATAAATTATTCCTCAATCAATTAACTTAATTAACTACTAATTTATAAATTAATCAACTTAAATTATCTCTTTAACAATTCTTAATTATAAATAATTTAGACACTTAATTGTTTATTAATCAATTTTAATTACAAATTATAAATTCTTAATTACTTAGTTAATTACAATTATTAATTTAATTATTCTTGATCGCTTTCCAAAATAGTTGGTCATTTATCTAAATTAACATTTTAAAATCTTCTTTAATTATTTCAAAATCAATTTATTATCATTACAAAAAGCTTTAATGGCAATTAACTTTAATACTTATCTTAAATTAAGTTATTTAGTGGAAGTATTAATTAGAAAAACATTGTTATGTACTCACTTAGTTGATTCACTTGAAACAAACGCTTAACTTAAATGGTCAACGATTATTTTTTCCTTGACATTATAAACTTTAAATTAATTGGGCTTAACCCATTTCGAAGCAAGCCCGAGTCTTCCCAGTTTTCACTCGAGTATTCACTCGAGTTTCACACCAGCTCCCCCTGAGACATTCCCCTGTTTTGCTCTTCTTCTTCCTTCCTGTTCTTTTTTTTTCTTAAGTTACATACTGCTGAAACAACTCACACGCGAGCACGAGAGAACCCGAGCCAACCCATCTTCTACTCGAGTGCTTCTTCGAGTTCCCCTAAGCTCAACATCTCCTGATACAGAATCGACGTCGTGCACGTGCACGGCGTCGCGCCGCCGTTATGGTGGCCATCGCAAACTTCGGCAAGTCAAAATTCATCCTCCTACTAGAAATCGAAGCTTGATTCGACACAGAAACCTCAGAATCGAAAATGAGTATTTTGCTCTACATTGTAACTCGAACGCACCCAAACTAAATTGCCTAGCCACCACGTCTCATACCACCGGAAGAGCTTCTACCCCGTCCACACCATGTCACCACTCCATACTACCATCCCCCATCATCACGTGCAACTCGATGCCTCCGAGGTGATGAAATCATCTTTCCACTGAGCACATTCAAAACAAGAGCTGTAACCCTAAATCGAACTCGACTCCTCAATTTACGCAATAGAAATTTTTTTCGGCAATTTTACTTAGATCGTGGATCAACACACTAGCTTCAAACCAATTTTCATCAACTAACATTTGATCGATCATCAGCAAATGGAAAATGAACAAAATCTATTCAACCGTGAACTGCTCTTGAAACACTTAAATAAAAATCATCATATTAATTTTAAAAATCATATCTTTGTATGTTCATTCAAGTTATGTAATCAAATCAACGATTTAAAATACTTGAATTTATCATAAAAATTTGTTTTTACTGTAAAATTTTGGTTACAGAGTTAACTCTCCATAATCAAGCATAAAACAAATTTTTAGCTCATAAATGATGTTTGAACAAACCTATTTTGTTAAAGAATCCTAAGTTAAAATTGTTTGGATGAAGTTTATTTGATTTTCTCCTATTTCACTTTGCTTTGAGACCCAAAATATTGAAGAAAAAATTATTTACAGATTTCCAGTAATTACAGAAAAACCTACAGAACAAACCTTTCCAATATGCTGCAAAGCTCAAGGTTCATGAACTAAATACTTAAATTTCAATTTACAAAAAATAAGTTTGCTCACATAGAAATGTTGATGAACAGAGCTGCTTTTCCTTGTGTTTGAAAACCCGTAGATGATCTGCTTTTATTTATTTTTGCTGCTTTTCCTTGTGTTTGAAAACCTGTAGATGATCTGCTTTTATTTATTTTTTCTGTTTTGTTTTGTTAGATGATCTGAGTTTGAAAATATAGTGATACTTATGTTTTCTTTTCTTCCTAACCTTGCTATATTTTGCTTTTTTAACGAACTAAAATGAATAGGGATGTGTATAAATAAAGAAGGCAGCTTGTATAAGTAGGTGTTACCTGGTACTACTTTTCTTTTGATCAGATATTTTAATTTTTTTCTTGTTGACTAAGCCAAGTTTAATTCGGCTGATATGATCTTATGGTGTGCTAAGCAAGATTTTCATTTGTGCTTGAATATATAGCATTTAATGCCTTTGTTCCCTTTTTTGTTTACATGTATATACTGTTTGATTTTTTTGTTTTTTTTGTTTGTAAGTACATTGTGTTTTGTTCTTGTAGATTTTTTCTTTTGCATATGTCTTTGTTTTGTTGTTTCCTGGTTTATAAAATTCTTATGCAAACTTGTATGTGTTTCATATGTTATCTTATAACCATATGACTTTAATACAATCTTAAATTTTATTTCTATTTGAAGTTTAACTATAAACATTTAATTTATCACATATATTTTATTTTATGGTTTAAGACGATTTCTTGTTTGTTATGTATTTTTTTTCTTTATTTATTATTATTATTATTTTATAAAACTTAAATATCGAATATTTATTTATATCCATATAACTTTGTAATATTAATATTAATAATAATCTATTTCTTTTGAAACTTTTCAAATTAAATTCAAAAGTTCAAATAAATTACCAAATTTTAAATTAAAATTTTTGGGATGTTACAAATATCCCCCTCCCCCTTAAGAAAATTTCGTCCTCGAAATTTGAAAGAGAGAGAAAAGCAACAAAGAATATACGAATTCCAAAAAAATAATAAGGAATTGGCTTACCAGTTTAAGCCGAGATATCGACTCTGCAATTGGGATATGATTTCTGCATATTATTTTCGGTTTCGCAAGTGCAATCCTTCGGATCGCCACTCCACTGAACTTTAACCAGTTTCACAACTTCGTTTCTCAATCGCTTCTCATCATGATCTACAATCTTTATCGGTTCTCTTCTAATTGTTAAATTAGGAGTGATTTCGAGATCTTGCTGAGCAGCTTCTTTAACAATGCTATCTGGATCATGCACATACTTCCGAATACTAGAAATGTGGAACACATCATGCACACCAGACAACCAGCTAGGCAACTGCACTCGATAGGCTACAGAACCGATCCTCTCCAGAATTGGAAAAGGACCAATATACCGTGGTGCCAACTTATCGGTCTTCCTAACCTCAATACTCCTCGCATTGGAGATATTTTGAGAAAAACAGAGTCTCCAATCTAGATTTCCAAATCCCTTCTTCGTCGATCATAATAACTCTTTTGACGACTCTGAGTTGTCCTCGATTTCTTCTGTATAAAATCAACTTTTTCAATGGCTTCTTTAATCATCTCTGGTCCAAGGACGAGTCTATCACCCGCCTCAATCTAGCATGCGGGTGATCAACACAGACGACCATATAAAGCTTCAAAAGGACCCATCTCTATACTGGCCTGATAACTGTTGTTATATGAGAACTCGACTGGATGTAAATGGTCCTCCCAAGAACCACCAAAATGAAGTATACAAGCACGCAATAGGTCTTCAAAGATTCGGTTAATCCTCTCAGTCTGCCCATCAGATTGTGGATGATAAGCAGTGCTGAAATTCAGTTTTGTTCCCAATGTGTCTTGAAATGCCTCCCAAAATCTACTAGTGAAGATCGGGCACAATCACTCACTATACTGCTAGGAATACCGTAGATACAAACAATTTCTTTCACATATAACTCGGATAAACTTGCAGCCGTACGGGTAGATTTCACTGGCAAAAAGTGGGCTGTCTTAGTCAAACGGTCCATAATAACCCAAATTGCTTCATTGCCTTTCTGAGTACGAGGCAACCCATCGATGAAATCCATTGATACTTGGTCCCATTTCCACTTGGGTACCTCTAAAGGCTGAAGTAGACCCTCCATTTTCTTTTGATTGCTTTTGATTTGTTGGCAAGTAGCACAGCGACTTACATATATAGATATGTCCCTTTTCATCGTCTTCTACCAGAAAGTTCTTTTGATATCTCTATACATTTTATTAACTCCTGGATGGATGCAAAGCTTGGATTTGTGGCATTCATCTCAAACTTCACGTTTCAGATCAGGGAAGTTGTAACACATATTGTGCCTTTCAATCTTATAACTCCTTTACTATCCATCTCAAAACTAGTGTCTTCTCCTTGGCATATCCTTTTATAAATTCCCCAACGACACTCATCTTCTTTCTGCTGTCTCGCAATCCTTTTGAGAAGAGTAGGAGCGATAACAAGATGAGCAAGAATAGCATGCTTTCTACTCAAAGCATCGGCAACCACATTGGCTTTTCCCGGCGTATATAGAATATCTAGGTCATAAGATACCAGAAATTCCAACGAACATTGTCGTCGCAGATTTAAATCTTTCTGGTTGAAGAGATATTTCAAAGATTTATGGTCGGTGAATAATTCAAATTTTTCACCCAGAAGATAATGCGGCCATATTTTCAAAGCGAAGATAACAGCTAATAGTTCCAAATCATGGGTTGGGTAGTTTCTTTCATGAGGACGTAATTGTTTACTCGCGTAGGTAATAACCTTCCCATTCTGCACTAATACCGTACCCAAACCATCACCACAAGCGTCGGTATAAATAAATAATCCTTGATTCACATTGATAATTGCGAGAACAGGAGCTTTGGTTAATCTCTTCTTCAACTCCTGAAAAGCTTCGTCATATTTTGAAGTCCAATTGAACTTTACATCCTTCATTGTTAGCTTAGTCAACGGACTAGCTATCTTAGAAAAGTCCTGAACAAACTTCCGATAATAGCCTGCTAAACCCAAAAAGCATCGAACTTCTTTTGGGGTAGTGGGTTTTCTCCAATCAAGAATAGCGGAAATTTTGGTAGGATCCATAGAAATTCCTTCTTCATCAACAATATGGCCGAGAAATTTAACTTCTTTGACCCAGAAGTGGAATTTGGAAAATTTTGCGAATAGAATATTTCTCCTCAAAATCTCCAAAATGATTCTAAGGTGCTCGACATGCTCCTCTTTGGTCTTGGAATATATCAAGATATCATCAATAAACACAAGCACAAACTTATTCAATACTTCCCGAAACACACGAGTCGTAAGGTCTACGAAGTATGCTGGAGCATTGGTTAGCCCGAAAGGCATGACTAACTATTCATAGAACATATTAGGACCCCTGAAAGCGTTCAAATGAACACAATCTTCGACGATTCGTAGTTGATGGAACCCTTGGGCTAGATCCATCTTTGAAAAGAAACGAGCATCGTGCAATTGATCAAACAGATCATCAATTCTAGTTAGTGGAAATTTATTCTTGAGAGTCAGCTTATTGAGATCGTGGTAGTCTACACACAATCTCAAAGATCAGTCCGATTTAGCAACGAACACAACTGCTGAACCCAATTCAGAAACACTGGGTCGAATTAACCCTTTTGCTAGTAGATCATCGGTTTGTTGAACTAATTCAACCTTTCCCCTGAGTGCCATCCTGCGACTTGCATGAACGATAGGACGAGTGTTGGGTACAAGGTCGATTCTGAATTATATTTCCCGATGTGGAGGTAAAGATTTCACTTCTCCGAACACGTCTGGAAAATCTCTAACAATGGGTATGGACTCCAAACTGGGTTCGGGATAAACCAAGTTATACATCAACCCTTCCCTTTTTGGACTAGGGTCCTCATAAGAAATTTTGATGAAATCTCCAAATTTTGGTTTAATCGAAATCAATCGATTATTGCAATCCAATTTGGCTTCGTATTTTGCAAGCCAATCCATTCCGAGTAAGACTTCAAACTCGTTAAAATCAAGAACAAAGAGACTGATAGGAAATTGGTAACAAGAATATGAGATAGGAACGTCTCTACATCAAAGACAAAGATTCGCGGGACCTCCAACTGGATTCTTTACACATATAGGCTCATCAACAAAATCGGGTTCAAGATTTAATTCAATTATAGCTTGCCGAGAGATAAATCTATGTGTAGCGCCCGTGAAACAGAACTCTGACAATGCTATCGTAAATAATGAGGTTACCTTCTAGAACTCCTTTCACTTTTCCTACTTTGGAAGATGCAGGTTGGTCTTTGACTACGTACACCATTGCTGTCTGAACTTGCTTCATAACTGGGCAGTCTTTAACTTCATGCCCCAATTTCTGACAATAATAACATTTCCCGGGTCTTGCTTGAACGGATTGATTGACTTGTCTCTTAGGCTTCGTACATCTGCTAGAATAATGGCCATTTTCCAAGCAATTATAGCAAGTGACATTCTCTGCCGTGCTTCCTTAATTACTCTTCTTTTTCTCTTTGCCCTGCCATGGTTCCTTGCCTCCAAATTTCTGCTTCTTCCAATTTGATTGCCCGAATTTCCTTTCTCCACCAGGGCTTCTTGCATATTGAGTGTGGCATATCTGTACCCCATATCAACCAAATCTGAAAAGGATTCTTCGACGTGGCCAGTCATCCTTTCATGGAATTTCTTACTCATCCCACGGATAAATCTTTCGTTCTTCTTTAAAGGCGTGTTCACCAATTCGGGACCAAAACGAGACAATTCATTGAATTTGTTTAGATACTCGTCGAATGACAAACTACCCTGCATTAAGTCCATGAATTCCTGGTACATTCATGAAATTCCAGCTATTGGCAGATAGCCCTTCTCAAATACTTCTTTGAATTTCTCCCAAGTAAACTCGTCTTCTGGCTTATCTACAATAACTGTCTCCCACCAGGCTAAGGCTTCTTCTTGAAGTTGCCAAGAAGCTATGAGTCACTTCTGATCGTCTTGCAACTTTAGCCCTCTAAATATTTTCTCACATGATCTGATCCATGCTTGAGCCTCAACAATCGAATCCTTGTCGGTGAACGGCTTACCGCCAAGCCTTGAGAAATTCTAATATAAATCAGCCAGATTCGGCTGTTGCTGAATAGGTATTGCTGCTACTGCTGTTGGGGGAACTTGACTATGTGCCGTGGCATTTCCTTGACCCCTAACTCTTCCTCTTCGTCCGCTCATTCTTACTATCTGTAATTAGTAAGAAATTTGATTTAGATATTCGGACAAGATATCTTAAGGCATATCAGCAGTAAAAAGAAATAGACTAAGAAAATTTTGGGGTTTCAGTCTCAATTATACTCATTCTAGGGTATACTTCACCCTATCTCTAATGAGCCATCTAATGTGTTATACTCCGTAGCTAAAGTTCTTACTCAACCTTCAGCTCTGATACCACTTTGTCACGATCCGAAATCCAATGGTCGAAAATTGACACTAAATACCTCACTTGTATTCAACTGTCGAAAATTCAAACATCGAACTCCAGTCGGATGGATCTTATAACAACATCAGATGAATATAAAATAGTGGAAACAGAATGAATATCATGCATCACATCACAGATATAACATCAACATAATATCCATTACTACATCGGAGTATTTTTTATACATATATCACAACTCCTAATAAAACATCATGAGAGTACAACAAGTGATCATATATCCAAAAAGTCTTCAAAGAAATGAAGCGATAGCGAACTTCCAAAAACTAAGCACCTGAGATCCCAAAAGCTTCTAAAATATCTCCAAAGCAAAAGCTCTAAAATACTGCTAACACCAGAACACGGAAACCTGCTACTAGGCTGCCTGTATGGAAATTATGGGCACCCAGAGTTTAGGAAAGAAACAATAAACTCCGGGTCAGTCGTGGGACTGGTATGAGTAAACAAAAACAATTGGTTTTAAATAGAACAAGATTTATAAAAGAAATTCCGGTAAGCTTTTGGAAAATGAAACTACCATAAGACCTCCCGCCGCACACACAATGCAATCGCAGAACTGGAGGAGATTTCTTCTTGTGATAGTCAAATATGCTTGATACGAGAAACCTCTTTTGATATTATTATTAGTGCATAGTGTGAAAACATTTCGAAAGTAGAATATTAATCTTAGCCCGCATAGACATTTCGTACTATGCCTACTATAGCTACCATCTAACCAGTGGTGACCACCATAAGTAAATGGCAGGTTATACAACTAAAACTGTACTGGGTTCGTATTGGGAATTTGATTTCCAACAAATGGTCAGGCTAAGGAACTTCCTACTGCCACATGGGTACGCATCTGGCGGGACGTCCCGAGAACTTAATCAGCTTTCTGCCAACACAAGGCCGAGTTACCTCTGTAACTAGGTAACTACTACACGAATATGCCACTCCCCGGTCCTTTGTGACCTTTATCCGAGGGCCCTCAACCACAAAGCAACAACCATACAGTAATGAGATTGAAGCAACCATATAGGTAAATATCCGGGCTCCATACCACGACATCACCTTTTCCTAGAAGGAAATGACATACTCTAAAGGGCGCGACCCTCATAACCTTGCCGCATCTTTCCTATTTCGATAATTTTCGGGTTGTGAGGTCCGATGAGGTCTCATCCACAAAGCTACGCTTTACACGAAAGCCATGCTTTGATCGCAAATGATCAACAAATGATCATCAACACACATCAGCACTTAGCATGGCACATTACCAAATTGGGAGTATATCGCTGATAACCTTCAATTACATAACCTCTAAGCTCGTACGTCTCAGAGAAGGATCTTAAGCTAAGAGAATAAATTCTCTGCCACCAATAGATACGTATTTGAAAGAAATCTGCTTTATATCTCAAAGTGTAGTGTCATACACACAACCATACAAGTCTGTTCCGGGTTCGAACAAAACCGAAGGCACATCGTCTAATAAAGGAAGAAGCCCTTGCAAATCCGGTATCCACAATCCTGACCGGACTTCCCATCACTTAGGGAATCTTTATACCGAAGCAACTCAGTGCAAAGACAATCGATAGGTTATCCTATCATTTTCGAAGACACCCGGTCTTTAACACCGGTCTTCAAATGCCATCCATTTCGTCGTCTCACTATTCGGAATGGGTTATATGACACAAAGGTCCTCTCCCGGCTAAACCGAATTGTGAACGCTTGATTTTAAAACTCGTGGGTATATCAAGCACAAAGATTCCCATTCAGGGTTTGATGTGGGTTTCGGAAATCCAACTGGAATCCGACTCGCTGTCGCATCGAAGTTTAAATGCCGTTTTACGGGCGAAGGGGTTTTTCACATCTATACAGAAACAAATCACAAATCAAAGTGCAGTACAAAGAATATTCACATCACACAGTATCACGACCACAACAGAAATAACAATCCAGTGCAGAACAAAAGTTAGTTATTTTCCAATGTGGTTTAAGTGAATTAACCGCACAATTATTTTAATCAGTGATCAATTATTCTTAACGATAAACAAATTAATTAAATATCAACTTTGTTAATAAATTATTCCTCAATCAATTAACCTAATTAACTACTAATTTATAAATTAATCAACTTAAATTATCTAATTAACAATTCTTAATTATAAATAATTTAGACGCTTAATTGTTTATTAATCAATTTTAATTGCAAATTATAAATCCTTAATTACTTAGTTAATTACAATTATTAATTTAATTATTCTAGATCGCTTTCCAAAACAGTTGGTCATTTATCTAAATTAACATTTTAAAATCTTCTTTAATTATTTCAAAATCAATTTATTATTATTACAAAAAGCTTTAACGTTAATTAACTTTAATAGTTATCTTAAATTAAATTATTTAGTGGAAGTATTAATTAGAAAAACATTGTTATGTACTCACTTAGTTGATTCACTTGAAACAAACCCTTAACTTAAATGGTCAACATTTTTTTTCCTTAACATTATAAACTTTAAATTAATTGGGCTTAATCCATTTCGAAGCAAACCCGAGTCTTCCCAGTTTTCAGTCGAGTATTCACTCGAGTTTCACACCAGCTCCCCCCGAGACATTCCCTAGTTTTTCTCTTCTTCTTCGTTCCTGTTCTTTTTTCTTTCTTAAGTTACATACCGCTGAAACAACTCACACGCGAGTGCGAGTGAACTCGAGCCAACCCATCTTCTACTCGAGTGCTCCTTCGAGTTCTCATAAGCTCAACATCTCCTAATACAGAATCGACGTCGTGCATGTGCACGGTGTCGCGCCGCCATTTTGGTGGCCATCGCGAACTTCGGCAAGTCGAAATTCATCCTCCTACTCCAAATCGAAGCTCGATTCGACATAGAAACCTCGGAATCGAAAATGAGTATTTTGCTCAACACTGTAACTCGAACGCACCCAAACTAAATTGCCTCGCCACCACGTCTCAGACCAATAGAAGAGCTTTCACCCCGTCCACACCACGTTGCCACTCTGTACTACCATCCCCAATCATCACGTGCAACTCGATGCCTCCGAGGTAATGAAATCATCTTTCCACCGAGCACGTTCAAAACTCGAGCTGTAACCCTAAATCGAACGCGACTCCTCAATTTACGCAATAGATAATTTTTTCGACAATTTTCCTGAGATCATGGATCAACACACCAGCTTCAAACCAATTTTCATCAACTAACATTTGATCGATCATCAGCAAATGGAAAAGGAACAAAATTTGTTCAACCGTGAACTGCTCTTGAAACACTGAAATAAAAATCATCATATTAATTTTTAAAATCATATCTTTGTATGTTCATTCAAGTTATGTAATCAAATGAACGATTTAAAATACTTGAATTTATCATCAAAATTTGTTTTTGCTGTAAAATTTTGGTTACAGAGTTAGCTCTCCATGATCAAGCATAAAACAAATTTTTAGCTCTTAAATGATGTTTGAACAATCCTATTTTGTTAAAGAATCCTAAGTTAAAAATGTTTGGATGAAGTTTATTTGATTTTCTCCTATTTCACTTTGCTCTGAGACCCAAAATATTAAAGAACAAATTATATACAGATTTCCAGTAATCACAGAAAAACCTACAAAACAAACTTTTCCAATATGCAGCAAAGCTCAAGGTTCATGAACTAAATACTTAAATTTCAATTTAAAAGAAATAAGTTTACTCACTTAGAAATGTTGATGAACAGAGCTGCTTTTCCATGTGATTGAAAACCTGCAGATGATCTGCTTTTGATTTTTTTTCTGTTTTGTTTTGTTAAATGATCTTGAGTTTGAAAATATAGTGATACTTATGTTTTCTTTTCTTCCTGACCTTGCAATGTTTTGCTTTTTGAGCGAACTAAAATGAATATGGATGTGTATAAATAAAGAAGGTAGCTTGTATAAGTAGGTGTTACCTGGTACTACTTTTCTTTTGATCAGATATTTTTATTTTTTTCTTGTTGACTAAGCCAAGTTTAATTCGGCTGATATGATCTTAAGGTGTGCTAAGCAAGATTTTCATTTGTGCTTAAATAGATAGCATTTAATCCCTTTGTTCCCATTTTTGTTTATATGTATATACTGTTTGATTTTTTTTCTTCTTTTTTTGTTTGTAAGTACATTTTTTTGTTCTTGTAGATTCTTTCTTTTGCATATGTCTTTGTTTTTTTGTTTCCTAGTTTATAAAATTCTCATGCAAACTTGTATGCGTTTCATATGTTATCTTATAACCATATGACTTTATGACAATCTTAAATTTTATTTCTATTTGAAGTTTAACTATCAACATTTAATTTATCACATATATTTTATTTTGTGGTTTAAAACGATTTCTTGTTTGTTATGTCTTTTTTTCTTTATTTATTATTATTATTATTATTTATATAAAACTTAAAATACCAAATATTTGTTTATATCCATATAACTTTGTAATATTAATATTAATAATAATCTATTTCTTTTGAAACTTTTCAAATTAAATTCAAAAGTTCAAATAAATTACCAAATTTTAAATTAAAATTTTGGGATGTTACAAAGGTGAATTGTTATTTGGGGTGGAAAAGAAAAACCAGAGAAAGAAGAAAAAAATAGAAACTTGCAGCGGAATGATAAAATATAATGATCAAATAAACAGTTCATGAAGCTGTTTTACAAAACATTTGATTATACTTATACAACACAGGTCAGAGTTGCACATACCAAAGAATAATAAATAATGCAGCGGAATACATGATGCAGTGAAATATAATAAATAATAATAATACAATCTTCGTTTTCATCCTCTAGAAATAAAGTCTTCAAATCCTGAAATGCTCAGGGTGACTCGAGCGAATTGAAAAGACAAAACACTGGAGTCGGAACTAAAAGATCTTATGCAAGTTAAATCAACGATAAATAAATATGAGTATAAATGGTGTCGGAGATGTTTACGGTGTTTGACATCTCCTATCCAGTGTCTAACGCAAGTGCAATAACTTAAGAGATGTTCGGGATTCACTTCTTCTAAGGATCCGTTAAACTATCTACTATGTAGTGCAATAGGCTATTACAATAGTGTCTACAGTAAAGTAAAGGTATTAAAATAGTGTTAAGGCGTTACCCATATCCCCCTTAACACATTTTATATATTCCCGTAGTCTATACAATGTCGTACGCTCCTCTGTAAACTGGAGGTTTACCCAGAGGACATCACATAGGTACGGTAAAAAACAAACTCGTAGAAGGCGCGCTAGGGCATGTAAACACGGTACAAGAGGAAATGCCAGGGTAGATATACTGTTTGCGCATCCGGACTGGCAGTAACGCATAACAGCTACTACCGCCCACCTCGGAACACACTCCCAAATCAAAATCGAAGGTTTCCACCAAATCAAATCACAAAATCAGAATATAATATCGAAGGAATGTTCCCGATCGAAGGAATGGTCTCACTTAGCCCGGCATGGCTCTTGTTTTTAGTCACATCTAAGCTGATTCACAAAAGTCAGGGTCACGTCATACCTTTTACAAAAATCATTCACCAAACCATCTTACTTCATTTTTGGATTCTCCTATAACGACCCTCCAATCCGTACCCCTTGAGTCAACACTATTCTACATCAATCAACTCAAGTTGCACAGAGATACGAACCATCTGAGTTAAAGAAGAAGAGGTAGAAGAAGAAAATAGAAAACCACATCAGAATCTAAACATCGCAGAGGAATAAAATATAATAGGCAATCATAGATATTTGCACCAAAATCAAATACTATATCAGTTTATACATACATTATCAGAGTACACCATCAGAGTTCAACATCAATAACATACAAATGGATACACAGCGGAACAAATATCAAATACGGAAGTACGTATCACCATCCAGCTCGTCTCCTGAGCTCCATAGCATCATATCCTGTATCCTATAATACTCGGTCTGACCCGAGCATTATAGTTACATAACACCCAAGTCAGTCTGGATATACCAGCGTGAGAAATCACACTCAAACTGATTATTAAAGTTTCAAAATCCCTTTGAAACAAAAGCATCTCGTAAGACCACTGTAACATCCCGCCTTTTCGCATGCTTTAAATCGATACACGAGCCAATTCAAACCATACGGAAGGGCGGATTGTTATGGGGTAAATAAGAAAGCAAGAAAGAAATAAAAACAAAAAAAATCTCACAGCAGAACGATAAAATATAATAATCAAATATACAGTTTATAAAGCTGTTTTATAAATTATTCGATTGTACTTACAACATTTATCAGAGTTACACATACCGATAACAATGCAGCGGAACAATATGAGTACAGTGGACTAATAATAATAATAATAACAATAATAATAATAATAAATCTCCGTCTTCTTCCTCCAGAGCTAAGGTCTTCGAAATCCTGAAACGCTTGGACTGACCCGAGCTAATTGAAAGGACAAAACACTCGAGTCAGAACTAAAAGATCTTATGTAAGTAAAATTAACAGAAATAAATACGAGTGCAGTAACTCAAGAGATGCTCGGGATTTACTTCTCCTAAAGATCCGTTAAACTATTTACTATGTAGTATATTTCACTATTATAATAGTGTCTAATTGTAAAATAAGCTTACTTTTAAATATAATTAAGGCTTTACATTTTCCACCTTAACACATAAAATGCCAATAGTCTATACAGTACCGTAATACCTCCTGATCGAGAGGCTACCAGAGGATACTCCATAGGTACGACACAAACGGAAACTCGTAGAAGGCGCGCTAGGGTAGGTGACACGGCACAACTAGGCAATGCTAGGGTAGATATACAAATTACGCATCCGGGCTGGTGGTAACGCGTAGCCGCAGCTACCGCCCACCTCGGACAAACTCCCCCATAAAATCAAAGAAATCAAAAGTGGCCACCGAATCAATCCATAGTCAGAGTAAAATATTGAAGAGGAGTATCCGATAAGGGCGCTAACCCCCTTGGCCCGAGAATCGCTCCTGTTTTAGACACCTTATGCCAACTCACGGGAGTCGGGTCCACGTATTTACCTCAAAGGAAATGCCGCCACCAACCTACTTCATTGTGGAATCTCCACCGCGTACATAGCTGTTAAAGTGGTTTTTGGGGTTGGCAGAGAGTATGACAACTTCCAAACCCGGTCTCTTCAACAACCAATCGTTATTATAACACTGTGGTTTTTCAAAATAATTTATACTTTAAAACCAAAATATAATATCTCTTCCAAACCATATAAATACGATATCATTTATATTTTTAAAACCCAAATCAATATGATATCATTTTTATTTTATAAATATCTCTTTCCCAAAATCATAATATTTTTCAAATATATATACCTTGAAACCATATCTTTGAAACATAACTTTTAATACTTAATGGTTTAAATACTATATTACTTAATATAATAAAATAGCCTCTTCGAATTTCACAATAAATTCCCAATATCCGAATAAACCATTTTAATTACCCTATATTTCAAAGCTTAAATATTCTATATTTCAAAACTTTATAGTTCATATATTTCAATCTTTAAATATTCCACTATTTCAAAAAGATAGATTCTTTGATAATTTAATATATATCAAATCCAAATTCCTATTATTTAAATTTGAAATATTTACTTAATAAAACAAATATTATTTAAGTAAAACCACTAAACTTCAATAACATGATATTCTTTAAATTAAATTAACTAGATAGTATTCTTTAAATTAATTTGATATTTGTTTAAATCCTCAAATCAAAAATCAAGTTATAAGATCATATCCTTTAAATCTTAATTTATTTACATTTCAACACAAATTTTTCGAGGAAAAATTCTTAAATACTTTAATTCAAATCATATTAACATTTATCTTCAACCTTACTTTTATTTGAGTTATTATAAACTCAATATACAATAGAATTTCAAATATATTCTTAACCATATTATATAAAAGAAATCAATTTCATTATTTAGCTTATTTAAAATTCGAAACAAATTTATACATAGCTAAATTCAAAAAAAATTACTATATATATCAAAATTTAATACTTATTAAACTGTATTCTTTCCAAAACCATAGAAAAATCATTTCAAAAATAATTTTATGTATATACCGCGGTGCCTGTATATAAATTTCTATCCTATGGTCAAGTGATACGGATTTTATCATTTCAATCCGCAATTTAAAAATAAAAATGCGGTTGTATATCATTTCAAACCGCAATCCCGAATGAAATGAAAGTGCATAATAACTTGCAGTTTATATAATATAATTACAGCATCCATTCATCCATCATAGCAATCATCAAACATTTATCAAATTATCATCCAATTCAAACAATCACATCAATAAATGATAGTTAATTACTGACAGTTAAATTTTCAATAATGAATTAAATAATTGTTTAACTGTAGTTTATATGCAATAATAAATAAATTTAACTAACAGTTTATATGCAGTAATAAATTTAACTAAAATTTTAACTGGCAGTTTATATGCAGAAATGAATTAAATAACAAGTAAATTATATGAATGCAAATTAACTGAGATAATGAAGAAATATATGCCAAACAGCTATAAATATTCTAAACACATCATAAAGCAATTTAAAAAACATAAGAAAATTTAGAATTTGTGAGTGGGTTAAAACACTCACCTTTTTGAATTTAAATCGAATTTAAATTCGATTTAAATCCAAAAATTTGACAGTCTCCAAATCTGTCCAAACTAGTACCAAAACGTCCGGAATTTTATTACGATCCTAACAAAAAAAATCACGCGTGAAATGGAGTTCATACGAGAAAGTTATAAGTATTAAAAGTTATACGATTAAAATTAGTTTTAAATAAATAAAATAAGAAAATGTACACGTTACCGCCACGTAAGCGTTATCTTCCCAGGCGCGCGTGTTCGTATGCTACTGCATCCCACCTACGTTTGATCGAGTAATTATAGTGCCTCCGGCCACTATGGTCGCCGCCACCATCTCCACGAGCTCGGTGTCCTAGGCCGCCTCGATAGCCGAAGACGCGCGCCTCCCTCGTGAACGCCGCCACCACCGGGTTTCGAACCCTAACCACTGATTTTCGGCCACCATACAACGCTATAGGCCGAGCGACCACCACTAACCGCCTCCCATTGCTACCCTCTTCAAAGCCCATATGCCAATTTCATCGATTAGAGCCCCAAATCAAAAACCCCAAATTGGCCTAGGGTTTCGAAAATTCAAGGGTTTGACCGCGATTTCTGGTTGACTGATCGTCCATTGCAAAAACAGAAGCTACGCGTAGATTCGTAACGATGAGAACTACAACATGTATTTTTTTCAAATTTTTCTATGGAGTTTGAATTTTTGGCTTTGGATTTGATTTTCTAAATTGAAATTGGATCTAGGGTTTGCAGCCATTGGAAGAAAAGGAGGAGCTGATTAAATTTTACGCACAGACAAATGAGAATAGCCGAAGGCTAGGGTTTAGCAGGGTGTTTATACATAAAGATGGAATAGACAGATGGATCCAAATTACAAGCGTGCTACACGATAATTAGCCCAAAAAGCCCGTTCTGACTCTGGAACGAAATTGGGTAAACCCATATATCAAAATAGATGTTTTAAAATATTCTGAACGCAATGGAAAAAGTTTCACGTCCAACATATGAAGAAGTTATGTTGAAATCAATATTTTCAAATTGATTTCAATTAAATTGATTTCAAGGCGTTTCGCGTTCGTACGATCAAACGACAAGTTTGATCGCTACGAAACTTAAAACCCTCCAATAATTCACCGATACGGATCCGATGAAACTTGTTTCGTCGAAATCCGAGTTAGTGGCAAAAATGGCTATTTTCCTATTAATTAAATAAATTGAATTAAATCAAATTTCCTATTTAAATTCTGAAATTGACAATCTTTAACACTTTTGTTTTCTTAATCATTCACATTAATTAAACCAAATCTAGATGTCAATTTAGAGTTAACAAATTTATTCATTTCATTGTTAAATTTCAATTTCATTATATTCATAAATTATAAATTAACTTTGCAATAATTCCCTTTAATTGACCTTCGTTTAATTATTCAATCTATTAGTATCCAATAGATGAGACTAACATTGCATTCATACTCTGTTATGTAAATATCTCCAAATTTCATCTAAATTTATATTTACATAATATCTAAATGTTAAATTTCATTTTATTGCAATTAAATCCAATTATTATAGTTCGAATCTCAATAATTTGTAAATCTTTATTTTCATTCTTGTATTCAACGTACTTCCTTTAATACACTTGATGAAATCAATATTTGATTCAAAATCTATTGTAACAATATCCTCCCATTACATCTAGTTTCAATTAACGTAATAATAAATGTCGAATTTCATTTATTTGAAATAAATTCAATTTATTGAATTTTACACTTCAATCCAAATAATAAATCTTTCTTCCAAATCTTTAAATCAAACAAACTTCATAAAGTAAACAGGCTTATCATAAATTACATCATATAAATTAACCATCTTCAATGACAAATCAAATCTACCCTAACTGCATAATTTAAGTCAATTAATTGTAATTAATTCCACATTAAATGTTATTAATTATAAATTAAAACCTCAATAAATTTGTTTATTGATTTAAAAATCTAGCTATTCAATAAATATACATTTTATGGGTATAAATAACATTGAATCATAATACATTTCACTAACGTATTTATTAAATTTATTTTCCAATAACGTACTACCTAACTTTCTTAAATTTCAAATTTGATTTCCAAATTTTATGCAACATACTAAAGAAATGGTTGACCTAAATAATTGTTACCCTTTAACATTCAAATTCACCTACAACTATTATTAACAACAATGTTGCCGTTGAGTTAGATTTAATTAAATAAATTAGATGAATGGGTAACATTTTATAATTATCTTCAATGCCAAATTTTACTCAGATTCATCCTTAATTACCAACTACAATTTATTATAATTACTTAATTTGCATTGATTAAATCAAGTTGAAATTTAATATGTATTATTTCCTCAATTAATATAACCTTTGAATTAATTTCCCAATTTATCAATTACTACCTTTAAAATAACTTATTTTTCTATTTTATTTTCATTTACCGAAATTTAGTCGCTTATACACATTTAATATCCCAATTCATTTATTTATCTTGGTTTCAAATTTTATTAAATCAATTGCCATCTATGTATAAAATCAACATTTCTATTGATTTTACATTCAAAATCTTCAGTTATTATCTTAGCTTACATAAGGTAATGTTTAATTATAATTAATTGCTATTGGTTAAATACATTGGTAACGAACAATAGTCGGCACCATTTTCCATTTTATAACATTTGTAAATTTATTCTTTACCTTTTACATCCCACTAAAATCAGTGCACACATATTATAAATCCCTTACACAAAACTGATCTTTCAACTACCATTTACTATCTATTTAATACAATAATCAAATGTTTACATTTTGTTACTTATTAAATTTTATAACTAAGCATAGCATGTTTAAATACAATGAATTGGAGTTTCATTTAGATTGTTGAAAATTAACACGTATTAACATTGTTTCATCTAAATTTAGTTATTATTCCATTATTAAATTGCGAATTTTAATTTCTTTCAATATTAACTCATAAAATATTATTGAATTAATAATTTTAAACATTCGCTTCATTATTAATATAAATTTATTTTTCTTTTCTTCCTAAATTTAATTCCATTATCTTTTTAAAATGGCAAATTTAATTAACGAAATTTACGGGTCGTTACACTCTCCCCCACTCAAAACTTTTCGTCCCTGAAAAGGAAAAGAAGGGAAAAGAGGAATTAAGAATCTAATGTATCTTAGTCAAAACATTAACTTAATACCCAATTAAATTTATAAAATTAACTAATTTAGATAAAATATACCACTTTATAATCATTAAATCTTTTTATATTTAAATTTATAAAATTTGGAAAACATTTTTCAAAATATTTCTAAGTCCAAAATTTACGGAAAAATTTGGCAGTCTCCTTTGTATGGAGAGGCTCGGGAGAAAATATAATATCGAACTAACAATATATAACATATATTTTTAAAATTATATATATCCCAACCTAGGAAAAACAATATAATAGCGCTATAAATCCGTAATCCGAGAACGTACCTATTTGTCGGCCAGTTTTACGCTTATTATTATGGAACCAAAAGCAGTAGCAATTCCTTCCATAACCTGCATTTCACTTATATAATCTAAAAGGGTTAATAATTATATAAATGAAATATTAAAGTTGTTTCAACCATAAACAAACAAATCAATACAACCCATCAACTACTAACAACAAGGCATACAACCATCACATAAAATTTTACACGAAACAAACATTCATTCTTTTCAAGCAACCAAATAGCTATTCAGGTTCAAAACTTCAAATTGTACAGAATGTAAATAAACTAATTAGTGCACCAATTACTCAATAGTCTTAGATGAAACTAAATAGATTATTTATTCATCCAACAAATTTTGAAGTATCCTTACCCAAACAACCATAAACCAAAACAAACAACAATTTCAAATAATAAATCAAGCTCATTCTTATAAATTTCATTTATTACTTACAATTATTTATTTTTCCATTTTAATGTCATGTAAGTTTCTTCTTTATTGCATCATATTCATTTATTTATATTATCATATACAAATTTTATTCAGTAGCAACTTCAAACTATTTACTTAAGTTTATGATTACTTGCTCGCAATACCTACTTTTCATTATTTTTAATTAGTATCATCTCATATATACTTAAGTTTACAACAACCACAACATCTAATTCTTACTTATTAAAGAATTTAAATGTATACTTTCATTATCTCAAGTTTATTACTTGTATAATATCTATTACAATTTCTTATTAACATTTCAACTTTTAATATTAGGTAAGTTATATATATATATATGTATATATATATATATATATGTGTTTATAAGGATTGTAATTGAAAGTTATACCAGTTTATTCTATTTTCTTTAATTAATTAAATGTTCAATAATAATATCCTTTATTTCATAGGCTACCATTTCAATTTCATTTGATTTCATTCATAACCTAGAATTAAATCTCTTATTTTTAATTAAAGGCTCCATTTGTTAATTAGTTACATTCCATTTTACTACAATAACTGAAAGTTTTAATTAACGGAAACTCAAGAACTAAATACCGGGTTAGATTTCAAATTATTTTAAAATAATGGATAAAGGTTTATACTTACAACTTATATTTCTAATTATATTTAAAACAATTAAAAATTTATATTTGGTTATCAAAACAAATCTGCAATAAACTACTACAGTGGCCTTCCCACTTCGAAACTCGAAAATGAATGTCGATGATGCGTGCACTCATCACTGAAATTATTTTCCAGCGACAGAGAGGGGAGTACAAAACTTATTTTTTCCAAATTTCTTTAAAACAATTCTTTCAAACCATATTGAAATATTATATCATAAAATACTTCTAATCAATATTATTATTATTATATTCCGAAATCATTTGAAAGAAAGTTTCAAACCCCGGAACTTAAGTTCTAAATTTCCAATTTTATTTATTTATTTTATTTTCAACTTATTTCAAATATTATTTATATTTTCATTACCTAACAACCAATATAACAACCAAATATATATCTTATTTATAAAATTTATTTTATATATAGAAAATATAATAGGAAAAATTATTTCATTCACCTATATTAAAACAAATATTATGTCGGTCTTCCCTATTAAGTGTTTAGAAATCCCTATTGATGTCATAGCGTCCCATGCATCAACCAGAATCTATAAATACAAAACGGAACAAATTAACACAATGTTAAAATTTTTTTATATAACACTAACAAATACGCTCTCTCACATATACACTCACGCCTCCCATAGGGTATTACTACCCTAATAGTAAGGAGACAGACCCCACAAAGCTAAAGTTTTCACTAAACCAAAGCTCTGATACCACGTTATAACATCCTGCCTTTTCGCACGCTTTAAATCGACAGACATGCCAATTCAAACCATACGGAAGAGCGGATTGTCATGGGTAAATAAGAAAACAAGAAAGAAATAAAAACAAACAAAATCTCACAGCGGAAGGATAAAATATAATAATCAAATATACAGTTTATAAAGCTATTTTACAAATTATTCGATTATACTTACAACATTTATCAGAGTTACACATACCGATAACAATGCAGCGGAACAGTATGAGTATAGTGGACTGATAATAATAATAATAATAAATCTCCGTCTTCGTCCTCCAGAGCTATGGTCTTTAAAATCCTGAAACCCTCGGACTGACCCGAGCGAACTGAAAGGACAAAACACTCGAGTCAGAACTAAAAGATCTTATGCAAGTTAAATTAACAGAAATAAATATGAGTGCAGTAACTCAAGAGATGATCGGGATTTACATCTCCTAAGGATCCGTTAAACTATTTACTATGTAGTATATTTCGCTATTATAATAGTGTTTAATTGTAAAATAAACTTACTTTTAAATAGGCTTTACATTTTCCACCTTAACACGTAAAATGCCAATAGTCTATACAGTACCGTAATACCTCCTGATCGGGAGGCTACCAGAGGATACTCCATAGGTACGACACAAATAGAAACTCGTAGAAGGCATGCAAGGGTAGGTGACACGGCACAATTTGGCAGTGCCAGGGTAGATATACCAATTACGCATCCGGACTGGTGGTAACGCATAGCCCCAACTACCGCCCACCTCGGACAAACTCCCCCATAAAATCAAAGAAATCAAAAGTGGCCACCGAATCAAATCCAAAGTCAGAGTAAAATATCGAAGAGGAGTATCCGATAAAGGGCGCTAACCCCCTTGGCCCGAGAATCGCTCCTGTTTTAGATACCTTATGCCAACTCACGGGATTCGGGTCCACGTATTTACCTCAAAGGAAACGCCGCCGCCATCCTACTTCATTCTGGAATCTCCACCGCATACACGGTTGTTAAAGTGGTTTTCGGGGATTGGCAGAGAGTATGACAACTTCCGATCCCGGTCTCTTCAACAACCAATCGTTATTATAACACCGCGGTTTTTCAAAATAATTTATACTTTAAAACCAAAATATAATATCTCTTTCAAACCATATAAATACGATATCATTTATATTTTTAAACCCAAATCAATATGATATCATTTTTATTTTATAAATATCTCTTTCCCAAAATCATAATATTTTTCAAATATATATACCTTGAAACCATATCTTTGAAACATAACTTTTAATACTTAATGGTTTAAATATTATATTACTTAATATAATAAAATAGCCTCTTCAAATTTCGCAATAAATTCCCAATATCAATTTGAACCTCCAAATAAACCATTTTAATTCCCATATATTTCATAGCTCAAATATTCTATATTTCAAAACTTTATAGTTCATATATTTCAATCTTTAAATATTCCACAATTTCAAAAAGAAAGATTCTTTGATAATTTAATATATATCAAATCCAAATTCCTATTATTTAAATTTGAAATATTTACTTAATAAAACAAATATTATTTAAGTAAAACCCTTAAACTTCAATAACAGGATATTCTTTAAATTAAATTAACTTGATAATATTCTTTAAATTAATTTGATATTCGTTTAAATCCTCAAATCAAAAATCAAGTTATACGATCATATCCTTTAAATCTTAATTTATTTACATTTCAACACAAATTTTTCAAGGAAAAATTCTTAAATACTTTAATTCAAATCATATTCACATTTATCTTCAACCTTACTTTTATTTGAGTTATTATAAACTCTATATACAATAGAATTTCAAATATATTCTTAACCATATTATATAAACGAAATCAACTTCATTATTTAGCTTATTTTAAAATTCGAAACAAATTTATACATAGCTAAATTCAATTTTTTTTTACTATATATATATATATCAAAATTTAATATTTATTAAACTGTATTCTTTCCAAAACCATAGAAAAATCATTTCAAAAATAATTATATATATATACCGCGGTGCCTGCATATAATTTTCTATCCTATGGTCAAGTGATACGGATTTTATCATTTCAATCCGCAATTTAAAAATAAAAATGCGGTTGTACACCATTTCAAACCGCAATCCCGAATGAAATGAAAGTGCATAATAACTTACAGGTTATATTATATAATTACAGCATCGATCATATCAATCATCAAACATTTATCACATTATCATCCAATTCAAACAATCACATCAATAAATAATAGTTAATTACTGATAGTTAAATTTTCAATAATGAATTAAATAATTGTTTAACTGTAGTTTATATGCAATAATAAATAAATTTAACTAACAGTTCAGATGCAATAATAAATTTAACTAAAATTTTAACTGGCAGTTTATATGCAAAAATGAATTAAATAACAAGTAAATTATATGAATGCAAATTAACTGAGATAATGATGAAATATATGCCAAACAACTATAAATAAATTTCTAAACACATCATAAATCAATTTAACAAACATAAGAAATTTTAGAAATTGTGAGTGTGTTAAATCACTCACCTTTTTGAATTTAAATCGAATTTAAATCCGATTTACATCCAAAAATTTGACAATCTCCAAATCTGCCCAAACTAGTGCCAAGACGTCCGGAATTTTACACGTTACCGCCACATAAGCGTTATCTTCCCAGGCGCGTGCGTTCGTATGCTACCGCATCCTACCTACGTTTGACAGAGTAATTACAACGCCTCCGGCCACTATGGTCGCCGCCACCATCTCCACGAGCTTGCCCTCCTTGGCCGCCTCGATAGCCGAAGACGCGCGCCTCCCTCGTGAACGCCACCGCCACTAGGTTTCGCACCCTAACCACTAATTTTCGGCCACCATACAACGGTATAGGCCGAGCGACCACCACCAACCGCCTCCCATAGCTACCCTCTTCAAAACCCATATGCCAATTTCATCGATTAGAGCCCCAAATCAAAAACCTCAAATTGGCATAGGGTTTCGAAAATTCAAGGGTTTGACCGCGATTTTTGGTTGACTCGATCGCCCATTGCAAAAACAGAAGCTATGTGTAGATTCGTAACGATGAGAACTACAACATATATTTTTTTCAAAATTTTCTATGGAGTTTGAATTTTTGGCTTTGGATTTGATTTTTGAAATTGAAATTGGATCTAGGGTTTGCAACCATTGGAAGAAAAGGAGGAGCTGATGAAATTTTATGCGCAGATAAATGAGAATAGGTGGAGGCTAGGATTTAGCAGGGTATTTATAGATAAAGATGGAATAGACAGATGGATCCGAATTATAAGCATGTTAAACGATAATTGGCCCAAAAAGCCCGTTCTGACTCCGGAACGAAATTGGGTAAACCCATATATCAAAATAGATGTTTTAAAATATTCTGAACGTGATGGAAAAAGTTTCACGTCCAAATTCCATCGTATGAAGAAGTTATGTTGAAATCAATATTTTCAAATTGATTTCAATTGATTTCAATTAAATCGATTTCAAGGCGTTTCGCGTTCGTACGATCAAACGATAAGTCTGATCGCTACGAAACTTGAAATCCTCCAATAATTCACCGATACGGATCCGATGAAACTTGTTTCATCGAAATCCGAGTTAGTGGCCAAAATGGCTATTTTCCTATTAATTAAATAAATTAAATTAAATCAAATTTCCTATTTATATTCTGAAATTGACAATCTTCAACACTTTTATTTTCTTAATCATTCACATTAATTAAACCAAATCTAGATGTCAATTTAGAGTTAACAAATTTATTCATTTCATCGTTAAATTTCAGTTTCATTATATTCACAAATTATAAATTAAATTTGCAATAATTCCCTTTAAATGACCTTCATTTAATTATTCAATCTATTAGTATCCAATAGATGAGACTAACATTGGATTCATACTCTATTACGTAAATATCTCCAAATTTCATCTAAATTTATATTTACATAATATCTAAATCTTAAATTTCATTTTATTGCAATTAAATCCAATTATTATAGTTCGAATCTCAATAATTTGTAAATCTTTATTTCCATTCGTGTATTCAACGTACTTCCTTTAATACACCTGATGAAATCAAAATTTTATTCAAAATCTATTGTAACAATATCCTCCCATTACTTCTAGTTTCAATTAGCGTAATAATAAATGTTGAATTTCATATATTTGAAGTAAATTCAATTTATTGAATTTTACACTTCAATCCAAATAATAAATCTTGCTTCCAAATCTTTAAATCAAACAAACTTCATAAAGTAAATAGCCTTATCATAAATTACATCTTATAAATTAACCATCTTCAATGACAAATCAAATCTACCCTAACTGCATAATTTAATTCAATTAATTGTAATTGATTCCATATTAAATGTTATTAATTATAAATTGAAACCTCAATAAATTCGTTTATTGATTTAAAAATCTAGCTATTCAATAAATAGACATTTTATGGGTATAAATAACATTGAATCATAATACATTTCACTAACGTATTTATTAAATTTATTTCCCAATAACGTACTACCTAACTTTCTTAAATTTCCAATTTGATTTCCAAATTTTATGCAACATACTAAAGAAATGGTTGACCTAAATAATTGTTACCCTTTGACATTCAAATTCACTTACAACTATTATTAACAACAATGTTGCCATTGATTTAGATTTAATTAAATAAATTAGATGAATGGGTAAAATTTTATAATTATCTTCAATGCCAAATTTACTCAGATTCATCCTTAATTACCAACTACAATTTATTATAATTACTTAATTTGCATTGATTAAATCAAGTTGAAATTTAATACGTATTATTTCCACAATTAATATAACCTTTGAATTAATTTTCCAATTTATCAATTACTACCTTTAAAATAACTTATTTTTCTATTTTATTTTCATTTACCAAAATTTAGTCGCTTATACACATTTAATATCCCATTTCATTTATTTATCTTGGTTTTAAATTTTATTAAATCAATTGCCATCTATGCATAAAATCAACATTTCTATTGATTTTATATTCAAAATCTTCAGTTATTATCTTAACATACATAAGATAATGTTTAATTATAATTAATTGCTATTGATTAAATACACTGGTAACGATCAATAGTCGTCGCCATTTTCCATTTTATAACATTTGTAAATTTATTCTTTACCTTTTACATCCCACTAAAATCAGTGCACACATATTATAAATCCCTTACACAAAACTGATCTGTCAACTACCATTTACTATCTATTTAATACATTAATCAAATGTTTACATTTTGTTACTTATTAAATTTTATAACTAAGCATAGCATGTTTAAATACAATGAATTGGAGTTTCATTTAGATTGTTGACAATTAACACGTATTAACATTGTTTCATTTTAATTTAGTTATTATTCCATTATTAAATTGCAAATTTTAATTTCTTTCAATATTAACTCATAAAATATTATTGAATTAACAATTTTAAACATTCGCTTCATTATTAATTATAATTTTTTTTCTTTTCTTCCTAAATTTAGTTCCAATATCTTATTAAAATGACAAATTTAATTATCGAAATTTACGGGTCGTTACAACCACGCCACAAATAAACATGTCGGGTTTCTACCTTACGATAGCTAAAACATTTTTATTAGAACCCTCTGATATTATAATAGGGTATATATATAAATACTTATTCAAATAGCCGAAATTGTTACATTATTAAATTCCTGCTACTAGCCACAAAGTGGGTAATACAAACAAAACTTATAAAAGGCGCGTAGGGAGAATGGATTTCCAACAAATGACTAGGCACTGGGGTACCACCTGTCACAGTACGTGGCCAAGATCACTGTACCATGGATCACTCCCGACCCCCGCAACACAAGACCCGAACTATCCCTTACTGGATAATCCCGAGTAAGATCACCCCGCGGTTGGGATCAGCAACCGCACCACTAAGTCGAAATAAAAAGGACATCTAGACAGGGATGACCTTACCCTGAAATGGATGCCGCCCATCAAGCCTTACAGCATAACCCTTGATTTTTAGTCATTCTCGGTTGATGAGGCTTGAGGCTAAGCGTTACCTTTTTGGAACATATACCTTAGAATGTCCATCGTCCACCTTACGATGTTTCGAAAGCATTCATCCATACAAGTCCGTCCTAGGTTCGAAAGGAACCGTAGGCACTATTCCTACTACATCCATGTTGGAAACATCCTCAGGATTAGTAACGACTAGCCTTTGCACTTCACCGCTCCATCTTCGAATCCAAACTCGTTTTCCACGAAAACGGACAAACCGGATCGAAGTGGTTTTCGAGAAATAAATCTCGATCCCGGTCTCTTCGAAACGATCAGCGCATTTGGCCAATATTGATAGTCGGTTATTTAACTATCAATTAACATTCACAAACAGCCATCAACATAAATAATTTCTCCAAATTATTTATTAATCCCAAAAATATCTTCACAAGATATATTTTCACTTTCAAACCCTTTTAAAAACAGTTTCCAACTATCTTCCTTTCTCAGGATAAATTTTCCCAAATATTTCTATTTCCACTGAAATCACCAAGCACAAACTTTAGATTTTTAAAATAATTTTAAAACACTTTACTTTGAAATATATCTTAAAACATTTAAGTTAAAAACTACTTCAATAATTGGTTAAATATACATACTATATGAATATTTGAAAACAAGGTTACTTTATAAAATATAAAACTAGGTTTTCACTTTTTAAAACAAAATACTAAGTCGCCTTTTAAGTAATTACTATGACAATAGATTTGAAAAATATTTACTTCAGTATTTAGATATTAAGAAATAAAAAATTCCTAAAGCATGCTTTTTAAAACAACATTAAAACTTTTTATCTTATATTTAAAAATTTACTTTGAACGTACTTGGCTATCCAGAGAAATATACTTCTATTCACATTCTTCTTTAAATTTCCTATTTCAAACACTTGAATCAATTTCTAAATTGATTTCCAATTTACTCCCTTTTATTCCAAAATCCATTAATTTCAAATTTTATTCCTTAATCATGATTTAAAATACTTTTAACTGAAAATACCAATTTTAGATTTCTCAAATTACTTCTTAATCCTTTTAAATAAATTTAAACTTTGAATTTTAAAATAATTCTTTATTCCTTTAATTGATATCACTTAAGTTAACAACATGACACTCATGTTATATGCGATATCGATTTGACTCACATAAGTTATTTTAGTCCTGACTCAAGTGTTTTGTCTTTTTATTACGCTCGGGTCAGCCCTGAGTTTTTAGCTTATTGAAGATTTATTCTGGAGGACGAAGATGAAGATTTGGTATATTATTGCTATTATTATTCTCTACATCATGCTTTTCTGTTGCATTATTTATTTATCCCTATTATCTACATAACTCTGATTTTTGTTGTATAAATTATAATCAAATATATAATATAAACAGCTCCATGAACTGTTTATTTGATTATTACATTTTATCATATTGATGCGAGATTCTGTGTTTGTTTTCTTCTTCTTTTCTTATTTTCTCTTAATTAACCCCATTGACTACCTATATTCCAGATTGTTTAATTGGGAATGTTGGATTATTGTCGATTTTAACCTTCCGAAATGTGGGTCATCATGGTTGGTATTAGAGCCGAAGGTTAAGCTAGAACCTTGGCTTTGATGGGGTAAGTCATTAGAGATCGGGTCAGTGGTACCTAGAATGAGTTTAAGTGTATATATATGAGCGCTTATTTGCTAGTGATATAAAAACTGTTTTATATTATGTTGGTTGATCTATTGAGTGGCTATGGATTCCAGTCAATACGAGTAATTAACGTTATTGATAGGGATCTCTTAACACTTGAATAGAGCAATTCGACATGGTATTGCATTGAAATTAGGTAAATAAAATAATTTTACCCTGATTATATTTTATATGTAAAGGAATAATTTTCAGAAATTATTATGGTATATGTGGTGTGCTTGATTGTTAGGGAATGATAATGTTGTCCTGTTATATTAGATGATTATTGTTTGTGATTGAATTAAGGTTGATACTATAATGTAAACAAGATTAGCAGTTAAGAAGTTGTTTTATATAACTAATATGATATTATATATAATTATATGATTTATAATGTGATTATAAAATGGAAAGGGGATGAAATTCCTGAAGCATATTATGAATATGGTTTGTAAAAGCAGTTTATAAATTAAAAAGTTTAAAAGGCTGGAAATTTGGAAACAAAAATCCCGTTGGTTTTGAAATTGATTTTTCAAAGGTTTTGGAAAATAATAATAGTATTATTTGGAGATATTTTTGAATTAAATATTTGTAAAAGGGTTTTTAAAGGAAATTGAAGCACTAAACTCACTTCGGTCAGTGGAAAATAATTTCGGTGACGATTGCAGTATCATCGACGTTCATTTCCAAGTTTCCAAGAGAGGATATGCTACCATTGGGTTTTCGTTAGGTTAAACCGCGTTTGCTTTTGAAATTACAAAAAGAATGATTTAATATATCAAGGGATTTTGTCTATATATATATATATATATATATATATATATATATATATGATTTCAAATTGATTTGAAATGCTTAGAACAAGGTCTTTGAACTCTGAGATTTTCATTTAGAATGTTTTATTGAAAATGTGAGAAAATAAGTTTGATAACTAATAAAATTATTAAAATGCAAACTAAAGCAATGTTTTAAATTTTTTGAATATGATGCAAGAAGGGAAAATTTGATATTTAACTGTGGAATGAAATTAAATTAAATTAAGTTAAATAAAGTGAAATTGAAAATTTAGCCTAAGTTGGACTAAATAAAATAATTGCTGGACATGAAATTCATTGAGACTGAAGTAAATTAGCGAATGGAATAATTAAATTAATTAGTTAATTGAATTTGGTTTGGAATGTGGATGGATAAAATTGAATGTTGAAATTGGGAAATGAAATTGAATTTGGTTTAAAATGGGTAAGGGCATAAGTGGTGAAGTGTTAATAAACATAAGAACTTTTGTATAAAAAAAATAATAAACGTAAGAAAAATTTGATGGAATAAATTCTTGAGTGAGATTAATATTGAAAGGGATATACTAAGTAAATAAAGAATTGTGAAAAATGCAATGTGGCCAAATTGAATGCAGATCAATAGAATAAAGTAAATGAGAACGGGATAAATGTGAATAGAGTAAATTTGGTATCGATAAAAATCAATTGTAATAAATACGTAAGTTGTATGTATATTATTTTATTCGCATAATGGTTTGATCCAGATTCGAGGATAGAATTTTGAGATATTTTATATCGATTCGAGTTAGGATTTTTCACTTAATTCTCGACGACGAACACTCGATATGGATTTTTGATTGATTCTAGGATTCTCTATCACAGTTTATGGCTATGCAAGGATAATGGAGGTTTCCGATCAAGGAACTAGATTTGAGTCCGCACTAGAGTGGTCGTGTGAACGATACTAGTTCGGAAGTGAAATTGTGTGATCGAGCGAGCGGTCAGATTTGATATGGCGTACGAATGATATATATATATATATATATATATATATATATATCTGTGTGTGTGTGTACATCATGCGGTTTTAGTAAAGCAAATATTGAAAATTGAAATTTCAAAATAATATGATTTTGAATTATATGATTGGATATCATTAGTAAATAGGATGCAAGTATTTAAAAGAAAGAGATAATTTGATGCCTTTGGTTTGATAAGTAAAAATTTGTTGCCCGACAAAAGGTACATGTTTATATTATTGTTTGAATTGATGGTTTTATGATTGAGCCACTTGGCTTTTGTTTTCTTTTACTGATTTACACCGTAGTGGCGATTTGTGGTTGTTCCGATCTAGCCGCGCAAAGGAGACATTGGCGAATTTTTTTGAAAATTTAAGGAGTTAGAATTTTTTGAAGAAAACTTTTAATAACTAAAATTTGATTTTAGAATATAGCTTGAAATGACTGAGTGGATAATATTATTTAGAATATATGATGAATTTGGGGAATTTAGAAGAAGTGATAATGTAGTTTCCAAAAATTGGTTTTGGAGAGTTAAAGGTTTAAATGGATTTGGGAAGTTATTACAACTAATTGGTTTTGGGAAAGTTAATGGGTCTCGGGCTATTCTTCTTACCTTGGTAATTTCGGGGACGGAATTCTTTTAAGGAGGAAGGAATATAACGATCCAGAATTTGGTTATTTGAAATTGGAATATTTAATTGATTTTAAATATTTAAAAGTTAATTTTATATATTTAATAGCTTGAATTTCAAATATAACAATTTATTGATAATTTAATTGTTAAATTGAATAATTGAAATCGTTAAAATAATTTAAACCTTAGTTTTTATTTGATAAAAAAATAGTTTAAAGGCTTATTAAATTTATATTCACAAAATTGAAGATGATAAAATTTTTGAATTTGATTTATAAATGATTTACTAGATTCTAAAAGTATCACGTTTAAATTAACAAGTGAAAATAGCCTTCTAAGGCATAGTCCTAGATTTCGATAAAACTGGTTCAATTGGATCTGTAATAGTATATTACTATCAGATTTAAAATTTCGTAGCGTTTAGAATTACGCTTGGTCATACGGAATAGAAAGTGTTGAAATTTATATCGGAAATTAAATATTTATTGGGTTCAAAAAGCTATCTTCAATATATGATCGAATTAGGACTCGGGACATGTTCCATTGCGATCAAAATAGGGGTATAACATTATGAACGCTGGCAACACACCTCGATTGGGATCCAAAAATTATAGCAAGATATTTTCGAATTTAAATAAAACACACACACACACACACACACACACACACACACACACACATATATATATATATATATATATCTGTGTGTGTGTGTACGTATTAGTTGACTAGCAGCCTACATTCTTTCACTTCAGCCCAATCTACTCCTTATCCCACCCACCCTACCTGTAGGCTACTTCATCATTATTCCCATCTTCTATTAAAACAATGAGCATGCATCATCAGATAATAAGAAGAATGGAATTTCAAAAAATTTAAATCTTGCAAATTACTTCACGAAAAATTCTGAAACAACTTTTAAAATTCAAATTATGTGAAGAGCTTCCCCCAGGTATGCATGTTGAAGGGGTTCGACGGCGATTTGAGGTGTGGTCGACGAGAGGCGGCAAACTAGGTGTAATATGCCGGAATTTTTGGCAATATCAATTTAATAATCTGTATTAAAAATTCAATTGATATTGATAATTTTGTTAATAATAATTCAAATTGATTGAATAATTTTCCTTTAATAAATATTTAATTGGTAGATTTTATCTTTTAAAGCTAATAAATTGGTTTCTATTTATAATGTAAATATATAGTTTATATTGTAAATAGATTAGCTTTGTTTTAAATTTAATAAATAAAGCATATTTTCTAATTCTAATATTTTTAGTAATTTGGAAATTTGTTTTTATTTAATATAAAGCTTTTCAAAGTTATAAAATAAGTAATCTTGGTTTAAATTTAATAAATGAATCTTGATTTAAAATTCTAATATATATATTAATAATATGGAAATTTTGATTTAATTTAATATCAAGTTTTTCAAAGCTTTTTAATAAATAAGTATATGATTTTAAATTGTTAAGATAGATGTTTAAATGTTTAAAATGATTTTGGCTTAAGTTTTAAATTTAAATTAATTAACAAAATGGTTTGTTTGTTTTCTTTTTTAAATATAGCTCAACAAAATAAGTAATTTATTAATAAATAAATAATTTCTTTTATAACTATTTTAATTTAATAATGGGTCATTTCTAAAAATAATATTAATAATGTATTGTCTTTACAAATAGATTTTAAATAAAAATAGCATTTGTTATTTCAAATTTCAATTATATATATAACTTGATTTTTATATATTAGATTTTTGAATTTGATTTGAATTTGAATATAAAGTTTTGAAAACCAAAGTATAGATTTTTAATTGTTTTGATTTTTTTTATATGCATAAGCTTTTATTTATAAGTATAATTTGTTTTTATTTCTTTTAAAATTTATATACATATAAAATACTAATTAACTAATTTATTTGGCATAACATTTGTATATTAACATTTAAATTTAAATACAAATTATTTTTAAAAAGACATGTGTTGATTTCTTAAGATTCATATAACAAATGTTAAAAGATAAACTTTCAAATGTGACAAATATTGAAATGATTTACAAGTGGCTTCTTTAAATTTGTATGTTTTTCTTTTATTTTATAAAATCTGAAATTATGCCTATATAAACATACATTTTTCATTTTTTTCCCTCTTCCTAACCTCATTTCTAAACCATAAAACAAAATTTGTAAACAACACTTCGAAAAACCAAAATCAGTTTACAAATGCAAGTTTAACTCTTCATATCAAAATCTAAATGCCTGAAAATCACTTCCTTGAAAATGCAAAAACCTGTTCTCATGCAAATCAAAACTCCTCATTAACAAATCTAAAACAACCCTGAAACAAATTTTCAAACCAAAAATCCAGAAACCATGTTCAAGTAAAATCAGTAAGTTCTCTTCAAATAAATCTTCAAAACAAAAATCTGTTACAAACCCCTCATATCAAAAGTCAGTAATCATCTTCAAAAGCCTGCACCATTTTTGTTTTGTAAATCTGGAAATTTGATGTTGCATGCAAATATGCACATCTTCAAACCAAGTCTGCATCTTCAAATCAATGCACCTGCATTTTCAAAGCAAACTTCATTTTCAAGCACACAAGCTTTATAGAAGCATGTCAGTTTAAAGGAGTTCAAAGTATCAAAAGGGGCAACTGCAGTTTTAAAAGTTTCAAAAGCATTTCAAATGGAAGCTCTGCCTTCTTCTAAAATTAGTGAGTAACTTTATATGCTGAGATGAATAAGTATTGCATGTTTTTATATGTAAATATCTGATTTGAATATTTATGTGTATGAAAGATGTGTGTATGTATTATGTGCTCTGCTTTGTTCCCAATCTCACTTTTCAATCCCTTAGTGCTTAATTTAGTTTTGATAGGATCTGATTTATAAACCAATGTTGTTTGCTTATCATAGACTAAGGATTAAAATTTAACTAAATTAAAATAAAGTCTGTTTTCCTTTGGAAATTTTGAAACATCAGAGTATGTTGATATAGATCAAAAATTCGAATTATGTAATTTCTTAATTTAGTATTTTAAATCGAAAACATTAACTAAATCATGATTTTTAACATTAAAATCTGGATTTTTAGAAATAAGATGAATGTACAGTTCTTGTTTGAACTAAAAATGAACTTTGGGGTTTCTCTGGTGATTCATGTATCTGGAGGGGATGGATTTCTTCCTGATGATGGAGGGATGATCAGAGAAGCTAGGAAAAATATTAGTTGGTGATAAAAATCATTGTGGAAGTTGCAGTAGTGAGAGAATTGCTAGAACCCTAGTTTTTTACCAGGAATGAAGAATCGATCACCACGACAGAGTGGATTGATCGAGTGCAGTAAGGCTTTGAAGGATGATAGTTTGTTCGTAGTCGAGATCAGGGTCGGAGTTGTAGAAACTACGGTGGTCGGAGGAACGAATGTGAAGCATTTCCACGTTTTGGTTTCGAGTAGCTTTGCTGTTCTAGGTTTAGATTGAAACTCAAATTCAAATTCGAGTTGGGTTGGAGTTAATCTGATGATCGCGTTCGGGTGATGGAGTGTTTTTGGATGTGGGACGATCATCTCTGATGATCGGAGGTGACTGGGGGCGACGTGCATGTGCACGGCCCTGTTATCTGATGAAGTATGGTGGTGATGTTTTATGCTCGACTAAATCTCGGTTTGACTCGAAGTTATTGGGTAGATTGCTCGGGGTGGTTGGCTTTGAACTCGAAGTAAAAAGGTTGGTGTCTCGGGTTTACCAGATGTTACAGGTTTTATCTGAAACCTGTAATGTTTGTTTAATTTTTTTTAAAAAACTGCAGTTTTTAAATGTAAAGCTTGAGTTTAAACTAAGGTTTAAATTTCAAGTTTAAAATCTAGAGTTCAAGTTTAAGATTTAATCTTAGTTTAAAAAAAATAAAAATAATTATGTTTTAAAACTTGAAATTGTTAAACTACTTTGAAATGGTAAGTAGTTTGAATTTTTTTAAAATGAAGTTTTAAAATGTGAGTAAGTTTTAAAGTGAAGTTTAATTCAGGAAATCAAAGATTTAAATTTGTATTTCAGTTTGAAATAAAAGAAGTTTTAAAATTTTAAAGATTTAAACAACTTTGTATGTTAAGTGAAAATTTAAATTATTTGAACTTAAAAATAAATTTGGCGCAAACAATTATAATTTTTCTTTTATAAGACAAGTACTTCTTTGTCATATAACTTAAAAAGTTTTTTTAATTGTTTAAACTTGGTTATGTTAAATTATATTCATTTTAAATCTTGTATTTGAAATGAAATTTTAAAGTAAGTTCAAAAGTAAATTTGTTTTCAAATAAATTTGTTAATGACAATTTAATCATAGTTAAGAAATGTTTTTATCTTAAAAATAATTAATATTTAATGATTTAAATTTATCAAATTAATGAGGTAATTAAGGAATAATTAGTTAATTTAATTAATTAATAGATTAAGGATAAATAAATAATTGATTAAGGGTTAATCAATTTGCAATTAAGATCATTAATTAGATAATTTAAGATTTTTAATTAATGATTAAAGATTTATTAATTAAGCAATTAAGTTATAATCAAGGTTAATTAATTAAATAATTAAGGATTAATTAAGTTACAGTCAACATTTAATTAATTAAATAATCAGAGATTAATTAATGGATTATTAAAGATAAATTAATTTGTAAATAACAATGGTTAATCTAAGTTAATTACTTAATGGAAGTAATTAAAGAATAGTTAATGAAGGTCAGTAACTAGGATTATCTAACACTTAATTTATGTGGTTAATTTTTAATAATTCAATAGATTTATTAATTAAAGATAATCAGTTGTGAATTATTTAAGTGTAATTACTTAATGGAAGTAATTAAGGAATTAATTACTTAATGTAATTAATTGAGTTTAATGGGATTAGTTTGAATTAATTAATTAATTAAGTTTAATTAATTTTAAACACTGAATGATTTGATGATAATTACTTAATGTAATTAATGGATTGAAATTACTTAGTGAAGTAATTAATTGGTAATTATAGGATGTAACTAATTGAAGATGTTTTAAGAATGGAAGTAATTTGAGTATAATTACTTTGTAATTAATCAAGGGATTAATTAAGGATAATTAACTAAAGAATAATTAATTTATATAATGAAATAATTAAGGTTAGTTAATTACTAAATGTGATTAATCTAGAATGATTAATAATTGTGGTTAATTACTTAATGTAATTAATTTTAAAAAGAAATTAATTAAAATGTAACTAGGGATCATTAATTAATACAATTAATGCTGTAATTAAGGATTTATTAATTAAGATTGATTAATCAATGATAAGTAATTAATAGTAATTAATTAGTGAAATTAATTAAGGATTAATGTAATTAATTATAGTTAATTAATTAATTGAAGTAATAAAAGGTTAATTACTGATTTTGGTTAAGGATAATTAATTTGTGAAATTGATTGAAGGACTATTACTTGAAGGTAATTTAGGATTATTAATCAAGGGTGATTAATTAAGATGATTAATTTGAATGATTAATTAATTGATTGTAATCAATTAAATGGTCAAGTAAGCAAGATTTATATTGATGAAGTAATTAATTTAATTTATTTTAGATTAATTAAAGATGAAGTAATTAATTAATTCACTTTAAATTAATTAGAGATGGAGGTAATTAATTTAATTCACTTTAAATTAATTATAGATGTTGTGATTAAGTAAATCTTTGCTTATGTATGAATGGGTGATATTGATTGCCTTGAATGCTTTATGATCTCAGAAATGAGATAAGTAATGCTATGCGGTATGAATGCTTTGGTTGCATGGTGATGATAATATGGATTATCTATTTTGATGATAGTATGGGTTATCTGTTTATAATGTTAATGTGGATCACCTGTTTATTATGATAATGTTGATTATCTATTGTGATCTGTGAGTTATCTATCTGTGCGTATATAGATACTGAATTGAATTGTTTTAAACTTTAAAACAACTTGGCTTTAAAAGGCATGTTTTGAATGTCGATGAGACCGAGATCGGGTTTCCATATTTGGATTTCCGAAAACCATGTTGATCCAAATTAACGATAGGTCATGAATCTCAAGTGAAGATGAAGATTCAGAGTGCAAGGGTTATCGTCATTAACTTTGAGGGTGATTCCAAATGAGTGTAACGAGATAATGCCTTCGGTTTCGTTCGAACCCGAAACGAACTTGTATGGATTGAATGCTTTCAGAACATCGTCAGGTGGACGATGAGCATTCCAAGTGATGTGTTCTATAAAGGTAATCGTAGCCTCAAGCCTCATCAACTGGGAATGGCTAAAACAGGGGAGGTGCAACAAGGCTAAGTGGGTCATGCCCAAGTAGGACGAGATTTTCCCCTGTCTAGAGGTCCCTTTTATTTCGGCTGTGTGGACGGTTGTGAGCTCCAACCACTGGGGTTGTCTTATTCGGGACTGTCCATTAAGGTGTGGTTCCGGCTTTGTGTTGCAGGGGATTGGGAGTGATCCTCGGTACGTTGATCTAGGCCACGTACTGTGACGGGCGGTACCCCGGTAGCCCTGCCATTGTATGGAATCCAAAATCTAATAAGTGCACTCGGTTTTGATTGTATTACCCACTTTTGTGGCTAGTAGCTGGAATTTAATAAATGTAACAATTTCGGCTATTTCAAATTTACTTGAAAACCCTAGATCTATTATAATATCACTGGATTCCTATCATATGTTTTGGTTAGCGTAAGGTAAAAACTTTTCCATGTTTATGTGTGGGAAGTCTTACGTGATACCTTTCTTTTCAAAAAGTTTTTGAAAGTTAAGCAACTTTAACATGTTGCTCACACCAGACCCATGTCTGACCCGGAGTTTATCTTCTGTTTTCTTAAACTCTTGTGTACTCAATTTTTTACGAGTAGCCAAGGGATTCAGGTTAGCTTTGACGAATTGTGGAGGAGCAATGGAGCAGGAGGCTTCAGCGTGTAGATATATAGTTTCCGTTGTGTTGGTTTCTCTGAGTAGTTTCCTTGTATTGTATTGAGTTGTATAACTAGACAGGTGTTTATAACTGTCTAGTATGTGATGTGTAATCTGTGTAACTCTGATAATGGTTGTAAATTATGTAATATTTATGTTATTAATATAATATATTCGTTCCGCTGTTGAGATTCTGATGTTGTTTCTTCTTTCTTCTCTTTCTTTTCTCTTTTCTATCTCTTTCTTTCTTCAAGATGTTGTGATTTTCTAAGGTGAGAAAGTCGGGTCTTCTCAGTTGGTATCAGAGCATAGGTTGAGCGAATACCTAAGCTCTGTAGTGGTGTCTTTCTTGAGAGAGCGTACTTGTAACTTTCATATATAACTATATATATATATATATATATATATATATATATATATATATATATTTCTACCTATTTATTGGGTTACCTGTTCGGGTTTTCCAATATAAGTTATAAAGGTAGATAGGGTAGTGGTGTGCGTAACACGACTACCATTGGGTGGATTTTGAATGTTTTGAGTTTGGAAGTGTATCTGTCGAGATGGTAGAGCTAATACCGTCTTGAGTAAGCTTTGCAGTTTGGTGTAAGGATTTCATTGATCTCTGAAGAAAACCTGTTAAGGTTCGGAGTTCATCTTTGAAGTGTAAGTTTGATCACGCTCGTGTGAGCGGATTTTTGAGAGTTTGGATCTGTTGGTTGAGCAGAACCATGTGATGGTATCTTGATACCTTAGGAAGTAGTAGATGCGTGATGAGATGCGGGGACTATGGATGTTCCTGAAGAATTTTTCTTTGGAACAAGTTTAAGGAAGTAGGTCTGCATCGTTGATGTGGCTGTGTTCAGCATAGTGATTCTGTTTGGTTTGAGGTCTGAGTTTCTCGAAGAGCTTTGGATTAGGAAATCTTTGGCATCTGTGGCAGCAGTGCAGCTCGGAGTGTTCTCTGTGTCGGCGGGAAGTCTTCTGGCTTAGCAGTTTCTGAAGGAAGATTTCAGAAGCAACAGAGTAGATCCTTTTCTTCGATGGAGTGACTGGATAAGTATAAGCTGTTCTATTTGGTAAAGGGAGAACAGTTTTCCTTGGATTTGGTCTGAGTTGATCGCAAAAGTGACTTGCGATAGCTGAGTGTTCTCTTGGGTTATCAAAGTTTTTCCGGATGTCTTCAGAGAAGTCAGAGGTTTGTCCGCATCTGGAGATTGATTTTTCTTATCGACTGGGATCCTAGGAGTGGTACCGGTGGTTCAGCTTAGTTGAAGGATGGTTCCTAGAGATTGAGTTGGTGAAGCAGCTCAGGGTTTTGGAGGAACTTCTGAGTTTTCTTATGGATCTGTTGAGCCATATTTCTGGGATGCGTTGTCTAGTTTGTGCTCATGTTCTTCTTCAGCATTTTCATCTACTTCGAATCAGAGTTGTGCAGCAGAAGCAGTTTGGGTGTGCATTTTCTTTTCTTTTCTGGACAGGAGAAGTGAGTATATTCTTCTATTTGAGGAGTAGAGTTTGTGTTCTTGGTGTTGGTTGATCTTGAGGAGATCATTTTGTTGAGATGTTTGGTTTTGTTTGTTTCTAGAGGCATCAGCGAAGGTTAAGCCGATCAGGAAGAATGTAGGCAGCCCCAGATCGTCCAAAGAGTTTTGTGGATAAGATAAGAAGGAATTTGGATTCCTTAATCGGAGATTTGATTTTATATAAGTTTTCTCCAATCAAAAAGGGAGCTCTAAGATTGGGTAAGGCTGGGAAGCTAGCTCTGAAGTGTTTTGGATCTTTTCTATGTATAAGTGTTCGGTCTTCAGGATTGAATTGCCAGTTTGGATAACTGGGATTCGATGAGTTTCACGTATCTCTGAGGGAGTACGTGTAGGATCTATCTCTGATTTTGGAACCAGCAGTTCGGGAGGTTTGGTTGTTGAGTCAGACTCGTCTGTAGTCTGATATCCTATCTTGTGTTGTAGATCTAGATAAGTAGGAGCTCTGTAGCTTAGTAGTATTGATTGTTTGGATTTTATAAAGTGAGTATTCCGAGATATATATATATATATATATATACACACACACACTTCCTTGGGGAAACTCGAGGAAACTCTATCCATAATTTTACCTGAATAGTTAGATTTGTTTGATTGGATGAATTGGTTGTTATAGTTGTTAGCATATGTTTGATATATGCTTGTGGTTTAAAATTAAAATCTTTAATGAGATTATTAAATTACCATTGTTTTAAATTTCGGGGATGAAATTCTTTTAAGAGGGGAGGATTGTAATATCCGGAATTTTTGACAATACCAATTTAATAATCTATATTAAAAATTAAATTGATATTGATAATTTTGTTAATAATAATTCAAATTGATTTAATAATTTTCCTTTAATAAATATTTAATTGGTAGATTTTATCTTTTAAAACTAATAAATTAGTTTCTATTTATAATGTAAATATATAGTTTATATTGTAAATAGATTAGCTTTGTTTTAAATTTAATAAATAAAGCATATTTTCTAATTCTAATATTTTTAGTAATTTGGAATTTTGTTTTTATTTAATATAAAGATTTTAAAAGTTATAAAATAAGTAATCTTGGTTTAAATTTAATAAATGAATCTTGATTTAAAATTATAATATATATATTAATAATATGGAAATTTTGATTTAATTTAATATTAAGTTTTTCAAAGCTTTTTAATAATATGGTATACGATTTTAAATTGTTAAGATAGATGTTTAAATGTCTAAAATGATTTTGGCTTAAGTTTTAAATTTAAATTAATTAACAAAAAGGTTTGTTTGTTTTCTTTTTTAAATATAGCTTAATAAAATATGTAATTTATTAATAAAGAAATAATTTCTTTTATAATTATTTTAATTTAATAATGAGTCATTTCTAAAAATTATATTAATAATGTACTGTCTTTACAAATAGATTTTGAATAAAAATAGCATTTGTTATTTCAAATTTCATTTATATATATAACTTGATTTTTAAATATTAGATTTTTGAATTTGATTTAAATTTGAATATAAAGTTTTTAAAACCAAAGTATAGATTTTTAATTGTTTTGATTTTTTTATATGCATAAGCTTTTATTTATAAGTATAATTTGTTTTTATTTCTTTTAAAAATTTATATACAAATAAAATACTAAGTAACCAATTTATTTGGCATAACATATATATATTAACATTTAAATTAAAATATAAATTACCTTTAAAAAGACATGTGTTGATTTCTTAAGATTCATATAACAAATGTTAAAAGATAAACTTTCAAATGTGACAAATGTTGAAATGATTTACAAGTGGCTTCTTTAAATTTGTATTTTTTCCTTTTATTTTATAAAATATGAAATTACGCCTATATAAACATACATTTTTCATTTTTTTCCCTCTTGCTAACCTCATTTCTAACCATAAAACAAAATTTGTAAACAACACTTCAAAAAACCAAAATCAGTTTACAAATGCAAGTTAAACTCTTCATATCAAAATCTAAATGCCTGAAAATCACTTCCCTGAAAATGCAAAAACCTGTTCTCATGCAAATCAAAACTCCTCATTAACAAATCTGAAACAACCCTGAAACAACTCTTCAAACCAAAAATTCGAAAACCATGTTCAAATAAAATCAGTAAGTTCTCTTCAAATAAATCTTCAAAACAAAAATCTGTTACAAACCCCTCATATCGAAAGTCAGTAATCGTCTTCAAAAGCCTGCATCATTTTTTTTTCGTAAATCTGGAAATTTGATGTTGCATGCAAATCTGCACATCTTCAAACAAAGTCTGCATCTTCAAATCAATGCACCTGCATTTTCAAAGCAAACTTCATTTTCAAGCACATAAGCTTTTATAGAAGCATGTCAGTTTAAAGGAGTTCAGAGTATCAAAAGGGGCAACTGCAGTTTGAAAGTTTCAAAAGAATTTCAAATGGAAGCTCTGCCTTCTTCTAAAATCAGTGAGTAACTTTTTAAAATTTAAATTTAAAAATTGGTTGCATGCTTGTATGCTGAGATGAGTAAGTATTGCATGTTTTTATATGTGAATATCTTATGTGAATATTTATGTGTATGCATGCTGTGTGTACGTATTATGTGCTTTGCTTTGTTCCCAGTCTCACTTTTCAATCCCTTACCACTTAATTTAGTTTTGATAGGATCTGATTTATAAACCAATGTTGTTTGCTTATCACAGACTAAGGATTAAAATTTAATTAAATTAAAATAGAGTCTGTTTACCTTTGGAAATTTGGAAACATCAGAGTATGTTGATATAAATCAAAAATTCGAACTGTGCAATTCCTTAATTAAGTATTTTAAATCGAAAACATTAACTAAATCATGATTTTTAACATTAAAATCTGGATTTTTAGAAATAAGATGAATGTACAGTTCTTGTTTGAACTAAAAATGAACTTTGGGGTTTCTCTGGTGATTCATGTATTTGGAGGGGATGGATTTCTTCCTGATGATGGAGGGATGATCAGAGAAGCTAGGAAAAATATTTTGTTGGTGATGGAAATCATTGTGAAAATTGTAGTAGTGAGAGATTTGTTAGAACCCTAGTTTTTAACCAAGAATGAAGAATCGATCACCACGATAGATTGGGTTGATCGACAGCAGTAAGGCTTTGAAGGACGATAGTTTGGTCGTAGTCGAGATCAGGTCGGAGTTGTAGAAACTACGGTGGTCGGAGGAACGAATGTGAAGCATTTCCACGTTTTGGGTTCGAGTAGCTTTGCTGTTCCAGGTTGAGATTGAAACTCAAATTCAAATTCAAGTTGGGTTGGAGTTAATCTGATGATCGCGTTGGGGTGATGGAGTGTTTTTGGATGTGGGACGATAATCTCTGATGATCGGAGGTGACTGAGGGCGACGTGCATGTGCACGGCCCTGTAATCTGATGAAGTATGGTGGTGATGTTTTATGCTCGAGTAAATCTCGGTTTGACTCGAAGTTATTGGGTAGATTGCTCGGGGAGGTTGGCTTTGAACTCGAAGTAAAAAGGTTGGTGTCTCGGGTTTATCAGATGTTACAGGTTTTATCTGAAACCTGTAATGTTTGTTTAATTTTTTTTTTAAAAAAAACTGCCGTTTTTAAATGTAAAGCTTGAGTTTAAACTAAGTTCTAAATTTCAAGTTTAAAATCTAGAGTTCAAGTTTAAGATTTATTCTTAGTTTTAAAAAAATAAAAATAATAAAGTTTTAAAACTTGAAATTGTTAAACTACTTTAAAATGGTAAGTAGTTTGAATTTTTTTTAAAATGAAGTTTTAAAATGTGAGTAAGTTTTAAAGTGAAGTTTAATTCAGGAAATCAAAGATTTAAATTTGTATTTCAGTTTGAAATAAAAGGAGTTTTAAAATTTGAAAGATTTAAACAACTTTGTATGTTAAGTGAAAATTTAAATTATTTGAATTTAAAAATAAATTTGGTGTAAACACTTATAAATTTTCTTTTATAAGACAAGTACTTCTTTGTCATATAATTTAAAAAGTTTTTTTTTAATTGTTTAAAATTGGTTATGTTAAATTATATTCATTTTAAAACTTGTATTTGAAAAGAAGTTTTAAAGTAAGTTCAAAAGTAAATTTGTTTTCAAATAAATTTGTTAATGACAATTTAATCATAATTAAGAAATGTTTTTATCTTAAAGTTAAAATAAGATTTAATGATTTGAATTTATCAAATTAATGAAGTAATTAAGGAATAGTTAGTTAATTTAATTAATTAATTAATTAATTAGGCATAAATAAATAATTGTTTACGGGTTAATCAATTTGCAATTAAGATCATTAATTAGATAATTTAAGATTTTTAATTAATGATTAAAGATTTATTAATTAAGCAATTAAGTTATAATTAAGGTTAATTAATTAAATAATTAAGGATTAATTAAGTTACAGTTAACATTTAATTAATTAAATAATTAGAGATTAATTAATGGATTGTTAAAGATAAATTAATTTGTAATTAACAATTGTTAATCTAAGTTAATTACTTAATGGAAGTAATTAAAGAATGGTTAATGAAGGTCATTAACTAGGATTATTTAATAATTAATTAATGTGGTTAATTTTTAATAATTAATTAGATTTATTAATTAAAGATAATCAGTTGTGAATTGTTTAAGTGTAATTACTTAATGGAAGTAATTAAGGAATTAATTACTTAATGTAATTAATTGAGTTTAATGGGACTAGTTTGAATTAATTAATTAATTTTAATTAATTTTAAACCTTGAATGATTTGACGATAATTGCTTAATGTAATTAATGGATTGAAATTACTTAGTGAAGTAATTAATTGGTAATTACAGGATGTAATTAATTAAAGATGTTTTAAGAATGGAAGTAATTTGAGTATAATTACTTTGTAATTAATCAATGGATTAATTAAGGATAATTAATTAAGGAATAATTAATATATTTAACGAAATAAATAAGGTTAGTTAATTACTGAATGTGATTAATCTGGAATGATTAATAATTGTGGTTAATTACTTAATGTAATTAATTTTAAAAAGAAATTAATTAAAATGTAATTAGGGATCATTAATTAATACAATTAATAATGTAATTAAGGATTTATTAATTAAGATTAATTAATCAATGATATGTAATTAAAAGTAATTAATTATAGTTAATTAATTAGTTGAAGTAATTAAAGGTTAATTACTGATTTTGGTTAAGGATAATTAATTTGTGAAATTGATTAAAGGAGTATTACTTAAAGGTAATTTAGGATAATTAATCAAGGGTGATTTATTAAGGTGATTAATTTGAATGATTAATTAATTGATTGTAATCAATTAAATGGTTAAGTAAGCAAGATTTATGTTGATGAAGTAATTAATCTAATTTATTTAAAATTAATTAAAGATGAAGTAATTAATTTAGTTCACTTTAAATTAATTAGAGATGGAGGTAATTAATTTAATTCACTTTAAATTAATTATAGATGTTGTGATTAAGTAAATCTTTGCTTATGTATGAATGAGTGATATTGATTGCCTTGAATGCTTTGTGATCTTAGAAATGAGACAAGTAATGCTATGTGGTATGAATGCTTTGGTTGCATGGTGATGATAATATGGATTATCTATTTTGATGATAGTATGGATTATCTGTTTATAATGATAATGTGGACCACCTGTTTATTATGATAATGTTGATTATCTATTGTGATTTATGAGTTATCTATCTGTGTCTATATAGATACTGAATTGAATTGTTTTAAACTTTATGGCCTTAAAAGACACGTTTTGAATTTCGATGAGACCGGGATTGGGTTTCTGTATTTGGATATCCGAAAACCACATCGATCCAAATTAACGATAAGTCGTGAATCTCAAGTGAAGATGAAGATTCAGAGTGCAAGGGTTATCGTTGTTAACTCTGAGGGTGATTCCAAAATGAGTGTAACGAGATAATGGCTTCGGTTTCGTTCGAACGCGGAACGAATTTGTATGGATTGAATGCTTTCAGAACATCGTCAGGTGGACGATGAGCATTCTAAGTGATGTGTTCTATAAAGGTAATCGTAGCCTCAAGCCTCATCAACAGGGAATGGCTAAAACAGGGGAGGTGCAGCAAGGCTAAGTGGGTCATGGCCAAATAGGACGAGATTTTTCCCTGTCTAGAGGTCCCTTTTTTTCCGGCTATATGGACGGTTGTGAGCTCCAACTGCTGGGGTTGTCTTGTTCGGGACTGTCCAGTAAGGGATGGTTCCGGCTTTGTGTTGCAAGGGATCGGGAGTGATCCTCGGTACGTTGATCTAGGCCACCTACTGTGACGGGCGTTACCACGGTAGCCCTGCCATTGTATGGAATCCAAAATCCAATAAGTGCCCTCGGTTTTGATTGTATTACCCACTTTTGTGGCTAGTAGCCGGAATTTAATAAATGTAACAATTTCGGCTATTTCATATTTACTTGAAAACCCTAGACCTATTATAATATCACTAGATTTCCTATCAAATGTTTTGGTTAGCATAAGGTAAAAACTTTTCCATGTTTATTGTGGGAAGTCTTACGTGATACCTTTCTTTTCAAAAAGTTTTTGAAAGTTACGCAACTTTAACCTGTTACTCACACCAGACCCATGTCTGACCCGGAGTTTATCTTCTGTTTTCTTAAACTCTTGGTACTCAAATTTTTACAAGTAGCCAAGGGATTCAGGTTAGCTTTGATGAATTGTGGCGGAGCAATGGAGCAAGAGGCTTCAGCGTGTAGATATATAGTTTTCCGATGTGTTGGTTTCTCTGAGTAGTTTCCTTGTATTGTATTGAGTTGTATAACTAAACAGGTGTTTATAACTGTCTAGTATGTGATGTGTAATCTATGTAACTCTGATAATGGTTGTAAACTATATAATATTTATGTTATTAATATAATTTATTTGTTCCGCTGTTGAGATTCTGATGTTGTTTCTTTTTCTTCTCTTTCTTTTCTCTTTTCTATCCCTTTCTTTCTTCAAGATGATGCGATTTTCTGTGGTGAGAAAGTCGGGTCGTCTCACTAGGGTTTGGGATATTTGATAATTGAGTGCTCAATTGGGGTTTTAAGTATCATTTTTGGGTTCGATGGATGAAAAAACATCTGGGTGTAAATTCATGGATGGTCCGATCGATGATTGCAAATCACGCAAACCTGGACGAAGACGAGGTCGCTTGTTGCATTGATGGGGTGGAGGCAACGAAATGGTTATGGTCACTGTGGTTCGAGTAGAGATTCTCAATGGAAATGTTGGATTTTAGTTTCGAGTGGTGATGCTCTGTATCACTATAACATGCACGCAACATTGTACAGGGATGTACAAGCGAAAGAAAAGGGGGGAGAAGAAGATGGTGCTATGTTCATGGGCTTTGGGCCATGCAAAGGGAAGAGGGGGGAAAAAGAGGAAAAGAAAGTAAGAAGGGGAAAGAAGGCGGATGGGCTTTGTTGGTCCAGGCCGTATATCGGTAGTGGGTTAGATTAGTTAGTGGGCCGGGCTTGGAAATAAGAGGGGTATAATAGTTTTAACCTTCTCATTAAAGTTTATTAATTAATTTATAGAAATTTTTATTCTTAAAAATATTGTAACAGCTTCATACGATATCAGAATCAAACGAAAAAAATTGCATTTGATTCGTATCGACGAAGGCTGCGTCTTAGAGTTGGTTTGAGATATATTTGAAGCTGGAAAAGTTTCCAATTTCAAATAAAAGGTGAGTGTTTTTAACGCTCACGACGTAGTATAATATTTTTATGTTCATTAAAACTGAATCATGAAGTTATCTAATTTTTTTGGTTGTTATTTGAAAATGAAATTGACATATGAATCGACTACAGGTATTAAAATTGACAGTCAAATTTGAAATTGGAATTTAATTGCCAGTAAATTACCTGATATTGATAACTATGAAATTGTTTTGAATTATTGGCTGATTTGGATTTTGATTGTGATGGATGTTATTGATTGATGTTTTGGATGATTTGGATGTTTATTTATTTGAATATATCATGCTATCATCTTGTATATTATTTGTAGTATATAAAACTGTAAATTGAATTATTTAAATTAAATTAAGAAATAGGTTGAAATGATACAAACTATGACATTTATTTTGGATTGAAATGATATATATCCATCCCTGAAAATAAATTGAAATAATGGATTCACTTGGCCATAGGATAGAAAATTATATACGGACACATGATTGGTTAAATTATATCAAAAAACTTTGATTTGAAATTATTAAAATGATTTTGATTTTAAGAAATAAAATCGAATTTATAGAAATGGAATCATTTGTGAACTCAAACTTGAAATGTTAAAAATGAACTTGCCAATCGAAATTGTTTAAAGAATTGGGTTTGAAATTTTGAAGTTATAATTGAGAAACCATTTGAATTCCGGAAAATTATTTGTTTTAGAAAGATTTGAACTCTTACTTGAACCTTGAAATTAATCTAACTAAAAGTAGTTTAAACGGATATTTCAAAATTTGGGCTTGGAATGGAATTATTTTTAAAGATTTGAATCTTAAATTGAATATTGAAGTTAAATCAAAATTTAAGTAGTTTAAATCGATACTCTAAAATCAAAATCGAATTTGTATAAACCGAAATGGTTTAAAATTGAGAATAGAAATGAAATTAATTCAAATTGGAATAGAATTGAAATCAGTTGAAAGTGAAATCGAAATTGGATTAATTTGGATTTGAAATTGAAATTGATTTGAATTAAAGTTGGAATCGAATTTAATTCGAATTAAAATCGGAATTAAATCGATTTAAATGCAAATGGAAATTGAAAGTGATTTGAATTGGGAAATTTGGAATTAAATCAGTTTGACTTTGAAACTATTTTCAAACAAATTATTTTAATATAAACTATTTAAATCTACTGTGGAGGTTGTTTAACATAAACTTCCTCTTTAACAAATTTACTTAGAAAAGCACTTTTAACATTCAATTGAAATAATGTGAAATTATTATAGTTTGCGAAAGCAAGTAGAATTCTAGTGGCTTCAAATCTTGCTATGGGTGCAAAGGTTTCATCAAGATATATTCCTTCTTCTTGACAATAACCTTGTGCGACTAATCAAGCTTTATTTCTAACGACCTTACCTAGTTCATTCATTTTATTTTTATAAACCCATTTAATTCCTATTATAGTTTTATCCTTAGGTCTAGGAACAAGTTCCCAAACATCATTTCTGGTGAATTGATTCAGTTCTCCTTGCATAGCCATAATCCACGTATCATCAGATGATGCTTCCTTTGGATTTTTAGGTTCAATAGATGATATAAAAGCTACATTACTCACGTTATTTGGTTGATTTCTAGTTATAACAACAGATTCAATATCTCCTAGTATATTTTCTATAGGATGATCTTTTAAAAGCTTAACCTTTTTATTTGGATGAATAAGTAAATTATTTATTTCAATTGATTCATTATTTAGGGTAGCAAAATCTTCTTCATCATTAATTTGTTCAACATCTTTGAAATTTTCATCAAACGAAACATGCATTGTTTATTCAATGGTATTGGTTCTTAAATTGAAAACTCTATATGCTTTACTTCTATTAGAATGTCTGATAAAGATTCCTTTGTCGGATTTAGGATCAAATTTATCCAAATTGTCTTTTGTATTTAGAATAAAACATTTACTTCCAAAGATTCTAAAATAAGATACCTTTGGTTTCTTCTTGTAAAGAAATTCATAAGGTATTTTATCAGTTAACGGTCTACTTAATATTATATTCAAAATGTAGCAAGCTGTAGCGACTACTTCAGCCCAAAAATGTTTTGGTAAATTACTATCTAAAAGCATTGTTCTAGCACACTCTTGAAGCGTCCTATTTTTACGTTCTACCACTCTGTTTTGTTGTGGAGTTCTTGGAATAGAGAAATTATGAGTTATTCCCTTTTTATTGCAGAATCTCTCAAAATTTTCATTTTCAAATTCACCACCGTGATCACTACGAACGGTTATAATTTTTAAAGAAAGTTCGTTTTGAAGTCTTTTGTTAAAAGATTTAAATGAATCAAAAGTATCGCTTTTATGTTTCATAAAAATTGTCCATATAAACCTAGAATATTCATTTACAATTACAAAGACATATTTATTGTGATTTATTGATTGAATTTGAGGTGGACCAAACAAATATAGATGAAGTAGCTCAAGAGGTTTTGAAGTTGAAATCGTATCTTTTAATTTGAAAGAACTCTTCCTAAGTTTTCCTAATTGACAAGCATCACATATACTATCTATTTTAAAATTCATTCTAGGGAGACCTCTTACTAGATCAAGTTTAGAAAGTCCAAATAAGAGTTTAAAATTCAAATGCCCAAATCTTTTATGCCAAATCCAATGGTCACTTGTATTAGCCAAAAGACATAGATTATCATTTGAGATTTTCATACTAAGAATATAAATATTTTTCTTCCTAGTTCCTTCAAATATAATATTTGAATTATTAACTTCGATGTGACACTTACCTTTTTCAAATTTAATTTTGTATCCTTTATCGCAAAGTTGACTAATGCTAAGTAGATTGTGTTTTAGATTCTTACCTAATAAAACATTAGAAATAGCAGGAGTTTTAGGGTTACCGACATTGCCGATGCCAATCACATATCCTTTTGAGTTGTCTCCAAAATTAACCAATCCTCCATCTTTATAGATAATATCATTCAGCATATCTGGATTACTAGTCATGTGTCTTGAACGTCCACTATCAAGTATCCACTTATTCTTCTTGATTTGCATAATTTGTCCTTTGAGTGTTGATTCTTCAAAAGCCATATAACATTTTTCTTTCTGCACAGAATACAAACTCGGTAGATAACTTTATTTTCTATAATAACTACATGCAGACTTATGAGGCAATGATGATTTGAATAGTTTTAAACTAGTGTTAATAAAATCCCCAAAATATCCATTTTAAAAACTTTTTCAAAATTCAGATTATGGAAACTTTGAAAACCTGGCTCAGATACCAAGTGTGAGAAGTGTGGATTACGGATCTTAAGGCTGGAATAACACTAGAGGGGGTGAATAGTATTTTATAGATTTTCTAAATCTTTTTGAAACTTATGTAATTTAATCACCAACAAATGCAATTCACAGACATAGATATAATCACAGAATCAGTCACAGATGCAAATACTAAATAAAGGTAATAAAGGAAAGAACACACCTGGATTTTATACTGGTTCGGAGTTACCCTATATGCAGTCCTGTACAATCATACGAATTTCTTATCAAAATAATCTCCCAGATTACACCCTCAGTTTCAAGGCTAAGAGGTACAGCCTCCTGTATTTGAGTCCAAGGCAAACTCTCTTGATTTAATCAGGCTACATGATCACCCAATTGATTTCCAGGGCTACAATCACACCCTGTTGATTTAAAGGCTCAAGCGCACCTTTTACTCAACAGTTTGATTTACAAAAGATTCTATAACTCTGAATAGCGCTGAGATCTTATGGAGAGAGTGGCAGAGAATCAAACAGGAGATAATCAAGTTTGATTCACTTGGTATTTTGGAAGAGTATAGTTTAGGATTCTTTAGAATAAATGTGGAAGATGAAGAGGAGAGAAAATAAATGAAATCTGGTAAAAATTTCATTTAGAATTTACTAGTATTTATAATAGAGCAACAGCAATATCTATTCATGAAAGGAAACGACGAATAGCCACTTCTTTTGAAAATTGAATTTTGAAAATAACGGACACCATTTCGACATGGGGGGTTGAGGATGTCGACATGCTCAAGGCAAAATTGATGTTTTGATTTTCTTATAAAAATTGGTTTCTATAATTTCTCAAAATAATTTCTAAACCTTGTAAATATATTTGAATATAGTTTAAACATATAAAAGAGTTTAGAAAGTAATTTTTAATATACATAATCTTAACCTGTAAAGTGATTTGAAATATGAGTATGTAAATATTTTAAAGACAACTATTTAAAACAAGAGATGATTTAAAAACAAGGACAATTTTGAAATCAAATTATTAAAAATGATAAAAATAGTTTTGAGGCTAAAATATTTAAAACCAAAAGAGATGTCTTTTTGAAAAGAAGTTTTGAAAAAAAAATTAAAATCAAGAGATATATTTTGGAAAAAAATTCTTATAAAATTAGTGGATAACAAAATAGGACCACTATATGTTCCACTAGATATTGTCATGGGTTCCATCTAACTAGAGTTCCATCCCTTTAACAGGCTTGAAGTGGATTCCATTCCACGAATAAATTTTGAATAAAGATGTTAGTGCTTTCAAGAAGTTTTAACATAATTCTAGACTAACTACATTATCTTGTACTATTTGAAATCTTGAACTCTTGATAACTTGATTTCTTGAACTCATGAGTCTTCAATCTTGATATCTTCAATCTTGATATCTTCAATCTTGATATCTTAGATCTTTAAATTCATCAGTCTTGTATGTCTATACTGTACAGTCTTCATTCTTGGTACCTACATGTTTGTATTCTACATATACATATATATCTAAAACATAACGTTAGTATTTATATTTTATAACAAGCCCTATGGTTGTTGTCATCAAAACCATCATCTCAAGGACTACGACCAAGTTCCTCAAAAGTCCAAAATGCACATCCTCAACAAATCCTCGAGAACTCTATTCATATCTCCATTCGGCCATCCGTGTATGGGTGATAGGTCATACTCAACCAAAGTTGCTTCCCTAGCACCTCCTGTAAGCTTCTCCAAAACTCGCTGGTGAAAATGGGTCTCTATCGCTTACTATGCTAGAGGGAACTTCGTGTAGTCGGACTATCTCCTGAACATACAAGGATGCCAAATAAGATGTCGTACGCTTTCTCTTAACTGGAATGAAGGGGGAACTCTAGGTCAACCGATCAACAATCATCCAAATGCTTGTATTCCCCTTCCTAGAACGGGGCAAACTATCTATAAAATCCATCGAAATGTTGTCCCAATTCCACTCTGGCACATCTAAGGCCTGAAGTAATCCACCAGGCTTCTGCTACTTCGCCTTAACCCTCTGGCAAATAAGACACTTAGTTACAAACTCCACTACATCCTTCTTCATGCCATTCCAATAAAACATCATCTTCATGTCCCTATACATTTTGTCACCACCCAGATGAATAGTCATACGGGAATGGTGTGCATCTTTTAAGACCGCTCTTAACAAGTTGTGCGGGAAACACAAAGCCTCCCATTTCTCCTACACCAGCCACTTGCATTTATGGAATAACATTGGAGATCTCTAGAGACCTCTCCTCAGCTATTCCTATCCATAATGTCTATGAGCTTCGAATACTCTCGCTGCCTCGAGCTAATCTGATCCATAAGGGTATGCTTCACTTCGAGCGTAGCTAACAATCAAGGGGTGTTGTCCATAAAGGGATTAAAATCAAAAGTAGAAATAAACTCCAAGCTCTTCCACTCTACGAACAAAGGACTAAGGGTTGCTTTCTTCCTACTCAATGCATCCGCGACCACATTACCCTTGCTAGGGGTATAAGCTATCTCAAAATTGTATAACGCCAAAAACTCCATCCACCGCTGCTACCTCAAGTTCAAGTCCTTCTACAAGAATAGGTACTTCAATGACTTGTGATCGGTGAAAAGCTCAAGCCTCTCTCCAAGCAAATAATGCCTCCAAGACTTGAGTGCAAAAACTATAGCAGCTAACTCCAAATCGTGGGTATGGTAGTTCTTCTCATGCGTCCTCAACTGCCTACTACCATAACATACTACCCTTCTTTCTTGCATCAACACGGCTCCTAAATCCGTCCCACATGCATCAGTGTATACAGTAAAAGGCTTAGCTCCATCGGGTAAAACTAACACTAGTGTACTAGTAAGGGCTCTACGTCCCAAACGAATGTTTTATTCTTCTTAGTAAGGCGTGTGAGTGGTACCGAAATCCTAGCAAAGTCTCTAATGAACTTCTTGTAGTATCCTGCCAATCCTAGGAAGCTCCTAACTTCGGTGGCATTCTTGGGGGCCTTCCAATCTTGCACTGTAATCACCTTAGCGGGTCAACAGCCAAACCTTCCTTCGAGATCACGTGCTCCAAGAAATATACCTCCTCTCTCCAAAAGTGACGCTTCGAAAACATAGCTCTCAAATGATGACTATGGAGTGTGCGAAGAACATCCTCTAAATGAATAGCATGCTCCTCTCTATTCTTAGAAAACACCAAAATGTCATCCACGAATACCACCGCAAACTTATTTAGGACCTCTCTAGAGACGCAGCTCATCAAATCAACAAAGTAGTTTGGGGCATTGGTTAACCCAAAAGACATAACCAACCACTCGAAGAATCCATCTAGTGTCATAAATGCAGTCTTATCTATGGTGTCCTCGGCGACCCTAAGCTGATGGAATCATGTGGTTAAATCAAGCTGGGAGAATACCAAAGAGCCAACTAACTGATAAAAAGATCATCAATCCTAGGGAGCATGGTTTTAAATATCCTATATTTCGCCCGAGATTTTTTTTCCACACTTAAACGAGATAAGACATCAAATCTCCTCCATAGCTCCCTCGACACTCATCTCGTCCGAGATATTCAAATCTTATCCGACATATGGATCAAAATCTCAATCCGAGATCTCACTTGAAATTATAATTTTTCTTTTTTCCATAATATTTTTTATTTTCATATTGATTCAAAAGAGACTACTCAATCCAATTATAATTTACCAACTTCTTAAACATATTCTTTACCTTTTATCTTAGTGAGTCATAATGAAAGGTTCACTTCTTTATTATGTTCAAATAAAAGGATATTATTCAATCATTACCAAATCAGTTAAGCTAATCAAGCTACTACTCTTCGAAAAATGTTCCTTTTTTCATGTAAATCAAGTATGTTACCATTTTTATTTTTGCTAAAAAAGTTATAACCATTAAATCAATTTTTGACGCATCAATTTTAGACACATAAGTACAGTCGAGATATTCTCGAAATGCATTATAAGGCCCGATATGTCAATCCGAGATATACACCCGATATGTACTCATCTCATACTAGATCTCCCCTGATACGAGATAACTTGTGTAAAAATTCCGAGATGAAACATGACCGAAATCCAATATTTAAAACCTTGGTAGGGGTGGATATCAGTTCTACATTGTGACCTTATTTAATTCTCTATAATCAACGCAAAGTCAAAGAGAATCATCTGCCATAGTAGTGAAGACGACTGGTGCTGCTCACACCGATATGCTCCTCCTTATGAAACCTTCTCCAAAAGCTCAGGAATCTGCTTGCTCAATTCCTTCCTCTTCCTATGTGCCTCACAGTTAACGCTACTGGCTTAGCATTCTCAATTAAATAAACCCTAAAGTCAATCTCTCTCTTAGATGGTAGTCCCCGAACCTCCTCAAAGACGTCTGGAAAATCCCTGACGATAGGAATCGAATCTAGCTCTACTGAAGATGAATCGAAGGAATATAGGGAACTCAACATGACCGACCCTTGCGGGTCGCAAGAAACCTCAAGATTCCTACTGCTGCATGTCTCTAGTCTAACGACTCTCCTCTCGCAGTCTAGAATAGCTCTATCTATAGATAGCCAATCCATCCCCAAAATCATCCCATACCTCGAAAATCCAAAAACATAGCCATCGCCGTCGAATTCTACGGCTAGGATAAAAATATCAAACCCCTACAAACTATAAATAAGTATGTCGATCCTCCTATAGGGTTTGAAACAACAATGAGGTCTACTACTAAAGAAATGTCTAGGTGCAAACAATCCACAAGAGAACAAGAGATAAAAGAGTGTGATGCTCTAGAATCGAATAGAATTCGTATGGGAAAATAAAAATTAAAAATCAAACCTTCAACCGTGACTTTCCTACCTCTATCCGGAATGCTGCCTGAAGGACCTGCGTTTAACGCCTGAATCTGCACGACCGGTGTACTAGCTCCCTGTCTCGTCTTCTGGGGACAATTCCAACCCAAGTGACCAGGCTGCCCACAATTAAAGCACTTTCCCTTCATCTTCTCCCTCTTACAATCCCTGGTGATATGTCCAATAATTCCACAGCTACCATACATCGATCCTTTCTTAATCTGATTTTGAGGGCCATCGGCTTTCTTCTTCTCTTTATTGTTCCTCAACCATTTCTTCTTCGAACCTTCCAACTTAAAAACTTCCTTTGAATCTCCTTCCCCGACTACATCAGACATAAGCACTATCTCCACCAAAGACTCAGAAGTAGCTCCCATCGGCACGTGAGTCAACAATATCTCTGAAGGGGCTTATTCAAACCCTTCGCAAACTTCATAGATTTCTTGTGCAGCGTATTCACCAACACCATTCCGAACCGCGATAATTCATTGAATTGATTGATGTACTCCTTCACCAACAAACTCCTTGCTTCAAATTAATAAACCGCTCTAACTGAACACTCTCCTCTGCATGAGACAAAATCTTCCTATCAAATCGCTCTCGGAATTTATTCCAAGTCACCTCTCTTCCTTCTAGCTCAATGACCTCGCACCAATATGAAGCCTCCTCTTTTAACTGCCAAGATGCTAGCTGAACTCACTACTCAACATCCAATCCCAATAGTCCAAATATCCTCACTGTGTCTCTAAGCCAAGCTCGCCTCCATAAAAGTCTCCTTACCCGAAAAAGTCTTTCCACCCAAACTCGCAAGATCCTTATGAAGCTTAGAGAAATTGATGGCGGTAGGTGGGTTGATGGGATTCCCACCCGCTAGTGCTGGGTTGGACGCTTGCCCGTGGCCCTTTGAAGTTGTAGCTTACAGATACCTACGAAACCAGGCTGGGACTGAAATGCCCTCGGGAAGGTTCGGGGCATCCGCCATTCTAAGAAAAGAAAAGGATAGTTTAGGAAAGATTCAAAGGGAGATTGAACTGGAATTTTGAGGGAATTTTTATAAAAACTCTTTTATACTTCAAAACTAATTCTAAGAGTTCTTTTTTGAAAAATATTTTAAAACAAGTTATTATTATTTTTGAAAAATACTTTACTTAAAAATAAAATTTTAGGAATCTTATAACTTTAGGCTCTGATACAAAATAAAACACCCAATACCCCTTAGTATACCCAAAAGGACACACTAAAAGGCATGGTCCATTGCAGGAATAACTAAAACTAGCAGAGACTAAGATTCACAAGACAAAATAGACATATAATAACACAGTGGAAGTAATTAAAAACAGTAAGTGATTTTAAAAATTAATAATTTATAAATACCTTAGATAAACCACATATGTTTCAAATACCAAATACAATTGCCTTATGAAAATAAAATCTCAGTCTCATTAGAAAAACCAGAGTACAAAACACAAAATTTCCCTCAATACAGTGCTAGTACAATAAAAGATCAAAAAGATGGAAATAAAAAGAAGGAATACATGATAGGATCTCCATGTCTCCAAGAAGCTACGGTCTATCCTCCTTGCCCCTGATTACCTATGGAGGGAAAAGGGGGAAAAAAGGAGCGGGTCAGACTAAAAGTCTGGTGAACGATAGTAATTACTAGAATCTTTAAGCAAAGTAAAAATAAATGACCTTACAATAGTTCTAGTATATATAAAGGAAAAAAAGGAAATATGAAGAAGGAATAAGCTGTAAATAAATACGATATAACTAAATTAACACAATTGTTTAACTTTATTTATATGCACTTGTTTTTGATAGCTGCTAAGATTAGGCTGAATTCCTAATACTACCCTTTGATCAGCCTGCTACTCCATAAAATCTACTATGGACCGGATGTTAAAGCATTCTACGCGGTAGGCATCAGTGCCTATGAAAGGCACACACCAAGCGCTTAGAAATCATAACGATTACTGATCATCTGAATGGAAGTCGCATGCGTAACTGCCACCATGCTCACGTTACATGTTGTTCCAACTATTGGGTCTTCTTCCAGCACAAGTGTGCCCCTCGTCTCACTTCAGGGTTATGTGAGACACCTCGTCTCACTTCAGGGTTATGTGAGACACCTCGGTTCACTTCAGGTTATATGAAACACTATGTCCATTGAAATATTAGTGGAAATGTTGTTGGTACTGGCCCGTCATCCAAACAATATTTAGTTGCGCTCCTTGCCCAAATCCTCATGATTTGGACTTCTACTTATTGACCATTTACTACCGTTATTAACAAAAGCGTGCCCCTCGTCTCACTTCAGGATTATTTGAGACACCTCATTTCACTTTAGGGTTATGTGAGACACCTCGTTTCACTTCAGGGTTGGGAATGAAGTAACTAGATTAGACGGATTTGGGATAACGGATTAGACGGATTTCAACGTAACTTCTTCATACGATCGAATTTGGACGTGAAACTTTTTCCATCGCGTTCAAAATATTTTAAAATACCTATTTGGATATATGGGTTTAACAAATTTCGTTCCGGGGTCAGAACGGGCTTTTTGGGCCAATTATCGTTCAGCACGTTTGTTTATCGGATCCATCTATTCTATTTCTAACCTACCTATATAAATCCAGTTATGAACCCTAGCCTCCATCTATTCTCATTTGTTTGTGCGTTCATTTCTTCAGCTCCTCCACTTCCCAATGGCTACAAACCCTAGATCTAAATTCAAATTTCAAAAATCAAATCGAAAGTCAAAAATTAAAACACCTCAGAAAAATTCTAAAAATATATATATCGATGATCTCTTCGATACGAATCTACACGCAGTCTCTATTTTTGCAATAGACGCTCGAGTCAACTAGAAATTGCGGTCAAACACATGAATTTCGAAGCCCTAAGCATGAAATTGGGGCTTTTCGATTTAAGCCGAAATCGGAAAAATTAAAATCTGGGTATTGAAGGACTCGGCAAGGGGAGTTGATTGATGGTGGTGTTGTGGACTTACTCGACGTATGGCGGCGAAATTTTGCCATTCTAGAGTTCGAAAACCCTACGTTTGCAGAGGCGGCAGCGGCCTTATAGGACGCCGGTCAGTGGCCATGGGGGGCGGCCTTCAGGGCGTGGCGAATGGCGGCGACGGCTCGTCGAATAAGGATCCGAGGACTTGGTGATTTTTGGTCAAAGTTTGGAGATTGGGCGTGTTTTTCTTAGGGCAAGGTAGCGTATTCCTGTAGCTGAGAGTAGCGTGCGCGCAAGTGAGAAGATGCATTGACGTGGCAGCAGGTGATTGGTGTGTGTTTTTTTTTTAATTTAAATTTAGATTTCAATCGTTTAAACGCCAATAACTTTCTCATACGACCTCTGATTTACGCGAGATTTTTTTTGTTAGGATCGAAATTAAATTCCAGATCTTTTGACGCTAGTTTGGACAGATTTGGAGACCGTCAAATTTTTGGGTTTAAATCGGATTTAAATTCGATTTAAATTCAAAAGGTGAGTGTTTTAACCCACTCACAACTTCTAAATTTTCTTATGTTTGTTAATTTGATTTATGATATGAGTAGAAATTTATTTATAACTGTTTGGCATGTTTTATTCATCACCCCTGTTAAATCGCATTTATTTAATTCAACTGTTCATAAATTTTATGAGTGTATATAAATTGACAGTTAAATTTATTATTTGCATATAAACTAATAGTTAAACAGTTAATAAATTAATTTTGAATATAAATTATTAGTTAATAACTGTTATTTATTTCCTGTTATATTTTATATGCTATATATATTGATGTTTGTTTAAATTGATGATGATTGAGTTAAATTGGTTGACGATTGATATTGGATGAATGGATGATGTGTTCTATCTTATATAAACTGCAAGCTATTATGCATTTTCATTTCATTCGGGATTGCGGTTTGAAATGATATACAACCGCAATTTAATTTTAAATTGCGGATTGAAATGATAAATATTCGTATCACTTGACCATAGGATAGAAAATTATATACAGGCACCGCGGTGTATATATATATATAATTATTTTGAAATGATTTTTATGGTTTGGATATGATGCGGCTTATTAAATATTAAATTTTGATAAGATACCAATATATTTTTTATATATATATATACATACAAAGTTAAATTGTTGAATTTAAGCTATGTATAAATCTGCTAAATAAAATGAATAAGTTGAAAAATGGCATTTGATAATTTATATTATACGATTTAGTATGAGTTTAAGTTCTTGTATATATATAGAGTTATAAATGATTCAAATAAATTAAGATTGAAAGATAAATTGGAGATTTAATTGGAATTGAGCTTATTTGAAAATTTAACTCCATAAGTTGATGTAAACTTATTAAAATTGGAAATTTTAAGGTATGATATTATAACTAGATTTAATAAATAATTCTAGTATAAATAAATGAAAGGAAATTTTAGTGTTAATAAATTTAGTTTATTCTAAATGGTTATGGATTTATCATATAAACCTTTCAAACTAAATAATAGGAAAATGAATTGTTGTTTTGAAATTTCCAACCTTAGTTTTGAAATTCATTAAATTATCGAAGCTTTGAAATATTGAAATCGAAGTGTTTTATTTAAAACTGAAAGTGAATCTAAAAGTTATGGGTTTAGATTGAATTTAAAGTAAATAAAAAAAAGGTAAAGGTGTGGAAATTATTTACTTTTAAAGAAATTTTAAATTCAACTATTTTATTTTATATACTGTTGAATATCCAAACCACTTAAGTATTAGAAGTTAGGGTTTTAAAGCTATGAATTTCGAAGTATTATGTTTTGAAAGTTATAATTCAAATATTTGGTTTCGAGATATTATAAATTTTAAAAGTGGCATGATTTTGGAAAGAAATATATTTGAAATAAAATGATATCATATTTTTTTGGGTTTTAAAAGGAGATGATATCGTATTTATGGGTTTTAAAATAGATAATTATATTCTGGTTTTGAAAGTATAATTATTTTGAAAATGACCGCGGTATTATAATAATGTTTGGTTGTTGAAGAGACCGGGATCGGAAGTTGTCATACTCTCTGCCAACACCGAAAACCATTTTAACAACCGTGTACGCGATGGAGATTCCATAACGAAGTAGGATGGTGGTGGCGTTTCCTTTAAGGTAAATACGTGGACCCGACTCTCGTGAGTTGGCATAAGGTGGCTAAAACAGGAGCGATTGACGGGTTAAAAAGGTAGTACCTTTGATCGGACGCATCCCTTCGATATTATACTTTGACTTTTGGATTGATTCGGTGGCCACTTTTGATTTTTTTGATTTGGGGGTGTGGCTCGAGGTGGGCGATAGCTGCGGCTATGCGTTACCACCGACCCGGAAGCGTAATTGGTATATCTACCCTGGCATTGCCTAGTTGTGCCGTGTCACCTACCCTAGTGCGCCTTATACGATTTTGGCTTTGTGTCGTACCTATGGAGTATCTTCTCGTAGTCTCCCGATTAGGAGATATGCAGGTACTGTATAGACTATTGGCATTATGTGTGTTAAGGGCTATATGGGTAACCCCTTAACGCTATTTAAAAGTAAGTTTATTTTATAAATAGACATTATTATAATAGCGCAACATACTACATAGTAAATAGTTTAACGGATCCTTAGGAGATGTAAATCCCGAGCATCTCTTGAGTTATTGCACTCATATTTATTTCTGTTACTTTAACTCACATAAGATCTTTTAGTTCTGACTCGAGTGTTTTTGTCTTTTCAAATTCGCTCGGGTCAATCCGACCGTTTCCGGATCGAAGACTTTAGCTCTGGAGGTCGAAGACGGAGATTTCTATTATTATTATTAATTATATTCCACTTCACTCATATTGTTCTGCTGCATTGTTATATGGTATGTGTACTCTGATATGTATTGTATAGATAAAATCAAAGGTTTTGTATAACAGCTTCACGAACTGTATATTTTGATTATTATATTTTATCCTTCCGCTGTGAGATTCTGTTTAGTTTTCTTTCTTCTTTGTTTTTCTTATTTACCCCCTAACGGTCCGCCCTTCCGTATGGTTTGAATTGGCACGTGTGTCGATTTAAAGCGTGCGAAAAGGCGGGATGTTACAGTTGGTATCAGAGCTTTGGTTTAGCGATAAACCTTAGCTTTGTGGGGTTTGACTCTTTATTAATAGGGTAGTAATACCCTATGGGAGTCGCTGAGTGTATATATATGAGAGAACATATTTATTAGTGTTATAAAAAGGTTTTTATATTGTGTTAATCTGTTCCATTTTGTATTTATAAATTCTGGTTGGTGCATGGGACGTTGTGACATCAATAAGGATTTCTAAACACTAAATAGGACAGACCGACATAATATTTGTTTTTAATATAGGTAAATGAAATAACTTTTCCTATTATATTTTCTATATATAAAAATATTTTATAAAGATATATATTTGGTTGCTATAGATTGGGTGTTAGGTAATGAAAATATTAATAATAGTTGAAACTAAGTTGAAAATAAAATAAATGAAAGGTGGAAACTTAGAATTTAAGTTCCGGGGTTTTTGAAGATTTCTTTCGAATAAATTTTGGAATATAATAATATTTTTTATAAGTATTTTCTGATATAAATATTTCAATATAATTCGAAGAATTGTTTTAAATAATATTTTTGGAGAAAATAAGTTTTGTACTTTCCTCTCTTTCGCTGGAAGATAATTTCGGTAATGGCGGCCGCATCATCGACTTTCATTTTCGAGTTTCGAAGGGGGAAGGCCACTGTAGTAGTTCTACTGTAGATTCATCTTTGAAAAATATATAAATTTTGAATTGTTTTAAATATAATTAGAGATATATAAGTTGTAAGAATATATTTATCTATTGTTTTAAAATAAATTGAAATTTTAACCCGGTATTAAATTCTTAAATTTCCATTGATTAATTGTTTCAATTATTGAAGTGAAATGAAAGGTAAGTAATTAATAATTGAAACCTCTAATTTAGGTAAGAGATTTAAGGCTAAGTTATAAAGGAAATTTGAAATTTGTAACATATGAAACAAAGAGTGATATTGTTGAACATTAAATTTAATTAAAGGATGATAAAACTTGTATAAGTTCATTTGCATTTTCTTTAACATATATAACTTACCAAATATAAAAAGTTGAAATGTTTAATAAGAAATGTAATGGAATTTGTACAAGTGAAAGTAGGTAAGGAAGTATCCAATGAGTTGGCTATTAAATGAGAATTTAATGTATAAACTTAAGTTATAATTGAAATTTTACCAAGTAAATATAATTAAAGGTAAGTATGACAATAGATGGTTATAAACTTAAGTAAATTAAAGTGTAAATAGATGAGGTCGTGCAATAATAAATGAATGAATAATTATAGTAGTTAATGGCATGACCTGAGTTAATGGAAATGAATAATAGTAAGTAGTAAGTAAAAATATAAAGAGAAAGTGTAAACTTAAGAAAAGGGGTTGAAGTTATTTCTAAATAAAATTGAAGGAAATAAATGAAAATAAATGAGGTAATCACTCAATGAATGAAAGAAAGGAAATCAAACAACTAATGTATGAAATAAAATTGATAATTAGTTAATTTGATTTGTTAGGTGGAATTGTTGTTGTTTGGTTATGGATGTTTGGGTAAAATACTTTAAAATTGAGTTTGAGTGGATGAATAATCTATTTAGTTTTATCTAAGACTGTTGAGTAAATGATGCACTTGATGGTTTATTCTTCATTCCGTACAATTTAAAAGTTTTGAACCCGAACAACTAATTGTTTGGTTGAACGGTTGCTTTGAATTTGTTGTGTATGCTGTTGTTAAAATTGATGGTTGTTGTATTAATTTGTTGTTAGTGATTGAAACCACTTAAAAATTTCACTTTATATAAATTGTAACCCTTTGGATTATATAGGAAAATGCGGTATCTTAGAAATATTTTGAAAATGTTTTTCCAAACTTTAATAATTTAAATATAAAGGATTAAATTGTTATAAATTAGGATATCTTATTTAAAGTAATTAATTTTGTAAATTTAATTGCTTATAAGTCAAATATTTTGAATAAGATGTATTGTTATTTAATTATTCTTTTCCCTTCTTTTCCTTTTCGGGGACGAAAAGTTTTGAGTGGGGGAGAGTGTAACGACCCGTGTAAATTCGATGTTTAAAATGAATTAAATTAATAGGATTTCTAATTTAAATTTAGGAAGAAACGGAAATCTTATTTATTTATAGGAAAGAGAAAGTTGAAATTAGATGTATCAAGGGTAATTAAAATTTACAAATTGAATTATATATTGCAATTAATTGTAATAGTGGAAATTGTTGCAATTGGATATAAGGTTAGAAATAAGTACATAAAGGCAAGTATTGAATTCATCAATGAAAATAAATTTTTATTTAGTACAATCCCTTTTTATTAACTATTGTAAGGTGTTAATTAATTGAAATGTGAAAAACTGAAAATAGATTCAAATTGTATGTTAGATAATAAATTGCAATAATTAAAGTTAGTAATTAATGGGTTAAAGGGAATACCAATTTATTCATAAAGTGAATATAAGTGAATGTAACAAAATAAACAGGAAACGCTAATTATTCATAAGTGATGGTTGATGTAAAAGGAATAATTAATTGGATTTAGAATCTTAATTTGTATGTGTGCATATATTTAATGGAATATAAAAGGGCAAAATAATCATATACAAGTATATAAAAGGTAAAATAGTGGGTTACTAGAAAATTCACTCATTTACCAATAAAGAGAATTAGGTGTGTTATATAAACGTTACTAATTATTATTCGTAGTAACGGAAGTGTAAATGAAATGCAACTGTAGAAATTTAAGCCAAATATTAACAATTGAAATGAATTGTCAATTTAATGGAGTACCATAAATTTGTCATACTAAGCTAAGAACTGAATATAAGGAAACAAGGGCAAATATAAATCAATCAATGAATGTATATAGATTGTAAGCTATAAAAATAAATAGAAATTGGATGACATTAATACAAGATAATGAATTGCAAATTTTAGGTTTTTAATAAAGTGTGAATGGAAATTGATTGGTTATATTAATTTGATGGATTCAAATTTGATGGGAATGGTAAATGGATATGTAGTAATAAATTTAAAATGGACTTAAATAGCGAATTTATCAAATTAATATATAATAAATAATGATTGAATAAAAAGCCTATACCTGTAAATATCTATAATATGTGAGTAGAAATAACAAACTTGTAAATGTGGGATTGAGAGTTTTACAATGATTGTTATGAGTTGTATACTTAGTTCGTTCAATTAAACCAGAACCTATTACAATAAACATAATTTTTAATGTCATGCAATTGAGATAAACAATTGAAAAATGGTAAAGTATCTGAATATATATATTAAAACAAATGGTACCCAGGATGGTAATATGATAAATAGTGAATTTAAATAATGGGAATCAGGATTTATTCATTTATATTGAAACTTAAAGTATAATAATTTAATTTAATTGCAATTAAATGAGATTGAATATAGTTAAATAATTCGTTATTTGAAATAAAGATAATGTAAGGAATTTGGGTGATAATTTGGAATCCAATATTTTAATCCATCTGTTGATAGGAATGTATGGAATACTAATTAATTAATTTAACTAAATGAAATTTGAGGATATTATTTATAATTTGGGAATTTAATGAAATTAAGGATTTATATTGAAATTTATAAATTACCTTCTTTAATTTGACATCTAAACTTGTTGGAATATTTTTTTAAATGATTAAGAATTTTAAAGGTGATAAAATGGGTAAATTTTAGAATCTAAGTATAAAATTGGATTTTTTATTTATTTTAAATTTATTTAATTAATATAAAAATAGCCTTTTTGGTCACGGACTCGGATTTCGACGAAACCAGTTTCATCGGATCCATAACATTGAATTATTGTAGGGTTTCAATTTTCGTAGCGATCGGACTTGTCGTTTGATCGTACGAACGCGAAACGCCTTGAAATCGATAAATTGAAACCAATTTGAAAATCAATTTGGAAATACTGTTTTCAGCGTAACTTCTTCATATGATCTAATTTGGACGTGAAACTTTTTCCATCGCGTTCAAAATATTTTAAAATACCTATTTGGATATATGGGTTTAACCAATTTCGTTCCGGGGCAGAACGGGCTTTTTAGGTCAATTATCGTTCAGCACGTTTGTTTATCGAATCCATCTATTCTATTTCTAACCTACCTATATAAATCCAGTTATGAACCCTAGCCTCCACCTATTCTCATTTGTTTGTGCGTTCATTTCTTCAGCTCCTCCTCTTCCCATGGCCACAAATGGTAGATCTAAATTCAAATTTCAAAAATCAAATGGAAAGTCAAAAATTCAAACACCTCAGAAAAATTCTGAAAAAATATATATCGATGATCTCTTCGATACGAATCTACCCACAGTCTCTGTTTTTGCAATAGACGCTCGAGTCAACTAGAAATTGCGGTCAAACACATGAATTTCGAAGCCCTAAGCATGTAATTGGGGCTTTTCGATTTAAGCCGAAATCGGAAAAATTAAAATCTGGGTATTGAAGGACTCGGCAAGGGGAGTTGATTGATGTTGGTGTTGTGGGCTTACTCGACGTATGGCGGCGAAATTTTGCCATTCTAGGGTTTGAAAACGCTACGTTTGCAGAGGCGGCGGCGGCCTTATAGGAGGCGGGTCATTGGCCATGGGGGAGGCCTTCAGGGCGTGGCGAATGGCGGTGACGGCTCGTCGAATAAGGGTCCGAGGAGTTGGTGATTTTTGGTCAAAGTTTGGAGATTGGGCATGTTTTTCTTAGGGCAAGGTAGCGTATTCCTGTAGCCGAGAGTAGCGTGCGAGCAAGTGAGAAGATGCATTGACGTGGCAGCAGGTGATTGGTGTGTTGTTTTTTTTTTGTTTATTTAAATTTAGATTTCAATCATTTAAACGCCAATAACTTTCTCATTCGACCTCCGATTTACGCGAGATTTTTTTTGTTAGGATCGAAATTAAATTCCAGATCCTTTGATGCTAGTTTGGACAGATTTGGATACCGTCAAATTTTTGGGTTTAAATCGGATTTAAATTCGATTTAAATTCAAAAGGTGAGTGTTTTAACCCACTCACAACTTCTAAATTTTCTTATGTTTATTAATTTGATTTATGATATGAGTAGAAATTTATTTATAACTGTTTGGCATGTTTTATTCATCACCCCTGTTAAATCGCATTTATTTAATTCAACTGTTCATAAATTTTATGATTGTATATAAATTGACAGTTAAATTTATTATTTGCATATAAACTGATAGTTAAACAGTTAACAAATTTATTTTGAATATAAACTGTTAGTTAATAACTGTTATTTATTTCATGTTATATTTTATATGCTATATATATTGATGTTTGTTTAAATTGATGATGATTGAGTTAAATTGGTTGATGATTGATATTGGATGAATGGATGATGTGTTCTATCTTATACAAACTGCAAGTTATTATGCATTTTCATTTCATTCGGGATTACGGTTTGAAATGATATACAACCGCAATTTAATTTTAAATTGCGGATTGAAATGATAAATATCTGTATCACTTGACCATAGGATAGAAAATTATATACAGGCGCCGCGGTATATATATACATATAATTATTTTGAAATGATTTTTATGGTTTGGAAATGATACGGCTTATTAAATATTAAATTTTGATATGATACAAATATATTTTATATATATATATATACATACAAAGTTAAATTGTTGAATTTAAGCTATGTATAAATCTGCTAAATAAAATGAATAAGTTGAAAAATGGCATTTGATAATTTATATTATACGATTTAGTATGAGTTTAAGTTCTTGTGTATATATATAAAGTTATAAATGATTCAAATAAATTAAGATTGAAAGATAAATTGGAGATTTAATTGGAATTGAGCTTATTTGAAAATTTAACTCCATAAGTTGATGTAAACTTATTAAAATTGGAAATTTTAAGGTATGATATTATAACTGGATTTAATAAATAATTCTAGTATAAATAAATGAAAGGAAATTTTAGTGTTAATAAATTTAGTTTATTTTAAATGTTTATGGATTTATCACATAAACCTTTAAAACTAAATAATAGGAAAATGAATTGTTGTTTTGAAATTTCCAACCTTAGTTTTGAAATTCATTAAATTCTCGAAGCTTTGAAATATTGAAATCGAAGTGTTTTATTTAAAACTGAAAGTGAATCTAAAAGTTATGGGTTTAGATTGAATTTAAAGTGAATAAAAAAAAGGTGAAGGTGTGGAAATTATTTACTTTTAAAGAAATTTCAAATTCAACTGTTTTATTTTATATACTGTTGAATATCCAAACCACTTAAGTATTAGAAGTTAGGGTTTTAAAGCTATGAATTTCGAAGTATTATGTTTTGAAAGCTATAATTCAAATATTTGGTTTCGAGATATTATAAATTTTAAAAGTGGCATGATTATGGAAAGAAATATATTTGAAATAAAATGATATCATATTTTTTTGGGTTTTAAAAGGGGATGATATCGTATTTATGGGTTTTAAAATGGATAATTATATTCTGGTTTTGAAAGTATAATTATTTTGAAAATGACCGCGGTGTTATAATAACGTTTGGTTGTTGAAGAGACCGGGATCGGAAGTTGTCATACTCTCTGCCAACACCGAAAACCATTTTAACAACCGTGTACGCGATGGAGATTCCATAATGAAGTAGGATGGTGGTGGCGTTTCCTTTAAGGTAAATACGTGGACCCGACTCCCGTGAGTTGGCATAAGGTGGCTAAAACAGGAGCGATTGACGGGTTAAAAAGGTAGTACCTTTGATCGGACGCATCCCTTCGATATTATACTTTGACTTTTGGATTGATTCGGTGGCCACTTTTGATTTCTTTGATTTGGGGGTGTGGCTCGAGGTGGGCAATAGCTGCGGCTATGCGTTACCACCGACCCGGAAGTGTAATTGGTATATCTACCCTGGCATTGCCTAGTTGTGCCGTGTCACCTACCCTAGTGCGCATTATACGATTTTGGCTTTGTGTCGTACCTATGGAGTATCTTCTCGTAGTCTCCCGATCAGGAGATATGCAGGTACTGTATAGACTATTGGCATTATGTGTGTTAAGGGTTATATGGGTAACACCTTAACGCTATTTAAAAGTAAGTTTATTTTATAAATAGACATTATTATAATAGCGCAATATACTACATAGTAAATAGTTTAACGGATCCTTAGGAGATGTAAATCCCAAGCATCTTGAGTTACTGCATTCATATTTATTTCTGTTAATTTAACTCACATAAGATCTTTTAGTTCTGACTCGAGTGTTTTTGTCTTTTCAAATTCGCTCGGGTCAGTCCGAGCATTTCAGGATCGAAGACTTTAGCTCTGAAGGACGAAGTCGGAGATTTCTATTATTATTATTAATTATATTCCACTTCACTCATATTGTTCCGCTGCATTGTTATATGGTATGTGTACTCTGATATGTATTGTATAGATAAAATCAAAGGTTTTGTATAACAACTTCATGAACTGTATATTTTGATTATTATATTTTATCCTTCCGCTGTGAGATTCTGTTTAGTTTTCTTTCTTCTCTATTTTTCTTATTTACCCCGTAACAATCTGCCCTTCCGTATGGTTTGAATTGGCACGTGTGTCGATTTAAAGCGTGCGAAAAGGTGGGATGTTACAGACGAGTTTCCATACCTTAGAATTTGGTGTTAAGCATAAAAAGAATATTTTCCATACCACCATAATTTATAAAGATTATTTATGGAAATCAAATCTCTTCCTTTTATAAAACTTCTTTAAAAAATCTATTTATAAAACTTCTTTTATAAATCTCCTTTAAAAATCTATTTATAAAACTTCTTTTATAAATCTGGTTTAAAAAATCTATTTATAAAATTTCTTATATAAATCTCCTACGCTTGAATCATTTTCGATTTTTTGACTAATTATATCACTCATCTAGAAGTTCTAGTTCTAGATCTCACAAAGAGAGGATCAGTATTGGACTACTAAATTTCCATAAATAACCCAATTTGTAAATAGAAGTAAGACTTCAAATGCTTTACATCAATCTTTGATTTTAAACTTAAAATTATCCTTAAGATAACAATGAAGATGTTCAAGTTGGGGTACTATTATCTTTCAAACCTTGACTATACGACATTCTTATCTTTAGGATAGGTAGAAGTCCACCTACCTTGAAATTTAATACCAAGTATACAACTCCTTTATTCTGTATATTATTCATTTAAAACAAAGGGTATAAACCAACTTTATTCACTTTCCAAAATCTTTTACTATAATTAGAATATTATAGCCTTTTTAGAATTCCAATTAAAAATTCTTAGATACTCCTTAAAATTTCCATATCAAAACTCGATTGGCAATCCTTGTTTAAAACCACGTTTGATTTAAAAAGGATGGATCTTTTCTTTATACACAAGTAAAGGTTTACTTTGCTATCAAATAATTCCTTTGAATCAAATGTATAAGTTTCATACCTTTTATTAAAATACTTTTAAAAAAAGTTTAAAACTCCATTCAAATCATGACTTAAAACCATCACCTTTTAAATGAATTCAATTTTGAATAGTAAACCAATTTCCTTTGAATAAACAACTTGTTTAAATATCTAAAAATAAATCTTTTAATCTCTTCTAAATTACTTGCAATTTATAAAACACATTTGAAAAGAATTTACAAAATATTTAAAATAAATATGGTAACAACCCTATTGTTAATGACCTAATTAATTATAATTAATTAGGAATTTGATTAAATTTAAATTTGGGATTTTAATTCAATTATGAAATTTAATTTTAATTCAATTCAATATTGATTATATTTATGGATTTTAATTTATTCAAATGTTGTTTAAATCCATTATTGGGATTTAAATGAAAAGTAAACTAGCTTTTAAAAATTTAGAGTTTTCTAAATTTTCATTAGTTTAGAAATTTAAGTGCATTAATTAAAATATGATTAGTGAATGGTTTATGAAGTTATTCAAATTTTTACTTGGGCCTTCGCAATTTCCTAAGCCCATTAGCCTTGATTAATTTCCTATAATAACGACCCGTATTTTTAATTTCTTGAATATATTAAATTAAATAATAAAGTTTGAATAAAACTGTTAGGAATTAAAATTTTACATTTTTTTGATACAAATTAAACTATAATATAATGTTGTGATCTTTAGTTAAATTTCTATTAATGACATAGGTTGGAATCTAGAACATATATTAATGTGTATTTTAATGACATTGTTTCAAATGTAATTAATGGATGGGAATATAAGTGGTAGAAAAATAAAAATTTAAGATTTTAGTTGTGTTAACATATGTTAGGAGATATGTTTATTATATTAATTTGAATTTCTACTAATAAAATGTATTACGATAAGATTAAAAAAAATGATAACATACATTATTTAATAACATTGTTTGGATGTATTAATAACGGTGATTGTAATTATAAATGTTAATGAAGGATAAAATGAGTAAATTTATTAAAGGAGAAAACATATAATTATTTATTTGTAACGTGTTTTAGCATAGAGTGAGAAATTAATTATTTGTAAGTAAACTTCTAACTTATGTTTGTAACAAATAATGTTAATAGATATGTTAGAATTACAATTTAAAGGAAAACAATTGAACTAACTATCTTCCCATCAGCGTACGTTTTGAAATTTAATTATTGGAATTAATAAAAATTAAAATCTTTCCATTAATAAGAAATAAAAGTGAATTGTAATTAATTAGTGATATGTGCAACTTACGTTTTGTGTTAAAAATATAATAAGTATTTTAACAAGATATATTAAGTTAATTTGTGTGTTCAATAATATTAATTATGTGCAAAAAAAATAATGGTTAAATTAACATATATTTAGGTGTATATGTGGAGTAAATGAAATGTATTTAAGGAAATATACGTTTTAAAATTGAATTTCAAAAGTTGTTTGCAATATATTAATCCTTCCATTCTCATTAATTTATTACCTTACTTCATTCTACTACCATCTCACATTTTCGTTGACCCCTCTCTTGTGCATATTTCATTCCATTTGGTCTTTCGCCTCTTTCCATAAATTGAATTATTAATGGGGCGTTACTTTGCATTTGAAATGAAATGAGTGTGAATTAATTCATGAATTCATTTACATACACTATTCACTTATGCATGCATTCATTTCCCTTCAGAAACAAAAAAACTTTTCACCTAGCATGTCAGTCTGAACCGAATTAACTACTCTATTTTTTCTTTGTGTAATGAATAGTCTTAAATATGTTAGAATTTCATATTTCACTATTCAAGTTCATTAATCTTTTCATTTATTTATCTTTTCAAATTTCAATCACCCCTTTCATTTTTTTTATTTCTAGTATTATTTTCTTTTATTGAATACATGCCTCTTTTGGTTTTCCTGTAAGTTTCATTTATTTACACATAAGCCTTGCCTTGAAATGTTTCCTGTTAATGAAATTAATCGAGGTAGCATACATTATAAATTTTATACCAAAAGTGTGACGCCGCACCTCTATACTCACGCTAGACAAGAACACTATGGTGTAGTGCTGTCAACTAGCGCGGAGAATAAGGCTGTTGAGGAGTGACCATCCTGTGATTGCTTGTCACACGGTGGCTATAAATAATCTTCGGAAAAAACATAGAAATAAGCATAACACAAATCATTCACAGACATCCATATCACAAAGGCGGAAGAAGATATGAATATATAACTAACACATGAAAGTGTGCATCAGAGTAGTGGTCAAAAAGATCCACAATAATACAAAAGAATAGCAACACGTGCTATACAAAAGAATACAACTATGAGTCTATATCTCAAGTGTATACAACAAAAACTACTAATCTAAATAGTTAGCCAAAAGTCAGAGTAGCAAATCCCGGGAAGAAGTCAAGCAGAAGCACATGTAACATCTCGGTCTGACCCGAGTATTATTTAAGAAAATAATAAACGGATCAGTCTAGCTATAAATATCAGATGACATGGTATAAAATAAAAGATATGGCATAAACATAAAATATCCATACTGACATACTACTATAAGTATGCAAATGATGATCAATAGAAGATCAATCAATAAGAGATAAATCAATATCACAAGAATCTTCTCAAAGATCCAAAGAGGGCATCATACCCTAAACTTGTACTCATAACAAGTCAATAACATAAATTCCAGAAATCAACACAAGAAATCCAGAAATCACAGAAAAAGGGAAAGAGGCCTATCACATGACGGTCCGAAGACTATGGGGAGCTACCCCATATGGGTGAGTCGGAATCACCCAGATGAGGTCTAGGCTAACCAAAAAGCAAAAAGGTATGTGTGAGTGGAATCACACAAATGGTGTCTAGCCTAACCTCGCAACAAAAAGGTATGTGTGAGTGGAATCACACAAATGGTGTCTAGACTAGCCTTGCGGACAAAGAGATATGCGTGAGTCGGAATCACACCCATGAGGTCTAGTCTAACCTTGCAAACAAAGTGACATCGCACAATTGCTAGTCTAAATCATAAAATGATCGTCATGATCAACGAGAAGTGTCAACTACACTAAGCTAGTAAATATAAAAGTTTATCTTTGTGTCCCATAACCACTAGCTTAACTTAAATATTTACGAACAAACTGTAAATCTTCACTAGAAAATTGTCACAAGAGGTTCAATCGAACAAGTCCAAGAATTAACCGACGAAGTGAACGCAAGCGTTTCATACCACTTGTTTTACTAAGCCGTTTAATTAGATTTCTCATCCGAGTGAGGTAAAGGTTTGTATATACTAGTAGATTGGAAAATGGTTTAAGAAAAGAGCTTTGTTATTGAAAATAGAGTTGAAATCATTTTGTTGAAAGAGTTTTGATATTTACTACTAGTATTGAAACCTTCATATTTCTAAATTTGTTATCCCGCCTTTTTAGCAAGGCCGTGATACTATAAAATCGACCGAGAAGCCCAAGATAGTTTGTCTCGAAGAATGGTCAACTCAGCATCTCAACAAAGCAAGTTCTGTTGAATGTTTTTCAGATAACATCCCTACGAAGGGGGGGTCCAGGGGGGTGGCAACCCCCCAAGGTGGGGGTGCAGGGCAACGCTCCCGCTACGGGTACGACTTAGTGAAGACCTAAGGGAGGATAGGATCGAGCGACCTACGAGTATAAGGGGTCGAGCAACCTAGTGGTGTTCGCGACCTAACGACCTAAACAAGGTCGAGCGAGTTAAGGTGATGCGTGACCTAACGTGTCACACGACTTAACGAAGGCAAGGCCGAGCGAGTTAGGGTGATGCGCGACCTAACGGAGGCAAGCGACTTAAGGGGTCATGCGACCTAACTGGAATGGCCAAGCGACCTAACAACCCAGGCAAGGTCGAGCGACCTAATGGAGCAAGCGACCTAAAGGAAGTGAGGTCGAGCGACTTAAAGTGGTAAGCATGCGGCCTAGGTGGACGCGACCTAATGGTCCTGCGACCTAGAGGGATGAGCGACTTAAACGAGCGACCTAAGGGTTTAACACGCGAGCGACCTAAGGATTTTAACACGCGAGCGACCTATCGGTTTTAACACGCGAGCGACCTATCGGTTTTAACACGCGAGTGACCTATCATCCCAAGGCCTAACGACCTAACTCCGAACGAGCCAAATATGCAGGCAGATCAACCTATAGGCGAACGACCTAGAGGCAACGACCTAACGGTATAAAGGCCTAAACCATGCGAGCGACTCAAGGTCATACGACCTAAAGGGGAACGACCTAAGGTCACGTGACCTACGACCTAGGGGAAACGACCTAATTCCGAGGCGTCATTCCAAGGCAGTGCGACCTAACTGCAGTTTTTCGCCAAAAACACTAAAAATTGGAGTTTTTCGCCAATCCAATCCAAACCAAATGCAAATGTACATGCTAAAGTGATGGGGAATCATTCCCAACAGTCCAATATAATTATAGACTAGAATTGTGAGATAAAAATCTCACCTTTGCACAAATTCAATGAAGAAGAAGCTTGAAGTCAATGGAGAAGCAACTACAAGCTTGAATCCAATGTCTTTACTTTGATTTTGGAGTTGGATGTTGAATTTGCTAACGAACTTGGGCTTGGAATTTTAATTCCCCTTTCCACTCACCATTAATGCTAAAACTAGAGTTAGGTAGGAATTTATGAAGAGATGAGGAGAAGGGGTTGGAACTTAGGTTTAATAGGCTAAACCAACCCAAAGTCCAAAGCGGGAAAAGTTAGTGAAATTCCACTAACCCCAAACATATCAAAGTTTATACTTAAAAAGATTGTAAACGGCATTTCGAACTCAATGGAAGTGGTCTCAAGTCCTAATTTGACCGTTTGCAAAAAGTAGCTTTTCGGACCAATATCCGATTAATGACAAAATATTTAAATAAAATATTTAAATATAAAAATCGATAAATATGCGGGTTGTTACAAAAAGGTTTTCTTTCTTTGTAAACATGTCTTTTAAAATTCAAACATCTATCTTTCATTCTTTATTTAATACATGCCTTATTTCTTTCCTCATTTTTGTTTGTTCCTTCATTTTCCGTTGTTCCTTCTTCTTTTCTCTGAAGCTACTTTTTTCAAACCTAAGTTCATTTTATATTTTATATATATATATATATATATATATATATAATTTTTTTAGCCTTTCTTCACTTCCCTTTCTCCTCCCTCTTTCTTCTTCGTTTTTTCCTCTTTTCCAAACAAAAATTTCTTCAAATCTACATTATTTTTCTTTTTTGTCCTTTTTGAAATATCTCCTTCATATTTAGATTACACAAACTTCTCTATCTCCTCCAAAACCTTCAAATATAAAAAAATAAGAAAGAAAATCAAAGTTAAAATAAAGAAAGCAGTAGCGGATCCAAACCTAATTAGAGGAAGGAAAGCTAAAAAGTTGAGTGACTCAACCCACTCACGCAATACTAAAATTTCCATTGCAAGTTAAATAAAATTTACAATGAGATATATAAATTTTTGATTGTTGTTTTTTGGTATAAATTGACATTTAAATTGATATTGAATTTGAATTGACATTAAATTAAATTGACACTTAATTTTGTATGGGAATCTAAATGATAGTTAAAACCTCAATATTGATAACTATTAACTGTTGTAATATATTAGTTGATTTTAATGTTGTCTAAAATGGATGCTTATTGATTGATACGTTGTATGTATGGTTGTTTATTTATTTTAATATGTCCCTGTTATCACCGTGTATATTATCGACATCATTTAAATGGTCATCTAAATCATTTTAGAGTTGAATAATAAGACATTTAAATTATGGGTTGAAATGATATATGCCTATACAATTTCTTGAATTTGGATTATGTATTGGTATTGAAAGGTTTAAGATTTAATTTAAACTACATATTTATTTTAATTAAAGTGATTAAAATAAGTGCTTCGAATTATCTGAAATCTCTTAAATAACTATATTCACGTTGTACACCTGATAGGAGATGGAAAATCCTGTAACGCCTCTGAAGCAGTTGCACTCATATTTTATTTGAGATTGATTTGACTTACATAGGAATTCTTAGTTCTGATATGAGTGTATTGTTTTTCACTATGCCCGGGTCAGCTTGAGCTTTTCAGTGTTGAAGACATTATTTTGGAGGGCGAAGATGGAGTTTAGTATTATATTATTATTTTATCCCACTGCATCATGTTGTTCCGCTGCCTTATTTTACTATTATTCCTGTTATATGTGCTACTTTGATTTGTATTGTAAAAGTATAATTAAATGTATTATTAAACAGCTTCATGAACTGTTTATTTGACTATTATATTTTATCATTCCGGCTTGAGATTCTGTGTTTCCTTTTTCCTTCTTTTCTCTTATTTTCTTATTTGCCCTATTAACAATCCTCCCTTTTGAATGGTTTGAGTTGACATGTGTGGTTTATTGTCGATATAAACCATACAAAAAGGTGGGTCATTACACCTGTACCCTAAACCTTAACCCTTCCTAATTAACTCTTGATTTCATTCATTCTCTTTAAACCACGTTGTGAGCAAAAGAAAGAAATTTTATTTTTAATGATTGGGCCTTAGGAATTTAAAAGCTCATTATCTATTTCATTTAACCGAATACCTTAGTCCATTAGCTTATCCTAATACATAGCATTAGCCTAATCCACAATTTCAATTTCCTAAGAAAAAATATACTCACTTTCATTTTTCTAAGCAACAAAAATGGAGAGCAAAAGAAGAAAACCATGTCTCCATTTCAGCCCTAACCTAATCCCAATCAAATTCAGGTTAATAGTCATCAAATTAAGGAGGTATGTATTCTATACTTCTTCCTTTACCTAGATATACCATCAATTTAACATTTTAATTGGATATTGATTTCTATAAATTCGGATTTTGGGGCTGTTTTTAGGAATTAGAAGTTGAATTATAATCAAGAATCTGGTTGGAGTGATCCTAACTTATTAGTGTTACTAGATCCTTCGTCTTTTTGAATTTAAGGTGAGATGTTCATCTCACACAAACTATCTTTTAAATATTGAATTGAAAACTGTTAACCTTCTTACTTGATTGTGTAGATTATTCAGTTAAAAAGATTAGATTAAATTTCGAATTTATATGATTTTTGCAAAGTGGATATATGTAAATTGAAATTTTCAAACTCGAGCTAAAAATGGTTGTTAAAGAACCACAAATCTGTACTAATTGGTTAGGGATTTCACTTTGAAATTTTTACACATAAACTAGACTGTTATTCAAAGTTACTGTAAAAAGTTTAAGTAAAAAGATTAAATTTTGAATTAATATGATTTTTTATGACGACCCAAAATTTTGAACATTTTAAATTGAAATATTTAATTGATTTTAAATATTGGAAGTTATTTTAAACTTGAATTTCAAATATAACTATGAAATTGACAATTAAATTATTGAATTTAATTTGTTAAAGTTGGGTAAAATTTTGAAACTTCAGTTTTATACTTGTTAAAAAATATTTTTCAAGGCTTTAAAAATTTACATTGATGATACTTAAGATAATAAAAGCTTCAGAGATGAATTTGAAACTGTTTTGTTCAGTTTTGAATTTAGATTGTTTAAATCGGTATTTAAAAATAGCCTTCCGAGGCACAGTCTCGGAATTCGAAAAAGTCAGTTCCATTGGATCCGTAATATTATATTATTATCGGATTTTAATTTTCGTAGCATTCAGAGTTGTCGTGTGATGGTATGATAAGCAAACATGCTAAAAATTATATCGAAATTTAATTTAATAACTAGGATAAAAAAGATATCTTCTCCATACGAGCGAATTTGGCCTCGGAACCTTTTCCATTGCGTTTGGAATAGGGGTATAACCATATGAACGCCTGTTGGCACGCCTCGATTGGAGATCGAGATTTTGAATTGCGAAATGGAACGATTTAAATTTTAAAATTTGAATTTAAAAAACAATATATGTGTGTGTGTGTGTGTGTAATTAATATAATACTATTTCACGAGGTAAATTACACGTTTCCTTTCTTCCAACACTTGGCGATTTCTTTTAACACGCGTCTTCAAAATAAAAAGAAAACATAATCGTTCGTTTAAATAAACAAAATCTATTCTTCGTTGCAAATAAAAAAACATGAAGAAGAAAACTATGGTCGTGCTCCCTCTTTTTTGTTCCAAATTTCGAATCAAATTCTTAAAGTTAAAATAAGAAGAAGAATGAATTGCTGAACCAAGCTAATACAATCGCGTCCGCTTTCCCCACATTCTATTCTTTCCAAACCAGAGTCGTTCGAAGGTAGTCGAATTGCCTGCTGCTTTTACCCAAATCAATTCGCAATACTCAATTCGGGGTCTCGAGGTCGCAAAGGCAAAGCATGTGTCGCGATGGCGGCCAAGCAAAAGAAATCGCGTACAAGTCGATTAGTTTGAGGAATTCAATCCTCAATGGAATTCGAGGTGAGCCGGGGAAGTTCATCCGGTCAGAGTGAATAGCGACGTGGTGGAGTTGTTCGGAGGGGTGCTCGATGTCGTCTGAACTTCGACAGAGAGGTGGCATTCGATCGGCGATGGGCTTGGCTGCTACATTGATTAATGATTGCGAGCGGCAACGGCGACATTTGGAAGCGGCGGCTCGCCTGGGGAACGAGCTGGTGAAAGTGTAGCCGCGAATCTCGTGGGCGATTAGGGTTGGCATCGATCTGGGTTAACCGTGAGGTATTTTCTATCTATTTATAAATTATATATATTCATATTACTGGAAGCAGAAAGAACAATTACAGTAGATTCTACTTTTGATTTAATTAAAATCTATATAGGTTTACATTCATATTTTAATTTAAAAACAGTATATATATGAAGATAAGTTTTTTTATAGGAAATTTTAAAATGTTTGGTTTATATAAAATCAGATATTTTATCTATATATATATGATCTTGGAAAAGAAAATAATAATAATAATATATAGATAAGGTTGTGAAAAATAATAATAATAAATATTTAATTAAAAAGGAAATTTAGTTTTAATTTTCAATTTTTGTTAAATAAATTATTAAAAGGAATTGATTTAAAATAAAAATCACTGGTTAATTAAATTTGTTAAAAGAAAATAAATTGTTCAATTTATTCAGATACTGATAAATTATATAATTGTTTGTTACAAGGTCTAAAATGAAGAAACAAGCTAGAATTGAAATGAGTTGGAATGGATTGCAAATTAAAGGTGAGATCTTCTCACTCAATCAGATACCCGATTTAATTTAAATAGTTTATTTAAATTATTGGTTGTTTGCTTGGATGATGATTGTTATCAGTTGTATTGAATTAGACCCTATGCGCCGCATAATAGCGGACGATATTATATTAAACCCATATACCACGATATTCCACCTCAAAGTGGAATTGGTATTATATATGTATTTGGAGTGATTGATTTCCCGCATTATATAGCGGATGAGACCCTATGCGCCGCATAATAGCGGATGATATTTCATAAATCCCATATACCACGATATTCCACCTCGAAGTGGAATGGGTATTTAATTGTTGTGCTAATATCTGTGGATGCAGGGAAACGAGTTGGAGGGATCCAACTGGATTCCTCAAACATTTGAATTTGTTTCATATGTTGTGTATTGAATTATTTATAATCTGTGTGTGATTATATTGTGATTGAAGTCGTTGAAGGCTAAAATTTAGCCGAATATATTTTTGGTATCATAGGATACCAGAAATAAATAAAATTTGGATTTTTGAAATTTAAGTAGAAAATTTATAGTAAATTAATTTTAGAAAATTAGATAAATTTAAAAGAAGGAATTTGTTTCAAAAGATAATAAATTTGGAGTTTGAAATAAATTTAAGAATCAATTTGAAATTTGATTTGGCATTTTGAAAATAAATTGGAAAATCAATTTGATATTGATTTGGTAATAAAATAATAAATATTTGGGAAATCGATTTAAAATTGGTTTGGTGTTTAAAAAAAATTTAGGAAATCAATTCTGAAAATCGATTTGGTGTTTGAAGTAAATGTTTGGAAAAATCAATTTAGGATTTGATTTGGTATTTGAGATGAATTTGGAAATCAATTTGAAAATTGATTTGGTATTGAAAATGAATATTAGGTAATCGGTTTGAAAATCGTATATATGTGGATATTTGAAAATTTAAAATTCATAATGGGAATTTTATAAAGGAAAGGGAGTTTTGTTTTAAAAATAAATGTTGGTTTATTTTTAAAAGGCGTAAAGAGAAATTTACAGATTTGGAATGTAAATTAAAATAAATCGAGAAGATTTATTAATTAATATAAATGGAAAGAGGATTCTTCTGTGGAAAACCGAGTATATTTTTAAAATAGCCTTTGAAATAAAATTAAAAAATTTAGATTTGGTTTTAAAATAATATTGTTGGAGAAATTAGTTTTGAAAATTGTTTTAAATCTTTAAAGTAAGGATTTATTTAATTAATTATAGAAGGTATTGTTATAAAGATTAAATTGATATTTGATTTAGAAAATGGTTATTTAAATATTTATACTTTATCTACTAATTTTATTTTAGAACTAGTTTGGAATTGAAGTTATTATATAAGATATTGATATAAAAATTTCATAACCAATATTTTTAAATAAAATGTTCCAAAATGGTTTTATTTTAGATGTTTCCAAATATATGTTTTTGGATAAGTGATTTAAATTTTTTTTGAAAAGTATTTGGAAATATATTCCGTGTAAAGAAATCGATTTGAAATTTGTTTCCAAAAGATTGAAAGGTGAAAAGTGATTTGAAATTTATTTTCAAATGGTTGAAAGTTAAAATTATATCTTGCAAAGACATTTTGAAAATAATAATTAGGGGAAAATTATTTGAAATCCAGTGATTGTTGTGAATGATGATTGATAGTTAAATAACCGATTATCAATATTAGCATTTTAATGGCATTTGAAATTCGATGCGACCGAGGGTCGGATTCTAAATGGATATTTGAAAACCACATCGAATCTTTGTGATTGTGATGGATCTTTTGTTTAAAAGATCAAAGTGGAAATTGTTGTGATTTTTTGAAATCTAAATGAACAGTTATTTTTAAAAATAAGCACTCATTATTCGGATTAGCCGGGAGAGGACCTTGTGTCATAAAACCCATTCTGAATAATGATATAACGAAATGCGATTGCATTTGAAGACGGTGTTGAAGACGGGTATTTTCAAAAGTGAATGGATTACCTGTCGAATGTCTCTGCACGGAGTTGCTTCGATATAGAGATTTTATCATCCTTTGTAATGGGGATTCCGGATGTGATTAGTGAATATTCGTATTGCAAGGGCTTCTTTGAAGCGCCTTTGGTTCCGTTCGAACCCGGAACGGACTTGTACGGATGTGTGTCTGACGTTACACTTTGAGATGTGAAGCTGGTTTCTATCAAATACATTTCTATTGGTGGCGGAGAATTTATTCTCTTAGCTTAACACCCTTCTCTAAGACGTACAAGCTCAGAGGTTATGTAGTTGATGGCTACTAGTGATACATTCCCAATTTGGTAATGTGGCATACGAAGTGCTGCAGATCATTTGTTGATCGAAGCATGGCTTTTGTGAAAAGCATAGCTTTGTGGACGAGACTTCGTCGAGCCTCACAACTCGGAATGGTCGAAACAGGAAAGATGCAGCAAGGTTATTTGGGGGTAGCGCCCCCTGAGGGTATGTCATTTGCTTCTGGAAAGAGGTAGTATCATGGTATGGAGCACATATATTTTACCTATGTTGTTGCTGCAAATTTATTATACTTTGTGGTTTGTTGCTTTGTGTTTGAGGATCCTCGGATAAAGGTCGCAAACGACCGGGGGATGGCACACTCGTGTAGTAGTTACCTAATTACAGAGGTAACCCGACCTTGTGTTGGCAGAGATCCGGTTAGGTTCTCGGGGCGTCCCTCTAGAGGCGTACCCATGTGGCCCAGGAAGTTCCTTAGTCTGACCATTTGTTGGAAATCCAATTATCAATACGCGCCTTGTACGGTTTTAGTTGTAGAAACTGCCATCTAATATGGTAGCTACAGTAGGCATACTATAATGGTACGTATGCTGGCTAAGATTAATATTATACTTGCAAATGTTTTTCCACTATGCACTAATGATAATTTTAAAAATGGATTTTGTGTATCAAGCATGTTTGACTATCATAAGGAGAAATCTTCCCCAAGTGTGTGATTGCATTGTGTGTGTGCCGGGAGGCCTTATGGTAGTTTCATTTTCCAAAAAGCATTGCGGATTTCTTTTAAATTCCTTTGTTTTCTTTTGTAAAAGAATAACTGTTTTTAAGATCTCACACCAGTCCCATGACTCACCTGGAGTTTATTGTTCCCTTTCTAAACTCTGGGTGCCCGTAATTTTCCACACGGGCAGCTAGAGTCAGGATATCATTATTCTGGAGCGAAGTCAGAAAAGAGATGCTATGGAGATCAGGAGCAAGCGGGATGGCGAGGCGTATCACTAGTATATGTAATATTTCCTTTCCGCTGTTGTGTTGTTGTACACACTGATGTTGTAATGTGTAAATTGATATAGTGATTTTGTTTAAAGATAATCATTTATCTATTATATTTGTTCCACTGCGAAATGTGAGATTCTGTTATTGTTTCTGTTTCTTCTTCTATCCTCTTCTTTAACCCTAACGGTTCGGTTTTCCGGCATTCAACTATGCGGCATTTGATACAGTGGACGTATTAATGTCGACTTTCGAGGGTTGAAAAATTGGGTCGTTACATTTTGGTATCAGAGCAATTGGTTAAGCGACTACCTTGGCTCTGGTGGGAATTACTCATTAGAGATAGAGTCGGTAGTACTCTAGAATGAGTTTGAGTGTAATAATAGACATGAGCGCGTATTTGTTAGTGAATAAAAAAAATGTTTTATATTGTGTTGATTGGTTTGTTGAGTGGTATATGGATTCTGGTCGGTATAGTCCATACAACTCTATCGATAGGGATCTCTAAACACTTGAATAGAACAATTCGACACGATATTGTTTTAAAATAGGGTAAATGAAATAATTTTACCCAAACTATTTTCATATATAAAAGGAAATAATTTTCGTAACTTATTATATAGTATATGGTTGCTTGTTTGTTAGGAAGTGATAATATTAAATTATTATCATTGAAATTGAATAAGAAATTGAAATCATAATCAAAAGTTGAGAAATAAAATCCATATACAAATGGGATTTGCAAATATAAATTGTAAATGTGATTTATAATTTGAAATGGAACTACAGAGAAGTATTTGGAAATGTTTTGGAAAGGATTAGAAATATGAAAGATTTGGTAAAGATTAACTTCCTTTTGGGTTTGAAAATAGTTTTCAAAGGTTTGGAAAAATGTTTTGAAAGGATAAAAGCACTAAACTCTTTTTGGTCGCTGAAAAATAACTTCGGTGATGACTGCAGCATCATCGATGTCCATTTTCGAGTTTCCAAGAGAGGAATTGCTGCCAAATTATTTATAATTTGAGGTTGTTTGGAAAATGGGTTTGGTTTTGGAAATTCAAAAGATAACTTGAATTGATTTCTAAAATGGTTTTGAAAAGATGGAAAGACTCTGGAATACTATATAAAGTATTTATGGAATATCATTAAGTTTGATAACTTGTAAAGTTTAAAGTTGTTAAAATAAAATCTAACTTAAAGAGAAGTTAGAAAAAGGTAAATGTGGAAACAAAATAAGTTGGAAGGAAAAATTTAATTCAAGTGGAATTAAAAATGAAAATTTAATAAATGAGTTGAGACTGAAAATTTAAGTCAAATAAAATGATGATATGGATTCAAAATGAAATTGAAAAGCAGGAAAATGAAATTGAATATTGAAATTTATTTCGAATTTGTAAATAAACAGAACCGGAGTTGGAATTGAAATTGATTTGTGATAAACAAAGTGAAGTATTAAACTAAAATTAGTGAGTGAAGCTAATTGAAGGAATGACAAATTTGATATGGTTTGAAATGAATTGAATTGAATATTTATAAATAAAAGATAAATTAAATTCATATGCAATTTGAAGCCCAGTTTAAATATAAGTGGTTGTAAACCAAAATGGTGAATTGAAATTGAATTGTGTTTGGGAATGAACAAAAGAATAAAACTGGAATTGAAATTGAATATTGAAAACCAATTTGAATTGTGTGAAATAAAATGAAGTTGTAAAAATTAGTTCGAAGTGAACTAAAGGTAATAAAGGTGGAAATAAAAAAATTGGTCTGAGATAAAATGAATTGGAATTTGTAATGAATTAGTGAGTGAAACTAATTTAGAATAATGATATGAGTCAGTTGTGAATGAAAGATAATTGATAAAATTCAATATTCAGGAGGTAAACTGCATCCAAATAGAATCGAAATTGAAAATTGAATTCAACTAAAATTGATAATGTAAGATTGAATGAAAATGGATATATAACTTCAATAGTGAAGTAAAAATGGTATAAGAAGTAAGTGTTCAAACTTTTGTAATGGAATGTGCAAAATGATTTTTGAACGTAGAAACTGTATATGGTTGTTAAATAGCATACAGGTATTATAAAGGAAAAGGAATTGGGATTGATTTTTGAAGATAAATTTAAATTGCTCGAAAAAGGTATGTATTTTAAATTTCAGTATGAAATTTGATGATTTTCTTGTCTAGCCGCTTGGCTTTTCGTTTTTTTATTGAAATTTGGGGGCCTGTTGTGCCATTTTGTAGTCGTATCGGGCTAGCCGCGCAAAGGAGACGCTGGCGAAATTTTTAAAAATTTAGGGAGTTAGAAAATTTTTGACGAAATTTGGATAATTTAAAATTTGAATTTAAATTTAAATTTGAATTGTTAAAGAAAATGAGGTTGTTTGGAAACTATGGAAGACTTTGCAAAGTTGTTTGAAATGAAGGAGTCCTCAATAAATAGATTTGTTTTGGAAAGTTGAAACTGTTTGTGTAACAACCCGCATATTTATCGAGTTTACATTTAAATATTTTTATTTAAATATTAAATCGTTAATCGGATTTTGGTCCGAAAAACTACTTTTTGCAAACGGTCAAATTAGGACTCGAGACCACTTCCATTGAGTTCGAAATGTCGTTTACAACTTTTTAAGTATAAACATCGATAGGTTTGGAGTTAGTGAAATTTCACTAACTTTTCCCGCTTTGGACTTTGGGTTAGTTTAGCCTATTAAGCCCAAGTTCCAACCCTCTTCTCCTCACTCTTCATAAATTTCCTAACTAACTCAAGCTTTAGCATTAATGGTGAAGAGAATGGGAAATTAAAACTCCAAGCTCAAATTCAATTGCAACTCCATCATTCAACTCCAAATTCAAGTAGAAGATATTGGATTCAAGCTTTGGATTGCTTCTCCTTGCTTTCAAGCTTCATCTTCATAAATTTTAGTGCAAAGGTGAGATTTTTATCTCACAATTCTAGCCTATAACTATATTGGACTGTTGGGAATGATTCCCCATCACTTTAGCATGTGCATTTGCATTTGGTTTGGATTGGATTGGCGAAAAACTCCAATTTTTAGCGTTTTTGACAAAAAACTGCAGTTAGGTCGCACTGCCTCGGAGTTAGGTCGTTCTGGCCTTAAGTCGTTTCTGGCCATCGCTAAGTCGTCCACGAGTTAAGCCTAAGTCGTAAGTCGCGCGCGTTGAAAAGTCACCGCCTTTGTATTTCTATTCGCCTGTGTTGAGTCGTTCACGAGTTAGAGTGCTAAGTCGGCTGCGAGTTAAGAGTTAAGTCGTTCGTGTGTTATCTCGTAAGTCGTCTCCGACCTAAGCTCCAGTAAGTCGTTCGCGTGTTATCTCGTAAGTTGTCTCCGACCTATGCTCCACTAGGTCGTAGGTCGTATCCGACCTAAGCCTCTCTAAGTCGCGAATTGTTAAGTCGGCTGTCCTTAAGTCGTTCGACCCCACTAAGTCGTAGGTCGCCTCCGACCTTACCCTTAGGTCGTATGACCTGTTTGTTAAGTCGGCTGTCCTTAAGTCGTTCGACCCCACTAAGTCGTAGGTCGCCTCCGACCTTACCCTTAGGTCGTATGACCTGTTTGTTAAGTCGGCTGTCCTTAAGTCGTTCGACCCCACTAAGTCGTAGGTCGCCTCCGACCTTACCCTTAGGTCGTATGACCTGTCATCCACTAGGTCGCGCCACTTAGGTCGTATCCCTTAGGCCGCGAACTCTTTAGGTCGTTAGACCTCATTTTGCTTTAGGTCGTAAGCCGCTTGTCTTCACTTAGGTCGTACCGTGACGGGGCGCTGCCCCGCACCCCGCCGGGGGCGCTGCCCCCTGGACCCCCGCGACCTGACCGGGCAGGTCGAACCCCGTATAACTCTGCGTAGGCGATCTTATCTGAAGAACATTCAACCGAACTTCCTGAGCTGATTTCCTTGGATTTTTATCACATCTTCGAATGTGATCTTTGTGATTGATTGTTTCTACAATCGCTTCTGTGATTTGTCACTTTAAAATATGAAGGTTTCAATACTAGTAGTAAATATTTTCTTAAACCGTTTTCCAATCTATTAGTATATACAAGCCTTTACCTCACTCGGATGAGAAATCTAATTAAACGACTTAGTAAAACAAGTGGTATGAAACGCTTGCGTTCACTTCGTCGGTTAATTCTTGGACTTGTTCGATTGAACCCCTTGTGACAATTTTATTAGTGAAGATTTACAGTTTGTTCGTAAATATTTAAGTTAAGCAAGTGGTTATGGGACATGAAGCTAAACTTCTATATTTACTAGCTTAGTGTAATTGACACTTCTCGTTGATCTTGATGATCGCTTTATGAATTAGAATAGCAATTGCGCGATGTCTCTTTCATTGCAAGGTTAGACTAGACACCACTTGTGTGATTCCATTCACACATACCTTTCTACTTTTTGGTTAGTCTTGACCTCATTCTGTGTGATTCCACTCACACATGTGGGGTAGCTCCCCATGGTCTTCGGACCGTCATGTGATAGGCCTCTTTCCCTTTTTATGATTTCTGGATTTCTCGTGTTGATTTCTGGAATTTGTGTCATTGACTTGTTATGAGTACAAGTTTAGGGTATGATGCCCCCTTCGAATCTTTTAGAAGATTCTTGTGATATTGATTATCTCTTATTGATTGATCTTCTGTTGATCATTATTTACATACTTATAGCGGTATGTCGTTATGGATGTTTATGTTTATGCCATATCTTTTATGTTATATCATGTCATCTGATATTTATAGCTAGACTGATCCGTTTATTATTTTCTTAAATAATACTCGGATCAGACCGAGATGTTACAGGTGCTTCTGCTTGACTTCTTCCCAGGGATTCATCACTCTGACTTTTGGCTAACTGTTTAGATTAGCAGTTTTTGCTGTATACACTTGAGATATAGACTCATAGTTGTATTCTTTTGTATAGCACGTGTTGCTATTCTTTTGTATTATCGTGGATCTTATTGACCACTACTCTGATGTACACTTTCATGTGTTAGTTATATATTCATATCTTCTTCCGCCTTTGTGATATGGATATCTGTGACTGATTTGTGATATGATTATTTCTATGTTTGTTTCCGAAGATTATTTATAGCCACCGTGTGATAAGCTATTACATGGATGGTCGCTCCTCAACAGCCTTATTCTCCGTGCTAGTTGACAGCACTTCTCCGGAGTGTTCTTGGCTAGCGTGGGTATAGAGGTGGGGCGTCACAGTTTGGTTTTGGGAAAATGATAAACTGTTTAAGGATCATTCTTCTTAACTAGTTATTTCAGGACGAAATTCTTTTAAGGGGGAATGATGTGACGACCAAGAATTTTGAATATTTGAAATTGAAATATTTAATTGATTTTAAATATTAGAAGTTATTTTAAACTTGAATTTCAAATATAACTATGACATTGACAATTAAATTATTGAATTTAATTTGTTAAAGTTGGGTAAAATTTTGAAACTTCAGTTTTATGCTTGTTAAAAAATATTTTTCAAGGCTACGAAAATTTGCATTGATGATACTAAAGATAATAAAAGCTTCAGAGATGAATTTGAAACTGTTTTTTTTCAGTTTTGAATTTAGATCGTTTAAATCGATATTTAAAAATAGCCTTCCGAGGCACAGTCTCAGAATTCGACAAAACCCGTTCCAATGGATCCGTAATATTGTATTATTATCAGATTTCAATTTTCGTAGCATTTAGAGTTGTCGTGTGATCGTACGATAAGCAAACGTGCTGAAAATTATATCAAAATTTAATTTAATAACTGGGTTCAAAAAGCTATCTTCTCCATACGATCAAATTTGGCCTCGGAACCTTTTCCATTGCGTTTGGAATAGGGGTATAACCTTATAAACGCTTGTCGGTTCACCTCGATTGGAGATTGAGATTTTGAATTGCGAAATGGAACGATTTAAATTTTAAATTTGAATTTAAAAAAACAAAATATATATGTGTGTGTGTGTGTATAATTAATATAATACTATTTCATGAGGTAAATTACATGTTTCCTTTCTTCCAACACTTGGCGATTTCTTTTAACACGCGTCTTGAAAATAAAAAGAAAACGTAATCGTTCGTTTAAATATAAAAAAATATTCTTTGTTGGAAATAGAAAAAACACGAAGAAGAAAACTATGGCCGTGCTCCCTCTTTTTTATTCCAAATTTTGAATCAAATTCTTAAAGTTAAAATTAGAAGAAGAACGAATTGCTGAACGAAGCTAATACAATCACGTCCTCTTTCCCCTCATTATATTCTGTCCAAACCAGAGTCGTTCGAAGATAGTCGAATTTCCTGCTGCTTTTACCCAAATCAATTCGCAATACTCAATTTGTGGTCTCGGGGTCGCAAGGGCAACGGGTGTGTCGCGATGGCGACCCGTGTACAAGTCGATTGGTTCAAGGAATTCAATCCTCAATCGAATTCCAGGTGAGCCGGGGAAGTTCATCCGGTCAGAGTGAATAGCGACGTGATGGAGTTATTCGAAGGGGTGGTCGATGTCGTCTGAACTTCGGTAGAGAGGTGGTGTTCGATCGGCGATGGGCTTGGCCGCGACATTGATTGATGATTGCGAACGGCAACGGTGACATTTGGAAGCGGCAGCTCGCCTGGGGAACGAGCTGGTGAAAGTGTGGCCCGAATCTCGTAGGCGATTAGGGTTGGCATCGATCTGGGTTAGCCGTGAGGTATTTTCTATCTATTTATAAATTATATATATACATATTCATATTACTGGAAGCAGAAAGAACAATTACAATAGATTCTGTTTTTTACTTAATTAAAATCTATACAGGTTTACATTCATGTTTTAATGTAAAAACAGTATATATATGAAGATAAGTTTTTTTTATAGGAAATTTTAAATGTTTGGTTTATATAAAATCAGATATTTTATCTATGTATATATATATATATATATATGATCTTGGAAAAGAAAAAGAAAAAAAATAATAATATATATATGAGGTTGTGAAAAAAAATATTTAATTAAAAAGGAAATTTAGTTTTACTTTTAAATTTTTGTTAAATAAATTATTAACAGGAATTGATTTAAAATAAAAATCACTGCTTAATTAAATTTCTTAAAAGAAAAAAAATTGTTCAATTTATTCGGATATTAATAAATTATATAATTGTTTGACACAAGGTCTAAAATGAATAAACAAGCCGGAATGGAAATGAGTTGGAATGGATTGCAAATTAAAGGTGAGATCTTCTCACTCAATCGGATACCCAATTTAATTTAAATAGTTAATTTAAATTATTGGTTGTTTGCTTGGATGATGATTGTTATCAGTTGTATTGAATTAGACTCTATGCGTCGCATAATAGCAGATGATATTATATTAAACCCATATACCGCGATATTCCACCTCAAAGTGGAATTGGTATTATATATGTATATGGAGTGATTGATTTCCCGCATTATATAGCGGATGAGACCCTATGCGCCGCATAATAGCGGATGATATTTTATAAATCCCATATACCGCGATATTCCGCCTCGAAGTGGAATGGGTATTTAATTATTGTGCTAATATATGTGGATGCAGGGAAACAGGTTGGAAGGATCCAACTGGATTTCTCAAACATTTGAATTTGTTTCATATGTTGTGTATTGAATTATTTATAATCTATGTGTGATTATATTGTGATTGAAGTCGTTGAAGGCTAAAATTTAGCCGAATATATTTTTGGTATCATAGGATACCAGAAATAAATAAAAATTGGATTTTTGAAATTTAAGTAGAAAATTTATAGTAAATTAGTTTTAGAAAATTAAATAAATTTAAAAGAAGGAATTTGTTTCAAAAGATAATAAATTTGGTATTTGAAATAAATTTGAGAATCAATTTGAAATTTGATTTGGTGTTTTGAAAATAAATTGGAAAATCAATTTGATATTGATTTGGCAAAAAAAAATTTAGGAAATCGATCTAAAATTGATTTGGTGTTTAAAAAAAATAATCAATTCTGAAAATCAATTTGGTGTTTTGAAGTAAATGTTTGGAAAAATCAATTTGGGATTTGATTTGGTATTTGAAAAAAATATGGAAATCAATTTGAAAATTGATTTGGTGTTGAAAATGAATATTTGGTAATCGATTTGAAAATCGTATATCTGTGGATATTTGAAAATTTAAAATTCATAATGGGAATTTTATAAAGGAAAGGGAGTTTTTAAAAAAAATGTTGGTTTATTTTTAAAAGGTGCGAAGAGAAATTTACAGATTTGGAATGTAAACTAAAATAAATCGAGAAGATTTATTAATTAATATCAATTGAAAGAGGATTCTTCTCTAGAAAGCCGAGTATATTTTTAAAATAGATTTTGAAATAAAATTAAAAGTTCTAGATTTGGTTTTAAAATAATATTGTTGGAGAAATTAGTTTTGAAAATTGTTTTAAATTTTTAAAGTAAGGATTTATTTAATCAATTATAAAAGGGATTATTTTAAAGATTAAATTGATATTTGATTTAGAAAATGGTTATTTAAATATTTATGCTTTATCTACTAATTTTATTTTAAAACTAGTTTGGACTTGAAGTTTTTATGTAAGGTATTGATATAAAAATTTCATAACCAATATTTTAAAATAAAATGTTCCAAAATGGCTTTATTTTATATGTTTCCAAATATATGTTTTTGGACAAGTGATTTAAATTTTTTTGAAAAGTATTTAGACTTGACAGATTTTCAGTGGAAATGAATAAGTATTTGGAAATATATTCCGCGTAAAGAAATCGATTTGAAATTTATTTCCAAAAGATTGAAAGGTGAAAAGTGATTTGAAATTTATTTTCAAATGGTTGAAAGTTAAAATTATATCTTGCGAAGATATTTTGAAAATAATAATTGGGGGAAATTTTTTTGAACTCCAGTGATTGTTGTGAATGACGATTGATAGTTAAAGAACCGACTATCAATATTGGCCTTTTATTGACATTTGAATTTCGATGCGACCGAGGGTCGGATTCTAAATGGATATTCGAAAACCACATCGAATCTTTGTGATTATGATGGATCTTTTGTTTAAAAGATCAAAGTGGAAATTGTTGTGATTTGTCGAAATCTGAATGAACACTTATTTTTAAAAATAAGCGCTCATTATTCGGATTAGCCGGGAGAGGACCTTGTGTCATAAAACCCATTCTGAATAATGATACGATGAAATGGGATTGCATTTGAAGACACTGTTAAAGACCGGGTATTTTCGAAAGCGAAAGGATTACCTGTCAAATGTCTCTGCACCGAGTTGCTTCAGTATAGAGATTTTATCACCCGTTGTGATGGGGATTCTGGACGTGATTAGTGAATATCCGGATTGCAAGGGCTTCTTTGAAGCACCTTCGGTTCCGTTCGAACCCGAAACGGACTTGTATGGATGTGTGTCTGACGTTACACTTTGAGATGTAAAGTTGGTTTCTATCAAATACATTTCTGTTGGTGGTAGAGAATTTATTATCCTAGCTTAACACCCTTCTCTGAGACGTACGAGCTCAGAGGTTATGTAGTTGATGGTTACTAGTGATACATTCCCAATTTGGTATTGTGGCATACAAAGTGTTGCTGATCATTTGTTGATCGAAGCATGGCATTTTTGAAAAGCATAGCTTTGTGGACGAGACTTCGTCGAGCCTCACAACCCGAAATGGTCGAAACAAGAAAGATGCAGCAAGGTTATTTGGGGGTAGCGCCCCTTGAGGGTATGTCATTTCCTTCTGGAAAGAGGTAGTATCATGGTATGGAGCCCAGATATTTTACCAATGTTGTTGCTGCAAATTTATTATACTTTGTGGTTTGTTGCTTTGTGGTTGAGGATCCTCGGATAAAGGTCGCAAATGACCGGGGGATGGCATACTCGTGTAGTAGTTACCTAGTTACAGAGGTAACCCGGCCTTGTGTTGGAAGAGATCTGGTTAGGTTCTCGGGGTGTCCCTCCAAAGGCGTACCCATGTGGCCCAGGAAGTTCCTTAGCCTGACCATTTGTTGGAAATCCAATTATCAATACGCGCCTTGTACGGTTTTAGTTGTAGAACCTGCCATATGGTAGCTATAGCAGGCATACTATAATGGTACGTATGCTGGCTAAGATTAACATTATAGTTGCAAATGTTTTTCTACTATTCATTAATGATAATATTAAAAAGAGATTTTGCGTATCTAGCATGTTTGACTATCATAAGGAGAAATCTCCCCCAAGTGTGCGATTGCATTGTGTGTGTACCGGGAGGCCTTATGGTAGTTTCATTTTCCGAAAAGCATTGCGGATTTCTTTTAAATTCCTTTGTTTTCGTTTGTACAAGAATAATTGTTTTTAAGATCTCACACCAGTCCCATGACTGATCTGGAGTTTATTGTTCCCTTTCTAAACTCTGAGTGCCCATAATTTTCCACACGGGCAGCCTAGAGTCAGGATATCATTATTCTGGAGCGAAGTTAGAAAAGAGATGTTGTGGAGATCGGGAGCAAGAGGGATGGTGAGGCGTATTACTAGTATATGTAATATTTCCTTTCCGTTATTGTGTTGTTGTACACTCTGATGTTGTAATGTGTAAATTGATATAGTGATTTTGTTTAAAGACATTCATCTATCTATTATATTTGTTCCGCTGCGAAATGTGAGATTCTGTTATTGTTTCTGTTTCTTCTTCTATCCTCTTCTTCTTTAACCCTAATGGTACGATTTTCCGGCATTCGACTGTGCGGCATTTGATATAGTGGACGTATTAATGTCGACTTTCGGGCGTCGAAAAATTAGGTCGTTACATTTTTGCAAATTGGAAATATGTAAATTGAGGTTTTCAAACCTGAGCTAAAAATGGTTGTTAAAGAAGCAAAAATTCTATACCAATTGGTTAGGAATTTAACTTTGAAATTTTATACACATAAACTAGACTGATATTCAAAGCTACTGTAAATATTTTGGGTTAAAATGATTAAATCAAATTTAAATATTTAAATTAAGAAGTTTATGAAGAAGAAAAATGATATTGTCATTATCTTGAATCATGTTCGAAATTGAAACATGTTTATGTATTTAAATTGAGAACGTGCATTATTTAGAAAACTAGAATATTATTTGAAAACATATTCGGGTAAATATTTGAAATTCTGTAATAACCCAGTTGGTGATGACCTAATTAATTAGGAAATTGATTAAATTTAAATTTGGTATTTTAATTCAATTATGAAATTTAATTTAAATTCAATTCAAAATTGATTTAATTTACGAATTTCAATTTATTGAAATGTTGTTTAAATCCATTATTGGGATTTAAATAAAAAGTAAACTAGCTTTTGGAAATTTAGATTTTTATAAATTTTGCTTGTTTTAGAAACTGAAGTGCATTAATCAAATTTTTATTAGTGAATGGTTTAGGAATTTATTCAAATTTTTTACTTAGGCCTTTGCAATTTCCTAAGCCCGTTAGCCTTAGTTAATTTCTTATACCCTGGACCTTAACCCTTCCTAATCAACTCCTTATTCCATTCATTTTCTTTAAACCAAGTTGTGAGCAAAACAAAGAAAAATTATTTTTAAGTGATTGGGCCTTAGGAATTTAAAAGCCCATTATCAATTTAAATTTAATCAAATTCCAAATTAATCATATTTAATTAGGCCACTAACAACAGGGTTGCTACATATGTATTCTATTCTTCCTCCTTTACCTGGACATACCATCACTTTGATGTTTTGATTAGATATTGATTTCTGTAAATTCGGATTTTAGGCCTGTTTGTAGGTATTAGAAGTTAAATTATAATCAAGAATCTAGCAGCGTTGGATTGGAGTGATCCTAACTTATTAGTGTTGCTAGCTCCTTCATCTTTTTGAATTTAAGATGAGATGTTCATCTCACACAAACTATCTTTTAAATGTTGAATTGGGTATTGTTAGTCTTCTTACTTGATTGTGTAGATCATTCAGTTAAAAAGATTAGATCAGATTTCGAATTTATATGATTTTTGCAAAATGGGTATATGTAAATTGAGATTTTCAAACTTGAGCCGAAAATTGTTGTTAAAGAACCAAAAATCTGTACTAGTTAGTTAGGAATTTACATTTGAAATTTTAAACACATAAATTAGACTGAGATTCAAAGTTACTATAAAAAGTTTGAGTCAAAAGGATTAAATTTCGAATTTATATGATTTTTGCAAATTGGGTATATGTAAATTGAGATTTTCGAACCCGAGCTGAAAATGGTTGTTAAAGAACCACAAATCTGTACCAATTGGTTAGGAATTTAACATTGAAATTTTTTATACATAAACTAGGATGATATTCAAACCTACTGTAAAAAATTTGGGTTGAAAAGATTAAATTAAATTTAAATATTTAATTAAGAAGTTTATGAAGAAGAATAATGATATTGTAATTATTTTGAATCATGTTCGGAATTGAAACATGTTTAAGTATTTAAATTGAGAATGTGAATTATTTATAAAACTAGAATATAATTTGAAAACATATTCGGGTAAGTATTTGAAATTCTATAATAATTATGATTAATTAGTGTGACGACCCGCCCTTCTCGACCCTCGAAAATCGACACAAATACGCCATTGTATAATATGCCAATGATCGAATGTCGGAAAGGACAGATTGATGACGGAAAGAAGAAGGAGGTAGAAGAGGAGAAAAACCAAACAATATCAGACGAATTTGATAAAAAAATGTTTTGGTTATCGTAAGTTAAAAACCTGACATATTTATTTATGGCGTGGCCTTACGTGATACCTATGATTTCAAAGGATTTTGAAAACTTTAATAATCCAATTGAGTGTGTTTTCTCATGCTGGTTTTCCAGACTGACTCGGGTGTTATTTCACTTAATGCTTGGGTCAGACCGAGTATTATAGGTACAGGAAAGGATGCTGTGGAGCTTAGGAGATGAGCTGGATGGCGAGACGTATCATAGGTATTTGATGCATATTCCGCTGTGTATGGTTTGCTGCATAATCAATTTCTGTGAGGACGAGTTATGATAATAGTCCAGTTGTGGAGCTATGGATTGTATTGTACTCTGATGATTGTAAGTAATATACAGTTACAGATTCTTTGGTATATAAATCAGTTGTCATATATATTATATGTTGTTCCGCTGCGTTTGTGAGATTCTAATGTTGTTTTCTCTATTTCTTCTTCTACCTCTTTCTTCTTTAACCCTAATGGTTTATATTTCCGTCCCTTTTGAGTTGAATTGTTGGAAAAATATTGTTGACTCAAAGGAGTACGGATTTGCAGGGTGTTACAATTAGGAATTTGACTAAATTTAAATATGGGATTTTAATTCAATTATGAAATTCAATTTAAATTCAATTCAATGTTGATTTAATTTGTGGATTTAAATTTATTAAAATGTTGTTTAAATCAATTATTGAGATTTAAATAAAAAGTAAACTAGCTTTTGGAAATTTAGAGTTTTTTAAATTTTCTTTGGTTTAGAAATTTAAGTGCATTAATTAAAATATGATTAGTGAATGGTTTAGGAATTTATTCAAATTTTTACTTAGGCCTTTGCCATTTCCTAAGCCCATTAGCCTTAGTTAATTTCTTATACCCTAAACCTTAACCCTTCCTAATCAACTCCTTATTTCATCCATTCTCTTTAAACCAAGTTCTGAGAAAAAGAAAGAAAATTTATTTTTAAGTGATTGGGCCTTAGGAATTTAAAAACCCATTATCTATTTAAATTTAATCAAACTCCTAATTAATAATAATTAATTAGGTCATTAACAATAGGGTTGTTACATATGTATTCTATTATCCCTCCTTTATCTAGATATCCATCAATTTGTTGTTTTGATTAGATACTGATTTCTGTAAATTCGGATTTTGGGATTGTTTGCAGGAAATAGAATTTGAATTATAATCAAGAATCCAGCAGCGTAGCGATCCTAACTTATTAATGTTGCTAGCTCCTTCGTCTTTTTGAATTTAAGGTGAGATGTTCATCTCACACAAACTATCTTTTGAATTTTGAATTGGGTATTGTTAGTCTTCTTACTTGATTGTGTGGATCATTCAATTAAACAGATTAGATTTCGAATTTATATGATTTTGCAAAGTGGATATATGTAAATTGAGATTTTCAAACCTGAGCTGAAAATTGTTGTTAAAGAACCACAAATCTATACCAATTGTTAGGAATTTAACTTTGAAATTTTATACACATAAACTAGACTAATATTCAAAGTTACTGCAAAAAGTTTGAGTTAAAAAGATTAAATTTCGAATATATATTATTTTTGCGAATTGGGTATATGTAAATTGAGATTTTCAAACTGAGCTAAAAATGATTGTTAAAGAACCACAAACCTGTACCAATTATTTGTGAATTTAACTTTGAAATTTTATACACATAAACTAGACCAATATTCAAAGCTACTACAAAAGTTTGGGTTAAAAGGATTAAGTTTCGAATTTATATGATTTTTTCAAAATGGGTAATTTCTGGAATAAATTTTGTTCCTTTTTTTAGGATTATTTAATCTATCTTTTGTTGATGGATTATGATGGATTTTGACTTCTATTTGGGTTCTAAATTTCTAAATGCAATACTTTGAAGGTTCATATCAAATTGAGTTTTAAAAATCTTTTATAAAATGTTTACTTAATATGTGTGTGTGTGCGCGCGCGTGCGTGTATGTATATAAGTATTTTATACTTATTCGAATTATGGTATATTCATCAAATGATGAATAAAAATATATAGTTGAATAATAAATGAATTTATAGATTTTAAAATAAGAAGTTTGAAAGTATATGTATATATATATATAATTTAGAAACAAATTTCTATATGGTAAATTAATATTATTTACTTCCAAACTATGAACCCTTGTTGAATTTTATTGTGTTTAGCCTTCGGCTAATTATATGTCATTCTGGTATTTCTTTGATAATTTTTGGAACTATTACTTTTGAGCAATTTATGCTTTCATTTATATTCTTATGGAATTTCGTGCTTTTCTATGCAATAAAGAATTTTAATAAATGATTGAACTGTCGGAGTGGTATGGTACGTTTTGTACAATTCCTTCGTTTATTACTATAATTTGTTAAATAGAGTTTTAGTGGAAATTACTAGCTTTTAGTAAATATTTGAATTTACTTTCTGGTGCGGGACAGTTAGCTAAATTCTTGTAATTACCATAGTGACAGTAATCAACACTTTAGAGTTGTATATCTTTGGGTGTTCGGATTTTTAGTATGCCGATAGACTCCTAAGAGACGACAGCTTATTTTTTTCAAGGACCTGAGAGTCGATCTTACTTAGATTTTGGGTAGGCAGATCTATTTCTGTGGTTAGGTCTGTTTTGGTATAATACAGCTGCCCTTTCTATTTTGTATACGTATTATCTTGCAGCCTTATCAGTTTTTCTCACCAGTGGACAATGTTTACATATTTCTATAGTTAGGTAAATTCATATAGCTGGTCTATTTCTTTGGTTAGACTGTATCCAATTTTTGTAGTTAGGTATGTGGCGGGGTTTATTTTTCTACAGTCTGGGACTGATTAGATCCCATTTTGCACTGTTTTATAATGATAGTTGACTACCATCATTATTTCATTATTGATGATTATTTCTTTAGAGATTTTGTCATGGATATTTAGTATCCTTTTGTTTTGGCTCTGAAGAATTTTGAATTGATTATCACTATATTTAGAGGATAGTCCATTGGAGACTTGATATGAATTTGTGAAATGGTGATTTGTCTAATATGCCTTATTTTGATGATTATTTGTCTGGGCATATTTTTGTTATGACTTATTTGGATCGCTAAGTCATATTTTGTTTCTTGTACATATTGATTTAATATGCCTTATAATTGTTAAATTGAATTTGGCATATATATGGTGCTTGAACATGTTTATCCAATATGACTTATGATTAAGTCATAAATTTTGTTAACATGTATGTATGTATATGTATATGTATATGCATATGCATATGTATATGTATATGTATATGTATATGTATATGTATATGTATATGTATATGTATATGTATATGTATATGTATATGTATTGTTTGAGCATACTTAATTGATATGACTTATTTTTATATGGTTAAGTCATATATTCTTGTTATTATTATCTCACCCTTTTGATATTTAGATATAGTTTGACCCGAGTGTTATTTTGCTCGGCAGGCCAAGACTTTTCAAGTTAAAGGTAGACTCTTGGATGATTGGGCTAGCTGGGGAGATATACTATTTGGACTCTGGTTTATCTCATTTAGCCATTTGGACTTTGTATAGTTGAGATTATAGAATTGTCATCGGTATATTATTTGAGTCTAGTATTATATGTTGTAGAATCGAAATTTGTATAAGTTATGAAAATTATTATTCCGCTATGATTTGTGTACGTCTGATATTAGTTTCATATTTTATTTCTATTCTAAATACTAATAAATCGGTGTATTTGTTACTTTGTATTAATACTGTACACGTCAAATTTAAATTCAAATATTAAATAAAAAGGTATAAATAACGTGTCAGTGTTAGTATAAAGATATATCCACATTCGATCGCCCTTAATAAGCCGTATTCTCTGGATTATCAGACAACATTACTTGTAATGTTCTTTGCTAAACTGAGCATAGCAGTGGGGCCATTGTAGATACCTTTTATATTTTAGTAAAGAGTTCATACTACGTCCATAACACTATTGTTTTACAGACCATAACTTTCAAAACTTGGTTTTATAAATGAAATAACTTTTAAACACAACCTCTTTCTATATTTTATACTATTATAAATATAGAAAACTTTTCACTTCAAAATAAAAGTTTCAAATAAAATCCAAGATATACTTTTAAAATCCAAAACGAGGCTTAGCGACTATAAACAAATCCACTATACATTTTTAATTTTCAAAAGAATTCAACTTCAAGTCATATAATAATTCTTAACTTCACATCACATCAATGAAGTACAGAGATCATATGTACAACATTATATACATGGAAACAAAATATTGAAACACGAATAAAATATATGTCATCAAAATGCTCCTATAGTGACTATCGCTATATGGACACTTCCATTCAAGTCCAAGTCTCCTGCTGATCCTTATGTGCCATTACATATGTTCAAAAACAAGTCCAAGTCAAATCATATTCCATCGGATCTATATATGTTTTTAAAATGTAAGTCCATATTTACAAGTCCATTACATATGTTAACTTAAACCAACAAATTAAAATACTTTCCAAAGCACTACAGCATATACAACAATATGGTTTTTCATAGCAATAGTCAACATTCACGTCAAAATGTAAATTAATCATAACAAGATACCATTTTTATCTAACATATGTATATGTATATATGTGTATGTATATGTATATATTAAAAAGGTAATTTCTAAAGTTTGAAATCTCACTTCTAAACCATGCTGACAACCACCAAAAAGCTCTAGAAGCATAAAACAGCTTCTTAATATTACCAAAATATCAAAGCCATCACCTTTCACTACAAAACAACAAAACCACTCCTCCTACACCCCTTTCTTGCTCATGCAACTACCAAGATCCCCCTCCTTGCTCCATTTCAAACGACTTTAACATGTTATGTAATGAAAGTAAGATGTGCTAATGAACATATTTGAGTTTGAAAAGAGTTAGAGAATATTTGAGTGAGTTTTTAGAAGAAAAGGTGAAGAAAATGAAAGAACAAAAGAAGTCATTTTGAATTTTAAACTTTGGAAGATTTGGAAATATTTGAAAAATAAAAATGAAATAATGGAGCGAAAAGAGAGATATGAAAGGAATAAAACCCATGTGCTTGCCTTGATCCTTGTGCATATCAAATCATGTGACTTTTAACACTTTTTTTAATAAAGAAGAAAAGTCTTCTTTCTCTTTATCACTTGCTACCTATATTCAAAAAGTTACAAATGACTTATTACTTTAATGAATCCATTTTATGCTAATTTGGATTGTTATTATATGTCATTTGCTACTGTACAAGTTCCAAAATATTTGAACAACTTTTAGTGAATAAAAAGTTGATTTTTGACAAAATGTTTTTCGATCACATTTTCACTTTTACTTCAAAGTACATATTTTTCAAAACCTATTTTCAAAATGATTTCATCATTATTTATTAATTAAAAGAAGGTTATTTGTCGATTAAAAACCATTAGTTGAATATTCAAAATTAATTAAATATTCTCAAATCAAAACAATGAAATTCGTGATCGTTAAATTTGTTATGCTAGAAAAACGAATAAGGAAAGGAAAAAAGAGAGGAAAAGAAATGAATATAAATTTTTAACTAAGCCAGTTAGGGCCTTTTTGGAACTTAGGTAAATATTCCCTTCATTGCTTTATAATGAGAAGTCAAGAAACCACACCCTTGCTTTGGTATTCACTTCCCATATGCATTTTTGCCTCCATCTCCACTAAACTCAATTATGAAAACCCTTATCCTCTTCTTAAAAACTCATAAAAAATCAAAAAAAAATTCCAAAAATCATGAGACTTGAAACCAAGCTTCTTTACATGATATTACACCCCTAGAAATCTTCAAAGTTGGATTTTTAAGCAAGTTGGTGTCTTATTGCATTCTTAGAAGGAGGGATGATTAGGTTTTGATGATGCTATGAAGAGTAATGAGATGTATGGTGCTTCTCTAAGCTAAGGTGAGTAATCTATACTCATGATCTATGTCTAAAGTTTGTCCTTTCAAGTTAATGGTTGACATGTTCTACTGTTTGTTTGTTTTCTTTTCTTGAACCCAATGTTTCAAATTTTCTTTATTGCATTTTTCAATGATATGGAATTTGTTTAGGTTGCTAAGTGAGTGTGTGTAGGAGAAATTGGGTTCAAGTGAAAGGAAGTAAGGTGGTCGAAGCCACCAAAATGGTGTTACACAACCTAGAGCATCACCGTTCCTCATCATGGATCGGTGGACCGGTCATGGTGACCAGTTCACTTATGTGAAGCCTAGAACGGTAATGTTCTAGGTCGTGTGCGTGCACTTTTTCAAAATAACAATAATATATTCTTTTAAAATTACATAGCAACTTGATTTTGGAAGGAGGGATTTGATGCATTGTAAATGTTAAATCATTTTTGTGAAAAGGTTTTATTTTAATTAAATAATAATTATAAAATTAATTGTGTTTTAAAAGAAGTTCGAAACTGTTTTGGGTTTCAAATAGTTATTTAAATACTTATAAAATTCTAGAAAATACGAAGTTATTTCTATCTATTATTGTGTGGTTTTAAAGTGCATTTCATGATTTACAAGTATAAACAATTTTTTTTTGAGAAATATAATATATAGGGTTTAAAATAAAAGGAAACTGGTTCGAAATTTATAAATTTATTTAAAAATCATATTTAATTATAAAAAATTATGGAATGATTTTTATAAGTGATATTTAGTTATATAAGAGGTTTATAAGATCTTAAAATATAGAAAAAGGTTTTAGAATCTATTTATAAGGATTAAAATACTAATTTTGGTTGTATACAAATGAGAAAAATAGTATTTTAACTTTTGAAAGTATATAAAGGCTTTTGGAACATTTAAGATATTTTTCTATAAATCAAACTTCTTTTATAAATGAATTGTATACTATGTTTGATTATATTTTTTATATGATAAGTATATTTGATAAATGGAGCTATAATTTCGTCTGATATAAGACTTTTGGTAAGATTTCTTTGGTTATTCATTGGACTTGTTGCATAGAATAATATCGAGTGTAGTTTACGAGCATTGAGAAAATGAGAGAGTAACACCGGGTGATATGGGACACCTAAGTTGATATTGGTTCGGTTACATTTTGAAAGTAAATTTCACTCTTACAGAGTCAACTTATATAAGGTATTTATACTTATGGTGTTGCGAACTAAGAGTGAGCATGCTGAGCGCCATAAGTGTGTCTACTTATTGAATGTATACTCCTATTATTTAGAGTGGAGTAAACAAAATTAGGCTAGTATTCAACCTAGCAGCCTGATTGCGGGGTTGCTCCCCAAATCTGTGACATACCTTTTATGTATATGGCTAATAACCACTTCCTTCATGTTACATTGGCCAGCAGCCTGTTACCATTTGAGGCACTTGTAGGGTCGTGACTATTGTATAGTGTAGACTTACACGATGGATATTGGATCATGATGGCCATCGAGGTAACTAAGACTATATGGGTAGTGCTAAGAGCATGTGCGAAAGGCTGCTATAGCATGCTAAGAACTTTTAATCTCTCATCTTGTTATTATTGAGATGATATGGGTAAATACTTATTCACCGACATGAAATCATTAAGCATGCAGCTGAGAGCCGATCAGATCATTTGATGAAACCGAGGTCGAAATAGTTATTTATGATGCCGATAGCATATAGGATTGAGAGTATCAATGACTATCTACATTACTGAGAGCTAGTAGCTTCTACAGGGTTTGAGAGACCATATGATTATTATCGAGGCTGAGAGCTAGTTCATTAACTATGAGGTTGAAAATCTAGATGATTAATTTTGTCATTATGGATTTCTCGGATTATTCATGAGACTGTATATCCATGAAGTAGTATGGCCCCATACACCTCTATTATATCTATCAAGCATATCTAGGGATGTTGAGAGCAAGAAATTGGACTGTGTATTTATCTTTTGTATGGTTGTTTGAAGATGGCCTTAGCTACAAGGATATTCCATTCTTGTGTTTTATGTATGTAACATTTAGGTGATTGTTATGTATTTTATGCATGGCGAATATGATGGATCTCGATTCTCGGGTATGTCTACTATTTGATTATCCGAGAGATAATCTTGGGTATCGCTATGTGCATGCCGTGCGGTGTTAATAATTCCTTATGTTTTGATGATAGTTGGACACGTAGATGTTTCACCCATTTTACCATACCATTTAATGTGTAGCTTGACTTTACTACGATGTGGGCGTTAATATGTGCATGGCTAGAGTTATGTTGTTGCATTTGGGATCTTCATATACAACTTTGTATTATCTATGATTATACCATGCCAGTTGTTATTATTATATATTAATGTTTACATTCTAGATGTTGTCTAACCCATGCGTTATTTATATAATCTCGGGTGTGTTTGAGGCATTTTAGATTCAGGGATGAAGTGATCAGCTTGTGATGATGATGCATGGTTGGAAGCTAGTTTATTAGTTGATTAGTGTGTCATTATTTATTTATGTAGTTCCTTGTACGTCGATGATGTTGAGATGTATGAATTGAATATGTACATTGTATCTATCTAATAGATAATGGGCATTTAACTATTATGTAGACCCAGGTGGACTTGTATGTGTGTGTGTATTTCATTATATGTTATCGCTGCATTGATGACTCTATGTTCTCTGTGATTAATTATATATAGTGTATTATTCTATCTTGGAAGTGCACGTGTTTGTTGTTTATACCAATACTGAGCACATATGGATGTGTTATATGAGATTTTAAATATGTTACGGTGTTATCCCAAGGGAATATTCAGGTGTGATAGCCCAGTATCGCCTCATTCTCCATACTATCAAAAAATATTACTAGTAATATTCTTTGGCAGTATGAGTATAAAGGTCGGGTGTTATAAATGTAGTCACTAATTCTCTGAGTAGAAGACATACCAGCCTAGGAGCTATGTTTCTGGAGTGAAGTAGCTTGAGTATATTGTCGGTTATGAATTCCAACCTCGACGTGAACTAGAGCTAGATGTATTGGAAAGTTTGACTATCAGACCTACTTTGATTAAGCTGATCGGCACTAGTCAGAGGTGTGACATTAGGCTAGTGGAGACCATGGCTAAAATTGAAGAAGGTGTGCAGTCTGAAGAAATAAAGTAGTATGAACTTGACCATGATGGTTGGCTCCGTAGAGATAGAGGATTATTTATACCTAGTGTCAATGGTTGGCTTCGTAGGGATGAGGTACTACTAGAGTACCATTATCAAGGATTCACTATACATCTTATAGGCAATAAAATGACCAAAGATATAGAGAAAACATTTTATTAGGAAGGGATGAAAAAGGACGTCGGGACATTCATCTCAAAATGTATGAACTGTCACTTTGTTAAAGTTGAACAGAAGAAGCCAAGTGGTTTGCTGAAACCGGTTGAAGTGTTCCCTTATAGAAGTGAGAACAAATTTAATGGGTTTCACTAATGGATTGCCGAGGACCAAAGGATGATATGATAGCATATGGGTATCATAGTTGATAGATTGACGAAAAGCGGTCGGTATATACCTATGAAGTCCAATGAAATGGCATCAAAATTGACTAAGATTATGTAAAGTGGATAGTGCGTTTCCATAGTGTGCCAAAGAGCATTGTAAATGACCGGGATCCATTATTCACGAGCGGGTTTTGGAAGAGCTTACAAGAGGCATTAGGGATAGAGCTGCATTAGAGTATAGCTTATCACTCACAAACTGATGGGTAGACCGAGAAAGTGAATCATATCATAGAGGATCTTTTTCGAGCTTGAATTCTCAATTTCATAGGCTCATGGGATGATCATTTACATCTTATTAAGTTCACATACAACAACATTTATCAATCTAGCATCGGTATGACACGATTCAGGAAATTATATAGTCAACCACGCAACGCTCCATCATATTGGTGGAAAGCGGATGAGAAACTGATACATGGGCTAGGTATGATAAGAGATAATCTCAGAAGACTGAAATCATTTGACAATGAATGAATGATGCTTACGATAGACAAAAGGCTATGTTGATAAAAGAGATAGAGATTTGGAGTTCTCTATCGATAATATGGTGTTTCTTAAGATCCTTCCATTGAAGAATCTGGTCAAATTCAGTACTAAGGGGAAGTTCTTTTATACTGAAGAGGATTGAGAACCTAGCTTATAGAGTCGCTTATCTTAGAAGATGGCAGGCATACACAATGTATTCCACGTTTCTCACTTGCAGAAGTTTGTGCATGGCTCAAGTGCAACTATTTAACTAGAACAATTGTAAATATTTAAGGCCTCTAGGATTATTCATATAGTTGTATATGATATGATGCAGCTTAGGAGAAAGACGGTGAAGTCGGTGAAGGTTGATTAGGGTAAAAGTGAGAGCGATTGCACATGGGAGACCAATGAAAGCATGATGGCACTTATCTAGAGCTCTTTACTTGGTATGATTTTCATTTCATTTACTTTCACATTTAGTATCGAATTTGATGGTCTATATTAGGTAGTTTAGTACGTTGCATGCTAGGGTAGGTGTAGATTTTATTAGTTGCTCATTTTTTATGTTTGATATGCTTGCTTATGTTTGTTAGGCATGTGGGGTAACTATGTTAATTGACTTACCTTTGGGATGGGATTTCTAGGGCAAGATCGTAAAGGGGGATAACGTAGCAATTTATATTTTACATACCAAAGAATTGTAAAATATTACATTTAAATCCAAAATGGTTCGTATGATGTTATATCTTTTGAAATTGATGATACAGACATTTTTTACACTTAAAATTTTATTGGATGGCTTCGACCTTGAAAACTTGTAAGACCTATAACTTTTGATATAGCAAATTGAGACCACCTGAGGTATGACCATTTGATGTTAGACAGTTTTTGGTCTGATTGGTAAGTAATCGGCTTCTAACCCATTTAAAAATTCAAGCCTGACCAACCTGATGTAACAATCTTTTAGAACCCTTAGTTTACGATTTCGACGATGACAACTATACAATGGAAATCATATATATATCATAGAACTATACATATACGAATTCGAAGCAAGACAAGACGATGACTAAAGCACTGAAGAGATTCATCTATAAAGTTGCACGAAGATCGAACAGAGATACACTCAAGAATAAACTCAAGAGAACATCACTTAACAGGTTCAAACTTCTGAATGTAGAACTTCAGACGTCTGAACGTAGAAGATGAACAAAAATAATAATTGGTTCTTAGATGTCTTAGAACGCCATTCAGACGTCTGAACCTGGGATCGGGGCAGATAATTCAAATTACAACTGTCATCTCCGAAGAGACACAACTCCATCTCTCCTCCACAACTCTTCACTAGTGAACAGTGATGACTCTAGACTGAAAGGGAAGAGATGTAACTACTTGAAGCAACCTTCTACAAATATATAAACAAGAATCAAGAAGGATCAAAGTACTTAACTAATTCACTCGAATCTCTATCTTGATCACCTCTTGTTCTAATCATCCACTTGCTATCAAATCTGCAAATTTGAGATCATACACTTCCATACTCTCTCGAACAATATTGTATTCAACCATTCAAGAGATATAGGAAGTTCAATTGTACTATATAGTCAAAATCTGTGTAATAGAGAACACGTTCTTGACAAAGAAACTCTGGTATTGTAAACCTATTCCTCATGGTGAAGTGAGGTTATTTGGTGAAAGGAAATTCCGAAGAGGAGCTTTGGGATAGGACGTAGGATGGGAGGTCCAAACTAGTATAAAATCCATGGTGTGGTTATTCTTATTTTCATACTTTACAATTGTTACACTATAGTCTAAATTAGTCATATACTTGTCATATGTATAATTGATCCATCATACGATAGACTTTTAATTGGTATCAGAGCTTGGTTTGATCAGAAGTACTGTAACAAGTTTTTGAATCACTAATATGGCAAGTATCTTTCAAGAAGGTCAATCTACTACATGTCCCTCATTATTTAATGGCTCCAACTATGCATATTGGTTAACTAGTATGCGTATTTTTATGGAAGCCAATGGTCTAGAAATATGGTCTGCTACACAAAATAAACATGAAGCACCTGACACAACTATAGGCACATGGACTGATGCACAAAAAACCTTAGCCTCAAACAATGCTAAAGCTATGAATATTTTATCTTGCTCTCTAGATAAAAGTGAATTTTCACGTGTCATGTTATGTACCACTGCGTTTGACATTTGGCGTACCTTACAAATTACACACAAAGGAACAAAAAAGGTCAAATAAACTAAGATTTAAATTTTGCAAAACCAATTCTCCTTATTCGAAATGAAGCAAAATGAAACTATTGTTGACATGTATTCTAGATTTCAAACTATTCAACATGATCTTATGGCATTAGGAGTTAAGTTTACTGATTTTGATTTAGTTTCTCAAATACTCAAATCTTTAACATCAGATTGGGAAAGGAAGGTATTAGCTATTGAAGAAGCTAATGATCTTTCTACTCTCAAGATTGAAGAGTTGATAGAAAATTTAATGTCCTATGAAGCTAACTTACAGGCAAAAAAAGAACAAAATGTTGAAAAGAAGAACATAGCATTTCAAGCAAAGAATGATGACTCAGATTTGGATGAAGAAGAAATAGTTTTCATTGCCAAGAATTACAAAAAATTCAAGAAATTTAGAAAGATGACCAAATTCCAAAAAGAATAGAAGTCTAACGCAACAAATATATCTCAAATTAAGTGTTATGAATGTGATCAATACGGACACATGAAGAAGGATTGTCCTAAACGCAACAATGAGAAAAAGAACAAACTCGAGAAATTTGAGAAGAAAAAAGCTTTTCAGGTCACTTGGGACAATTCTGATTCATCAACATCTTCTGATAGTGATAGTGATAGCGATGGAGAACAAGCTAATGTATGTTTTATGGCTAACACTGATGAGGTATTTCCTGAACTTAGCTATAATGAACTATTAGAATTAAGTATGGAACTTGATGATAAGTTTAGACAAATCAAAAAATTGAATAAAGAACATCTAACGAAAATAAATCGATTAGAACTAGAAATTGGATTATTCAAGGATGAAAAGTTATTTTAGAAGAAGAATCTGTGATTTCACATGAAAAGTGTAAAAATCTCTATCGAATATGATACACAACTTAGTGAAATAGATAGGTTAAAACTTGAGAATAATAATTTGACTAAGGAAAATATTGAACTAAAAAGTAGTATAGAAATTTAAAAAACTGAAATGTGTGAATTAAAGGATAAACTAGAAAAAATTACTAACAATATTTCAAAGTTTAACAAAGGAAAACTCGACCTTGATAATTTAATTAAAATTTTGAAACCTTCTGGTAATCGAAATGGACTAGGATTTGAAAAGAATTCACAAAAAAAGGTAATACTATAAAGCAAAGTATCTTATATCAAAGTTTCAAAAAGACACCAAAGTTAAGTAAAGACGTAAAATCTAAAAGTATAAAAATTTGGATATTAAAGTCTAATAATAAGTTAATTAGACAAAAACATATTGATAGTTTTTTATCGAAATGGACTAGGATTTGAAAAGAATTCACAAAAAAAGGTAATACTATAAAGCAAAGTATCTTATATCAATGTTTTGTAGGTTCCCAAAAATAAAAGCAAGGAGAAATGGATACTCGATATTGGCTGCTCAAAACACATAACCGGGAATGCCATGATGCTCTCAAATATAAATTATATCGATGGAGGCACCGTAACCTTTGGAGACAACTCAAAAGGATATGTCATCGGAATTGGAGAAGTCATAAACCTCGGTATTTCTAACTCTCCTATTATTTCTAATGTTTTATTAGTAGAATATTTGAAACATAATTTACTTAGAATTAGTCAATTATTTGATAAAGTTTTCAAATAAATTTCGAGAAAAATTGATGCAATATATTTGTGTACAATAAAAATCCCCGATTTATCGTGATAACACTATCAGAATCAGTGTATCTAAAAATCCGGTAAATCACTCTAGAACTAAACATATAGATATAAGACATCATTTCTTAAGAGATAATGTCGAAAAAGGTACTATGACTCTAGAATATGTTTGCACTGAAAATCAAATAGCCGATATCTTTAAAAAACCAGTAAACGAACAAACTTCTGTAAATTACGATGAAATTTAGCCATTTGTTCACCTAATGAACTTTTAAACTAAGAAAAGTTTCTTATATCCACAAGTTTATTAGTTTGTTGAAAACCTTTAAAAACTTAGACAAGAATTTTGCACCATGAACAAAACTACCTATTTTTATATTTGGATTGCTATCAAAACTAACTTTTTGGAGTTTTTTTAAAACATAACAAATATCATAATCAAAATGTCATCTCAGGAAATAACTTCGTATAACTCTGGATCGCCATACTCAAACGTATCCAATCCTTCTCTTCATACTCCTTCACCTCCTGGTTTCCTACCCTCTCCTGACTTGTCAAAAGTTGATGGGGATTATCACCTCTACTGAAGAAAGCCAAACGAGAAAAACCGCCTACAATCCATGAAAAACTTGATGAAATATCACATTATCAATTCGCAATGATGGATGTTCAAAAGGAAATATACTATACACAACAAGGAACAATCAAACATTTGAACTTCCTGGAAAAAGCTTTATATGCTATATGTGGTCATTCTCCAACAAAGAAGTGTTTACATAAAAAATCTCCACGCTTTGTTGAAACTCCTAAAGACGAACCATCAACTTCGTCACCCAAACCTCCTTCTTGGTCCCCAATTAACTATGGTGATCCCACCTACGAACCGAATTCATGGGATCGTCAGGAATGGAACCAAGAAAAATAAACTATGACGTTTGGAGACAATTATATATATATATATATATATATATATGTTTGTATTACATTGTATTCTATTCAATAAATAAAAAATTTCTTCACAAAACTCTCAAGAAAAAGCTAATCTGGAGTTTTCAGACGTCTGAAATGGTTCCTGACATCTGAAATAAGAATCTGGAACAAATTATATGTTCCCACACGTTTGAACTCAATTCCGGACGTCTGAAATCACTCTTTGTCTCATATTTAAACTATCTAGACATTTGAGTTTTGATTCCAGACGTCTAACTTTACTCTCTATTTCTAATTACGTCCGATCTACTTTTTCAGACGTCTGGAATGGGAAACGACTGTTTTTCAAACCCTATACCTGATTGATCAACTACTTTTTCAACACTTCAATTCATTTCCAAATTTAAAATTATCTCCCTCAGAATTTATAAAATCGAATTTCTCTTCAAACTAATGCCATCATGAACTAAAAAGATGGGAATTAAGAAAAGGAAGCATGGAGAAGGATCTTCCTCTCAACCATTGATGGTGACTGATATTGAAATCAACAATTGGTTATTTTAGAATCCAACAAATATTCGACGGTTTAATGACTTGAAGATTAAGAAGATGCATCTATGACCTTTCTTTAGCCTAATCAAGTTTCCTTCATATGATATGGACGACATATGTGAGCAAGGTGAATTAAAAACCCTTATCTCTTTTAATGCCAAAGATGTTCCTATCGATCAACTAGCTATATATCTTTTTTATGCTAATTTGGATAGTTCATCGGTATGGACTACTGGGAATGATGAAGATTGGTTATGGACGAGCGTTTATGGGACAACAGTCAAGTTAACCCCTGCTATAATTGGATGATTCTTAGAGTTCTCTTATAAGGGTCATAATTTATCTGAAATGGAGGACATGTGATTCAAATCTCGTGATATTATCACTCATCAATTATGGGAAAATCGAATGCCTCAATTTTCATCCAAATTCCGTAGACCACATGCTAGGCTCCTTACCCGAATGCTTATAAATATCATTATCCCTTGATTGGGTAGCCATGAACAAATTACTGATCTTGAACACAAAGCACTATATGCACTATTTAGTCGAACTAAGATCAATTGGGCTCAGTTCATTTTTGATGAACTAAAAGGTTTTTAGAATAGATCTCACCATACAATCATTTACCCGGCTAATATTATGCGAATTCTCAAAGCACTAAACATCCAATCGTACATTTCTGTTTTGAGGAGTTACCTATCAAATATAGTGGAACAAAAATTGTCAATCTTATGCATTTGCCGGAGGAACCACCATCTTATATAACTTTTCTAGAGTGGAAAAATGCACAAGATCAACCTCCTCTCCTCAACAACAACAAAAAGCAGGTGATCTTGAACTACGAAGGCAATCATCTCATCCTTCCTCGTTTGAATATCACTCCGATATGGGGATTTTGAAGCACGAACTCAGCCTCATGCTAATGAGAATTTTACTCACTTAACCTTTCAAAACCAAGTGCTACTATCAAGAAATCAAATTATCCTTGGTAAACAAGTAGTGAAGCTTGATCACACATTGTCCACAAGGCTTTCCAAAGTTGAAGACTCTCTTGTTTTAGTGGTTTCCAAACTTTATCATGCACTTCAACAAGTCCGTCAACCTTCTTCTAACTGGTCTACACCTTCTCAATCTCCTCACACATCGCTAAATACAGGCGATAAGAACAAAGGAAAATTAGACTCCTCCCACTATGAACTACCTTGACTTCATAAGGTAAATATTTTGTTGTACTTAACTCCCTTGTCAAAGTTCTGGTAAGACACTATCAGTATTCCTCCTTTTGATGTGATTAATGATGAAATCATAAATTTTTTGTTACTTATACAATTATGTATGTACATCATACTTGGTGCTGCATTATTTTTATAATTCTTCGATTTTTTTTTATAATGACAAAGAGGGAGAAAATTAAATATGCACATTTATAGAGGGAGATCATATTTAAGGGGAGAACCTTTCTGTAATTGTTATCTAAATACATTATATAGTTGTCATCATCAAAACGGGGGAGAATGTTAGAACCCTTAGTTTATGATTTAACTATACAATGGAAATCATATATATATATTCGACAACTCTACAGATACGAATTCAAAGCAAGACAAGAAAAGACGATGACTAAAGCACTGAAGAGATTCATCTATAAATTTGCATGAAGATCGAAGAGAGATACACTCAAGAATAAACCCAGGAGAACATCACTTAACAAGTTTAGACGTTTGAATGCAGAACTTCAGACATCTGAACGTAGAAGATGAACAAAAATAATAATAGGTTCTCAGACGTATGAGAACACCATTCAGACGTCTGAAACTGGGCTCGAGGCAGATAATTCAAATTACAACTTTCATCTCCGAAGAGACACAACTCCTCTCTCCTCCACAACTCTTCACCAGTGATCAGTAACGACTCTAGACTGAAAGGAAAGAGATGTAACTACTAGAAGCAACCTTCTACAACTATATAAACAAAAATCAAGAAGGATCAAAGTACTTAACTAATTCACTCGACTCTCTATATTTATCATCTCTTTTTCCAATCATCCTCTTGCTATCAAATCGGCAAATCTGAGATCATACACTTCCATACTCTCTCGAACAATATTGTATTCAATCATTCAAGAGATATAGGAAGTTCAATTGTATTATATAGTCAAAATACGTGTAATAGAGACCACATTCTTGACAAAGAAACTCCCGTATTGTAAATCTGTTCCTTCGAGTGAAGTGATGGTTATTTGGTGAAAGGAAATTTCGAAGAGGAGCTTCGGTATTGGACGTAGGACGGGAGGTCTGAACTAGTATAAAATCCCTGGTGTGATTATTCTTATTTACATACTTTACTATTGTTACACTGTAGTTTAAATTAGTCATTTACTTGTCGTTCGTATAATCGATCCACCATACTATAGGCTTTCACAACCCCCTAATCATTTATCATCTTCCCAAAAACATTATAAACAGTAATCATCTCCTTACCCAATATGTTGCCTAAATCCTTATTTTTCTTCACTTAGACAAGGGAATAAAGGGTAACTGCAAGGGGACTGGCATAGAAACATTAGGGTATCTCAAAATTTTCACCTTGGATTTCGTGCTTGGATGTTTTGATTTGATTCAACTCGATTTTCATCCTAATTTGGTATTAAGTCGGTGGTTTATACTTCTCACTATCCTATCGTTGTCTTTATAGTTTAAAAAATCATGTTTTAAAATGTTCTCAACATAAAAACAAAATTTTTATTAGATCCAAATGTTCCTTGATTTATAAATCAATTTGGAGTGCTTATAAAGATTTTTACTTAATTTAATGCTCTTATTCTTATGGATAATCTATTTTGACAAATGCTAGCTTTAGGGAAATTTGATGGTTTAATTTGAATTTAACTACTTGTCTATGTTATAGGTGTTATATGTAATGTATTGCTTGGTTGTTTGTATGTATACTTTCTTGCATTGGGTAAACGATGATCAATCGTTGATTTAGTATTAGGAAACATTCCATAAGATAGAGTTTCTTGCATTTGGATGGATGCACACATGATGGAAACTCGAATGAATGGAATAAGTGTTTAGAATGGTACTAGAAATGCTAAAGAGTTGAATTGATACAGAGAACTCAACAAAAACGCTAAGTAAGCTGATTACTACCAACCTATATTAATCGGTACCAAATGGTCTAAAGATAAAGGAAGGTGGACTTGGAGGGCTGCTTCAGGCATGGAGCTAAGGAACTTCTGGCTTATGTGTTGGCTACTCCATGCTATGCTATGAAGAGGCTAGAGGGGTCAAACACTTAGTCATTTTTGACTAAGTGTTGAGTAGGACGGGGGTCGGCACTAATTCATATTGGTTGGTGCGGAGCTAATCAACTTTTGATGGCGTGTCGAGCTAAGGAGGCAAATTATTTAGTCTATTTTGATTAACTACAAAATGTTATCGATCAGTATCGACTGATATTGTTTGGTACCAACCGATCCAATTTACCTAATGTCTATGGCATGTTTGTGGCGATAAGGGGAGCTCCTGATGGTAATTTGGGTAGAGGAAGATGAGGAATGATTGTCCACCAACCAATTTTGCATGTGAAGTAAATGAATTGTGCCTTAGCTTAGTGACTTTAGAACGTGCTTAAGGTATCCAAGGGATGACTGTAGGACTTTCGTAAGGATTCTATGAGTTGACATTAGGACTTAGTAGCGATGGCTCTACGACTTGTGATGGCTGTCTAGAGGTGTTTCAAACTTGATGACTCGATGATGGGATGATTCATAAGGATAAGTACGATGCTAGGATTTTGTGGGTGGAGCGATGATGTGTTCTACTATGGAAATGAATGGAATGAAACTATGATGTGTTCTACTATGGAGATGTGTGTAGAGAGGTTATGTGAGGATGCTCACCTCAATTTTTGATGTTGATCCTAGATGGTATGATGCGATCTGTCTTACCCTAGACTTTTATAATGTGAGTCGAGTTCCTGGCCTTACGAAGTGGCAAGGATTCGAGCACTGATAAACATAGATTCATGTAGTCATTGGTTGTTTGATGGGGCCATATGAGCTATCATATATCCAATGCACTCGAGTAATATGAGGATTGTTTGATGGATGTTATGATTGCTATGTTTGCCTTATCACTACAGGGATGTCGCATGACATAGGTATTATTGACTTGGATACCTAAACATCCAACATTGTACTTTCACTTGTAACGCACCCATATGACAAAATAGTGATAGTAGATTAGGATATATTGTTATGTGTTAACTCTTGGATGAAGGGATAGGTAGGGCATGATTCTTCATACCCTATGTCCTACTTTACTATATCGAGTTTTATAGTATTTTGACATTCTAGATGGCGCAAACCAAACTATTTTCTTACTCGAGGTTGCTTTGCTTTTTATTATATCAATTAATCTCAAATGAGTAGACTAAATAGTAGTGTAGGATAACACATTGCATTTTGCAAATGGACCAGCATGGGGCTACGATTTCATACATACTTATACTTGGGCTTACTATTGCTTATATTCCACTCTGCATCAATGTGGAGCTTTACCAGTGCTATACTTATTAGTTCATTATTATATTTTATCCTTGCACTTGAGATATAGGATAGGTTCTTATTTGGATGATTTCTACGTCTATTACCTTGGCAATCGTTCGGGTACAATCGCAACGCACTCTATAGGTTATGTAAGGTACTAGATTAGTAAGGCGGTCGTCATAGATGTTACCTTCGGATCTCCATATTTGACTTCCTGCACTTAACTTGTTATTATTAAAACATTGAAATAGTGATATTATAACTCCTCGGCATTTAATCCTTTTGGATAATAATTATTTCAGTCTTTTTATTAGAAATAATTGAACACTTATACAAAAGTAACTTGGTATATCTTTTGCTCGACATTTTAGCTATAAGAACTCTTTATAAAACTATTTAAAGGATGGAAAATTCTCTGCTTTTATTGTTCCAACGTCGAAGAGATGATTATATCAAAAAGATAAAAAAAATACACTTTGTTAAATATGGTGTAACAAAAGGAAATAAAATGGTGCGACGAAAATGTCAACTTATAAATAAATATATTAATTCGTTGAGTGGGGATAAATAATGTTAAAAATGTTAGGAGATAAATATGTAAAATAAAGTGTTATAATGCTAGAAACTAGGATTTAATGCTAAAAAATATGAAGAAAAAATAAGATGAACAGATGGATATTAAACTATTTATTTAATAGATTAAACTATTTATCTGATCATGATATAATAGAATAATATATATATAAGAAGATTAAACTGAAATATCCCAAAAGAGAATTAAATAGATAATTTTAAAGAGATTTAAAGATACATTTTAAGGATGGACCGACTAGATCTTTGGCTTAAGAGAATAATTTGAAATATCATTGTACCCTAACCATTTTACATCACTAAACCTCCATATACCATTTGAAATATTCACTACCCATACTTTTTTGTGTTAACATTGGCTAAAGATTCTTAGAGACCTGGTCTACCAAAAAGTATGATCACCAAAATAGACAGAGAGGTCACTACTACGTATGGATCACAGTTTTGCATCCACTAAGGCTTATTATCTTCCCTTAGAAACTAGTTATTGCAATTCAATCATCTTATACATGGCTAATAATCATAACACATGCCATCCCAAGCCTTTTAGGTTCATAAATTATTGGATGTTGAGCCAGCATAAAAGCATACAGTGGAACCACACCTTAATTTTCCATAATACAAATTTAGCATGTATAATTTGCTGAATATGCAAAAAAAATTAAAAATTTCTCCAAGAAGTTGGAAATCAACTCAGGAGAACATAGCAAAAAAAAAGTGGGAAAAACTATAGGACAATTTCCAAACGTTACAAATCAGGCTTGATAAGGATTAGAGTCAAAACAATGCAACGGAATATTTCAATACATAAAAAGGGTTGGAAACAAATCTTAAAATGCTAACTTGGGACATTAAGTAATAAAAAAATTTATACAAAAACAAAAATTATAAAGTTCAATAACAATTTGCAAAATATAATTCCTAGTAATAGCAATTTAGTCAAAACACAAGAGGCGGTAGCTACATAATCACCCAACTATTTTAAAGAATTATTCGATAATGACAACCAATTAGAGCGTTTCCCACGTATCATTATCAAAAGGAAAATATCCAAAAGTAGGAAACTTTTACTCAAGAGTAGTTTATCATAAATAGAAGTCAAAAGTGTTATATTCTGTGTTGCAAATGAAATAGCCCCTAGACAGATGGTTTCAATTCATGTTTTATAAACATCATTAGGAAATATTAAAACACCAAATAGTAGATACAATTCAAAATGCGTTTGAAATAGGAAATACCATAAAAGAGAGCATTCACATTTTTGTGAAAATGGTCCTAAAATGTGAAAAACCCGTGTATAAAAATATAGGCTCGTAGCTTGTTGCTTAATCATTTATAAAATGATCTCAAAAGCATTGGCCTCCATAACCAAAGTGGTATTAAAGAGATCGTCTCACACAACCAAACAACATTTATACTAGATATAAGCATATCTGAAGGAATTATGTTAGCACATGAAAATACTAGAATTTCCACTTGAAAGGGAGTACTAAAATATGCATAAAGGTTGATCTGGAAAAAGCACACAAACAGATAGTTTACACTACATATGATGATGGAAATGGATTTCCCCCAAAATGAAGTAAGGTTATCAAAACACTAATTGGGTCCCTATCCTTTTCAATATTAATTCAAGGAAGCCCCTTAGGATTTTCTAAATCGAATAGGGGAAACAAGGAGACCAACTGTCCCTATACTTATTTTAAATATTGATTGATTATTTTACAATTCTGATAGACTTGAAAGAACACTCTAATAAAGCTCGTCCAATAGTCAGAAACAACCTCACTCTCACTTATTTAGTATATGCAAATGAAATGTTAATATTTATATAAGCAAATGAAAGAGGATCTCATGAAATAAAGAAAAATTCAAAGAATTAAAACAATTCACAGGTCTGTAATTGAACACAGAGAAAACAAAAGGTTTTTTCAATAAACATTGCAATAACAAGTCTCAAATTGTCGAAATTCTCAACAATAATGAGGAAAACCTCCCTATAAAATATTTGGATATCCCACCATTTGTTACATACATAAAGAAAAACAAACATAATAGATATAATCTAGAAAAAAGAAAAAGGTTGGAAAAACAAATTACTCGGCATGACTAGCAAGTTTGTGTTTATCAGATCAGTTATCTATCCAATGTAACATAGTGGATGCAAAATCTTAAAATTCCTACTAACATACTTGATAGCACTAATCAAATATGTGGCAGATTTCTCAATGTGTGAGTGTTTGTGTGTGTGGGGGAGAGGAGGTGAAGAAATAAAATTCCGAGGGATTTAGTTACCACCCCAAGGATAAGTGGGTTATAATTGAAAAAACTAAAAGGCATCAATGAAACATATTATTTATGGTATCTTAAAAGTGAATTTCTATCGACGATGTGGAAAACCAACAAATATATCAACTCTACTGACATTTAGCAAATGCAAATAATCAATTCATTATCAAGGCACATCCAAATATGTTAAGGGTCAGAAGCAAAGCATTAATCATATTTGATAGGAAAATTGTAAACTGAAGCAATATTAACTTATAGTTTGATCCCTGGATTGATGGGGCTAGACTAATTAGCAAATTGGGATATGCTTCACTTGCTGGTTAGGTGGAGAAAATTTAAAAGTAAGCAACATTATTTTTGAAAAAAACTAGATCCCAAAAATCTTAGAGCATACAATAAGCATCAACTGTGTAAGCGATCAAATCAAAATACATAGCAATATGCTAGAAGATTTATAGTTTTGCAAAACCAATACGAATGACCAGTTTGTCTTAATGAAATCCAGGACAGTTCCAGAATCCACCTAAACAAAGTGAAATGGCATAAATTGTGTTAACTTGTAACGACCCATAATTTAGCTACTTTAAATTATTAATAATGTAATTAACAAATAAAAATGGTTTAAAATAATTTTTTTTCTTATGACGTTTAATATAGCTATTGAATATGAACTTGAACGAGATTTTAAAATAAACAAGTTTTGAAGATTTACGTAATAACAAGTATTGAAAGGTAATGTTATGTATTAAATGAGTTTACAATCAGTTGTTGGATTAAATAATAAATGTTAAATTCATGAGATGTATATTAAGTAATTGATTGATGACTAAAATTCATTTAAAATTTAATATTGAAATTGGTTGAATATTGAATAATTAAATCGTTAAATTTAATATTGGAAATTATTTGAATAATTGAATTCTGAATTCAATATGGTTGGAAATGATATCGAAAGCTGATGTAAATTTTATTTAAACAACAATAAATAAAGTTAATATTTAAAATTGGATTTAAAAGTGAATAATTAGACTTTAAAATTTTATATTATAATCGAGACATTAAAAATAGCATCCGGGGCGCAACCTCGGAATTTGACGAAAATAGTTCCTTTGGATCCATAATAGTGTATTATTATCGGATTCCAAATTTCGCAATGTTTGGTTATCATTTGGTAGTACGAGATATAAACGCGTTGAATTTAATATTGAAAAATTAATTTTATAATTGAGTTCAAAACGCTATCTTCTCCATACGATCGAATTAGGCCCTGAAACATGTTCTATTGTATTCGGAATAGGGGTAAACTATTATAAACACTTGACGGCACGCTTCGTTTGGAGTTTGTCTGGAAAAAATTGAAAATAATAATAAAATAATACAATTATCTATATAAATACTCGTATATCTCAACAAAACACTAATATCATGTAGCCTTGCCTCCATCTTGTTTCAATGGCCGAAATTCTTCAACCTTCTCCCTCGAGTTTCTCCACATCCATGCGAAATTTGACAAAACTTTCAACTAGGATATTGTTGGGCATGGGGAGATGCACAATCCAACGGTAGATCTTGGCTATTGTCGACCAGAGGAGGAGTATGGAGGTCACGTTCATCCTACTTTCGTGCATGAACTCCATAGCCTGGGGTTGACTGTAACGACCCACTATTTTGAATCATTCAAATCGACAATAAAACCACACATTTCAGACATGAATAATTCAAAACAACATATTGTTAATATAATTTGGAGCAAATAAAACCAATCACAGACACAGAATATCAGAATAACTCGCAGCGGAAATAAAATAACCATAGTAGTTCATGAAGCTACTACATACATAGTCTCAAAAAAGATACAAAATACTAGAGTCTGAAAGCAAATACAATAGAAGTTCACTAATACATAAGCTGAATAGAAATAACTGAAATAAAAATAGACAGACAACTAGATAAATAGATAATCTCCAGCAAATTCTCTAGCTCCAGAAGATGAAACCCAAAGTTGTGATACTCAGGCTGACCCGAGCATAAAGCAAAACAAAAAACACTCGAGTCAGGACATACATACTTATAAAATGTAAATCAACTCAAGTGAACTATAATAGAAATGCACAAGTAACTTAAAGGATACTTGGGATCGCCCATCCTTTAAGGATCCGTTAAACTATTTACTATGTGGTAATATATGCTATTATAATAATATCTAAAGTGAAGCAAACTTACTTAAAAATAGCGTTAATGCTTTACATTTTCCACCTTAACACATTTATAGTGCCAATAGTCTATACAGTACCATTGTACCTCCAGGTCGGGAGGCTACCCTAAATATTCCATAGGTACGACACAAATCAAACTCGTAGAAAGCACGATTGGATAGGTGACATGGCACAACTAGGCAATGTCAGGGTAGATATACCAATTACGCATCCGGGCTGGTGGTAACGCATAGCAGCCACTACAGCCCACCTCGAGCCACATTCCCAAAAAAAATCAAAGGGTGCACCCAATCAATCACAAAGTAATAGAGTGGTATCGAAGGAGTGTGTCCGATCAGAGGAGCTACCTCATTGGCCCGAGAATCGCTCCTGTTTTAGCCACCTTATGCCAACTCACGGGAGTCAGGTCCACGTATATACCTCATGTAGGATCGTCGCCACCATCCTACTTCATTCTGGAATCTCCACTGCGTACACGGTTGTTAAAGTGGCTTTTGGAGTTGGCAGAGAGTATGACAACATCTGATCCCAGTCTCTTTAACAACCAATCGTTAGTATACCCATGGTTATTTATTTCAAATGGTTTATACTTCCAAATTAAGCATATTCATTTCAAACCATTTAAATTCAATACCATTATACTTTCAAAATAATATCCATTTCCAAAGTTGTAACACTTTCAAAAACTAAACACTTAGTTATAACATTTTTAAAATGCAATAAGTTAGAAACCATAACGCTTTGAAAATGTGACCCTCATATAGTGGCACTTTGAAAATATTACATTTATGAAATAGTAGGTCTTTTAAAACATAACCTAAAGTAGCATAGCATTTTAAAAACATAACTTAGAATATCATAGCATTTTAAAAATGCTACAAATTTTACTACAACATGTTTTTAAAACATAATATTTCAATTTTATCAGTCTTCAAATCTATTTAATTATACAAAACATATCCATTTCATAAATAAAATCTATCACTATTACTAGGTTAGGTTTAAATTCCATATTAAATTAAATTATTAAGTTAAATTTATATCATAGATAAAATCTTTAAATTTGATTTTAAACAAACCATTTATTTACTTATAAAATTCTAACTTATTAGAAAATCAATATATATTATTTAACTCATTTAACTCAAAATTTAAGTTAAAATTCCATATGCTTAAAATTTTAAAATACTTAATAATTTTTATAAAACTATTATTTAAAAGTTAACCATGGGTCTATATAATATTTTCTAACCTAGGTCAAGTGATACCGATACGTATCATTTCAATCCATAAAATATAAAATCTCGGGTTTTATCATTTCAAAACCGCAATCCCAAGTCAAATGAAATAAAATTTTCTTGAGCCTATCATTTCAGCTCATAATGATTTTTCCCTATTCTAAAGTCCGTTCGGGTATGTATCATTTCAACCCATAGTGATTCTATACTAACAGGGAACTTGCAGTGTGAGAAGCAGAATATAAATAACAGAATAACATAGCATATCATGTCATTTGATAAAATAGGTATAATATAAGGTGGTAACATCATATAATATCATATCATAGGCATATATGAAACTACTATCAACATAGCATATCACTACTACAATCCCACAAGTTATCAATTTACTATGATATAAGTACATAATCGAGAGTGATAAACTCACCTTCTTAAGCTTGAGATGACAATTCAAGACACAAGAACAAACTCTGAAAAGCACGATAAAGCACGAATTATAGAGCCAAGATCCAAATCTTGTACACAACAAATACAGCATACATAAATATATATACAACACATAAAAATATGAATTAAAACAAAGCAAAATGGGCTAGTATGACCTAGTGGGCTTGGCCACTTTGCATGAAAGTTAGCCAACATGGTAGCATAGCTCAGCCATGTTGTTTTGAAGCATGCTAGGCTCGACTATGGTGTATATGAAGTGGTGACAAGCCAAAGGTCATTAGGAAGGGAAAAGGGCAAGGGATAGTGGCATTTGGGTTCGGCCATGGTCATTTGGGTTCGACCACTTTGGTTTTTGTGGTTTGGCCCTAGGTGAATTTGGACAAGGCATATATGGCACAGCAAGGAGACGGTAAAAGTCACGGTTAGGCAATAGGAGAAGGTGAGGAATTGATGGTGGCCGAAGCTAAAGAGGAGGAGTGGATGATGTAGAGGCTCGGCTAGGGTTTTGTAAGCACGGGACGGTGGGTTTTTTGGTCTAGGAAGTCATGACCATGGTGGGAAGATGGTGGAGATCAGTGATGGCCGAGCATATGGTGGTGATTAGGGTGGAGATGAAGTCAGCTAGGGAAGAATTGGTGAGGCCGAAGTATGCTTTTAGGAGAAAACAAAAGAAAAAGAATAAAAGGAAGAAGAAAGAGATAGGAAAACTTACTGTAATTTTTTTTCAGGAAAGTGGAAATGAGAAAGAGATGAGAAGAGGAAATTTTGTACGTGAATATCAAATAAAGAGACATCTTTTCAAATGAATGGACAAAGATATATCTCTTAGGAAATTCCTAATCCCATTAGCCAAGCCCAATAACAAAATCAAGCCTAAAGCCAAAATAGAAAATAGGAAATAAAATACTGAAAAATATTCGCGTGTAAAACGCTGAAACTTTGTAGATTTAAAAGGTATAAATCAGAATTTGATGAAACAAAAAGCATAGAGAATGTTAAACTCAAGTTCAGCTTCAAAGAAAAAGAGTAGAAATTTAAAATTCAAATTTAAAAATTTCAACTGAAAGTCAAACTTTGACCAAAGTTGACCAAAATTCAAATTTCAGGAAAAATCTTTATTTTATATATTTGGAAAAATAATTCTCAACAAATCCCAAAATTACATTGTAAAGTACAAAATTTTCAATTTTTAAAATGATTTAAAATAAAAGTTTCAAATAAATTGTATTTAAAATATTTATAAAATTTATGGGTTGTTACATTGACTGAATTGATCGTAGTTGCGGCTAGGGGTGGAGCTTGTCGAGCCACACCTGCTGGTGGTGGGTGATCTTGGTACGACGGCATTTGGGCGTGGCGGTAATCGATTTTCACTTGCATGCGATGGTCTCGTTCGCGTATGAAGGCTTGGGAGAAGAAAATGTTCACGGTCAGGATCTCAACTGCTAAATCAACGGTCTTGATTTGTTAGGTGGTTTTGTTAATAAATTAATAAAAGAAATTTGTAAATTAATGAATCTGAATGTTTAAATTGTATAACTCTTTCATAAGGGGTCGGAATTGGATGAAACAAGATGCGTTGGAATCGTGGCGTCGAGCACTACATTTTAGAACTGATTTGGTTGGAGCTAGTTAAAATTTTGGGTTAAATCGAACGTCTTTCGATTTGATTTAAAATGGAAAACTCAAGATGAGTGTTTTATAACGCTCCCAACATACCAGAATATTTTTATGCTAGTTAAATATAGAATTATGAGTGATAAATTTATTGATTATTGTTTGATAAATTTAATTATCACCTAAATTGTCGTTTGAATTAACCGTTATAAATTAAAATTGATAGTTATGTTTAAAATTGGGATTGAATTGCCAGTAAAGTACATAATATTAATAACTATGAAATTGTTGTGATTTATATTGTTTATTTTATGATTGGTTGCAATGGATACTATTGGTTGATATTATGGTTTATTTAGATGTTTATTTATTCTGATATATCCTATTATTGCCTGTATATTATTTACACTATATAAACTGTAAATTGATTTATTCGATTAGATTAAGAAATGGGTTGAAATGATGTATACCCATGACACTGTGATTTGGATTGAAATGATATATATCCATCCCTGAAACTAAATTGAAATAACTGATCCTTTGGCCGAACGATAGAAAATTACATACGGACGTCGGATTGGTTAAATTAAATGATTTTAAAATTTTTGATTTGAAATCATTTAAATGGTTTTGATTCAAAGCAAATAAAATCAAATTTATAGAAATCAAATTATTTTCGAACTTGAGCTCTAAATGTTGAAATTAAAATTGGTAATGGAAATTATTTAAATAAATCGAAGTTGAGATTTTGAAGTTATAATCGAAATATAATTTGAAATTTTGAAAATCGATTTGTTTAAAAGATTGATCTTTTAGCCAAACATTGAATACTACTAAGTAAAAGTGATATAAAAGCAATATTTCAAAATTGAACTCAAAATTGAATTATATTTGAAGATTGATATTTTAAACTGAATATTGAAGGAAAATTTGATTTAAATGTTTTGAATCGATATTTTGAAAATCAAGCTTGAAGTCGATATAAATTGAAATTGAATTAATTGGATTCGAAAGTGGAACTGGATTAATTTGAAATTGAAGTTGAAATTGATTTGAACTGAAACCGAAATTGAATCGATTGAATGGAAATTGAATTGATTTGGATTGGGAAGTTGGAATTGAATCGGTTTGACTTTGAAACTATTTTCAAATGGATTATTTTAGTATAAACTGCTTTAAAATCTATTCTTTAAATATTCAAATTAGTTTGATTTTCCAAATTATTTTTCTATATAAACCATTTTAATACTTAAACTATTTTACATTAGACTATTTTAATCTTTTAAACTATTTCTAACTATTTTAATCATTTATACTATTTTTAACTATTTTAATTATTTTAACTATTTTAAACTATTCAAATTATTTTTCAGAAATTCAAACTGGTCAAGAGTGGAATGTTATTTTTAAATCATGAATTAAATGCGAATTGAATTAAATGTAGTTATAACCAAATTTGAAATTCGAAATAATTTTGGAACTGAAATCGAGATATTAAGGCGAAAATTATTTTGAATTGAAATGGTATATTTTGAATAAATGTGATGGTTTCGAAATGGATTTGATTTTGAAACAAACATGATATTTTGATATCAAGTATGAACTATTTTTGAAATGTAAAAAAAAACAACCGATGTGTAAAACGAAGCTTGGTTGTTAAAGAGACTGGGGTCGGATATGGGTATACTCTCTGTCGATACCAAAACCACTTTAGCAACTGTGTACATGGAGTGATGACCCAGGATGAAGCAGTTGGATTTGGCAGCGATTGCTAGATTTGAAGAAAGAGAACGATGATGGATAGACCCCAGCACTTGTGCTAATTTGAAATGACTAAAACATGACGGCTTGACAGGACCAAATGGGCAAATTACCCCGAGCGGACATCCGTTCTTCAATTTTCTTGGACTCGGTCCATATTATTACTCTTGTTGTTGGTTTCGATTTGGTGCACCTTGATTTGGGATACTCTCCCTTTGACTCGATATGGGATGGATGGACGCGGTGGGCGGTCATGGCTATGATTCGTTATCACCAGCCCTATGACCCGAACTAGTAGCATCCTACCTTGGCCATTGCCTCACGTGCCTTGTCATACTTTTATCACTAAATGAGACCTATATGATTTTGGTTTAGTGTTGTCATATCACGGGGAATCCCTATCCACCAACCATTTAAGTGGTGTTTTATATGCAAACTGTACTACAATGCTTAAAAATGGGTTAAAGGAGATTAATGTAAAGCCTTAACGCTAAGAAAAATATTTATTATACTGACTAGACATTATATATCGCGTATTCTACTACATATAAACATTTTGACAGATCCTTAAGAGATGGAAAATCCCGTAACATCTCTTAAGTTATTGCACGCACGTTACATACTGGATAGGAGATGTGAAATCCCATAAACATCTCTGATGTCGTTACACTCATGTATATGCGATATCGATTTGACTTACATAAGGATATTTTAGTCCTGACTCGAGTGTTTTGTCTTTTCATTATGTTTGAGTCAGTCTTGAGTTTTTCAGCTTGTTGAAGACTTATTCTAGAGGATGAAGAAGAAGATTTGGCATATTATTACAATTATTATTCCTGTATCGTGTTGTCTGTTGAATTATATTTTATTCTGGATGTATATGTATAACTCTGATAAATGTTGTATAAACTATAATCAAATGTACATTAAGCTGCTTCATGAACTGTTTATTTCATTATTATATTTTATCGTTTCGCTGCGAGATCTTGTGTTGTTTTCCTCTTCTTTTCTTATTTAACCCCCAAAGATTCATATTTCCATTCATTATGAGTTAGACACGTGTGATTTATTGTCTACTCAAAGGGAACGAAGATACGGGCATTTACATAACCCGCTTTTGAGCAAAGAAAATTTTAATTGGACTTAGAAGATCAAAACTTGGATGAAACAATTCATGAACTTGGGAACACAATAAAAAAGACTAGAGAATTGAACTCCAAAAGTTGGAGTGGAAAGTCTAAGGGAACAACTCATCCTCAAGTTGTTTAGGTCGGCATCGACCTATTCCTTCTCCTCGTTTTACTTCTCGAACATCATACACCTCTTATGCTATTCTAATAACTCGTGGCCAACTATTTTCCCATAGTTTGGATGGTAAATTTCAAGGGCTGAAGAGAAGGAAGCTAAAACATCAAGATAACTCAAATGATGATGGAACGACCACTAGAGTCAACTAATAATCAATGAAAAGAGCATGGAACACATCAACTTGAAGATAGAAGAGTAGAGAAAAAGAGTTGGAGCAATTTCCACTAAAGGAAATAACTCGGCACCAAGTCAAATGACTCAGTATCGAGTTATTATTTTAACTCGGTGGACTCCGAGTTCACTTATGCGATCTTGAGTTGACTTCTGGACTTCAGTGCAAGCGAGGCTTTTGGCTCCATATATCTATTTCCCTATAAATACCATTCTACCTGCAACCAAAGAGGGATCTTCTGCCTGATCTTTTGGCTCTTCACTCTGGATCTACTTCACAAACTCTAGAACCTAGGAGATGCCATCTTCTTCATCTCTACTTTCTTCATAAAACATTCTAAAATTCCATTGTAAATCTGAGATTCACTAGATAGTGGTCAATCTAATATAACTAGTTGTAATCCACAGCAATAACAACTAATAATAAAGATTAAAGTGGGCGTAGGCCAGAGATTACGCCGTACTATATAAATTCTTATGACTCCTTTTACTTTTCTGATTTTTCTTTTATTTTGATTGAACCGGTGCTTTTCATCTGATTTCTGAGTGTTAGTGACATTTTTGACGTCAACAAATTTGTATGGAAAAGTAAAGAAAATCTAGAAATGCAGTTTTTCCAAACCCTCAAAAATCAACTACCAATTAAAACAAAATTAATCAACAAAGGCATGACAATTAATAGTGAGTGTGTGCTTTGTAATGGAGAAGTGCAAATATTAGAGCATATATTCTTTGACTATGATCTTAGTAACTCCATTTGAAAATGGGTACCACCAAAAATGGGAGATCTACTCATACCAGCGAGCACAAAACCAAAGTTTACTGCTCAAATTGATCATCTCCTTAATAAGTACCAAAGCAAATCAAGAGCTATTGAACCATCTAAAATCAGTATTGTATGCTCTGTTTGGTCAATTTGGAACGACGGTAACTGTAACGGCCCATCATTTTACCACTTTGAAAATAAGAAACTTAATTTATTTTCAATATTCAGATATAGAATTTTCAAACTTAATAATTAGGTTTGGATGCTATGGAGCTCAAGGGACAAGCTGAAGGAGTTCAGACGTATATCACGTACTTGGTTATTTCTGTTACGTGAGTTATGTATATCAGGACAAGTTATTATAACTATCCAGATTTATTTTTGTCTGTTATACTCAGATGATGGTATGTATAAATAACAGTTACAGATCTTTGTATAAAAAAATCTTTCATTATATATTATATTTTGATCCACTGTGATTGTGAGATTCTGTGTTGTTATTTCTATTTTCTTCTACAATTTCTTCTTCACCTCTAATGAACTGGTACGGCACTCGACTGCTCGGAATTCTATACAATGGACGTATTGATGTCGATTTTCGAGGATCGAAAATCTCGTCCGTTACAGATGGTTAATCAAATATTTTAAAATTTAGAAGTTAAATACTTAATGGGTTATGCGGAAACGACCAGTACACATGCATCACTAGTGAGATTCAAGGAGACATGGGCGAGGGACGGAACATGTCGAAGGGAAAGCTCGGATGCTCTAAAATAAATATCAAACCGTTTTAACCCACGATAAAATAAAAAGTGTTATAAATATTTGATCGAGTAAAGCATTGACTATCATTTATTGTTGTGTTTATTTTATTGATTTATTTTTGAATTAGGCCCGACAAGTTTATGAGCATCGATTATTATTTATTGATTGTTTACTTTGCTTGACCGGTTTATAAGTAATTAATTATCATATGCACGGGTTGGGTAGAAAATAATTGTAGGCCAACACCTTGTGATTTATTTCACGATTTGACTATAAGGTGTTAGATGTAATATTTGGTTCACTTCAATTTAATGAATTGTTTTGAAAATTGGTTTTCAAGTGGAAATATTATGAGATGTTTTCTTTTAAAAGAGAAAAAAGAGATATTTGAGAATTAATGTTTTGAAGTGATTTTTTATAAAGAATGATTTTGTAAAAGTGTTTTATAAAATGGAAAGAATTTATGGACTAAACCTGATGGTTTTATGATGATTTTAGAAAGGATTCGGAAATGGAAATTAATATAGATTAGAAGTATTTGTAATTACTAGTTTAAATGATTTTGCCACTTCGGGATATAAAGTGATTTGTTATGTTACCAACAATTCGAGTAACCCATAATCTACTAAATGCATGGGCAAAGAAGGTGCAGATGTTTTGTAGCCTCGATGTAGTCCACTCTTGGAATAAAAGGATGCACCAATATATTATTTATTCGAAAGGCTAGACCTAAGAGCCTGGTTATGGCTAGGAACCTCCCAAGATTTGGTAGCATATAGTTTTGTATACTTGTATATTGATATCGTTTCAAAAGGTGATTTGTTTTCAGATCTCAAGTAAAGGACTAGTTTGAATATAAAGGATATATATATATATATCAAAAGTTTTGAAATAAGAATTTAGGAATAAAGGCCAAAGAAATAATTTCCGTAAAGGTAATTAGATTTGAAGATCAAAATTTGAAGATTAATTCTAAGTGGGTAATTCTAGGAATTGCATATAGTTTGTGCATCATAGATTCCCCAAGTCCTATTTGCGGTAGGAGAACTACGTTGGCTTGATCCTATACTAATTGGATTCCCAATTAGATAGCGGTATGTAGGCAGTCACAAGTGGTAGTGATGCAGCCCCAATAATAACATAACATTTTTCTTTTTATTACTTGCTATATATCATGTGTTGATGTATTTTTCATGCTTATTATTTTATTCCGCATTTGACAAGTTTATTGAGTTAGCAGGAATGGCTATTGCTGTCTCTCTCATCAGAGTTGTGCAGCGGTAGATTTATTTGTATTGGTATTTGATATGTATTAAAGCACAACTAGTAGATTAAATTGATTACTTAGATAACTTGTATAATTGAAAGTTGTATCCTATACATTTAGCATGTTTTGAATATTTATCAAATATTGTGTATTAAGTTGGTAGTTTTCATTTATAGTTTTAGAACGGATGGGTTTTTCGACGATTTTATTGGTCCAAAAACTCGGGTCGTTACAGGTGGTATCAGTAGGTTAGGTTCCTAAGTGTGACGAACCGCAAATCCATACCCTTTGAATCGACAATAAACCACACATGTCCGACCCAAAAAGCACAGACTGACAAAAAGTCATGAGAAAGAAAAGAAGAGAGAAGAAGAGAGAAGAAGAGAAGAAAGAGAGAAGAGAGAACCAAACAAAACAATACAGAATCTCACATCGCAGCGGAAAACATATAATATCATATCAATGACCTTTACAAAACAGAAACTGTATATACATACATCAATCAGTGTTCAAAAATCAATCACTAATTATCAGCCTGGACAGTTATAGTAACCTGACCTTACAGCTGCTGATAATATACAACAGCAAAGCGCAAAGCAGATAATCAAAACTGATACGTGTATACGAACAATGAAGATCTCCAACTCGCCTACTGAAGCTCCAAAAGCACCAAATCTAAACCTGTAAATATGCTCCGTCTGACCCGAGCATTGAAAGGGAAGAACGCCTGGATCATTCTCGTAAACTAGCATGAGAAACACACTCAACTAAGTTTATTAAATTACCAAACTTTTCCTTTTCAAAAAAAAAGTATCTCGTAAGACACGCCCACACATAAACACGAACATATTTTTACCTTACGATGACTAAAACATTTCATATCAAATCTTCTTATACTATAATAGTGTCTATTGCACAAATAATATTAATCATAGCGAAAATTGTTGCCATTATTAAATTCCAGCATACTAGGCTCTACAAACAAAATGGCAGGTGCATAGTGGAGCCTGGATTTCCATACAAATGACTAGGTAAAGGGACTACCTTCTAGCAGTACATCTCTAGAGTAATGTACCGAGGAACATCACAAAGGAACCTCTACCAACACAAGACCGGCCTATCTCTGTAACAAGATAGTACCGATTATATCATCCTTCGGTCGTTACCGACCTTACAGAGGACCCTCATAGCACATAAACCACAATAATTTACATCTCGAAAGTTATAGCGGGAAGAAATATATCTAGAAGAGGATGATCATATCCTAATTAGGAATGATCCACTTAGCCTTGGTGCATCTAACCCTGTTTTGGTCATTTCCAGTTAATGAGGCCCGAGGTAACGATTACCTTTCACATATCACAAATCACATCACTTTGAATGCCACACTGCCATTTCCGAATACTAATTGTCTTCCACAAAAATACAACCCTTGAGCCCGTACGTCTCAAGGAGGGTGTTAAGCTAAGAGAAGTTGCCTTCGCCGCCGCCACTAATGTATGTTTGTAAAAACCAATGTACATAATCTTAGAAATGCAATGCCAGACAAACGTCCATACAAGTTATCTAGGAAAAGGCCAAACCGAAGATACTTTCCTACCACATCCTGTCGGAAAATCCCTAGGATTAGTAGCAACATCCATTGCAATGGATATTTCAAAACAAAGAGACCACTGCTACTATATGTATATTAGGATTTTAACCCCAAATGATCAACAAGCAGTCCTCCACTATGAAAATCCTAAATATCAATATCATCACAACCTGCACAATCGAACGCATATATATTGGTCCAAAGTGGTTTTCGGGTAAACCGATCCCGGTCTCTTTGCACCAACAACGCAAAAGTGTTTCTCAACCTCACACAGAAACTAAGTCTTGTAGACTTATCATGTCTTCAACTTTCAACTTGCTATCCTTCGGCGAAGAAGGCAGCTCGATAGATTGGAGTAATACTCCATACTACACGAATCAACATTTTCAACACAAACGATAATCAAGCCTACACAAATGGCTACGTACTAAGTGTACGACAAAATAGTTCCCACATCAAGTCGAGGAACTAAAATAGCCAAATTTGATAGTCGGTTATTTAATTATCAAAGCAAATAAACAAATATTTAGCACTATAAGCAATCACTAGGCCCTTTTAATTAATCTTTAATTAATTAAATATTTTCCAAATATTCACTTCAAATTATCTTTTAGAAAGATAAATTCCCAAATCATTTCAACTTTCTATATTGGAAAACATTTCCATATACTTATTTAATAATAAGTAATCCACAAATCAATTTATTTTCAAAACTTAGAAAATATTACATATACTTAAATCATGATTAAGTATATATTTTATTCTTTAAGGAAAACATTTTCTTACACATACTTATTTGGGTCAAAACAAATGTTGCGCAACACATTGTTACGACAACTCAAAATCACTAGTATAGGGATTCGAAAATCAGATAGATATATAAATCCTGTATACTATACAAAACATCTCCTTTCGAAAATCATTTACTATAATAACAGTGTTGTAGTCCATGCTCTCCTTACTTTTTGAAAACGTCTATTTCAGCAATGAATGGTGAAATCTATGTATTCGGTACTTAACGCATTTTAAAACATCTTTAAACCATTTAACTCCATTTAAAAGATCACTTTCCCAAAACATTTATTTAATTTAAAAGATTATTCACTGTCCAAAATTGTGAATATGATTCTCTTACCAAATTCAATACTATTGCACATTTAATTTAAAGGATTATCCACTATCCAAAACCATGAATATAATTCCTTTAATAAACTTTTATATTTAACTTATCCGTTAAGTTAATTTCACATTTATAAAACAATGTTTATAAAACCATTTATATTTTATTAAAACTTCCACTTATAAAATTCCTTTATTAACCAATTCTATTTATATCTCATTTACATGCCAAAATAAAAATTATAAGTTAATTCACTTGCAATGGATATTTCAAAACAAAGAGACCACTGCTACTATATGTATATTAGGTTTTTAACCCCAAATGATCAACAAGCAGTCCTCCACTATGAAAATCCTAAATATCAATATCATCACAACCTGCACAATCGAACGCATATATATTGGTCCAAAGTGGTTTTCGGATAAACCGATCCCGGTCTCATTGCACCAACAACGCAAAAGTGTTTCTCAACCTCACACAGAAACTAAGTCTTGTAGACTTATCATGTCTTCAACTTATAAATCTTATTTACTTATAAGATTCATTTATACTTCATTCTAATACTTATAAAACTCCTTTCTAATTCCATTACTTTAATTTATAAAATATCAATTTTATACATCTATACATATAAACTATTTATAATAATTCAAAAATCTCAATTTAAACTATTTTACCAAATAGTTCACTTCATATTTCAAAACCACATTTTGATCCCATTTCACAAAAATCATAATTTTTTATAACATTAAAATTATAACAATTTATTTATTTAAAATAAATTCATTTCCTTAACAATTCAAAATTTAATAGAACATCTATTCTCTAAATCACTTTGAAAATCCTTTTTAATTGAATCATCACTTTAATAATTTTCAAATTACCAAAAATAGGCCAAATGCTGCAACAACACTAAATACATCAATCATATCAATCATGGCATCCAAAACATCATATATCATATGATAATAGCATATATATATATATATCAATTATATCAATTTTTGTAAATAAAATCAAAACTGGTGAGGGATCCAGTTGGATCCATCCAACCTATCGCTTGCAACAAATATACATATTAGAATATGTGTACAATGTCCACCACGAGGCAGACGCGCGTACAAAAGGTCATCCACTCATACACGGGAACGTATAGGGTCTCATCTGCTCTAATAGGCAGGAAAATATCCAAGTACCAATATATATATATATATATATATATATATATATATATATTATATCATCCAAACAATCATCAAACATCATAAATAAAATTTATTCTCACTTATACAAAAATATTAGTGAGTCGGAAAGAGTGAGTTATACTCACTTTGATTCCAATAGCAGTTGCAGTGTTTTATTCCAAATAAACGTTTAATTTAACCTAAAATTTTCACTAGATCCAATCAACTCCAAACCAGCTCTTAAATGTAGTACTCGTCAATACGGACCCAACGCAACTCGTTTCGTCAAAAAAGACGTCGTATGAAAAAGTTATGCTATTTTAAAGATTGTACGAATTTATATATAAACTAATTTCAACTTCTTTTTTTATTTTAAAACCCTACTCATCCTGGATGTTCGATTTGGCTTCCACAAATCTGGACCGTGCATGTTTTATTCCTCTCCCACGTTCAAACTGGATCAAAGAAACCCATAGCCGCCATCGTTCTTCAAATTTTCACGACCATTACGAACGCCGAGAAGTTGACATGAACCACCATTCGACTCGCCTACGCAAGCTGCACCATCGACCGTAATATCATGAAGCTCGGCCTCCCTATGATCTCAAAATTCGTGCTTGAACACCGGCCGTTCAAGGCCACTTTGCCGTCGATCCACCGTGTAGTTTCCGATCATAGCTGTAACGACCCGTATTTTTACGGATCGATAGATCGTAGAATTATTAGGTCGTTAGTGTTGTTTATGTTGACTCTGGACTGAGTCGTATAGGAAGTTAACTCGTGTGTTAAGTGTTGAGTCGTTAACGAGTTAACTAGTGGACCGAGTTGAGAATTTGACCGACTCATAGAGGTAGCGACCTATAGGTTTGGTCGAGTTAGTGAGTTGCCGAGTTAAGGTAGTGGCCGACTCATAGGGTCAACGAGTTATAGGGTTTGGCCGACTTAGGTGTTGCCGACTTAAGAGGGCGACCGACTCAAGGGGTGAATGGCTTATAGGATTAGCGACCTATAGAAGGACCGACTTAAGGCTTAGCCGGGGGTTAATGAGTCGGTGAGGCCATGGGTCGTGAGTTATTTTGTGTGTTAGGATGAGTCGTTTGACCGAGTTAAGGATAGGTCGAGTCGGTTAGCTGGTGGCCCTGTACTTTGTTAGAAGCTTGAGTCGTGTGTGTAGTTGAGTCGTCATACGACTTAGGACTTAGGAGTGTTAGCGGCATGAAGTGTTAGGCCGGTTACTTGATGAGTCATGAGTCGTGAGACGATGAGTCGGCAGCTAGTTAAGTCGTAACCGGTTTAGGTTGAGTTGGCATGTGTTATGTGTTAAGTCGCGCGCATGCATGAGTCGTAAGTCGTGACTCGGGGTTGAATTAGGTCCGTGTTTGAGTTGCGTATTGGTTGAGTCGTGAACTATGTTGAGTCGTTAGGCAGTTAACCCGCGTGTGTGTGTTGTGTCGTGTTGGCTTGAGTCGGCAGAGGCTTGTTGAGTCTTGAGTCGTGGGCATATAAGTCACGAGCGACTTAAGGTTAAGTCGTTAAGTCGCGAACGACTTAGGGATGAGTCGGCGGCCGACTTAAGGGGGTTTTTTTTCAGCCTATAAATAGAGGGGTTTGGCTCACTTTTTGGCACCGGTTTTTGAAGCGACGAAGTGCTGCTATTTTGAGAGCTCGACTACAACATTTCTTCATCTCCTTTTCTCCATTTCAATCTAGTTCTAACATCCATCCAAGGTCGAAGATCCAAGAGCCAAAGTTGAAGATCTTCATCCAACCAAGATAGATTTCATCGTTTCAAGCGGGATTTCGACGAATCAAGCTTGAATCCTTGCTGTCCAGATCTGAAGTTGATAGTTTTTGAAGTGTTTGGTTGATTCGGTGAGTGGTGGTTATCTCTCACGTGGACCCAAAGGAGTATATTGGATTGGTGGTTTGTTGAAGTGTTGTAGATAGTGATTTTATGCATATTTCTTTAGATCCAAGTGTAGATCCATTACTTATGAAGAAGTTTACTTATGCAAGTTCATTCACCAAGTTGTAGAGATAAAAACCCATGATTTATATTTGTTAGATCTATGCTAAAAACCCTTGATTCAGGTATGTTAGATCCATGCTCATTTATTTACGAAATTTCCATTTTAGTTATAAATGCCTATTTAGATCTTGATTGACTACTTGTTGTTTGGATTAACGTTTGCCTTGTTTGATTGTTGTGAATGAGTTATCTAGTTGATAGATTTGGACAAGTATGGTCAAGGACGATTCAAAAGCTACGGAAGAGGCTCTTGAATGGTGAAAGTTGCTCAAGGCATATGTAGTGGATGTTGAAGCTCATATGTATGGATTGGATGATGTTGAGATGGAATTTTGCCTTCATGCGATGAGGCAAACCATGATGTTAAGATGAGCCTTTGCTATAATGAAGATGAGGCAAAGAATGATGTGATGTAACCTTGGTATAATCGAGAAGGATTGCTCCAAGCATGTTGACAACTTGAAGGGTAGTTCGAGTTGATTGGTAATGGATGGCTCAAGAGGTAGTTTGGGCTAGGTTGAGAATAGTCGTCAAGGAGGATGACTAGAAGGCTTGGATTTCATCGTTGTTGGAGGTTCTAGCAGACTCAAAGCAAGAGTGCAAGGGTTGCCCTAAAGACTACAGGTAGGTGGTCTGGACACCCTAAAGACTACAGGTAGGTGGTCGAGTACTCTGGGTAGTTGCGAAAATTCCTAGGCACGGGTCATGATGACGTGCGGAGTTATGTCTAGAACCGGGGTTACCATTAGCCCTTGATAGATGGCTCAGGAAGGAGTCGGTCATTCAATTAACGGTGATTTCGAAGCAAGGTTAACAGTGATAGCCAGAGTCATGGATGTTTGGACGTTTGGTTGTATCGTCATTCGGTCTCAAGAGCGGTGTTTTCTGGGTGCTTATCTGATCTTGGTTTAGGCCTTGGGGGTTTGTATTTGGAAAACATCGACCTTGACTCGAGTGATTATTGCTTTACTTTAATTACCTGCTATGTTATGCTTGCTTCTCCTTAATGTGTGTCTGGGAGCTATCACTGTAGAAAGAGGTGGAGTGGGATGGTTTGGTTCCTATTCCTTTTATCCCTTATACTCTTTTGGTATGTTTGATAGTTGATTTACTGCTCACTAAGACTTTGTCTGACTCAAGGTTTTATGTCTCCTCTTATTACCTTGGGCTGTTCATCCATGTTGGGATGGGCAGACTAGGTAGCAGGTGACAGGTGTTGTTCTTGGAGATCTACGTTGATGATGACGGAGACGAGCAGGAGGCTTTTGCATATTATTTCATATTATGTACTGGGTTTTTCCGCTGTATATACTTTGAGTGCTTTGTAGTGAGGTTTTGATGTATTGACTGTTCTGATGATTGTATCAAACTTCCAAGATGCTTATGTGATGATATTCTGTTATGAAGCTTCACTGCACATATATTTCTCTATTGTATTTTATTCATGCGCTGTGAGTTATGCGATAGATTCTGCGATGTTTATTCTACCCTTGACGGTCACCCATGGCTGCTTGGCACGCCATTCAGCGCATTATTTCCTTGTTTTGGTGCGGGAGTCATGGGCGGTCGTCACATTTGGTATCAGAGCTTTGGTTAATCGATTTTAGCCAACGCTCGCTGATGTAACTACGTAACAGAGACGTAATTGTATTTTGATGAATGATTACTATATATAATATAGTAGTTTAGAAGGATTTGAACTCCTTATGCAGTTGTTTCTCAAGGTGTTCTAAGTCATTCCTTTTTGTAGATATTAAGGATGAGTCGAAGGGGGAGACCAGCTGCTAGGGAAGACCGTGCTGCTAGGGAAGCTGTTGATTATGCTCCTATGTTTGAGGCCATGATGACTTCGATCATGAGAAGGATACCAGCTTCGGGGTCATCAGTAGATGTTGGAGTTCAAGTTCAAGCTCCAAGACCGGTGGATTTTACTAAGCTTTGTAAGGACTATACTTCTCTTGGAGGAAAGGTTTTCTTGGGAACGGAATCAACTATTGAAGTGCAAAGATGGATAGATGCATGTCGAAGGATCTTTGGTGACTTAGGAATTGAGGATGCAACTAAGAGGAAGCTTGCATCAAGGCAACTTCAAGGGAGAGCTTCGGATTGGTGGAATTCTATCACCATTGATACTCCAGAGGAGGAGATTACTTGGGAGCAATTCCAAGTCAGATTTGAAGCTAAGTTCATCTCTACGGCTCAGAAATCTGTCTTGTTTAAGAAGTTTGTGGAACTCAAGCAAGGTGGAAGATCAGTTCTTGAGTATGTTTCTAAGTTTGAAGCTTTGTCCAAGTATGCCAGATCGTATATTGATTCTCCCTATCAGAAGAATGAGAAGTTTGTGACCGGTTTGGACACTTATCTTGGGAGACAGTTGGTGGATCATCTAGACGATCCGTTTGAGAAGCTTGTGGAGAAAGCTCTCAGGCATGAGAGTTTGTTTCCTAGGGAGAGTTCTGTTGTTGATGTAACCAAGGAAGGATCTAAACCACAGCAAGGTGGCAACAAGAAGAGGAAGCAGCAGCAACAGAAGGGTAAGGATGGCCAGAAGAAGCCGAAGGGTGAAGTGACCTGCTACAACTGTCAGCAGAAGGGCCACCTCTTCAGAGATTGCAAGAATCCCAAGGTGCCGGGAAAGTGTTACAACTGTGATAAGCTGGGACATATCAAGAAGGATTGCCCAGAACCAAGGAAAGATAGGCAGATTGTACAAGCTTATGCCATGAAAGCAGTGCCGTCGTCTTCAAAAGCTCCTACTGCTGAAGAGAAGGGGAAGAGTGTGGTGGTTCAAGGTAATCTTTCCATTTGTGGTGTTCCAGTTAGAGTGTTGTTTGATACTGGAGCGTCGCATTCTTTTATTTGTGATGATCTTGTAGGCCGGTTAGGTTTGGAACCGGATATTGTTGATAGGCCATTGGTTGTGACTAATCCAGTTGGGGGTTCGTCTTGTTTGTGTATGATATGCCGTGGTCTAGTTGTGTCGAGTCATGATTGCTCTTTTGTTTGTGATTGCTTTGTTCTAAACTTTGCGGGGTTCGGAATTATTTTGGGTATGGACTGGCTTAGAAAGTATGCGGAAAGGATTGATTGTGAGAGGCTGGAGGTGACAGTCGGGAATGTGGAAGGGCGAAAGGTTGTGATACGATGTAAGCATGAAGAAGGCGTCTTCATGAGCTTCATGTATTCGCTGGTTGTTCCACGGGATGGACTGTCATCGGTGCCTATTGTGAATGGATTTAAGGATGTCTTTGATGAAGTCAAAGGGTTACCGCCGCATAGGGAGATCGAGTTTTGTATCGATCTAGTTGAGGGAGCCAGACCTGTTGTGATGCCTCTTAGGCGGATGGCGCCTAGGGAACAACAAGAGATGAAGGTGCAAGTTGATGACCTTTTGCAGAAAGGATTCATTCGGCGTAGTGTGTCCGAATGGGGTGCACCAGTTGTGTTCGCAACCAAAGCGGATGGATCGTTGAGGTTGTGTGTGGATTATCGTGAGCTGAATAAGGTGACTAAGAAGAACAAGTATCCATTGCCGAGAATAGATGACTTGTTTGATCAGCTTCACGAGGCGAAGGTGTTTTCTCAGATGGATTTGGCAACGGGATTTCACCAGTTGAGAGTGGCGGAGGATAGCGTGCCGAAGACTGCTTTCAGGACACCATCCGGTTTCTATGAGTGGCTGGTAATGCCGTTTGGATTGACTAATGCACCTGCATATTTTGTGGATCTTATGAATAGAGTGTTCAGAGATCAGTTGAACAAGTTCGTACTTGTGTTCGTGGATGATATTCTGATTTACTCCAGAACTGAAGAAGAGCACAAGACGCACTTGAGGATTGTTTTGGAAATCTTGCGGAAACATCAGCTGAAGGCTAAGTTTTCGAAGTGTCACTTCTGGAAGGGTGAAGTGAGGTTCTTAGGCCATGTCATTTCTGGAAATGGGATAGCGGTTGATCCCGCTAAGGTGGCAGCGATCCAGGATTGGGTTAGACCTAAGAATGCAACTGATGTGAGAAGTTTTCTTGGATTAGCTGGATATTATCGACGGTTTATCAAAGACTTTTCCAAGATAGCTGCACCATTAACAGGATTGACGAAGAAGAACCAAGTGTTCTGTTGGGATGCTAAGTGTGAGCAAGCTTTTGGAATCCTGAAAGAGCGACTGACAAGTGCTCCTGTTTTGACTATTCCAAGTGGGAATGATGAGATGGTGGTTTACACCGATGCCTGTGGTACTGGACTTGGAGCAGTGCTGATGCAGAAGGATAAAGTTGTTGCGTATGCTAGTCGACAACTGAAGCCGCATGAAAGGAATTACCCGACTCATGATTTGGAGTTAGCAGCGATTGTTTTTGCTTTGAAGATGTGGAGACATTACCTATTGGGAGTTCGATTCGAGTTGTTTACGGATCATAAGTCGTTGAAGTATCTATTCTCCCAAAAGGATTTGAATCTCCGACAGCAACGGTGGCTAGAGTTCTTGGCATCATATGATTTTGGTATAGCCTATACTCCGGGAAAAGGTAACGCGGTGGCAGATGCGTTGAGTCGAAGACATGCAGGATTGGGAGCCATGTTTTCGGAATGGAAGAGTCTTGAGTATTTGGCTGGATTTGATTTCAGGCCTAGATGTGAGTTGGAACCTGAGATGATGGCAAACTTATCGATAAGACCTACTCTTGTGGAAAGAATTGGCGAGAGCCAAAAGCGAGACGATAAGCTTGTCAAGATTATCCGTGATTTGGAATCTGGATTGGAACCAGAAAAGGATAAAGGATTCGAGGTCGATCGAGAGGGTTGGCTTCGAAAGCAAGGACGACTAGTTGTTCCCGATATAGATGGATTGAGAGATGAAGTTCTGAGGGAAAGTCATCACTCGAAGTTGACAATTCATCCAGGTGGTAATAAGATGTATCGGGATATGAAGAGAACATATTACTGGGAAGGTATGAAGAAGGATGTCGGAAATTTTATTTCCAGATGTATGAACTGCCAGTTGGTGAAAGCTGAGCAGAAGAAGCCCAGTGGATTACTTCAGCCATTAGAGGTTCCTACATGGAAGTGGGAGCAAGTGTCAATGGATTTTATCGATGGTCTACCTAGAACAAGAGCGGGGAATGAAGGGATTTGGGTCATCGTAGATCGGTTGACCAAGAGTGCAAGGTTCATTCCTGTTCGATCGACTAGGACTGCATCGAAGTTGGATGAGTTGTATGTGAAGTGGATTGTTCGATACCATGGTATTCCGAAGGGTATAGTGAGCGATCGAGACCCATTGTTCACTAGTGGATTTTGGAAGAGCTTCCAGGAAGTTTTGGGAACCGAGTTGTGTTTAAGTACAGCTTATCACCCTCAAACAGATGGTCAGACTGAGAGAGTCAACCGAGTTTTGGAAGATCTTCTTAGAGCATGTGTTTTGGACTTCGGAGGATCATGGGAAGATCACCTTCATTTGGTGGAATTTGCTTGTAATAACAGTTATCAGTCGAGCATTGGTATGGCACCATATGAGGCATTATATGGAAGACCGTGTAACTCTCCGACATGTTGGTTGGAAACTGGAGAAAAGCTGATACTTGGGCCAGAGATGATTCGACAGACTTCGAATTGTATAGAGGTTATTCGGCAACGAATGAAGGCAGCCCAAGATCGTCAGAAAAGTTATGCCGATAATCGTCGTAAGGATTTGGAGTTCAGCGTAGGTGATATGGTTTTTGTGAAGATTTCTACATTGAAGAGTATTATGAGATTCGAGAAGAAAGGGAAATTGACTCCGAGATTTGTTGGACCATTCCCGATTATCGAGCGAATTGGAAAGCTCGCTTATAGATTGGAGTTACCGGAAAAGATGTCGGGTGTGCACAATGTTTTTCATGTATCATATCTACGGAAGTATGTGCACGACTCGAATACAGTGGTTTCTGCCGATAGCTGTGAAGATTTAGAGGTTGATCCAGTGGTTAGAAGACCTCGTAAGCCGCTTCGTGTTGTTGAGACCGACACGAAACAGCTTAGGAGGAAGACGATTACGTTGCTCAAGGTACAATGGAGTGATGATGTTAACGACTGTACGTGGGAGGAGGAAGAGAGGATGAAGGCAGCTCATCCCGAACTCTTCGAGGTATGGCCCTAAAGTGTCGTGACATCTCATGAATTTGTAGCTTGTTCTAAGTCTTAGAATTCTGCATGCTAGGTTAGAATTGGATGCATGATTTGTTGATTGCTATGGATGGTAGGCATGCGGAATATCTTTGATTGCTGTTATTTGCTTGGAATTTCGGGGGCGAAATTCCTAAGGGGGAGAGAATGTAACGACCCGTATTTTTACGGATCGATAGATCGTAGAATTATTAGGTCGTTAGTGTTGTTTATGTTGACTCTGGACTGAGTCGTATAGGAAGTTAACTCGTGTGTTAAGTGTTGAGTCGTTAACGAGTTAACTAGTGGACCGAGTTGAGAATTTGACCGACTCATAGAGGTAGCGACCTATAGGTTTGGTCGAGTTAGTGAGTTGCCGAGTTAAGGTAGTGGCCGACTCATAGGGTCAACGAGTTATAGGGTTTGGCCGACTTAGGTGTTGCCGACTTAAGAGGGCGACCGACTCAAGGGGTGAATGGCTTATAGGATTAGCGACCTATAGAAGGACCGACTTAAGGCTTAGCCGGGGGTTAATGAGTCGGTGAGGCCAAGGGTCGTGAGTTATTTTGTGTGTTAGGATGAGTCGTTTGACCGAGTTAAGGATAGGTCGAGTCGGTTAGCTGGTGGCCCTGTACTTTGTTAGAAGCTTGAGTCGTGTGTGTAGTTGAGTCGTCATACGACTTAGGACTTAGGAGTGTTAGCGGCATGAAGTGTTAGGCCGGTTACTTGATGAGTCGTGAGTCGTGAGACGATGAGTCGGCAGCTAGTTAAGTCGTAACCGGTTTAGGTTGAGTTGGCATGTGTTATGTGTTAAGTCGCGCGCATGCATGAGTCGTAAGTCGTGACTCGGGGTTGAATTAGGTCCGTGTTTGAGTTGCGTATTGGTTGAGTCGTGAACTATGTTGAGTCGTTAGGCAGTTAACCCGCGTGTGTGTGTTGTGTCGTGTTGGCTTGAGTCGGCAGAGGCTTGTTGAGTCTTGAGTCGTGGGCATATAAGTCACGAGCGACTTAAGGTTAAGTCGTTAAGTCGCGAACGACTTAGGGATGAGTCGGCGGCCGACTTAAGGGGGTTTTTTTTTCAGCCTATAAATAGAGGGGTTTGGCTCACTTTTTGGCACCGGTTTTTGAAGCGACGAAGTGCTGCTATTTTGAGAGCTCGACTACAACATTTATTCATCTCCTTTTCTCCATTTCAATCTAGTTCTAACATCCATCCAAGGTCGAAGATCCAAGAGCCAAAGTTGAAGATCTTCATCCAACCAAGATAGATTTCATCGTTTCAAGCGGGATTTCGACGAATCAAGCTTGAATCCTTGCTGTCCAGATCTGAAGTTGATAGTTTTTGAAGTGTTTAGTTGATTCGGTGAGTGGTGGTTATCTCTCACGTGGACCCAAAGGAGTATATTGGATTGGTGGTTTGTTGAAGTGTTGTAGATAGTGATTTTATGCATATTTCTTTAGATCCAAGTGTAGATCCATTACTTATGAAGAAGTTTACTTATGCAAGTTCATTCACCAAGTTGTAGAGATAAAAACCCATGATTTATATTTGTTAGATCTATGCTAAAAACCCTTGATTCAGGTATGTTAGATCCATGCTCATTTATTTACGAAATTTCCATTTTAGTTATAAATGCCTATTTAGATCTTGATTGACTACTTGTTGTTTGGATTAATGTTTGCCTTGTTTGATTGTTGTGAATGAGTTATCTAGTTGATAGATTTGGACAAGTATGGTCAAAGACGATTCAAAAGCTACGGAAGAGGCTCTTGAATGGTGAAAGTTGCTCAAGGCATATGTAGTGGATGTTGAAGCTCATATGTATGGATTGGATGATGTTGAGATGGAATTTTGCCTTGATGCGATGAGGCAAACCATGATGTTAAGATGAGCCTTTGCTATAATGAAGATGAGGCAAAGAATGATGTGATGTAACCTTGGTATAATCGAGAAGGATTGCTCCAAGCATGTTGACAACTTGAAGGGTAGTTCGAGTTGATTGGTAATGGATGGCTCAAGAGGTAGTTTGGGCTAGGTTGAGAATAGTCGTCAAGGAGGATGACTAGAAGGCTTGGATTTCATCGTTGTTGGAGGTTCTAGCAGACTCAAAGCAAGAGTGCAAGGGTTGCCCTAAAGACTACAGGTAGGTGGTCTGGACACCCTAAAGACTACAGGTAGGTGGTCGAGTACTCTGGGTAGTTGCGAAAATTCCTAGGCACGGGTCATGATGACGTGCGGAGTTATGTCTAGAACCGGGGTTACCATTAGCCCTTGATAGATGGCTCAGGAAGGAGTCGGTCATTCAATTAACGGTGATTTCGAAGCAAGGTTAACAGTGATAGCCAGAGTCATGGATGTTTGGACGTTTGGTTGTATCGTCATTCGGTCTCAAGAGCGGTGTTTTCTGGGTGCTTATCTGATCTTGGTTTAGGCCTTGGGGGTTTGTATTTGGAAAACATCGACCTTGACTCGAGTGATTATTGCTTTACTTTAATTACCTGCTATGTTATGCTTGCTTCTCCTTAATGTGTGTCTGGGAGCTATCACTGTAGAAAGAGGTGGAGTGGGATGGTTTGGTTCCTATTCCTTTTATCCCTTATACTCTTTTGGTATGTTTGATAGTTGATTTACTGCTCACTAAGACTTTGTCTGACTCAAGGTTTTATGTCTCCTCTTATTACCTTGGGTTGTTCATCCATGTTGGGATGGGCAGACTAGGTAGCAGGTGACAGGTGTTGTTCTTGGAGATCTACGTTGATGATGACGGAGACGAGCAGGAGGCTTTTGCATATTATTTCATATTATGTACTGGGTTTTTCCGCTGTATATACTTTGAGTGCTTTGTAGTGAGGTTTTGATGTATTGACTGTTCTGATGATTGTATCAAACTTCCAAGATGCTTATGTGATGATATTCTGTTATGAAGCTTCACTGCACATATATTTCTCTATTGTATTTTATTCATGCGCTGTGAGTTATGCGATAGATTCTGCGATGTTTATTCTACCCTTGACGGTCACCCATGGCTGCTTGGCACGCCTTTCAGCGAATTATTTCCTTGTTTTGGTGCGGGAGTCATGGGCGGTCGTCACAATAGCCGTTAAACAACTAGATCTCACCTAGCTGTACAACATTGTAGTTGAGTGTTTTTACTAATTGTGCATGGATTGGAAGAAAAAAAGGAAGAAAGGGAAGAGTTTTCGGCCATTGAAGTGGTATGTGGCGGCTGCAACCCTATGCTAGGGTTTGAGTGAAAATAGAAAATGTTGAGGTCTTTTTATATAAAATTTTTGTGACACTATTCATCCGAAATTTTTTCGAACTCCAAACGAAGCGGTCTATCTGGCGTTTATAATGTTTTACCCCTATTCTGAACATAATGAAATATATATTGGGAGCCAATTCGATCATATTTGAAAGATAGGTTTTCGAATCGACTTATTTTAATTAAAATTTACTTAAACAAATTTCTACGTATTTCAGCTTGCTATGACTAAACGGTAAGTCTGATTGACGGGAAATTTGAAATTCTACAATAATATAATATTACGGATCTAATGAAACTAGTTTCGTTGAAATCCGAGACAGTGTGAAAAATGACTATTTTTACATATTAATTAAATATTAAAATATTCAATTTCTATAAATTAACTTTTAAATCAATTTTAAAAGTTTGCTATCATTATTCTAATTTAAATATAATTTAATTCATCTTTATATATCATTTTTATTCACATTAAATTCAAATTTTAATTATTTCAGCAATTTCAAATATTAAATTAACAATTTAATTATCCAATTAAATCACTATATTTGAAATATAAGTTATTCAACTTATAAAATTTGCTTCTAAATATTTAAAATCCATTAAATATCCCAATTTCAAATGACTAAAATTCTAGGTCATTGCACTATGTAAAAATTTGTCTAGGTCGGTAAATAAACCTAGAAATCTTAAAATAAAACTACCGTAGTTTGATAAATAAATTGGATATGATAAGGCACCATACCTATGACCGAAGTTATGGGTGATGTTTATTTTTAGTTGTACTTAATTTTTTTTAGTCTCGTTATATTTTTCCGTCCTTGGAATTTCGGGGACGAAATTCTTTTAAAGAGGGAAGTATGTAATGGTCCGTAATTTTACCACTTGAAAATAAGATATTTAATTTATTTTAAATACTCAAATATAAAATTTTCAAACTTAATAATTATGTTTTATGTGATAAATAATAATGATAAACTTATTTTTAGAATCTGATTACAAATCAAGAAGTTTGGATTTTCGTAGAAAGGTGACAAAAGCCGATTTTCGATAAAAATTTAATATACTTTCAAATAATTGTTATAAATGGTAAATAATTCTTTTTAATGGTTATAGAATGATATGATAATACTATAAATTTGATTTATAATGATTTTATAAACATAGGTGCTTGTTTATGAAAATTGTCAAATTTTATCGCACGTTGATAAATCAATGTCATATTTCTACAATTAGATTTCCATATTATTAAATATGATTTTATAAGTTAAATACACTTGTTTTATTTAATTAAAGATGATAATAAACTTATTTTCAATTTTTGTTTACATAAATACATAGTTTAACAAAAACGTCAAAATGTGGCCGTAAAATTTTTTGTCGAAAAATCAGCGTTTTATTAAAAATATGTTGTCGCAACATTGTTGCGCCATTGTAAGCATGTTTTAACGTATATTTTACACAATTTAATAACTAAACAAGTTTGCTTTTACTAATTATGATTAGGAAACTTCTAGAATATAATTAAGAAAAATAAGTAAGGAAAAAAGTTAAAAAATAAACATCAAATCAAATCATATAAAAAATCGAAACAAATCTCCTCTTTAATCCACATTTCCATCCAAATATATTTACTTAACCTTAAGTGACTAAGACATATAGTATGATGTGAAAGGTGGTGGTAAGTGTTAAATAAGTAAGTTTACTTTAAGTTGAAGCAAGGGTATTTTTTTCATTTTACATAATAATATTTTATTCCAAAATTTTTCTATAAATACCTACCACTTCTTTCACAAATTCCACACACCTTCCGTTCTTCTTCTTCTTCCTTTTCTAAGCTTCTCTGTATTCTTCCTTAAAGCTTTAATGGCTTCGCGCCTCTCTAAAAATAAATTCCAAAAGTGTAACAAAGTTATGGCAAAAAAATCGACAAAAAGTTATACCACTTAATTCAAGTTCAAGCTAGTAAGTTTCGTCCATCCACCCCTACTTAAAAGCCATCTCCACCTCTTTTCATCTCAATTTCTAGAATATCGGAGCTACAGCCCAATTTTAAGAAGTTTCGAGAAATAGTAGCGAAGCTATAGTCAAGATCCATAGTAGTAAAGTTAGTAAAATTGGTAGGATGTATGGTTTAGATCTAAAGTTCATTGCCTTAAAGTTTGATGAAGTGGAATCCAAAGTGTGAAATGTTGCTTAAAAACCCTTGTTGAATGTTTGTTTACGTTGTTTGCTAAATCAATGGTTTTGTTTCCTTGTTTGACTATTTGAATGGTTAATTAAGTATTTTATTTTAAACTTTAGAAGTTAAATGCTTAATGGGGTATGCGGAAACGACTAGTACACGTGTTTCTTCTGTGAGATCCAAGGAGACTTGGCAAGGGATGGAACATGTCGAAGGGAAAGCCTAGATGCTCCAAAATAAATATCAAACCATTTTAACCCAAGATAAAATAAAAAGTGTTACAAATATTTGATGGAATGAAGTATTGATTATCATTTATTGTTATGCTTATTTTATTTATTGATTGTTTGAATTAGGCTCGGCCGGTTTATGAGCAATTATTATTATTTATTGATTATTGACTTTGCTCGACCAGTTTATGAGCAATTAATTATCCATATGCACCGGATGGGTAGAAAATAATTATTGGCTAACAGCTTGTGATTTATTTAACGATTTGACTAGAAGGTGTTATATGTAACATTTGTTCACTACAATTTAATGATTTGTTTTGAAAATTGGTTTTCAAGTGGAAATGTTATGAGATGTTTTCCTTTAAAAGAGTAAAAAAGATATTTGAGAATTAATATTTTGAAGTGATTTAAAAATAAAGAATGATTTTGTAAAAGTGTTTTATAAATGGAAAGAGATTTGAGGACTAAACCTGATGGTTTTAAGATGATTTTTGAAAGGATTTGGAAAAGGAAATTACTATAGATTAGAAGTATTTATAATTACTAGTGTAAATGATTTTGCCACTTCGGGATATAAAGTGATTTGTTATGTTACCAAAGATTCGTGTAACCTATAATCTATGAAACGCATGGGCAAATAAGATGCAGATGTTCTATAGCATCTGTGTAGTCCGCTCTTGTAATAGAGGGATGCACTAATCTATTATTTATTCAAAAGGCTAGACTCAAGGACCTGGTTATGGCTAGAAACCTCCCGAGATTTGGTAGCCTATCATTTTGTATGCTTACATATTGGTATCATTTCAAAAGGTGATTTGTTTTCAGATCCCAAAGTAAAGGACTAGTTTGAATATAAAGGATATATATATATATTTCAAAAGTTTTGAAATAAGGATTTGGGAATAAAGTCCAAAAAGATAATTTCCGTAAAGGTAATTAGATTTGAAGATTAAGCCTAGGTGGTTAGTTTTGGGAATTGCATATTGTTTGTACATCATAGGCTCCATGGTCCTATTTGTGGTAGGAGAACTACATTAGCTTGATCCTGTATCTAATTGGATATCCAATTAGATAGAGGTACGTAGGCAGTCACAAGTGGTAGTGATGCAGCCCCAATAATAACATAACATTTTTCTTTTATTACTTGTTATATACCGTGTATTGATGTACTTTTCCTGCTTATTATTTTATTCTGCATTTGACAAGTTTATTGAGTTAGCAGGAATGGCTATTGCTGTCTCTCTCATCAGAGTTGTGCAGTGGTAGATTTATTTGTATTGGTATTTGGTATGAATTAAAGCACACCTAGTAGATTAAATTGATTAATCTGGTAACTTATAAAATTGAAAATGTATGATGTGCATTTATAGTGCTGAACATTTGTCAAATAGTGTATTAAGTTGGTAGTTTTCATTCGTAGTTTTAGAACGAATGGGTTTTTCGACGATTCTGACTGGTCCAAAAATCTGGGTCGTTACAGTAACAATCGTGTGCTTAACCAAAAAGGTTTGGACAAAAGATAAGTATGTGAATCGGTTAACAACTGTTTCAGAATTTTAATGTCAAAAATCTACCGAACGTATAGTGAAACTAAAGAAAAAGAAAGAAATTTTGAAACCGTGGAACATACTGAATTCATCTACTTCCAATCGCCTCGACCCTCCATGAATGAGCTTGAATATGTGTACTCACTACATAGGCTACACCAAACATCTCACTTCATCACTTTTTTAGGTATATGAGCATAACAAATGAGAAATTTTTTAGTGGCTGCGAGAGATAATAACCGACTTCAAATCGGATGTAAACAAAAGTCATTTTATTTTAATCTTCGTTTCATTTTTTTGTGCATGGGCCTTGGGCCTAATGGGCTATTATATAAAATTTTGTTAAACTTTATTAATAAAGTTGTGATGGCCCTGACTCGACCTTCGAAAATCGGCACCGAATACGACACTCGTATTCGGATGCCGTAGATCCAAACGTCGAATCTGGTTCGCCGAAGCTTATAACACATTAAGTACAACACGGCGGAAGAGGTGAATAGTATATATATCATATACAACATTTGATACAATATCTGATACAACTGAATGATACAATGAATATCAATATACATCAGACATATGATACAAGACAATAGCGGCGGAAAGAAAAGATAACACCAGCAGCGGAACAATATCTCCAATATGGTCTTCAATAGAGAACTCCAGTATCAGTAAACTCCATCTCCAGGGCACCAATCCATAAATAGCTCGAACTCCCAATATCGATGCACAAAGATAAGCAAGGTCAGTTGTCCAAAGACTGAACTAGCTCCAGATAATCTACTAAACCTGACTATCTGAAAAACCCAACTCTAGACTGCCCGTGTGGAAAAATTGTGGGCACCCAGAGTTTAGGAAGAAACAATAAACTCCGGGTCAGTCATGGGACTGGTATGAGTAAACAAAACAGTTTATCTTTTAAAACAAACAACAAAAGAGTTTAAAATAAATCCGCAATGCTTTTTAGAAAATGAAACTACCATAAGGCCTCCCACCGCACACACAACGCAGACGTAGAATTGGAGGAGATTTCCCCTTTTGATAGTCAAACATGTTTGATACAAGAAAATTTCCTTGATATTATTACTAGTGCATAGTGCAGAAATAATTTCGAAAGTATAATATTAATCCTAGCCAGCATAGGCATTTCGCACTTATACCTACTATAGCTACCATGTTCAATAGCAGGTTACCACCACATTCCATGGCAGGTTATACAACTAAAACCATACAGGGCGCGTATTGTTTTGTTTGGATTTCAAACAAATGGTCAGGCTAAGGAACTTCCTACTTTCATATAGGTACGCCTCTGGCGGGATGTCCCAAGAACCTACCCGGATCTCTGCCAACATAAGGCCGGGTTACCTCTGTAACTAGGTAACTACTACTCGAACATGCCATCCCCCGGTCCTTTGGGACCTTTATCCCAGGCGCCTCTCAACCAACAACCACAAAGAAATCACAAAGTAATAGATTTGCAGTGACCACATGAGTTAAGTGTCAGGGCTCCATACCATAATACCACCCTTTTCCAAAAGGAAATGACACACCCTAAAGGGAGCGACCTTCATAACCTTGCCGCATCTTTCCCGTTTCGACCATTTTCGACGTGTGAGGTCCTGATGCAGTCTCGTCCATAAAGCTACGCTTTACACGAAAGCCATGCTTTGATCACAAATGATCAACAAATGATCATCAACACACAACAGCACTTAGCATGCCACATTACCCAATTGGAGTATATCACTGATAACCTTCAACTACATAACCTCTGAGCTCGTACGTCTCAGAGAAAGGTGTTAAGCTAAGAGAATAAATTCTCCGCCATAACAGATATCTATTCGAAAGAAATCGGCTTTATATCTCAAAGTGTAGTGTCAGACACAACCATACATGCCTGTTCCGGGTTCGAATAGAACCGAAGGCACTTCGTCTAATCAAGGAAGAAGCCCATGCAAATTCGGGTATCCACAATCCCGATCGGACTCCCCATCACATGTGGATATCTCTATACCGAAGTAACTCATTGCAGAGACATTCGATAGGTTATCCTATCAATCTCGCAAATACCCGGTCTTCACCATCGGTCTTCAAATGCTATTCATTTCGTCGTATCATTATTCGAAATTGGTTATATGACATAAAGGTCCTCTCCTGGCTAATCCGAATAATAAGCACAATATTTAGAAACATATGGATATGGGATTTCAGTTAAGTCACAACTTCTAAGAAACAAAACCTTTCTTCAAATGGTTTAAACAAATTGCCATTTCAAATCTTTAAACAAAAAGTGTAAAGGCCCGCAAATCCGTACCCCTTTGAGCTGGCAAAATCTCACAACAATTCAGCCCAAAGTGGAACAAAAGTATGAGTCTTCGGGTTTAAAGAAGAAAGAGGTAGAACAAGAAGAAAAACAACATCAGAGTCTCACAGTCACAGTAGAACAAAATATAATATATAATAATAGCTTTTAAATACAAAGAAATCTGTACTGTTATACATATACATACCATCATCAGAGTACAATAACATCCATACAGAGACATCTCAATACTTGTCCATACATGTGACGCCCCACTCCGAGAGCCTCGTTAACAAAGAGTATTACATAGATAATACTGTCGGCTAACGCGGACAATAGAGTATAATGGAAGCGACCATGTGTAATCTTACCTTAACTATTCACTAAATACGTCGAAAAGTAGAATCGCATTAAAATTCGACCTATTCAATAAATATTTAAAGCAAAACTACAATGGCTATAGGATCTATCAGAAGAAAATATAACAACTCAAATGTAATTCACATCACAGAACAGTCGATCATAATATACACATAAACAGATACACAACAGAGTATACAAAATAATACATGTCAAGTGGTACAGGAGACCACAATATACAGACGAGACGAGAAAAAGTATAAATATCAGAGTTACAACAAAATAGGACTACACAAAAGGCTTTAACAAAAAGGAACAAGCCGAATAGTCCATGCGGAAGCAAAATAGGCTAAGTCCGAAGCACCTAACCTGAAACAACTCGGTCTGACCCGAGTAAAAATACACGGGTCAGTCTAGCTAAACAAATCGGTTAGATAAACTGAACAACAATAAACCTGCAAGGTCACAATATATATCAAATATCTCTAAAAGAGATAACACAATCATCTAACATAAGATGAATCATATCATAACAAACAAGCCTCATATCATCGGCAACTCATAGAAACAAAGGATAGGAATATCCCAAAACAAGCCAAAAGGCATATAACAAATACCAATATGGCATACAAGTTCACAAGGTGATCACTACATATCGTGTGGTTCAAAAAGACCTAAACCGAGGGGCGATACCTAGGGAATATACATCTCAATTGAAACATCATAAAAATTGCTCGAGCGGTAACGAATGACCAACTCCGAAAGCAATACAATAGGGCAACCTAATATCACCCATGTGGCGCATAACGGCCAACATCGGAAGCGATACAATAGCAACCCAATATCACCCATGTGGCGCATAACGGCCAACATCGGAAGCGATACTATAGCAACCCAATATCACCCATGTGGCGCATAACGGCCAACATCGAAAGCGATACTAAAGGCAACAAGCCAGAAGGAGACAGTCCGGAGACACTATCCCAAAGGCGATATGTGTCACAAACTCCCAGAAAGGAATCCGAAAAGTGGTAACGTGAGTCCCATAACCACCCATTCGCACTAAACGGTTTACTATCCGTTAGTTTATTTCACACTCAAAGCAGTACTAAATTCACCTCATATCATCGGTAAACCAAACCCGAAGGTCAAAACGATCAATTGAATAGGTCGGGAATTAATTGGAAGGATAAACGCACAGATTCATGGTCCGTGTTTTGCCCATACATTTAATCACCCTTCCACTTCGCTCAAAGTGCGAAAGTGTGTGTTTTAAATAGAATTTATAAATTGGAGAAACGAGCTTTTAAATGCGATTCGAGAGATTATTTTATAAAAACCCATTGATGAAGTCAAGAGTAAGTTATCAAAGTCAAATATGCAATAACAACCACTAAAAAGCAACTTAAATCGATAAAATCCGGAAAAATCAATCAATTATGCAAAATAGGCAAAACAGGCAGAACAGGGCAGGTCGGTCGACCGGACTACAAGGCTCGGTCGGCCGACCAGATGCAGGAAACAAAATATGGCTCGGGGCCGCAGGTCGGTCGACCGGAGCCTGCGCTCGGTCGGCCGAAGGCTGTTTTCCAGCACTTCTTGCCCTTATCAAATGAATTCCAAATTCTTCCAAAACGCGATCGTTCGAGCAATGGACCTAAGGAGCTTTAGCCAATAGATACCCCAGCTCCATTAGCTCTCCGATTCGCAACCAAAAACATATTCAAACATCAAAGTTAGGATCTTTAAAGAATTGAACCCAAACACTAAAAATTTGGATATTCACCAATTCAATCCAAACCCAAAGCAATTGAACATGGACATATATTAGGAATTCATTCCTAACATCAATGATATCAAAAGAAATAGATGTGAGTTAGAAACTCACCTTTTTACACAAAACAAAGAAGATGAAGAAGCACAAATGCAAGGAATCAACCAACTACACTCCACTTCAACACTACAAGCTTCAATCTAGAATCAAAGCAAGTATTTCCTAAGTTAGGGTTAGGAAATTACTGAAATTGAAGAGGAGAAGAGATGGAGAAGATGAAGATGAACTTACCAATGGATTCTCTTTGATTTTGGAGCACAAGTCTACAAGAAGAAACTAGGGCTTGCTAATTTCTATTTCCACTTCCTTTCCCCCATTTCAGTTTTTAGCTTAAGAAATGAAATGAAATGAGGAGAGATGAGGGGAAGGGGCTGAAGTAGAAGGGTTAGTTAAGCTAGTGGGCTGAACCCAAACCCAAAACCCAATAGAAAAAGGGTCAAATTTTCACAAACTCCAAACATATCAAAGATTATACTCAAAAAGATCGCAAACGCCATTTTGGAACCAATGAAGGTAGTTTCGAGTCCCAATTCGGCCGTTTGCAAAAAGTAACATTTCGGACCTAAATCCGACTAACGACGCTGTATTTAAATAAAATATTTAAATATAAAATCGTTAAACATGCGGGTTGTTACAGATCTCCCCTCCTTACAAAATTGCGTCCTCGCAATTCCCAGAGACGATATTTGTAACAACTACATACAATCAATCAAAAGAAAAGAAAATAAGCTTGAGATGAAAAGACATACTCACCGTTCTCAAGCTAAGAAAGAAAACCTGGATAAGATCGCTCAATAAATTCTCTGGTTTCCCAAGTACAGTCATTGGGATTAGCAGACCATTGAACTTTCACGAGCGGCACGTCCTTGTTCCGAAGGTGTCGCACCTCCGTGTCAAGCACGCGAATAGGTTGCTGTACAATAGATAAGTCTGGTGAGATCTCAAGCTCTTGCAAATCAGGAGAAGTAATAACGGAATCCGACTCCCGAAGACACTTCCGAAGTTGCAAGACGTGAAACACGTCATGAATGCCAGATAAATGAGCTGGAAGTGAAACTCTATAAGCCACAGGGCCAATACGTTCAGTAATAGAAAACGGTCCTATATAACGAGGAGCCAATTTCCCAGTCGCACTGAAACGCATAACCCCTTTCAAAGGAGAAACACGAATAAAAACAAGATCACCAATCGAGAACTTGAGAGGCTTCCTACGGTTGTCCGCGTAGGATTTCTGGCGACTCTGTGCCTCTTTCATTCTCAACCGGATAAGATCAATCTTCTCGGAAGAATCACGAATAAAGTCCGGGCCAAGAATAAGCTTCTCCCCAGATTCCAACCAACAAGAAGGTGATCGGCATGGCCTTCCGTATAAGGCTTCGAAAGGAGCCATACCAATACTAGACTGAAAACTATTGTTGTAGGAGAATTCTACAAGAGGTAGGTGATCCTCCCAACTACCACCGAAATCAAAGATACAAATACGGAGAAGATCTTCCAAGATACGATTCACCCGTTCAGTCTGTCCGTCAGACTGCGGATGATAAGCTGTACTAAAATTAAGCTTTGTTCCTAAAGCTTGCTGAAGACTCTTCCAAAAATGACTCGTAAATAAAGGATCACGGTCACTCACAATAGAACTAGGAACACCGTGAAGTCTCACGATTTCCTTGACATATAACTTAGCCAAATGCGAAGAAGTCCTGTTAGACTTAATAGGGACGAAATGAGCAGACTTAGTGAGGCGATCAACAATAACCCAAATACTAGAATGACCTGATCTCGAACGAGGTAGGCCGTCAATGAAATCCATAGAAATCTGATCCCATTTCCACAATGGAATCTCAAGAGGCTGAAGAAGACCCGAAGGACGCTGATGCTCGGCTTTAAAACGCTGACAAGTTATGCAATTACTCACATAACTCGCCACATCGCGCTTCATGCCTTCCCAATAATAAAGACGACGCATATCAACATACATCTTGCTACTACCGGGATGAATGGTATACTTAGAACGGTGACAATCATCAAGAATGTCATGCCTAAGTGCAAGATCAGAAGGCACAAAAAGACGGTTCTTCTTACGAAGACACCCATGAGAATCAATGCTAAAATCTTGCAACGCCTCATCACAAGATCCAGACTCACAAAGCTGAATAAAATGCAACAAATCAGGATCACGCCGTTGGGCATCGGCAATACGATCCAATAAAATAGGTCGAGCTCCCAAACTAAATAATAGAATAGGAGAATCAAAAGATGAACCTCGATCACGAATTTCACAAAAAGGTAGAGTCTCAAGAACATCCCATTCGGCAAGCATCATAGAAATAACAGCCGAATGTTTGCGACTAAGCGCATCTGCAACACGATTACCCTTACCAGGGGTATATTGGATATCAAAGTCATAAGAGGCAAGAAACTCGAGCCAACGTTGTTGTCTCATATTGAGTTCCTTCTGAGTGAACAAATACTTCAAAGATCTATGATCGGTATAAAGAATAAAGCGCTCGCCCAATAAATAATGTCGCCAAATCTTCAGGGCGAAGACAATGGCGGCTAACTCAAGATCATGAGCGGCATAGCGAACTTCATTCGGACGCAGATGCCTAGAAGCATAAGCAACTACCCGATCTCTCTGCATAAGCACAGCACCGAGACCACTACCACAAGCATCGGTGTAGACAACAAGATCATGATTCCCTTCGGGAACCACAAGAATAGGAGCATTAGTGAGAAGTTCTTTTAATTCCTGAAAGGAAGCTTCACACTTATCGGACCAAATAAAACGAATGCCTTTCCGGGTAAGGCTTGTGAGAGGAAGCACAACACGGGAAAAATCCTTAATGAACCGACGGTAATAACCCGCCAATCCAAGGAAACTACGAATCTCATAAACATTCTCGGGCCTCTTCCAATTCTGGATGGCTTCGATCTTTGAGGGATCGACAGAAATGTCATCGGAAGATACAACATGGCCTAAGAACTTAACCTTATTCTCCCAAAAGTGGAACTTGGAGAATTTGGCTTTAAGCTAATGACGACGGAGAGTACTCAAGACAATCCTTAAGTGATTAGCATGCTCGGCTTCAGACTTAGAATAAATAAGGATATCATCAATGAACACAAGGACAAACTTATCGAGATATTCCCGGAATATTCGATTCATGAGATCAACAAAGAAAGCAGGAGCGTTCGTTAAACCGAACGGCATAACGAGCCACTCAAAAGAACCATAACGAGTGCGGAAAGCGGTAAGAGGTATGCTATCCTCCGCGACTCGTAATTGATGAAAACCTGTGGCAAGGTCGAGCTGAGAAAAGACCTTAGCACCACTCAATAGATCGAACATGTCATCGATCCTAGGCAATGGATACCTATTTCTGACGGTTAACTCGTTAAGCTTGCGATAATCAATGCAAAGCCTAAGAGTTCCATCAGATTTCTTCACAAAGACGACCGCGGATCCCCACGGAGAAAAACTAGACTGAATCAATTGCTTGGATTCAAGCTCTAAAAGCTGTTTCTTGAGTTCCTCATTTTCCTTTGTAGACATCCTCGTGGGAGGACGACTAACTGGCTGCGTGCCTGGAATGAGATCAATGCGGAACTCAATTGCTCGCTTGGGTGGCAAACCCGATACAGGCTCAAAAACATCAGAAAAGTCACAAGCAATAGGAATACGAGATATATCCTCATCATCTCGCGAATCAAGAGAATATAAAGCCATCTCGGAATTATCCACATCCCGAAGAACAAGAGATAACTGAGAAGGTGAATCAGGATGACAAAGATATAAAATTCTCTCGGAGCAAATAATCCTGGCATCGTAACTCACTAGCCAGTCCATACCAAAAATCATATCAAAACCCAAATGTGAAACAACGTGCAGATTCGCACGGAAAGAAAAGCCACATAAAACAATCTCAATATCATCACAATGCAAACTAAGGGTCGCGGATCCCCTGATAGGATTCGCAATCCTTAAAGAAGTAATCATATAAGAAACATCCAAAGATAAATCATCTACAAGCTTCTTCGATACGAAAGAATGTGAAGCACCCGTATCGAAAAGAACTCGTATACTATGATCATGAAATAGAATTGAACCGTCCAAAATAGATGGAGACATACCTTTGGATTGAGATGAACCTCCAGAAGCATTAGCCATATTGAGCTTGCCAGATTTTTCCTTAGCAGGAGCAGTAGGACAAGCTGAAACATGATGACCTACCTTCTTGCAATAGCGACAGAAGAGAGGCTTTGGACAAGCTCGAATTATGTGGTCGGGAGAACCACAATTGAAACACTTCCGGATGAAAGGTGTTCCAGCAGACTGAGATTGAGGATTAGCACCAACAGTCTTCTTCTTCTTGGAAGGAAAAGACCTCTTTTGAAATGAAAACTGCTTCTTGTTGGGGTTCTTGGAAACCTCAACATCACCACTATCACACTCCTTCTCGACAGCTTCGAGATGAAGTGCCGAATCAACCAATTCCTCGAAAGAAAGCTTAAGCTGGAGCAACAAGGACTTCTTAAGATATTTCTTAAGACCAGAGACAAACTTCAAATTCTTATTGTAAGAAGTACTGAAAAATTCAAGACCATACTTAGATAAGGCCTCAAAAGATGCAACATACTCAGAAACAGAAAATTTCCCTTGCTTCAACTCAAGGAAGCGACGGGTCAATAAAACTTTTTCAGATTCAGGAACGAACTTGAGTTCAAATCGTCCCCGAAACTGAGTCCAAGAAAGGGTAGACTCATCAATCTCGGCTACAAGAAGCTCATACCAATCAAGGGCATGCTCTTGTAATAAGCTTGAAGTTACAAGAACTCTATCATGGTCAGAAAGATCCATGCGAGAAAAGATACGCTCGCATGCGTGAAGCCAAGCTTGGACTTGAAGAACAGACTCGGAGCCCTTAAACGGCTTTCCTCCAAGATGAGAAAAATCACTACACTGACGTGCAAAGGCAGACTTGCGAGGTGGAGACACTCGAGGAGGAACTGGAGGCTGAGTGCTCCTAAACAATTCCAAAAACTAATAGCAGACATATATACGCCATCCGGATGTGAGCCACTGGATTGCCCAACACCCGAACGTTGTCCCCTGCCTCTTCCAGCCATACGCTGAAGGTAAGATAAGAACAAGATTATTCACAAGGTAGATATTGCAATATGGAATACTGCGGAATTAAATGCATTCCTAGACGTATTCCCAAACTCTATCTAACCTTGATGGAATAAAGAGACACGATGATTCAAAGATTTGTATCACTTATACACTTTGATGTACCATAATATGTGCATCTATTCTGTGTTTATCATATTTTGTTCTGAACTCAGCTCTGATACCACGCTGTGATGCCCCACTCCGAGAGCCTCGTTAACAAAGAGTATTACATAGATAATACTGTCGGCTAACGCGGACAATAGAGTATAATGGAAGCGACCATGTGTAATCTTACCTTAACTATTCACTAAATACGTCGAAAAGTAGAATCACAGTAAAATTCGACCTATTCAATAAATATTTAAAGCAAAACTACAATGGCTATAGGATCTATCAGAAGAAAATATAACAACTCAAATGTAATTCACATCACAGAACAGTCGATCATAATATACACATAAACAGATACACGACAGAGTATACAAAATAATACATGTCAAGTGGTACAGGAGACCACAATATACAGACGAGACGAGAAAAAGTATAAATATCAGAGTTACAACAAAATAGGACTACACAAAAGGCTTTAACAAAAAGGAACAAGCTAAATAGTCCATGCGGAAGCAAAATAGGCTAAGTCCGAAGCACCTAACCTGAAACAACTCGGTCTGACCCGAGTAAAAATACACGGGTCAGTCTAGCTAAACAAATCAGTTAGATAAACTGAACAACAATAAACCTGCAAGGTCACAATATATATCAAATATCTCTAAAAGAGACAACACAATCATCTAACATAAGATGAATCATATCATAACAAACAAGCCTCATATCATCGGCAACTCATAGAAACAAAGGATAGGAATATCCCAAAACAAGCCAAAAGGCAAATAACAAATACCAATATGGCATACAAGTTCACAAGGTGATCACTACATATCATGTGGTTCAAAAAGACCTACACCGAGGGGCGATACCTAGGGAATATACATCTCAATTGAAACATTATAAAAATTGCTCGAGCGGTAACGAATGACCAACTCCAAAAGCAATACAATAGGGCAACCTAATATCACCCATGTGGCGCATAACGGCCAACATCGGAAGCGATACAATAGCAACCCAATATCACCCATGTGGCGCATAACGGCCAACATCGGAAGCGATACCATAGCAACCCAATATCACCCATGTGGCACATAACGGCCAACATCGAAAGCGATACTAAAGGCAACAAGCCAGAAGGAGACAGTCCGGAGACACTATCCCAAAGGCGATATGTGTCACAAACTCCCAGAAAGGAATCCGAAAAGTGGTAACGTGAGTCCCATAACCACCCGTTCGCACTAAACGGTTAACTATCCGTTAGTTTATTTCACACTCAAAGCAGTACAAAATTCACCTCATATCATCGGTAAACCAAACCCGAAGGTCAAAACGATTAATTGAATAGGTCGGGAATTAATCGGAAGGATAAATGCACAGATTCATGGTCCGTGTTTTACCCAACCATTTAATCACCCTTCCACTTCGCTCGAAGTGCGAAAGTGTGTGTTTTAAATAGAATTTATAAATTGGAGAAACGAGCTTTTAAATGCGATTCGAGAGATTATTTTATAAAAACCCGTGGATGAAGTCAAGAGTAAGTTATCAAAGTCAAATATGCAATAACAACCACTAAAAAGCAACTTGAATCGATAAAATCCGGAAAAATCAATCAAATATGCAAAATAGGCAAAACAGGCTTAACAGGGCAGGTCGGTCGACCGGACTACAGGGCTCGGTCAGCCGGCCAGATGCAGGAAACAAAATATGGCTCGAGGCAGCAGGTCGGTCGACCGGAGCCTGCGCTCGGTCGGCCGAAGGCTGTTTTCCAGCACTTCTTGCCCTTATCAAATGAATTCCAAATTCTTCCAAAACGCAATCGTTCGAGCAATGGACCTAAGGAGCTTTATCCAATAGATACCCCAGCTCCATTAGCTCTCCGATTCGCAACCAAAAACATATTCAAACATCAAAGTTAGGATCTTTAAAGAATTGAACCCAAACACTAAAAATTTGGATATTCACCAATTCAATCCAAACCAAAAGCAATTGAACATGGACATATATTAGGAATTCATTCCTAACATCAATGATATAAAAAGAAATAGATGTGAGTTAGAAACTCACCTTTTTACACAAAACAAAGAAGATGAAGAAGCACAAATGCAAGGAATCAACCAACTACACTCCACTTCAAAACTACAAGCTTCAATCTAGAATCAAAGCAAGTATTTCCTAAGTTAGGGTTAGGAAATTACTGAAATTGAAGAGGAGAAGAGATGAAGAAGATGAAGATGAACTTACCAATGGATTCTCTTTGATTTTGGAGCAAGAATCAAGTCTACAAGAAGAAACTAGGGCATGCTAATTTCTATTTCCACTTCCTTTCCCCCATTTCAGTTTTTAGCTTAAGAAATGAAATGAAATGAAGAGAGATGAGGGGAAGGGGCTGAAGTAGAAGGGTTAGTTAAGCTAGTGGGCTGAACCCAAACACAAAACCCAATAGAAAAAGGATCAAAATTTCACAAACTCCAAACATATCAAAGATTATACTCAAAAAGATCGCAAACGCCATTTTGGAACCAATGGAGGTAGTTTCGAGTCCCAATTCGGCCATTTGCAAAAAGTAACATTTCGGACCTAAATCCGACTAACGACGCTATATTTAAATAAAACATTTAAATATAAAATCGTTAAACATGCGGGTTGTTACAATACACAGCGGAAATAATAGTCAAATACGAAGTACGCTCTACCATCCAGCTCGTCTCCTGAGCTCCTTAGCTTTTAACCGGATCCTATTTAACTCGGTCTGACCCGAGCTATAAAACAACACCCGAGTCAGCTTGGAAAACCAACGTGAGAAATCACACTCAATTGGATTATTATATTTTCAAAAATCCTTAAAAAAACAAAAGCATCTCGTAAGACCACGACACAAACAAATATGTCGGTTTTTACCTTACGATAGCCAAAACATTTTTATTAAATTCGTCTGATATTATAATAGTGTCTATAGAATGTAAAATAGAATCTAGCTGAAATGCTTGCATCTCACGTCTCAGCAATAGTTGGGCACAATCAAAACCGTACAGGCGCTTATTGGAGATTGGATTCCATACAACGGAAGGGCTACCGGTGTACGGCCCGTCACAGTACCTGGTCTAGATCAAAGTACCGAGGATCACGCACGACCCCCTACAACACAAAGCTGGAGCCATCCCTTATTGGACAGTCCTGAGTGAGATCACCCCGTGGTTGGCGCGACCAACCACCCACTAAGCTGAAATAAAAGGGACATCTAGACAGGGATGACCTCACCCTGCCACCTAGCCTTGCTGCACCTCCCCTATTTTAGCCATTCCCGGTTGATGAAGCTTGAGGCTACGATTACCTTTCAAGAACGAGTCCCACTTAGAATGCTCATCGTCCCCCTAACGATGTTCTGAAAGCATTCATCCGTACAAGTTGTCCTGGGTCTGGACAAATCGAATCACCATCTTCATGGTCTTCATTCGTTAATGTTCAATCTAGAACAAAGTGGTTTTCGGATAATTAAATCCGATCCCGGACTCTTCGAAACGATCAGCGCATTGGCCAAATATTGATAGTCGGTTATTTAACTATCAAATAATCATCCACAAGCAACCATCAAGTCTTAAATAATTTTCCTCAAATTAATTATCTCAAATATCTACTTAAGATATTATCTTCATATTTCAACACCTTGAAATTAGATTCAATTTCCTCTATTTCTCATGGAACCATTTGAGTCTTTGCCGATTACTTATAATATTTTCCCATTTCATTAGTTTCTCAAAACTTGGAAAATATTTCTTTATCTCCTATTTCTTTCCTTAAAAAAAACATTTACAATTTCATTTGTAAATTTCCCAAACTTATTTCTCATGAATCATATAGATTCCATAATTCCCTAGTTGATTTCCGTTTATATTTACAAAGCCATTTAGCTTATTGTAACGATCCCGAATTTTAATTTATTTTTAATCGATAATTAAATTCATTTTTGATTTAAATTTGAGGAAGTAAATGATAAATTGATTTGAAATAAAATTTCTTTGCAAATGAATTCTTATTTTAAATAAAATTTGTCGTTTCAAATTTATTTATAGATAATAGATATGTGTGTTTTGAAAGAAACTATGATTTATAAAATTCAAAAAAAATGAAGTCTTTCAAAAAAAAATGAACTTTATAAATATATAAGTATATAAGTAAAACCAAAGCAACATCATCTATGAACAAAGGAAAGATAAAAATTTAAACAAATGCAAGGCTAAGATCAAAAATACAATATAAATATATACTAGATATGAGCACAAACACAACAAGCTAACAAAGTACAAAGAAAATTAACAAAATCACAGCAGCCACCAAGTATACAATATGCAGGTATGAACAAACAAAACATATATATGAAGATAATTGTAAAAGAGGACATAGGCAATTAATGCAAGATGTCCTTAGCCATAATATATTATCTATCAGCCGAGAGAAGTGAGTAGTAAGGCAAAACTGTGTAAAATAGAATATGAAAACACAAGGACCAAAGCAATAAATGCATTAACCAACAAAGCATGGAAAAAATCTCTGTTGATTGTACTAAAGAAATTAAATAATAACATCCCTGTAAAACTTTGTTTCCTATATATCTCATCTTCATCAGTTCGTCCATAAGCTAAGAAAAAACGGTCTGAAGCAATATCATTTAAACTATAAAAAAAACTTCAATTTAAACAAACCAGTTTTTCAACACTGGAAGAAAAAAAAGAAAGACAAAGCAAGTTCAAACTTGCAAATCAAAACCAGGCCTCTGTCTTCAACATGAAGGTGAGCAAACTTCACCCTCATTATTTTTGAAGTGAGTAAACTAAATTTTTAAAAGTTTTTAAGTTAATTTAAATGGTTCAACTTCATTGGATACACTGATTTGTATATGATTTAGTTTGCATATGTTTTGAGATACTCTGTGTTCTCTGAAATTTGGTACAGGTTTCATATTTGGGTCTAGACTTAAAGTTATTCTTATTTAAATCTTTGATAAACTTTGATTTCTCAATAAAACAAGATGCTAAACATAAACTAACATTTTTAAAGGTTGGTTACAACCATTTTCATCAAGTACTTCACTGTAACATTGATGTACAGCTAAACCAAGTGAAATTTGTAATATTTGATTGTAGCAAAATATTGATTCAAGATTTTATATTCAATTCATGCAGCAAAATATGATTTTAGAACAAAAATCAAGATTTATAGATTGATATTCAAAGAGCAGTTTGGAATTAAACTAAATTTGCATTTCTTCCTATTTCAAGCGATCGATTCTATTTTAATTTATGAAACTTGGATTGAAGCAAGCTTATCCATCCCTGATCTCGAGAAAAATGTCAAACATTTTTTCTATTTAGTGGATTGAGAGGAGGATGTGATTTTAGGGTTTCAACCCCTGTTTTAAACGCAAATGGGAAATTGATGGCCGCGGTTTCATCGAGGCGTCGAGTTCGATCGCACCTAGGGGAAACGCTTCGTGGATGAGTGGTGAGGGTTTGGACTTGAAGGCAAGGTGACCGGAGGTCGAGGTCGTCGTCGCGAGGTTGATTAGGCAATTCGTTTGATTCTCCAGGTTGAGCTCGATAGCTCTTTTCTATTTCAGGGTGGTTCCGGTGATACTAGGTAGTCGATGGAGTTGAGGGGGTCGTAGATGTTGTGTCAAAGGCCAAGGCGATGGTTAGAAGTAGCTTGGGTGGTCGTGCACGCGTCACGTCGCGTATCTGGGTGATGCATTTGGGAAGAAAGAAGGGTACAGGGGCAATGGGTGTTCGCATGTTCCAGCTGGGTTTACCTGATGCTTTTGTTTAACTTAAAAACTTAAGCAAGCTAAAAAAAAATAAAATAAAGGGAAAGAACAGGGAGAGATTTGAGGGGGTATAGAATGGTAACTCGATGTATAACTCGAGTTTTTAATAAGGGAGTACCCGATGCTTCTACTTTCAAAAAGGCAGTATTTAACACAACAATGAAGTTAAGCAGACTTATGTTTTATCACGATTTAAGCATGGCAAAAGTAAATAAATGTTAAACAAATTAAGTTAAAACTTTATACAAGTTTAATTGTTTAGTTAATGTATAACAATGTTTTAAAACTCTTAACTAATATTTTAATTAAGCAATTAGTTGAAGTAAGTTTAAAATTAATTAACGGTTAAAGTTTTATAGTTCATATTAAATTGACTTTCAAGGTTTAAAGAAAATTTCTTTGAAAAATGTAAATATGTGAATAATTAATATTAATTGATAATTTTCTGAAAGTAATAAGAATAAAAGAATTTTATCAGTAATGAATTAAGTAATTTAATTATGAATTAATAGTTAATCAATTAAGGAATTTAATTAAGAATTAAAAAAATTGATCAACTAAGTAGTTAATGGTAGATAGATAGGTAACTAAAGTTATAAATTAATGATTAATTAAACAAGGTTAAGTAATTAATTCTCAAGTAATCGATTTTAATTTGAATTAATTACAATGAGAATTTAAGATGATTGCTTGTGGATTTCGTAAGTAGGATATCTGATTTGTTGTATAATGAATTGATATTCCTGTTTATAAATTGTGATGCTATGAGATGTGGATTACTCTGTGCTAGATTTTGATTGGTGATTTTATTCTATATTGATGAGAAAACACTTAGCCCGTAAAACGACATTTGAAGTTCGATGCGACAGGGATTCGGATTTCAGTTGGTTATCCGAAACCCACATCGAATTTTAATGACGAATCTCTGTGATTGATATTTATGAATCTGTGAATGAAGATAAGTGTTATGAAATTTACCGCTTATCGTTATTGATTAAATCTGTGATTATTAATGTTGTTGCGCTATTGTGTAAAACCCCTAGGCCACACTATACACACACAAATATGGATTTCACGTGGAAATCGGTTAAGTCGTAGATTTTATAAATAAGTTTGAATTTGAATTTTTAAATTCAAATAGTTTTGGAAATAAATTAAGTCTATTATGAAAAGTTGTTTTAAGAATAAAAGTCATTTTGAATAACTAATAAAGATTTGGAATTTGAAGAATCGGATTTAAATTGAAATTCAAAAATCTGAAATTGAATTCTATATTCAATACTTATGATTTAAAAAGGACTTTACAAGTTATACGGGTTTAAACCGTTTTTAAGCGTTGATTTGGAAATTTGAATTAAACCAAAGATTGTAGCTTGTATAAATGAAATCGGGGTTTTCCCGAAAATAAAACTTTTGTTTCTAAGTGATAAAAAGCTTTCGTATGAGTAATGAACTTCCAATTTATATTAAAGGGATTTCAAGTTTGAATTGAAAAAGATTTTTCAAATTATGGACGAATCTTTGGAAACAAGTTTTGAAAGCTACGAGATAAATCTTGATTTAAAGATTAATGAGTTAATTCAATTGAAATGGAAATTGTTTTGAAATCCGTAAATGGATCTTTGTGAAACTGAATGAACTTTGTGAAATAAATCTTTTGTTTAAAAGATTTGAAAATGGCAAATTGGTTAAACCATTTGAAAGAAAAGTTTTGAATTATTAAGTTGTGACTTAATTGAAATCCCATATCCATATGTTTTAAATGTTGCGCTCACTATTCGGTTTAGCCGGGAGAGGACCTTTATGTCATATATCCCATTCCGAATATGTGATACGTCGTTATGGATAGCATTTGAAGACCGGTGGTGAAGACCGGGTATTTGCGAGAACTATAGGATGACCTGTCGATTGTCTCTGCACTGAGTTGCTCCGGTATAGAGATTCCCTAAGTGATGGGAAGTCCGATCGGGATTGTGAATACCCGGGTTGCAAGGGCTTCTTTGGAAGTTCCTTCGGTTCTGTTCGAACCCGGAACAGACTTGTATGGATTGTGTGTCTGACATTACATTTTGAGATATAAAGCAGATTTCTTTCAAATGCATTTCTGTTGGTGGCGGAGAATTTATTCTCTTAGCTTTACACCCTTCTCTGAGACGTACGAGCTCAGAGGTTATGTAGTTGAAGGTTATCAGCGATATATTCCCAATTTGGTAATGTGACATGCTAAGTGTTGCTGTGTAATGATCATTGTTTGATCATTTGTGATAGGATCATTTGTTTGATCATTTATCTTTATGATCATTACTTTGATCATTTGTTGACCCAAAGCATGGCTTTGTACCAAAGCGTAGCTTTGTGGACGAGATTTCGTCGAGCCTCACAAATCGGTAATGGTCGAAACAGGAATCGTGCGGCAAGGTTTCAGGGGTAGCTCCCCTAGGGTATGACCATTCCTTCTGGAAAAGGGTAGTATCATGGTATGGAGCCCAGATACTTACTCATGTGGACACACTATATTTATTTATGTGTGATGTTGGATTAGAGGTACCTCGTTTAAAGGTCCCAAAGGATCGGGGGTGGCATATCTGAGGGTTTATAATATCCCTTGGGAAAAGGGGTTCCCGGCCTTGTTTCGCAGAGAACGGTTTGGTTCTCGGGGCGTCCCGCCAGAGGCGTTCCCATGTGGCAATAGGAAGTTCCTTGGCCTGACCATTTGTTGGAAAAATCCAAAGAAACAATCCGCGCCTTGTACGGTTTTAGTTGTATAACCTGCCATGGAATGTGGCGGTAACCCGCTATTGAACATGGTAGCTATAGTAGGCATAGTTCGAAATGTCTATGCTGGCTAAGATTTATATTCTACTTTCGAAATGTTTTATGCACTGTGCACTTATAATAATAATATCAAAGAAATTTGCGTATCAAGCATGTTTGACTATCATAAGAAGAAATCTCCTCCAATTCTGCGTTTGTATTGTGTGTGTGGCGGGAGGTCTTATGGTAGTTTCATTTTCCAAAAGCATTGCGATTTAGAAATTTAAATCTTTGATTGTTTTTAAAAGACCAAATGTTTTTGTTTGCTCATACCAGTCCCACGACTGACCTGGAGTTTATTGTTCCTTTCCTAAACTCTGGGTGCCCACAATTTTCCACACGGGCAGTGTAGAGTTTATTTTTCAGATAATTAGGTTCAGTAGGTTATCTGGAGGTGGTTCAGTCTCTGGACCACACCAGTCTTGCTTATCTTTGTGCATTGTGATGCTGGATCGAGCTGCTTCTGTTGGAGTTCTCTTATGGAGATTATCTTGAAGATTATCCGCTGCTGATGTTGTTTATTTTCTTTTCCGCTACTATTTCTTGTATTAGATCTCTGATGTATATTTATATCTATTGGATCATCTGTTGTATCAAATATTGTATCAAAGCTGTATATCTATATATTATTCTTTTTTTTCCGCTGTGTTGTTTACGTAATGTTGTTATAAGCTCCGACGACTCGGATTTGAACGATCGAATCTACGGCATTCGAATACGATATGAAGTATGGATGTCGATTTTCGAGCGGGCAAAATCCCAATCGTTACAAGTGGTATCAGAGCTAAGGTGAAACTTTAGCTCAGGAGTATAACACATTAAGTAGCTCATTAAAGATAGGGTGAAGCAAACCCTAGAATGAGTATCCCTAAGATATCCATTCGAATGCCTCAGTAAATTCTCTTACTATCCACCAATAGTAAGTATGAGTGCAAGAAGTGAATGAGATAGGGGATAGGGGAATACGACTATAAATGGTTAATTTCTTGCAGTAGTGGAAACAATCTTATCTCTATCAATCTCTTTTGTTCGGCGTCTCTTCTCAATTCTTTGATAGATCCTGGTAGATCCAGGAAGGAAATTCGATATATTAATATAGGACAAAAACTCCAATTTAGCCAGAATTGTTTGTTTGGATGAATTGGTTGCTTTGGTTGTTATGGTTGATAAGTATACTTTAGTTTTAAACAAAAGAAAGTTTTGAAATTGTATCCATATCGGTCTATTTCACTGGGTTCTGATATAATCTACGAACGGTTAGTTATCCCTTCGGACTAACCAATACCCCTGTATACTTCGTAGATCAAATAACCCAATTGTTTCGTAGTTGATGGAGCTTGTTCTTATATCTATTGTTGATAATTCTGATTTGGTAAGCCAGATGCAGAATTGACATCTAGTTTGATCTGGAAAGATATTTCTCTATCTTTCATCTATCTTTGTTATCTCCTTGGCGAATTTCGAGGACGAAATTCTTTTTAAGGGGGGAAGTCTGTAATGATCTCGAATTTTAATTTATTTTTAATTGATAATTAAATTCATTTTTGATTTAAATTTGAGGAAGTAAATGATAAATTGATTTGAAATAAAATGTCTTTGCAAATGAATTCTTATTTTAAATAAAATTTGTCGTTTCAAATTTATTTATAGATAATAGATATGTGTGTTTTGAAAGAAACTATGATTTATAAAATTCAAAAAAATGAAGTCTTTCAAAAAAAAATAAAAAAAAAAAATGAACTTTATAAATATATAAGTATATAAGTAAAACCAAAGCAACATCATCTATGAACAAAGGAAAGATAAAAATTTAAACAAATGCAAGGCTAAGATCAAAAATACAATATAAATATATACTAGATATGAGCACAAACACAACAAGCTAACAAAGTACAAAGAAAATTAACAAAATCACTGCAGCCACCAAGTATACAATATGCAGGTATGAACAAACAAAACATATATATGAAGATAATTGTAAAAGAGGACATAGGCAATTAATGCAAGATGTCCTTAGCCATAATATATTATCTATCAGCCGAGACAAGTGAGTAGTAAGGCAAAACTATGTAAAATAGAATATGAAAACACAAGGACCAAAGCAATAAATGCATTAACCAGCAAAGCATGGAAAAAATCTCTGTTGATTTTACTAAAGAAATTAAATAATAACATCCCTGTAAAACTTTGTTTCCTATATATCTCATCTTCATCAGTTCGTCCATAAGCTAAGAAAAAAAGGTCTGAAGCAATATCATTTAAACTATAAACAAAACTTAAATTTAAACAAACCAGTTTTTCAACACTGGAAGAAAAAAAAAGAAAGACAAAGCAAGTTCAAACTTGCAAATCAAAACCAGGCCTCTGTCTTCAACATGAAGGTGAGCAAACTTCACCCTCATTATTTTTGAAGTGAGTAAACTAAATTTTTAAAAGTTTTTAAGTTAATTTAAATGGTTCAACTTCATTGGATACACTGATTTGTAAATGATTTAGTTTGCATATGTTTTGAGATACTCTGTGTTCTCCGAAATTTGGTACAGGTTTCATATTTGGGTCTAGACTTAAAGTTATTCTTATTTAAATCTTTGATAAACTTTGATTTCTCAATAAAACAAGATGCTAAACTTAAACTAACATTTTTAAAGGTTGGTTACAACCATTTTCATCAAGTACTTCACTGTAACATTGATGTACAGCTAAACCAAGTGAAAATTTGTAATATTTGATTGTAGCAAAATATTGATTCAAGATTTTATATTCAATTCATGCTGCAAAATATGATTTTTAGAACAAAAATCAAGATTTATAGATTGATATTCAAAGAGCAGTTTGGAATTAAACTAAATTTGCATTTCTTCCTATTTCAAGCGATCGATTCTATTTTAATTTATGAAACTTGGATTGAAGCAAGCTTATCCATCCCTGATCTCGAGAAAAATGTCAAACATTTTTTCTATTTAGTGGATTGAGAGGAGGATGTGATTTTAGGGTTTCAACCCCTGTTTTAAACGCAAATGGGAAATTGATGGCTGCGGTTTCATCGAGGCGTCAAGTTCGATCGCACCTAGGGGAAACGCTTCGTGGATGAGTGGTGAGGGTTTGGACTTGAAGACAGGGTGACCGAAGGTCGAGGTCGCCATCGCGAGGTTGATTAGGCAATTCGTTTGATTCTCCAGGTTGAGCTCGATAGCTCTTTTCTATTTCAGGGTGGTTTCGGTGATACTGGGTAGTCGATGGAGTTGAGGGGGTCATAGATGTTGTGTCGAAGGCCAAGGCGATGGTCAGAAGTAGCTTGGGTGGTCGTGCACGTGCACGCGTCATGTCGCGTATCTGGGTGATGCATTTGGGAAGAAAGAAGGGTACAGGGGCAATGGGTGTTCGCATGTTCCAACTGGGTTTACTTGATGCTTTTGTTTAACTTAAAAACTTAAGCAAGCTAAAAAAAATATAAAAATAAAGGAAAAGAACAGGGAGAGATTTTAGGGGGTATAGAATGGTAACTCGATGTATAACTCGAGTTTTTAATAAGGGAGTACCCGATGCTTCTACTTTCAAAACGGCAGTATTTAACACAACAATGAAGTTAAGCAGACTTATGTTTTATCAGGATTTAAGCATGGCAAAAGTAAATAAATGTTAAACAAATTAAGTTAAAACTTTATACAAGTTTAATTGTTTAGTTAATGTATAACAATGTTTTAAAACTCTTAACTAATATTTTACTTAAGCAATTAGTTTAAGTAAGTTTAAAATTAATTAATGGTTAAAGTTTTATAGTTCATATTAAATTGACTTTCAAGGTTTAAAGAAAATTTCTTTGAAAAATGTAAATATGTGAATAATTAATATTAATTGATTATTTTCTGAAAGTAATTAGAATAAAAGAATTTTATCAGTAATGAATTAAGTAATTTAATTATGAATTAATAGTTAATCAATTAAGGAATTTAATTAAGAATAAAAAAAATTGATCAACTAAGTAGTTAATGATAGATAGATAGGTAATTAAAGTTATAAATTAATGATTAATTAAACAAGGTTAAGTAATTAATTCTCAAGTAATCGATTTTAATTTGAATTAATTACAATGAGAATTTAAGATGATTGCTTGTGGATTTCGTAAGTAGGATATCTGATTTGTTGTATAATGAATTGATATTCCTGTTTATAAATTGTGATGCTATGAGATGTGGATTACTCTGTGCTAGATTTTGATTGGTGATTTTATTCTATATTGATGAGAAAACCCTTAGCCCGTAAAATGGCATTTGAAGTTCGATGCGACAGGGATTCGGATTTCAGTTGGTTATCCGAAACCCACATCGAATTTTAATGACGAATCTCTGTGATTGATATTTATGAATCTGTGAATGAAGATAAGCGTTATGAAATTTACCGCTTATCGTTATTGATTAAATCTGTGATTATTAATGTTGTTGCACTATTGTGTAAAACACCTGGGCCACACTATACACACACAAATATGGATTTCACGTGGAAATCGGTTAAGTCACAGATTTTATAAATAAGTTTGAATTTGAATTTTTAAATTCAAATAGTTTTGGAAATAAATTAAGTCTATTATGAAAAGTTGTTTTAAGAATAAAAGTCATTTTGAATAACTAATAAAGATTTGGAATTTGAAGAATCGGATTTAAATTGAAATTCAAAAATCTGAAATTGAATTCTATATTCAATACTTATGATTTAAAAAGGACTTTACAAGTTATACGGGTTTAAACCATTTTTCAGCGTTGATTTGGAAATTTGAATTAAACCAAAGATTGTAGCTTGTATAAATGAAATCGGGGTTTTCCCGAAAATAAAACTTTTGTTTCTAAGTGATAAAAAGCTTTCGTATGAGTAATGAACTTCCAATTTATATTAAAGGGATTTCAAGTTTGAATTGAAAAAGAGTTTTCAAATTATGGACGAATCTTTGGAAACAAGTTTTGAAAGCTACGAGATAAATCTTGATTTAAAGATTAATGAGTTAATTCAATTGAAACGGAAATTGTTTTGAAATCCGTAAATGGATCTTTGTGAAACTGAATGAACCTTGTGAAATAAATCTTTTGTTTAAAAGATTTGAAAATGGTAAATTGGTTAAACCATTTGAAAGAAAAGTTTTGAATTATTAAGTTGTGACTTAATTGAAATCCCATATCCATATGTTTTAAATGTTGCGCTCACTATTCGGTTTAGCCGGGAGAGGATCTTTATGTCATATATCCCATTCTGAATATGTGATACGTCGTTATGGATAGCATTTGAAGACCGGTGGTGAAGACCGGGTATTTGCGAGAACTATAGGATGACCTGTCGATTGTCTCTGCACTGAGTTGCTCCGGTATAGAGATTCCCTAAGTGATGGGAAGTCCGATCGGGATTGTGAATACCCGGATTGCAAGGGCTTCTTTGGAAGTGCCTTCGGTTCTGTTCGAACCCGGGACAGACTTGTATGGATTGTGTGTCTGACATTACATTTTGAGATATAAAGCAGATTTCTTTCAAATGCATTTCTGTTGGTGGCGGAGAATTTATTCTCTTAGCTTTACACCCTTCTCTGAGACGTACGAGCTCAGAGGTTATGTAGTTGAAGGTTATCAGCGATATATTCCCAATTTGGTAATGTGACATGCTAAGTGTTGCTGTGTAATGATCATTGTTTGATTATTTGTGATAGGATCATTTGTTTGATAATTTATCTTTGTGATCATTACTTTGATCATCTGTTGACCCAAAGCATGGCTTTGTACCAAAGCGTAGCTTTGTGGACGAGACTTCGTCGAGCCTCACAAATCGGTAATGGTCGAAACAGGAATTGTGCGGCAAGGTTTCAGGGGTAGCTCCCCTAGGGTATGACCATTCCTTCTGGAAAAGGGTAGTATCATGGTATGGAGCCCAAATACTTACTCATGTGGACACACTATATTTATTTATGTGTGATGTTGGATTATAGGTACCTCGTTTAAAGGTCCCAAAGGACCGGGGGTGGCATATCTAAGGGTTTATAATATCCCTTGGGAAAAGGGGTTCCCGGCCTTGTTTGGTAGAGAACGGTTTGGTTCTCGGGGCGTCCCGCCAGAGGCGTTCCCATGTGGCAATAGGAAGTTCCTTGGCCTGACCATTTGTTGGAAAAATCCAAAGAAACAATACGTGCCTTGTACGGTTTTAGTTGTATAACCTGCCATGGAATGTGGCGGTAACCCGCTATTGAACATGGTAGCTATAGTAGGCATAGTTCGAAATGTCTATACTGGCTAAGATTTATATTCTACTTTCGAAATGTTTTCTGCATTGTGCACTTATAATAATAATATCAAAGAAATTTGCGTATCAAGCATGTTTGACTATCATAAGAAGAAATCTCCTCCAATTCTGCGTTTGCATCGTGTGTGTGGCGGGAGGTCTTATGGTAGTTTCATTTTCCAAAAGCATTGCGATTTAGAAATTTAAATCTTTGATTGTTTTTAAAAGACCAAATGTTTTTTTTTGCTCATACCAGTCCCACGACTGATCTGGAGTTTATTGTTCCTTTCCTAAACTCTGGGTGCCCACAATTTTCCACACGGGCAGTCTAGAGTTTATTTTTCAAATAATTTGGTTCAGTAGATTATCTGGAGCTGGTTCAGTCTCTGGACCACACCAGTCTTGCTTATCTTTGTGCATTGTGATGCTGGATCGAGCTGCTTCTGTTGGAGTTCTCTTATGGAGATTATCTTGAAGATTATCCGCTGCTGATGTTGCTTATTTTCTTTTCCGCTGCTATTTCTTGTATTAGATCTCTGATGTATATTGATATCTATTGGATCATCTGTTGTATCAAATATTGTATCAAAGCTGTATATCTATAAATTATTCTTTTTTTTCCGCTGTGTTGTTTACTTAATGTTGTTATAAGCTCCGGCGACTCGGATTTGAACGATCGAATCTACGGCATTCGAATACGATATGAAGTATGGATGTCGATTTTCGAGCGGGCAAAATCCCAATCGTTACACTTATTAAACTTTAGGTTTCACTCCTGCTCTTCTTGTGAATTTTATCTCACCTCAAAATTCACTTATCTTATACTTGGGATTTATTCAAGTTCTCATAACCCTCTATAAAAATCTTCCCTTAAAAATCTTATTCAAATTAATTACACTTGCTTTCCTTCTCAAGAGGATTTATAATTGGATTTTCAAAACATTTTTGAAAACGTCTTGACTTATAAAATAAGAATAATAGATTTATTTCAAGTTATGGTTTAAGTTAAAATTAAATATAAATATTTAAAATCATATCCAGTTATTTACAAATTTACAAAGCTGATTTAGAAAACTAGAATTTATTTTAATAAATACTAAGCATTAAAATAACTATACCGGAATATTCTAAATCTAGCTAATAGTTCTTTACAAATTATATAGTGTAGTAATTTTTAAAAATATTCCCTTTTGAAACAAATTTATATTTTTAGAAAACCTAATATTCACACGTAAATCACTCTTGATTCCTGTCTCAACGACCATATTCTCATTTTTCACCTACGGAAATATTCAACTATTTCATTTCAAAACTAATTTTCATGCTCAATATAAGTTCTCGCCATGACTTAACTCTTCACATATCCACTGATAACTTTCTATCCCATTTCTAAACCCTTTTTATAAATTTATAATTCCCCTGAGTTTTCATTTATTTATAAAAACAATTTATTCAAAAATCCTATCTTTATAATTTTATTCTTCAATACAATTCCATATTGTCCCTAAATAAAATCTTATTTCATTTCTTAATAAGGTTCCTTTTATTTCTATTGCTTAATGAAATTCCGCTTTACTACAAATTCACTCATCGATTCCAATATTCCTTCGAGTCTTTACATATAATTTAAGTCTTTCCCCAAAATCAACTTTAACCAATTTTAAGTATAACCAAAATATTAAATATTCTTTTTATTTTACTTTATTTTCAATAGAAGTAAATCCAAATCCTAAATAAATATTCGTTTAATTTAAGTTTCATTTTAACTTCCTTCAAATAAATTATTTATGGTACTTAAAAATTACCAAATTCCAATTTCCATGTTATTTAACACTATATAATTCAATTCGCATGCAATTCCATATTAATTCATCGATCATGTCATATGACAACATATATATATATAGTAAATAAATATCTTTGAGGAATCCTGTTGGATCCCTCCAACTTGTTTTCCCTACATCCATAGATGTTAGCATAAAATAAAATACCAATTCCACTTCAAGGTGGAATATCGCGGTATATGGGTTTATATAATATCATCCGCTATTATGCGGCGCATAGAGTCTCATCCGCCAAATGATGCGGGAAAATCAATTATTCCAATATATATATATATATATATATATATATATACTACTATATATAAAAAATATCATCTAGTGAATAAATTATTATAAATCAACCAAGCACATTCAATGATTTAAATTTGACATTTAAATTTAATCTATGGCATCCAAATGAGTGAGAAAATCTCACCTTTGCTTTCAAGCTGCAATGCTTTCCAATCTCGACCCGATTTCCCGACTTTTGACCTTATATAAACAATTATACGATTTTATTAATATTCGAACAAATCGAACAATTTATTTCCGTTTAAATAATTTATTTTAATCTAATAATTTAATTTTAACTAATGATTTATTTCAACAAATAATTAAATTTTAAACTAACTCTCCAAACAAATTAGTCACCCTAATTAAATTATTTTGAAATAAACTAGCAATATTTAAAATGTAGATGTATATATTTATTTTAGTTTCTTCTTTGTAATTACTTATACCAAAATGACTTATATTTATTTTAAAAATATAATCTTTACATTTTTTTCAAAGTCCTATATATATAATTTTTCTGTTTTACTGTACAAATTAAATATGGTGTATAATAAAAATTTGTTTTCTATATATATGTTTCTGTCTTGCCTATATATATATATTTTTATTCTCAAGAAAATAAATTTATCTTCCTAACATATATTTTAAATTTAAAACAGAAAGAATTTTTAACTTTACTGTAAAAAGAATTCTTCTTCGTATACACATATATTTAAATTAAACTATGATTAATTTAAGATTTAAAACTATTTAACAACATAAAAAAATTTCTCAAAAATCAAAACCCTAACTTACTGTAAAGTTTTAAATTTTCAAATAAACATAAAGAAATATACCTCACTGCACACAGAAACCCTAGCCCACGCCAATCCTTGAACCTTTGCCGCGACCTTCTCTGATGACAGTGCGATGACGCGACATCCCACACTAGCTGCACACGAGGGCTACTCCTTCCCAAAACTTCATGCAAGCTCGTGCTCCTCCAAATCGAGCGCGCGTATACCCTACACCCTTCACTGCACCGATATTGAGCCACCGTTGCCTTAGATTGCACGCGATCGTCGCCTGCCTCCTCGCACATCCCCAAAGCACACGAATAAAGAGCGGAGAGTTCGATTTTGATTTCGAATCGAAAGGAGATTTGGGGAAGACGGCACGAGATTTTGAACAGAGGGGTAAATGTTGTTTTCGAACTTATATATATTTCCCTCATTCATCTGCTTGATTTCTTTTTCTTTTTTTTTCAAATTCAATTTGCTATTGTAATGAGAAGTGGAAGAGAAAGGCTCGGTTAAATTGAAGTGTAGGAGAAGGGATTACGTGAATTCATTTGGGAATAGGAAAAAGGAAACGACGCGATTTCTTTCCTTCATCTCGTTCGGCTATTAATTTAACTTTATTTCTGATTGAAGAAAGGAACGAGAAGACATCGTGATATAAAGAAAATGGGAAGCGTATGGAAGAAAACGAATAACAGTGTTCTGATGGAACAGAAAAGTGGCTGATGGAAAAGAATTTCGACTGCGTTGACTAAGGTATATATAAATATTAAATTCAAATTCAAACGTCCCGATAAAAGCAACTTAAAGTCTCGACATCCTATCGAGGCGTGCCGCTAGGCGTCTATAATGTTATACCCCTATTCCGAACGCGATGGAAAAGGTTTCGAGTCCTAAATCGATCGTATGGAGAAGATAGCTTTTTAGATCGACTATTAAAATTAATTCAATTAATTATTTTCTAGGCGTTTATATTTCGTACGATCACACGATAGCTCCGAACGCTACGAAATTTGAAACCCGATAATAATTCAATATTACGAATCCAATGGAACTTGTTTCATCGAATTTCGAAACTGTGCCTCAAATGTCTATTTTTAAATATTAATTTAAGCGATATATTTTAAAATTGATCAAATCATTTCCAAATTCGATTTTAACACTTTTATTATCTTTATTATTATCAATATAGATTTTACAAGTCTTTAAAGTATTTTTAACAAGCTTATAAATCTGGATTTTATATTTTACCCAATATCCAATTACTACTTAAATAATTAATTTATTCAATAAATTGCTATATTTAAATTCTGAATACTTTTTAATAAATAAAACCAAACCATTCATATTAAAAATCAATTCATAGTTCAAATTAAGTATTTAAATTCATTTTAAATATCCCAAATTAACCGTTATAAAAATCCGGGTCGTTACATTCCTCCCCCCTTAAAAGAATTTCGTCCCCGAAATTACTAACAGGGAAGAATGCCTAAGCCCACTAACTTTTTAAAAGTTACCTAGTTAGACTTGTTATTCCCCATCCTAATCTTTTCCTTTTGCCAAACAATTGATTTTCCAATTCTAACTTCAAAATTCTTTTGTTCCAATTCCAATTTTAAATCGTTTTGTCGTTAGTAAAAATAATATCCAAAAAATTTCAAAAATTTTCTAACTCCCAAAATTTCTGAAATTTTTTGGCAGAGTCTCCTTTGTACGGAGGAGCTTTTTCAATTTTACAAGAGAGATATATGTATACATCGAACCACACGGTCGAAAAAACAAAAAAAACAAGCAATAGTTCATATTTCCTAACTTTTATTGCGTAGGCGTACCTTTATTTAGCATTTTTAAGCAAGCAGCTTATTTATTTAGCGATTTGCGCAACCAAAATCCAGCCAAATGACCCCCGGTACCTGTACTTACTCAATTTAAACATATAAGCAACATATCTATGAAATTTATAACATTTTACTCATATAAGCAACTACAACACATCAATACTAAAAGTATTTCATTCTAAATATCTTCCACAAGCAATTTGTATGGTTACCAAACTAGTTCAATTGTTTTTAACCGATTCATTTACCATTTGCATTCAACTTAAGGGATTTACAATTCACTTGCTTATCTTCAATTCATTTTTATGTCCAAACAACTCATATTCATTTCAGTTGATTCCAAATCCACTTTATTTATTTCTATTAATCCATCGGATTTTTATTTAATCTTGTTTACAACAAACGATAATCAATTTTTATGTAGTTCGACGAGATTTATGCAAATAACTATCACTTGAGCTCATAACCATCTTAAACTGATTCTAACTCAATTTATATCAGTTTCATTTTCATTTTAACTTATTCATAACCATACACTGTGTTTTATTTAACATGTTTGCATAGGTTTCATTCGAAACCACTTTATTCAGCTTGGAAACACCCCATTAAATAACCATTAACATATTTACTTAAGCCAAGCTTCTATTCAATTATTTGCTTAAGTTATTTATTTTCTTCAATGTAATTCAATCCCATAACCCAAGTTTATTTTCCTTGTAAACAATCTCCATTTTAAATCCTTGATTTGATTATTATTATATTTTTTCCAAATCCATTCCACCTACTAATTCAATTTACTTATCATTTTAAAGTCCATTCCATTTTAATTTATTTGCAACCCATATATTTGCATTTTATTCCATCTCTGCATTGGTTCCAGTCAAATCATTTTATTAAGCACGACACTTCCATGTTTATAAATTAATAATCATTTCCCAAATTAAATTCACCCAAGTTTTCATTTAATGGGCTTTCACCCTTACTCGAAGCCAAGCTTCTATTATTTTTAACTTAAGTCAATTTACTTATTTCAACTTCATACTTAAGTTCAGTTTCATTTTAATTTGATTCTCATCTAATCAAATTCCATTTATTCAATTAGCCATTCTTATAATCCATTTTAAATTTTAAATTTCCATACCCCATTCATCTCGGATTTATTTTATTATTAACAAGGTCATGTTTAACTCATTTATACTCGAATTGGATTTTATTTGCAAATTCAAACCATCTTTATTTCAATCCAATTCCACAACATTTCCACTTATATTTAATTCACCACCAATCCCAGTTGAATGTTATTTGTAACTCGAGTTCATTCCCAACTCCATTATTACCTCATAATCCAACTTCTATTTTAACCAATTTAAATCTCATTAACATATTCAATTAATTAATTTATTCCAGATTAGTTCACTCCCACTTCCAATTCCATGTTGGATCTTTATCTTTAAAAATCATCTTATTATTTTACCTGAGTTCAATTTTATTTTATAATTCAAGTTTGGATTTTTATTTCATTCTCCAAATACAAAACGGTTTTATTTTGGCTTACTATTTAACTTCTCCATATTTTCTCTTATAATTCACACATTTATATTTTTCACACTCCTATCCTATTTAAGCTTGAATGTATTCATATTTCATTTTAACTTACTTTCATTTATTCTATTTGGGTTAGAATTTCACTCCTTTAGAGTTATAAGTAAAACACTTATTTATATTCACATTTCCATCCATTAACAATCAATCCCATTCACCTTCTACTTTTAATTTGGAATTATATATTTTTACTTAGTCAAGTATATATTTTTATTTCAATGCTTTAACATTTATGGGCTATTTTAAATTCATTCACCCCAATACAATTTCTTATTCAACTTACTTTCACCTGTTAAAGTAAGAATTTAATTCCACTCAATATTATCTATAACTCAACTGAATTTTATTTCAATTCAATTTTATTTAGTATAACTTCAGTTAAATCTAGCATCATATTCTACTTTTTAATCCACCAATTCACTTGGATTTAATTAAGTAAGAACATAATTTCATTCAATATCATCCACATCTCAATTCATTTCAACTGAATTTTATTCCAGATTAATTCAACTTAATTCCATTTACTTAGCTTAAATTAATTTCAATCCAATTTGATTTTGTCTTCCAATTCACATTTAATTTCTATTTTCCCATTTCAATCACTGTTATCTCGTTGTTGAGTTTATTTTCGACCGAACCAACTCTTTTCCTAAGCACTGCCGAACCAACTCTCTTCCCAGTGTACTACCGGTCCAACTCACTTCCTATGCCTAGCCAAACCAGAACTCAACCCATCTACCACCGGACCGTAGCGTTACCGAACCAACACATCTCCAAGGTAATACCTGACCAACCACTGCCGAACCAACTCCCTTCCCATGCCTGCCGAACCAAAGTGATACCGGACCAATTCCACTCCAACCATCTCCGGACCAAGGCCTTGCCGAACCAACATTGCCAGGCCAGATTGCTTCAGCCCAGGCCCACCACCAGCTATATACATCCAGGACCCCTACCCTCAGCCTCACTCTATAAATAGAAGGGCAGGGGTACAACAATGGGGGACAAGTTTGAGAGCTCAAGCACGGACAGAACTTTCAAACAACTTTCATATACTTGTAATCGAAGCTTTGTACTTGTAATCTGAAGAGTGAAGGAGAATAACATATAAAGTGGACGTAGGCACATTTTGGCCGAACCAATATAAATATGTGTGTCATTTACAGTTTAGTCCCTGCTTTTTACATATTTGCATGAATCACCCAAATCACTAAGAACAACTCAAAATCGATTAAATCATACGACTTGGAGGTGTTTGCCCATTTTTTGTGCAAACATTTTTGGTGCTTTCACTGAGAACAACTTAGGAGCGCTTTAATCATTGCCTCGCAAAGATTTGTTGAGAGACTCTCTTTAAGAATCAGAAGTCTATCCGAGATTTTGGCTCTTGGAAGGAAAACAAGTAGAAGACAGAGACCAGAAAGAAGTCAGCACGAAGGGAGTCAAGGGGCTTCCTCAGGAGAGAACCAAACTTCAGTCTTCATCACCAGGGATGAGATGGAGACAATGATGAAAAGACAAGAGGAGTTGATTCAGAATTTGTTTCAGCATATTGGGCAACTTGGAGCACAGAATAAGGAAGCGGATGGAGTTCGGAACGGAGCAGGACCATCCGGCATAGCACCTGGATTAGGAGGCACACCCATGGAGAACATAGATCCAATTTCGGAGAGAGAAAAAGGAGCATCTGCACAACCTGGGAGCAGTAGAGGAGTGAATGCTCAGTCAAGGGGGCAGATCCCAGAATTCCCTCGTGGACTCGGGGGGCAGGTCGAAAGTAATGAACAAAGATTGCATCTCGAAGACAATGACAGGTTGGCGGAGATGGTTAGAAAAGCTATGAGAGGCGGTTTGGTAAACAAAGATTTGGAGGATGTTAATAGGAGTCCTTTTACTCCAGCAATCAGACAAGCTAGGAACCCACCAGATTTCAAGTTACCATCGCTGGACATGCATGATGGGAGAACGGACCCCACGGTTCATCTAACGAAGTATATGAGGCATATGGAAGTGCTGGGAGCATCAGAGGAGGTTATGGCCCGGTGCTTTCCATTGTACATGGCGGATATTGCAGCATTGTGGTTTAGACAATTGGAGAATGGATCCATCGGAACGTGGAATGATTTAATTGAGAGATTTATGAGGCAATTCAGGGTCCACATTACAAGACCCAAGAATATGATGACTTTGGCAACCCTAAAGCAGAAAACCGGAGAGACTTTGAGGAGCTACCTAACGCGATTCAATGCGGCAGCAGCTTCGGTGGATTGACCAGATCCATCCATGGTTATGATAGCGGCTGTGTCCAGGATAGTTGACGGAACAGAGTTCAAAAATTCGTTAACTAAGGATCCACCCGTGGATCTAGGAGAATTCTATCATGAGGCGGAAAAGTTTCTACGATTGGAGGATGCGAACGCCGAAAGAGAAGAAGGAGAAGGAATTGATATTTATGCGATCAAAGGAGGAAATCCCCCTGAGAAATGCGCGGAAACTAGTAAAGGTAAAAGAAAGACTGAGAATGACGGGGACAGGTCAAAGCAGCAACGGAGGGAGCCGCGATTCACCACTTACTCTGAGCTGACTGAGAGTCTGGAACGAATTTATCAGGATACTAAAGAGCAGGTTCCGTATCGTAGACCCATGCAAAGGGATCCAACTTCTGACGAAAGAAAATCAGACAAGTTTTGTGTATTTCATGAATTGAACGGTTATAACACTAATGATTGTAGGCATTTGAAGGACGAGGTGGAAGGGCATATCAGGAATGGTATGCTCCTTCAGTATGTGAGGAGGCGAACTCCAGCAGTGGAGCCAGAGCGACCACCGTCTACATCGGCTAGAGGTGACCCTGGATCGGGGCACCGTTTGATTATTCATTGATTGCTTGATTAAAATAACGATGAACAAGTTGTAAACCTCTCACTAACGCGGTTAAATCATTTACACATGTGAGCGATCGCGCACGATCCATAGGCATGCTCTGAATGACTACCAACCGCGTTATAGTAAGAGTTTACGCTTTAACATCTTCATTTTGCTTTTTGCTTTGATTTTGATTTGAACATTTAAATTCTGCCTGTTTGGACATTTATGTTGTAAGGTTCATATGATTATTGCTTTAATATTTACAATTCTATGAAAAAAATCTACTTGTATGCCCGTTGGATCGCGAACGGTCCACGAGCACCTCTTGCATGGCAGTGAACTGCCGAAGTCTTTGATTCGGAAACTCCCCCAAACAATAACTCCGGCACTGATAATATTAAGTCCCCCCCCTCGGGCACACTCATTCGCCTCGAACGGCACCCAACCTCGAACGGTCACAACTCGCCTCAAACGGCACCCGACCTCGAACGGTCACAACTCGCCTCGAACGGCACCCGACCTCGAACGGTCACAACTCGCCTCGAACGGCACAACTCACCTCACCTCAAATGGCTCGATCACGAATGGTCGTCATTTCAGGTCCGCCACTTGACCGCGCACGGTCGCACTTCACCTCAAATGGCTCGATCCCGAACGATCGTCATTTGAAGTTAGGTGCTTGACCATGAACGGTTGCACTTCATCTCAAATATCTCGATCCCGAACGGTCGTCATTTGAGGTCAAATAAAACTGTAAATTCCTTTGTAGGACATCAATAGGATATGAACATCCAGCTCATGGCATTACAAAACATGCCTTCCTACCGCAAGGCATATTTTGGGGGGCAAATGTTATCCCGTTGTTGAGTGTGTTTTCGACCGAACCAACTCTTTTCCTAAGCACTGCCGAACCAACTCTCTTCCCAGTGTACTACCGGTCCAACTCACTTCCTATGCCTAGCCGAACCAGAACTCAACCCATCTACCACCGGACCGTAGCGTTACCGAACCAACACATCTCCAAGGTAATACCGGACCAACCACTGCCGAACCAACTCCATTCCCATGCCTGCCGAACCAAAGTGATACCGGACCAATTCCACTCCAACCATCTCCGGACCAAGGCCTTTCCGAACCAACATTGCTAGGCCAGATTGCTTCAGCCCAGGCCCACCACCAAGTATATACATCCAGGACCCCTACCCTCAGCCTCACTCTATAAATAGAGGGGCGGGGGTACAACAATGGGGGACAAGTTTGAGAGCTCAAGCACGGACAGAACTTTCAAACAACTTTCATATACTTGTAATCGAAGCTTTGTACTTGTAATCTAAAGAGTGAAGGAGAATAACATATAAAGTGGACGTAGGCACATTCTGGCCGAACCACTATAAATCTATATGTCATTTACAGTTTAGTCCCTGCTTTTTACATATTTGCATGAATCACCCAAATCACTAAGAACAACTCAAAATCGATTAAATCATACGACTTGGAGGTGTTTGCCCATTTTTGGTGCAAACAATCACATTCAAAATTTACTAATTTATTTCTTCCAATCATCAATTAAATTTCAAAAAATTTAAGCGTAATCCAAGTTAAATTCTCATTTTTAACTTTTACTTTTAATTCCAGAATCCAAATCCAATGCTTTCCTTGGTTATATAAACTATTTCATATTTTATAATCTCATTTGTCTAAAATATTATCATCCAAACATCCAAGTTATATAATAATTTCAGAAAATATTTCTTTTTATATCAAAATATATTTTGGGATGAAATCATTTCATTTACCCATTTTCAAAAACAATATTGTGTCGAATTATTCTATTCAAGTGTTTAGAAACCCCTTCGGCATAGTTGTGCAGACTGTGCTGACGAAGGTTCATATGCCACTCAATAAATCAACCAACACGATATAAAACCATTTTATATTCACTAACAAATACGCACCCATATCTATTAATACGCTCAAACTCCTTCTAGAGTACTACTGACTCTATTTCTAATGAGTAATCCCCAACAAAGCCAAGGTTCTCGCTTAACCTTTCAGCTCTGATGCCAACTGTAAAGGCCCGCAAATCCGTACCCCTTTGAGCTGGCAAAATCTCACAACAATTCAGCCCAAAGTGGAACAAAAGTACGAGCCTTCGGGTTTAAAGAAGAAAGAGGTAGAAGAAGAAGAAAAACAACATCAGAGTCTCACAATCGCAGCAGAACAAAATATACTATATAATAATAGCTTTTAAATACAAAGAAATATGTACTGTTATAGATATACATACTATCATCAGAGTACAACAACATCCATACAGAGACAACTCAATAATTGTCCATACACAGCGAAAATAATAGTCAAATACGGAAGTACGCTCCGCCATCCAGCTCGTCTCCTGAGCTCCTTAGCTTTTAACCTGATCATGTTTAACTCGGTCTGACCCGAGCATCATATAAAACAACACCCAAGTCAGTCTGGAAAACCAGCTCGAGAAATCACACTCAATTGGAATATTATATTTTCAAAAATCCTTAAAAAACAAAAGCATCTCGTAAGACCACGACACAAATAAATATGTCGGGTTTTTACCTTACGATAGCCAAAACATTTTTATCAAATTCGTTTGATATTATAATAGTGTCTATAGAATGTAAAATAGAATCTAGCTGAAATGCTTGCATCTTACGTTTCAGCAATAGTTGGGCACAATCAAAACCGTACAGGCGCTTATTGGAGATTGGATTTCATACAATGGAAGGGCTACCGGGGTACCGCCCGTCACAGTACCTGGTCTAGATCAGAGTACCGGGGATCATTCCTTACCCCCTAAAACACAAAGCCAGAACCATCCCTTACTGGACAGTCCCGAAAAAGATCACCCCACTAAGCCGAAATAAAAAGGGACATCTAGACAGGGATGACCTCACCCTGAAATGGGTGCTACCCACCTAGCCTTGCTGCACCTCCCCTGTTTTAGCCATTCCCGGTTGATGAGGCTTGAGGCTATGATTACCTTTCAAGAACGAGTCCCACTTAGAATGCTCATCGTCCCCCTAACGATGTTCTGAAAGCATTCATCCATACAAGTTGCCTTGGGCCTGGACAAACCGAATCCCGCCTTCATCATCTTCACGGTCTTCATTCATTATAGTTCAAACCGGATCGAAGTGGTTTTCGGATAATTAAATCTGATCCCAGACTCTTCGAAACGATCATCGCATTGGCCAAATATTGATAGTCGGTTATTTAACTATCAAATAATCATCCACAAGCAACCATCAAGTCTTAAATAATTTTCCTCAAATTATTTATCTCAAATATCTACTTAAGATATTATCTTCATATTTCAACACCTTGAAATTAGATTCAATTTCCTCTATTTCTCGTAGAACCATTTAAGTCTTTACCGATTACTTATAATATTTTCCCATTTCATTAGTTTCTCGAAACTTGGAAAATATTTCTTTATCTCCTATTTCTTTCCTTAAAAAAAATCATTTACAATTTCATTTTTAAATTTCCCAAACTTATTTCTCATGAATCCTATAGATTCCAGAATTCCCTAGTTGATTTCCATTTATATTTACAAAGCCATTTAGCTTATTAAAATTCAGGTTTCACTCTGCTCTTCTTGTGAATTTTATCTCACCTCGAAATTCACTTATCTTACACTTGGAATTTATTCAAGTTCTCATAACCTTCTATAAAAATCTTCCCTTAAAAATCTTATTCAAATTAATTACACTTGCTTTCCTTCTCTAGAGGATTTTTCAAAACATTTTTGAAAACATCTTGACTTATAAAATAAGAATAATAGATTTATTTCAAGTTAGAGTTTAAGGTAAAATTAAATATAAATATTTAAAATCATATCCAATTATTTACAAATTTACAAAGCTGATTTAGAAAACTAGAATTTATTTTAATAAATACTAGCATTAAAATAACTATACCGGAATATTCTAAATCTAGATAATAGTTCTTTACCAATTATATAGTATAGTAATTTTTAAAAATATTCCCTTTTAAAACAAATTTATATTTCTAGTAAACCCAATATTCACACTTAAATCACTCTTGATTCCTGTCTCAACGACCATATTCTCATTTTTCACCTACGGAAATATTCTACTATTTTCTTTCAAAACCAATTTTCATACTCAATATAAGTTCACGCCATGACTTAACTCTTCACATATCCATTGACAACTTTCTATCCCATTTATAAACCCTGTTTATAAATTTATAATTCCCTTGAGTTTTCATTTATTTATAAAAATATTTTATTCAAAAATCCTATCTTTATAATTTTATTCTTCAATACAATTCCATATTGTCCCTAAATAAAATCCTATTTCATTTCTTAATAAGGTTCCTTTTATTTCTATTGCTTAACGAAATTCCGCTTTACTTCAAATTCACTCATCAATTCCAATATTCCTTCGAGTCTTTTATATATAATTTATGTCTTTCCCCAAAATCAACTTTAACCAATTTTAAGTATAACCAAAATATTAAATATTCTTTTTATTTTACTTTATTTTCAATAGAAGTACATCCAAATCCTAAATAAATATTCGTTTAATTTAAGTTTCATTTTAACTTCCATCAAATAAATTATTTATGGTATTTAAAAATTACCAAATTCCAATTTCCATGTTATTTAACACTATATAATTCAATTCGCATGCAAATCCATATTAATTCATCCATCATGTCATATGACAACGTATATATATATAGTAAATAAATATCTTTGAGGAATCCTGTTGGATCCCTCCAACTTGTTTTCCCTACATCCACAGATGTTAGCATAAAATAAAATACCAATTCCACTTCAAGGTGGAATATCGCGGTATATGGGTTTATATAATATCATCTGCTATTATGCGACGCATAGAGTCTCATCCGCTAAATAATGCGGGAAAATCAATTATTCCAATATATATATATATATATATACTATATATTAAAAATATCATCCAGTGAATAAATTATTATAAATCAACCAAGCACATTCAATGATTTAAATTTGACATTTAAATTTAATCTATGGCATCCAAATGAGTGAGAAAATCTCACCTTTGCTTTTAAGCTGCAATCCTTTCAAATCTCGACCCGATTTCCCAACTTTTGACCATATATAAACAATTATATAATTTTATTAATATTCGAACAAATCGAACAATTTATTTCCGTTTAACTAAATTTATTTTAATCTAATAATTTAATTTTAACTAATGATTTATTTCAACAAATAATTAAATTTTAAACTAACTCTCCACACAAATTAATCACCCTAATTAAATTATTTTAAAATGAACTAGCAATATTTAAAACGTAGATGTATATATTTCTTTTAGTTTCTTCTTTGTAATTACTTATACCAAAATGACTTATATTTATTTTAAAAATATAATATTTACATTTTTTTCAAAGTCCTATATATATATATATAATTTATGTTTTACTGTACAAATTAAATATGCGTGTATAATAAAAATTTGTTTTCTATATAGATGTTTCTGTCTTGCCCAAATATATATATTTTTATTCTAAAGAAAATAAATTTATCTTCCTAACATATATTTTAAATTTAAAACAGAAAGAATTTTAAACTTTACTGTAAAAAGAATTCTTCTTTGTATACACATATATTTAAATTAAACTAGGATTAATTTAATATTTAAAACTATTTAGCAGTAAAAAAAATTTCTCAAAAATCAAAACCCTAACTTACTGTAAAGTTTTAAATTTTCAAATAAACACAAAGAAATATACCTCACTGCACACAGAAACCCTTGCCCACGCCAATCCTCGAGCCTTCGCCGCGACCTTCTCTGATGAAACTGCGATGACGCGACGTCCCACACTAGCTGCACGCGAGAGCTACTCTTCCCCAAAACTTCACGCAAGCTCGTGCTCCTCCAAATCGAGCGCGCGCATACCCTACACCCTTCACTGCACCCACGTTGAGCCACCGCCGCCTTAGATTGCACGAGATCGTCGCCGGCCTCCTCGCGCATCACCAAAGCACGCAAACAAAGAATGAAGAGTTCAATTTTGATTTCGAATCGAAAGGGGATTTGGGGAAGACGGCACGAGATTTTAAACAGAGGGGTAAATGTTGTTTTCGAACTTATATATATATATTTTTCCCTCATTCGTCTGCTTGATTTCTTTTTTTTCTTTTTTCGAATTCAATTTGCTATTGTACTGAGAAGTGGAAGAGAAAGGCTCAGTAAAATTGAAGTGTACGAGAAGGGATTACGTGAATTCATTTAGGAATAGGAAAAAGGAAACGACGCGATAGCTTTCCTTCATCTCGTTCGGCCATTAATTTAACTTTATTTCTGATTGAAGAACGAAACGAGAAGACATCGTGATTTAAAGAAAATGGAAAGCATATGGAAGAAAATGAATAACAGTGTTCTGATGGAACGGAAAAGTGGCTGATGGAAAAGAACTTTGACTGTGTTGACTAAGGTATATATAAATATTAAATTCAAATTCAAAAGTCCCGATAAAAGCAACTTAAAGTCTCGACATCCTATCGAGGCGTGCCGCTAGGTGTCTATAATGTTATACCCCTATTCCGAACGCGATGGAAAAGGTTTCGAGTCCTAAATTGATCGTATGGAGAAGATAGCTTTTTAGATCGACTATTAAAATTAATTCAATTAATTATTTTCTAGGTGTTTATATTTCATACGATCACACGATAGCTCCGAACGCTACGAAATTTGAAATCCGATAATAATTCAATATTATGGATCCAATGGAACTAGTTTCGTTGAATTCCGAGACTGTGCCTCGGATGGCTATTTTTAAATATTAATTTAAACGATATATTTTAAAATTGAACAAATCATTTCCAAATTCAGTTTTAACATTTTTATTACCTTTATTATTATCAATATAGATTTTACAAGTCTTTAAAGTATTTTTAACAAGCTTATAACTCCGGATTTTATATTATACCCAATATCCAATTACTACTTAAATAATTAATTTATTCAATAGATTGCTATATTTAAATTCTGAATCCTTTTTAATAAATAAAACCAAACCTTTCATATTAAAAATCAATTCATAGTTCAAATTAAATATTTAAATTCATTTTAAATATCCCAAATTAACCGTTATAAAAATCCGGGTCGTTACAAAAAGATTTATTTCACAAAGTTCACCTAGTTTCACAAAGATCTATTTACGGATTTCAAAACAATTCCCATTTCGATTAGGATTAACTCCTCCAGTCTTTATAACAAGGATTTAACTTATAGCTTTCAAACCTGTTTTCAAAGATTTATTCATAACTTGGAAGACCATTTTCATTTTAGACTTGAAATTCCTTTAACACAAATTTGAAATCCATTTCTTATATGAAAGCTTTTCTTTTTTTTTTTTTTTTGAAAAAAAACAGTTCTCATTTCAGAAAAATTAAATTATATTTGCACGAGTTAAAACCCTTGAATTAAATTCAAATTCCCAAATTAATACCTTTAAAATGGTTTAACCCATATATAACTTGTATAACATCTTTAATCCCTAGTTTCCAAACATAGAATTCAATTCCAAATTTTGAATTCAAATTTAAATCAAATTATTTAAATTTCAAAACTTTATCAAGTTATTCAAAATAACTTTTATCCTCAAAACCCTTTTTCAAAAGCTTTCATATTTAACCCAATTCCATTTCCAAACCGTTTGGATTTAAATTAAACTTTTAAAACTATTTTGAATTAAATTCAAATATCTGTGACTTAACCGATTTCCTCGTGAAATCCATATTTGTGTGTGTATGGTGTGGTCCAAGGGTTTCACACAAGAGTGCAACATCATCAATCATCACGGATTCGATCATATCAACCTCGATAAGTGGTATAATCCATAACGCTTATCTTCATTCACGGATTCATAGATAAAGTAAATTTATCAATCACAAAGATTCACTATTACAATTCGATGTGGATTTCGGATAACCAACTGGAATCCGACTCCCTGTCACATTGAAATTCAAATGCCGTTTTACAGGCCAAGGGGTTTTCACATCAATACAGAATTAAATCACAAATCAAAGTTATCACAACAGAAATATTAATGCAGTGCACAACAATGAATAATAGTTAATCGTTTTCAATTAAGGTGAATGTGATTTAAATGAATTAACCACATAACTATTTTCATTGATTATTTTAAATCAATGGTTAATTTTTCTCAATGATAAATAAATTAATTAAATCTTAATCAACTTTATGAATTAATTATTCCTTTATTAATTATCTTAATTAACTACTAATTGTAAATTAAATAACTTTAATTACCTAATTAACAATTCTTAATTACAAATAAATTAAACACTTAATTATTGATTAACCAATCTTTATCACTTAGTTAATTACAATTATAAATTAATTAACCATTCTTAATTATAACTTAATCCTGTTTAACAAATCATAAATTAATTAACTATCCCATTTCAAACTATTTAATTAATTAATCAATTATTAAACCTTAATTACTTAATTAATTACACCTGATTATTAATTAATTAATAACCTAAATTGTTAATTAATAAACTTAATTACCAATTATTTAACCACTGATTACTTAATTAATCAATTATTAATTCTTAATTGAATTACTTAATTAGTTAACTACTAATCATACATTAATTAACTTAAAGTAGTTAATTAAAATTTATTTATCACTTAATCATTAACTAACCAATCTCTAATTACAATTATAATTTAATTATTCTTAATTGCTTTCCAAAATAATTAATTAATATTAATTATTTATCTTAGCTAACATTTAAAAATCTTCTTTAAACTTTGAAATCAATTTATTACTAACTACAAAACTTTAATGTTAATTAAATTTAATACTTAACTTAAATTATCTACTTAATTAAAATATTAATTAAGGTTTAAAAAACATTCTAAAGCATTAACTAAAATAATTAAAACTTGTATTAAAGTCTTAACTTAAATTGTTAAACATTTATTAAGTCGACAATGCTTAAAACTTGCTGAATAATAG